>CM035839.1:258828097-260028097 GCA_020510985.1 Pholidichthys leucotaenia
TAGACCGTTTTTATGGTTTTAAACATCAAATGAGTGTTTTTAAAAATAGTTGTATCTGTCCTGTTGGTTTCACTGATCACTGCCTGCTGTTTTGTTCTGTGTTTATTGAAAATGTAAAGTGTAAGAGTGCTTTTTGGCATTTTAACAATACACTTTTAAATGATGTGTTTTTTAAAGAGGTTTTTCATGATGTATGGAAGTCACACAGGGAACAAAAACCCTCTTTTAGTTCTCTCCAATTGTGGTGGGATTTTGGTCAGGCCCAGATAAAACAACTCTGCCAACAGTACACTCAAAATGTCACTCGTAGCTTGACCCAATCCTTGAAAGTTCTGGAGACTGAGGTGGTAGAACTAGAGGAGTTGCTCAGTTCTACAGGAAAACAGGAGCACTTAGAGGCTCTCAAGTCAAAAAGGTCAGCCTTGGCTAGCTTGCTAGGGGGTCACCGCACAGGGTGCTCTGGTCCGCTCGCGCTACATGGATGTAGCTCTGATGGACTCGCCCTCCCAGTACTTTTTTGGACTGGAGGGGAAAAATGGACAGAGAAAGCTTATTCACTCCTTGTTGGGCGATGACGGGAGAACAATCTCCACAGCAGCAGAGATCAGGAAACACGCTGCTAGCTTTTACAGTGAATTGTTTAGAGCAGAGTGGAGGGAGGACACGTCACTGGGCCGGTTTTTCCTTGATGGTCTTCCAGTGCTCTCAGAGGACCTTGTTGCCGGCTTGGATGCTCCACTGTCTCTGTCTGAGCTGCATACGGCGCTAATGAGCCTCCAGAATGGAAAATCACCAGGCATAGATGGTCTCTCTGTGGACTTTTTTAAGGAATTCTGGCCCCTGCTTGGTCCAGACCTGCTGGAGGTTCTCCAAGATAGCTTGGAAAGGGGGACCCTACCCACGACCTGCAGGAGGGCCATCATCACACTGTTGCCGAAAAAGGGGGACCTCCAGAGCCTAAAGAACTGGAGGCCAGTCTCTCTGCTCTGCACAGACTATAAGATTCTCTCAAAAGCTCTGGCCCGAAGACTGAGAAAGGTGATGAGTGAGCTCATTCATGTAGACCAGACTTACTGTGTGCCTGGCAGGCTGATTAGTGACAACGTCACTTTAATTCGGGATATTTTGGAGGTCTCTGGTTCATTGGCGGTAGAAACTGGTTTGATTTCAATTGACCAGGAAAAGGCGTTTGATCGGGTTGAACACCAATATTTATGGACAGTTTTAACAGCTTTTGGGTTCAGCCCAGGCTTCATAGCCAGGATACGGGTCTTGTACAGTGACATTGAGAGTGTGCTGAAGATAAATGGGGGCCTGTCTGCCCCTTTAAAAGTCCAGAGGGGGGTTCGGCAGGGCTGCCCTCTCTCAGGGATGCTGTACTCCCTCGCCATAGAGCCTTTGCTTCACTGCCTGAGAAGGGATCTATCAGGAGTTACTTTTCCTGGCTGTGACACCACGTTCAAGCTGTCGGCCTATGCAGATGATGTAGTCATTCTGCTAAATAAGCAGAGTGACATTGACGTTCTGGTTAGGAGTGTCAATCTTTCTGGCCAACTTTCCTCTGCAAAGATAAACTGGGGAAAAAGCGAGGCTCTGATGGTGGGGGAGAAACTAGAAAATCAGCTTACGCTGCCGGGTGGGTTGATTTGGAAAAAAGGAGGTTTTAAGTATCTTGGTGTCTTTATTGGAAATCAGCAGTTTGAGCAAAAAAATTGGGATGGGGTCATAGAGAAAATTAACGGGAGACTAAACAAGTGGAAGTGGCTAATGCCAAGAATATCTTTTAGAGGAAGAGTGCTCATTTTAAATAATCTTGTTTCCTCATCCCTGTGGCACCGCCTCATGTGCATGGACCCCCCTGCTGGTTTGTTGTCCAAAATTCAGTCTGTTTTGGTGGACTTTTTTTGGGGGGGGTGGACTCCACTGGGTTCCTCAAGCCCTGTTATTTCTTCCCAAAGAGGAGGGGGGGCAAGGAGTGATTCATTTAGCTAGTAGAGGTGCTGCTTTTAGACTGACTTTCATACAGAGACTGCTGACGGGCCCCCAGGACCTGGTATGGAGGCCTTTGGCCTGTGTTATTTTACAGAGAGTCATTGGGCTTGGGCTAGACCTCCCTGTGTTTTTAATGGATTTTAAGAACTCTAATGCACTGTCTTTACCCAGTTTTTACCGCAGTCTCTTTTCAGTGTGGACTCTTTTTAAAAAACAAAGAGGGCCATGCGATTCCCTCTACTGGTTGTTGAGGGAGCCGCTGGTTTTTGGTGGTCGCCTTGGTGTCCTGCCGGGAGTTGGAAGGACCTTCCTTGATAGGCTGTGTTCCAGGAACGTTCTCACTCTGAAGCAAGTGGTGGAACTGGCTGGTCCTGGCCTCAACAACGCCTCAGCTTTAGCAGCTCATCTTGGTGTCAGGTCGAATCGTTTCATCGATGGTCTTCTTGCACACTGGAAACAGGAGCTTCATGGACTTGAGCACTCCCTACTCTTGGACTTTAGCAATGGCACGCTGCAGCCGGAAAGCACGGACCCCTTTCCCTCTCTCACGCTCTATATGGACTTTGACGTCGCTCCTTGCTCCTTACTGGCATTCTGTGCTCCCACTGGTGTGGACTTTGGAGGAGCCAGTGGTAAGGCACTCTACAGACTGGTGGTGATGGCACTCAACAAGGACCGATTGAACACCTGTGTGGACACTCCTTGGAGAGCCTATTTTAAACTAGGAAAAGGGCATCGGCCTGCCTGGAGGGCTCTTTATAAAGCCCCTCTCCCTAAGAGGCATGGAGACTTACATTGGAGGGTCCTGCATGGTATTATAGCAGTCAATGCTTTTGTTTCTGTGATTAACAGCAGTGTCAGTGATCAGTGTGTTTTTTGTTCCTCTAGGGAGACTGTTTTTCATTGTTTTATTGAATGTCAGCGCCTGAGTGGCCTCTTTGAACTTCTCACAGAACTTTTTCATATTTTTAAGGAAGTTTTCTCTAAGCAGGTTTTCATTTGTGGTTTTATGTACAATCGTCGTTTTAAGCAGAAGTGTCAACTACTGAACTTTGTTTTAGGGCAGGCAAAGTTGGCTATCTATGTAAGCCGGAGAAGAAAACTTGAAAATGTTGAGAATGATGTTGATGTCAAAATTTTATTTGTGAGGCTACTTAAAGCCAGAATCAGGCTGGACTTTCAGTTTTTTATGGGGAATGGGGATGTGGGGAATGGGGATGTGGAAGGTTTCAGGACCCTCTGGTCCCTGGAGAATGTCCTCTGTTCAGTTCATGATGGACAGCTTTTTTTTTAGCGTTTTTTGGGGGATTAATTTTCTGTGTAACATAGCATGACATAGAAATTGTATTGACTGATGGACAAGTGTGTTTATTAAAGATCTTTTAAAAATCAATAAATCTCTTTCTCTCTCTCTCTCTCTCTCTCTCTCTCTCTCTCTCTCTCTCTCTCGTGCGCATGCGTGGGCGTTTGTGGGAGCAGGGGTGTGGAGTGGTGTCGAGTGAGTACTTTAAACTTTGTATTTTCTAACTTTTTCTCTATCTTGTGTGTTTGAGGTGTGTGTGTTTAATATAGTGGGTTGAGTGTGTGTGTGCTGGGGTGTGAGTGTTGGAGTGAGTGTGTTGGGGAACGGTAGCTTCTGCTGCCGGTTTTTCCCGGCCGGCATCATGCCGGTGATTGATGGTGGTGTGGAGTTTGAGCGCTTAACCCGGCGTCATGGTGTGAGAATCCTCCCGACAGTTCCCTGTTACGTGGAGGAGGCCAGCCTCGCTGTAGGACAGGTGGTTGGGCATGGCAGCATAAAATCAGCATCGAGGATGAACAGCGCAATTGTGATCTTTCTGGATTCGACTGAAAAAGCTGATCAGGTGGTGGCACAGGGAGTGGTCCTAGGTGACACTTTAACTCCCGTTTTACCGCTGGCGAATCCGTCTAGGAGGATCACCATCTCAAACGCTCCTCCTTTCGTTAAAAATGATCAGCTGATTAGAGAGTTGTCCCGTTTTGGCCAGGCTGTGTCCCCTATCAGAATGGTCTCTCTGGGTAGTAAATCACCCCTGCTGAAGCATGTTGTGTGTCACAGGAGGCGGTGTTTCATGGTGTTGAAAGACAGCTCTGCTGAACTGAACGCGTCTTTTAATTTCAGGATTGACGGCTTTAGCTACTTGGTGTTTGCAACATCTGAAACCATGAAGTGTTTTGCGTGTGGCGCAGAAGGCCATCTTATTAGGTCATGTCCTGAAAAGGCGAACACAAAGAGCACTGGCGGTAAGAAAGGTGACGCCGCGTTTTCTGGTGGTCCGGAGGGTAGCGCTAAATGTGGTGCGGCGGATGCCGCTGCGGCGCCCGCTTCTGCTGGGGCGGTCGCGGCTGCGTCCGCATCCGCTTCTACTTCTGCGGGGGCGTCCGCGTCCGCGTCCGCTTGTGCTGGGGCGGCCGCGGCCGCCTCTGCTGGGGTGGCCGCGGCGGGCGCGGTAGTTGCCCCCCCAAACAGTGATGATGGGGAATTTCTGTCTGGCGGCAGCTCTGATCATTGTGACGAGCCTGTCGCCCGGGGTAAACAGGTGGAGGGTGTAAGTAAAAGTGCAGTTAAACGAAGGAACGTGAATGAACAGACTTTGCAGGCGGGGGAGGAGCGGTTTGAGGCTGTAGCGGACACACAGAGCAAACACTGCATGACAAACGTTGCGTTTCATGAAGAAATGCAGGAATGTAGTTTTGTTGAAGAGGATCATTTTAAAGCTGCACAAAAAAGGAAAAGTGCTGAAAACTTGCAGAGCTCTGCTAAATCTAGTAGGGTTGGGAATTTAGATTTACTGAATGAGAGCGCTTCTGACGAAAGTGGAGATGAGTCTGAACTGATGCAGACGCAGACGCAGGAGGAGCAAAGCTCCTATTGTTTTACTAAAATTAGGCAATTTCTCCAGGTGACTAAGGGGAGCAGAGCTGTGAAAGTGGAAAATTACTTTCCAGATCTGGAGTTATTCGTGGCATCAGCTCGCAAATTTATGAAACTGAATGATGGGAATGAGACTTTCACTGATCAGGAAATTTATCGTTTAAAGAAACTGGTTGCTAAACTGAAATTGCAAATTACTAACAGTCATGTTGACTCTTAGTTTGTTTCTTCCCTTTTATGCTATGTGTGTGTTTTTTTACTGTACCCTATTTTTATCCTTTTTAATGCCCCACCTTAGAATTGGCACTCTCAATATTAATGGGGCCAGGGATGATGTAAAAAGGGCCTCTTTATACAAGCTTTTTAATTTAAAGAAACTTGACGTGCTGATGGTCCAGGAGACTCACAGCACTGTGGACATTGAGAGCCATTGGAGAAAAGAGTGGGATGGCTGCATTTTTTTTAGCCACAAATCCAGTAGCAGTGGGGGGGTGGCTGTACTTTTCTCTAGGGGTTGTGTGCCTGTCTCTTATGAGGTAGAAGAGGTGGTGAGAGGTCATTTCCTCTTATTAAAGGTACAGTTTGAAAACGTGAACTTCGTTTTTATAAACGTGTATGTGCCAACACAGAGAGCAGAGAGGATCAGGGTCTTTGACGTGCTTTCGGATACGGTTAAGTCCTGTGATCCAAATAGTTTTTTATTTCTGGGGGGTGATTTTAACTGTACATTAAACCACAGACTAGACAGGAACCATCAGGAGCCTCACCCTGCTTCTGCCAATAGGCTGAGAGAACTGGTGAAAACACATGAAATGGCCGATGTGTGGAGATCACATCATGGGGACCAGAGGCAGTACACCTGGAGCCATGTCAAAGATAACCTTTTATCTATGGCTAGGTTAGACCGTTTTTATGGTTTTAAACATCAAATGAGTGTTTTTAAAAATAGTTGTATCTGTCCTGTTGGTTTCACTGATCACTGCCTGCTGTTTTGTTCTGTGTTTATTGAAAATGTAAAGTGTAAGAGTGCTTTTTGGCATTTTAACAATACACTTTTAAATGATGTGTTTTTTAAAGAGGTTTTTCATGATGTTTGGAAGTCACACAGGGAACAAAAACCCTCTTTTAGTTCTCTCCAATTGTGGTGGGATTTTGGTAAGGCCCAGATAAAACAACTCTGCCAACAGTACACTCAAAATGTCACTCGTAGCTTGACCCAATCCTTGAAAGTTCTGGAGACTGAGGTGGTAGAACTAGAGGAGTTGCTCAGTTCTACAGGAAAACAGGAGCACTTAGAGGCTCTCAAGTCAAAAAGGTCAGCCTTGGCTAGCTTGCTAGGGGGTCACCGCACAGGGTGCTCTGGTCCGCTCACGCTACATGGACGTAGCTCTGATGGACTCGCCCTCCCAGTACTTTTTTGGACTGGAGGGGAAAAATGGACAGAGAAAGCTTATTCACTCCTTGTTGGGCGATGACGGGAGAACAATCTCCACAGCAGCAGAGATCAGGAAACACGCTGCTAGCTTTTACAGTGAATTGTTTAGAGCAGAGTGGAGGGAGGACACGTCACTGGGCCAGGTTTTCCTTGATGGTCTTCCAGTGCTCTCAGAGGACCTTGTTGCCGGCTTGGATGCTCCACTGTCTCTGTCTGAGCTGCATACGGCGCTAATGAGCCTCCAGAATGGAAAATCACCAGGCATAGATGGTCTCTCTGTGGACTTTTTTAAGGAATTCTGGCCCCTGCTTGGTCAAGACCTGCTGGAGGTTCTCCAAGATAGCTTGGAAAGGGGGACCCTACCCACGACCTGCAAGAGGGCCATCATCACACTGTTGCCGAAAAAGGGGGACCTCCAGAGCCTAAAGAACTGGAGGCCAGTCTCTCTGCTCTGCACAGACTACAAGATTCTCTCAAAAGCTCTGGCCCGAAGACTGAGAAAGGTGATGAGCGAGCTCATTCATGTAGACCAGACTTACTGTGTGCCTGGCAGGCTGATTAGTGACAACGTCACTTTAATTCGGGATATTTTGGAGGTCTCTGGTTCATTGGCGGTAGAAACTGGTTTGATTTCAATTGACCAGGAAAAGGCGTTTGATCGGGTTGAACACCAATATTTATGGACAGTTTTAACAGCTTTTGGGTTCAGCCCAGGCTTCATAGCCAGGATACGGGTCTTGTACAGTGACATTGAGAGTGTGCTGAAGATAAATGGGGGCCTGTCTGCCCCTTTAAAAGTCCAGAGGGGGGTTCGGCAGGGCTGCCCTCTCTCAGGGATGCTGTACTCCCTCGCCATAGAGCCTTTGCTTCACTGCCTGAGAAGGGATCTATCAGGAGTTACTTTTCCTGGCTGTGACACCACGTTCAAGCTGTCGGCCTATGCAGATGATGTAGTCATTCTGCTAAACAAGCAGAGTGACATTGACGTTCTGGTTAGGAGTGTCAATCTTTTAGGCCAACTTTCCTCTGCAAAGATAAACTGGGGAAAAAGCGAGGCTCTGATGGTGGGGGAGAAACTAGAAAATCAGCTTACGCTGCCGGGTGGGTTGATTTGGAAAAAAGGAGGTTTTAAGTATCTTGGTGTCTTTATTGGAAATCAGCAGTTTGAGCAAAAAAATTGGGATGGGGTCATAGAGAAGATTAACGGGAGACTAAACAAGTGGAAGTGGCTAATGCCAAGAATATCTTTTAGAGGAAGAGTGCTCATTTTAAATAATCTTGTTTCCTCATCCCTGTGGCACCGCCTCATGTGCATGGACCCCCCTGCTGGTTTGTTGTCCAAAATTCAGTCTGTTTTGGTGGACTTTTTTTGGGGGGGTGGACTCCACTGGGTTCCTCAAGCCCTGTTATTTCTTCCCAAAGAGGAGGGGGGGCAAGGAGTGATTCATTTAGCTAGTAGAGGTGCTGCTTTTAGACTGACTTTCATACAGAGACTGCTGACGGGCCCCCAGGACCTGGTATGGAGGCCTTTGGCCTGTGTTATTTTACAGAGAGTCCTTGGGCTTGGGCTAGACCTCCCTGTGTTTTTAATGGATTTTAAGAACTCTAATGCACTGTCTTTACCCAGTTTTTACCGCAGTCTCTTTTCAGTGTGGACTCTTTTTAAAAAACAAAGAGGGCCATGCGATTCCCTCTACTGGTTGTTGAGGGAGCCGCTGGTTTTTGGTGGTCGCCTTGGTGTCCTGCCGGGAGTTGGAAGGACCTTCCTTGATAGGCTGTGTTCCAGGAACGTTCTCACTCTGAAGCAAGTGGTGGAACTGGCTGGTCCTGGCCTCAACAACGCCTCAGCTTTAGCAGCTCATCTTGGTGTCAGGTCGAATCGTTTCATCGATGGTCTTCTTGCACACTGGAAACAGGAGCTTCATGGACTTGAGCACTCCCTACTCTTGGACTTTAGCAATGGCACGCTGCAGCCAGAAAGCACTGACCCCTTTCCCTCTCTCACGCTCTATATGGACTTTGACGTCGCTCCTTGCTCCTTACTGGCATTCTGTGCTCCCACTGGTGTGGACTTTGGAGGAGCTAGTGGTAAGGCACTCTACAGACTGGTGGTGATGGCACTCAACAAGGACCGATTGAACACCTGTGTGGACACTCCTTGGAGAGCCTATTTTAAACTAGGAAAAGGGCATCGGCCTGCCTGGAGGGCTCTTTACAAAGCCCCTCTCCCTAAGAGGCATGGAGACTTACAGTGGAGGGTCCTGCATGGTATTATAGCTGTCAATGCTTTTGTTTCTGTGATTAACAGCAGTGTCAGTGATCAGTGTGTTTTTTGTTCCTCTAGGGAGACTGTTTTTCATTGTTTTATTGAATGTCAGCGCCTGAGTGGCCTCTTTGAACTTCTCACAAAACTTTTTCATATTTTTAAGGAAGTTTTCTCTAAGCAGGTTTTCATTTGTGGTTTTATGTACAATCGTCGTTTTAAGCAGAAGTGTCAACTACTGAACTTTGTTTTAGGGCAGACAAAGTTGGCTATCTATGTAAGCCGGAGAAGAAAACTTGAAAATGTTGAGAATGATGTTGATGTCAAAATTTTATTTGTGAGGCTACTTAAAGCCAGAATCAGGCTGGACTTTCAGTTTTTTATGGGGAATGGGGATGTGGAAGGTTTCAGGACCCTCTGGTCCCTGGAGAATGTCCTCTGTTCAGTTCATGATGGACAGCTTTTTTTGGAGCGTTTTTTGGGGGATTAATTTTCTGTGTAACATAGCATGATATAGAAATTGTATTGACTGATGGACAAGTGTGTTTATTAAAGATCTTTTAAAAATCAAAAAAATCTCTCTCTCTCTCTCTCTCTCTCTCACTCACACACACACACACACACACACACACACACACACACACACACACACACACACACACACACACACACACACAGGAGAATGAGCCTTTTGGCTGCAAGTTTTGCATCAGTGTTGGCCATTTGTCTGAAAATATTTAAATGAAAATGATTTATTTTGTTATTTGGACATTTTTGCGTGTTGTTGTTTAGTCAAAGTTTAGTCAAAGTTTCGTCAAAGTCCGAATGTAATATGCAGTTGATCTGGCCATTCCGCTCCACAGTGAAGCAGCAGTTGGGACTGCCGTCTACCACTGACTGGACAGGCTGAGCATGCCTCCCCGAGAATGATCGTGGAGCGCCCAGTCGGACACCAGTGTTGCCCGGTTAACGGGAGTCTCAGCTGCTGCTTTACCGGTATGCCAGTGATGTCCTTTGTAGCACCACAGGTCCCCGCCAGTGCGCCTCCCCCACCCCCCACCCCGCCCGCACCTTGTGTTGTCCATGGCGAATTATCCATTAGACCTACGCAATATATTTATTTATTCCATCTAGCTACAATGCTCCACACTGTGTGTTTATATATTCATATATCTATTCCATCTAGCTACAATGCTCCGTACTGTGTGTGTTTATATATGTACATATTTATCCCATCTAGCTACAATGCTCCGCACTGTGTATATATATATATATATATATATATATATATATATATATATATATATATATATATACACAGTATATATTTATATATATATTTATATTTATATGTACATATGTATACTGGCTGCTCTTGTTTTTTTCTCTTGCCTTCTGATTGTTGCTCTGAGTGTTGCTATCCCTGTGCTGTTGCAATCCTGGAATTTCCCCATTGTGGGACTAATAAAGGCTTATCTTATCTTATCTTATCTTATATATATATTTTGACTGAATGACTCCATACTCGGGAATAGCACTTAAAAAAATCTTTGTTTGCGAAGCACTGTGGTGACTGACAGGTTGTGATGCTATGTTATCCAATCGGCGTGGTCATGATGCCACGTATTGGCCAATCAGCATGGCCGTGATGCGGCGTATTATCCAGTGAGCACACAGTCAATCTGAAACCCCGCCCACACTTGTTGAAGCCAGCACATGAAGACAGCGCAGTCACAGAGTGTGGCTAAACATTTATTGATCAAAATTACATATTTTGAGTGAGCGACTCCATATTCGGGCATGCACACCCTCATATCCTCAGGAAAGCACATTTTAAATCTTAGGCCAGTCTGACGAACAGTTTGAGAGATATGTGAGGAACACACACACACAGACACACACACAGACAGACACACACAAACACAGAGGTTTCTTGCATTTATAGATAAGTTTTCACATTTTTTCTCTTAAATTTGTGGCTTTTTTCCACAGATTTTTTTTTTTTTTTGCCTATGGCACCAGTGTTACTGAAACCTGCTAGCCCACATTAAACCCAGAAGGGTTTAAAGGGAGTAAACCTGCTCACTTGTACCACAGGTAAAGTCCATGTGGGCAAACACAGATGGGGCCAACATGGAAACCGCGGACAAACCCACATGGGACACAGAAGACGGCCTAGATTAAACCTGTGGTGGAGCCCACATGGACATGCTGGCTGGGTTGGTTCTCTTCTCTCGTTTTTTCAACTTGCTATCACACCCAGCATTTTTTTTTTACAGAGGGCATCAACAAGGAGCTTCTCTGTCTGTTTAGCACTGTGCTAAACAGACAGAGAAGCTCCAAAGTCCTAAATGTGCCGATGACAGCACCAGATGAAGAAAAATAGTATATTATCTAGAATACAAATACAACAAAGAAGCATTTATTTTGACCTGTAAATCAAAGCAAAACCACAAAAATGGATGAATACAAGAACCAGAAATTGATCTCAATTAAGATTTGCGTGATTAATAACTCAAGTATATGTAAACAAGTGTAGTCCCCAAAAATACTTAAATTCAAGTATCTTCTGAAAAGTAATTTAGTAGTGAGTAAAGATTTAAGTTTCACTGATTTCACTGACTTGTTTCTAGTAAATTTGCTATTTTTTCCTCATAAATCTGACTTCCATCCATAAATCTTCTTCCGCTTAATCTTTTTCAGGTCGCGGGGGTGCTGGAGTCTATGCCAGCATCCTTGGGTGAGAGGCAGGGTCCACCCTGGACAGATCGTCAGTCCATCACAGGGCCAACACAGAGAGACAGACAACCATTCACTCTCACAGTCAGACCTAAGGACAATCTAGAATCCCCAGTTTGATGCCAATTAACCTAACCTGCATGTTTTTGGCATGTGGGAGGAAACCGGAGAAATCCCGGAGTAAACCCACGCAGACACGGGGAGAACATGCAAACTCCACACAGATCACTGTTGGTCGGGGGATGGGATCGAACCAGGATCCCCAGGCCAAGGGTGAGTTGCTGTGCTGCCACAGTGCTAACCACTCCGCCACCACGCCGCCCTCTAAAAAATCTGTAACTTTTTTCCCCATAATTTGCAAACTTTCTTCTCATAAATTTGAAACTTTTTTCATGTAAACCTCATCTGCTTACCTGACAGGGAGGCTCCACTCATGGTGTCTGCAGCCACAGCAAGCAGACGGGCAAAAGTGGCGCTGTCACTTGCGTAGCAGCTATCCACAGAGCTGATGAGGCTAGTGCGAGCGCTGGTCAGGTTGCTGTCCATCGCTGAGCTCCACGTGTTCCACAGTGAGCTGTCCCAGTCACTGTAGCAGGAGGAATGTGAGCTCTGAAGGTGCCTACAACACAGTCCAATCAGCGGCTGCTCGGACTCATCTGCAGCGGGGTCGTCTTTTGGATGGGTGCTGCTGATGTAACCCACGGTGGGTGCGAAGTGGTAGGACAAGGAGGGGCGAGGCTTGGGCAGAGCACTGCAGAGAGGGAGGTAGGGTTGGGAGAGCTCAGTATGGGCCCGTTCTAGCTTTGGGAGGGTTCTCTGGAAAAACCACTCAAGTAACATCTTTACCTGCATCGCTCTGGTTTAGGACGGAGCTCCAGGTACTCTGTAGCTTCCTGTGATGTCAGCGTACTATCCTGTTTATTATCTTCTGACATGGAATACAAGGCTGTAGGCGGCTGGCTGAAGGAGGGGAAGCTGATCTGGGTGTTGGGTTTGGGCTGGTTATAGGGGCCCGTTACTGGACACACAGACTGCTGAGAGCCCAGGTCTGCTGTTAGCTTTGTGGAGTGTGTGGAGCTGAGAGAAATGCAAAAGATGCTTAAAATTAATGTGTTATGACACTAATTTAATGAGACATGGTTGATATGAATAACAAAATAAAGAAAAATGGACAGTGAACTTCTGCAACGTTTGGCATCAGTAGTCATTTTCACACTTCTTTGTGGCAGCCAAAACCCACTGTTCATGCCAAGTTCATTTGTGATGCATTTCTCGTACCCTTCTTCTGAGGTGAGGCTGCCTGAGTCTGTGATGATGTCCTCTGTGGGTACTGGTGATGGGGGAGGCAACACGTCCACCAGTTGTAGAGATGCACAGTAGTGTAGCAGACGAGGGTTGGCAGCAGCTTTACTGCAGTCTGACAGATAGATGAGTGAAAAATAGAAATGAGAATGACTCTGTTGTATAATTGTTAGCATTGCCCCTCCGGGGCAAGGCAGAGGACCCAAACGCGAGGCGAATTTCAAACTGAAACAAAAACACAGCTAGGCAAAGTTCTAACTACGGGCAGGATACAAAACAAGACAGAAGCACATAAACACGCTGATAGGATATTTTCACATTTCATTATATTATTCTATATACAGACAGAATAATAAAGAGCGATGGCAAGAACCAAGCAGACCGCCCGTAAAATCTACTGGAGGAAGAAGCCCCCCAGGAGACAGCTAGCCACCAGGGCTGCTCGGAGAGGCGCTCCGGCCACCGGCAGAGTGAAGAGGCCTCGCCGTCACAGGCCCGTGGCTCTGAGAGAGATCCGTCGCTGCCAGAAATCCACGGAGCTGCTCATCCGTAAGCTGCCCGTCCAGCGCCTGGTGAGGGAGATCGCTCAGGACTTCAAGACCGTCCTGCGTTTCCTGAGCTTCGCCGTCATGGCTCTGCAGGAGACCAGCGAGGCCCACCTGGTGGTCTCTTCTTCGCTAAGGGGGTCACCATCATGCCCAAAGACTTCCAGCTGGCCCGCCGCATCCGCGGAGAGAGAGCTTAGACTTTCTGCTGCACATTCACCAACCAACCATAATGCTCTGCACTGTGTCTATATATATACGTTTATAGTAATATGGACATATGTTTACTAGATGTTGTTTTTTCTTGCCTTCTGATTGTTCCTCTGAGTGTTGCTATCCCTGTGCTGTTGCAATCCTGGAATTTCCCCATTGTGGGACTAATAAAGGCTTATCTTATCTTATCTTATCTTATCTTATATGATTTTAATGCTGTATTATTCTATTATATATTATACTTGTATCAGGTGCATATAATGAACCAACGTCTGATTCTCTGTGATTTTCCATTGTCTCAGAGCCTGAAGAAAATGTCTGTTTTTCACTGTGGGATTAGGCTGAGCAAGATTGTAAATAATGACGAAGGTTATATTGCTCTGTCATACCAAACTGTTCTGTTCAGGATGTCCGGAGTTAGGCTGAGTTAGGCTGACCAGGTCATGTAAAGATCAAAGCAGAATGTTCAGTATCGTCCATAGATTGGAGCGGTCTCGAGGGAGATGGCTCCAGCTGTCTTCAGGCTATTGATAAGCTCAAGGACTGCTTGCCTGGGGTATAAAGAGCCCCACCTTTGTAATGCATGTTAGAGAGAATGTGTGAGCAGGCAATGAGACATTCCTTGCTGTGACTTTTTCTCTCCTCTGATCAGGAGAAAATAAATGGCTCAAAACTTGGAAACCGCCTATTGATTATTGATTCAGTCTCAATCAATTCAATTTTGATCTAACACACGCCAACTGAGACAAGGACACTGCACAAGGCTAAGACAAAGACAGACATATATAGACCATGGTTAATCAACACAACACAGAACAGGTGGGAACAATCAAGGGCAAACAGAGACAGCAGGGGAGTGGCTACAGGTATGGGAGACATGAGGAGCTGAGACAAAAAAGGTAAACAGGAACACATGAGATACGACCATGGGACCACGGCAATGATAACAAACATGCAGGGCAAAGAACAAAGCAGGGAATAAATAATACAGCACTTAAAATGAGACATGATGACATGGAACACACAAACCCAAAAATATCAAACTCAAGGTGAGGACGTGGCCTGAGCCCATGTCCCGGTTATCACAAAATACAGCCTAACAGTAATTACTATGAATCTATCCTGTATTGTGATTAAAAATAAATGAAGGATTATTAAATCTCCTGTAAAGTGACTCATACACAACCAAAGTTCTGGTGAAGTTGCGACATTGTTTAAAATGTAAACAAATAAAAAAATACAATGATTTAAAAATCCTTTTCTATCTAAATTCATTTAAATTCACTACAAGGACAAGATTTTGTTCAAACTGCTAAACTTTATTGTTTTGTTGCAAATATTCACTTATTTTGAATTTGATTCCTGCAACACGTTCCAAAAAAGTTGGGACATGGTCATGTTTGCCACTGTGTTACATCGCCTTTCCTTTCAACAACACTCAGTAAGGGTTTGGAAGCTGAGGACAATAATTGTTAAAGCTTTGTAGATGGAATTCTTTCCCATTCTTCCTTGATGTACGACTTCAGTTACTCAACAGTCCAGGGTCTCCACTGTTGTATTTTGTGCTTCATACATTTTCACACATTTTCAATGGGAGACAGGTCTGGACTGCAGCAGTCCAGTCTAGTACCTGCACTCTTTTTACTACGAAGCCACTGTAGCATTGAGTCCTACAATTTGTAAATATAATCATTAATAATTATTAAACTAAGTTTAAAGCTTATTAATAATACTTGTAATTGTCATGACTCACTCTGGGCCATCACCTGCTTCAGCTGCGCGCACACCTGCTTCCAGTCACCCACGGGCTTTATAGCCTGCTCTGCCTGGGATCTGGCACGGAGCCGTCTGTCATTCTCCCTAGAGTTACGTCTCTCGCCTGACTACCTACGTCCAGGTCTCTCAACTCTTAACTGGAATCTTCTTCTCGACTCAAGTAAGCAGTGTGCTACTCACCTTCTCCTCAGTTTCTCCCCTGTGCACAGGTGGACTCCTCCGGCAGCGGAACCTGTTCCCCTCGGCAGCGGAACAACCCCTCCTCGCTTCTACAGGCCAACCTGTTCTCCTCTGGAGCGCGTAGCAGACGCTGTCTTCCTGGCTGGAGCCTCCGGGCCAACCTGAGCTCTCATCGTTCCACCTACAAGTAAGGCCCAGTTATTACTTCATTCATTCAGTGGTGGAAGACTCTAACATCTGTGCTTTGGCTCTGTTATAGGGTTGCCAGGCTGAACGGCGCTCTGCTTCTCCCCCAGCCACGTCATCTCTACCATCACCACATACACACCACACATACACACACCCACACACTCTCACTGAACAAATAAAGATAACTGTATTCACTCGAGCCTGTGTGTGTGTTCCCTGGGTCCAGTAAATATGTCAGTACGGCACCATCAGAGCGACCCAGCGGACAGCGTGCTAACACGCCAGATTAACAACTTGGAGGCATGAGTGGACCAATTAACTTACCAACAGCAGGTCATTTTCAATCAGTTAGCCCAAATGAACAGCCGGTTGGATCGCCTGGAAGGGCAGCGGGCGTTTCCTCCGGTTCTTAGCAGTGTGCCAGCTCCCGTTAGCTCCCCTCCTAGCCAGGCTAGTCAGGCCCCCTTGACCCAACTCACTCCGGTTCCCACGACTGCTCGCTTCGGCAGAAAGCTTGGGGAGACCTGTGGTTTCGTTCTTCAGTGTGAGACCGTTTTTCAGCGGGTTCCGGGGGATTTTCCTACCCACCACAACCACATAGGTTATGTAGCTAATCTGCTGGAGGAACGAGTGCTAGCATGGGCGTACGCCGTGATGGCAAAACCTAGCTATGCTAACTTAACTTACACTCAGTTTATTCATGATTTTTCATGATTCATGATTCATGAACTGCAATCAACTGTTTGCAATAACTGGCAATGAGTCTTTTACAGTGCTGTGGAGGAATGTTGGCCCACTCATCTTTGCAGAATTGTTGTAATTCAGCCACATTGGAGGGTTTTCGAGCATTAAACGCCTTTTTAAGGTCATGCCACAGCATCTCAATTGGATTCAGGTCAGGACTTTGACTAGGCCACTCCAAAGTCTTCATTTTGTTTTTCTTAAGCCATTCAGAGGTGGACTTGCTGGTGTGTTTTGGATCGTTGTGCTGCTGCAGAACCCAAATGCACTTCAGCTTGAGATGGCCGGATATTCTCCTTCAGGATTTTTGGTAGACAGCAGAATTCATAGTTCTTTTTACTACAGCAAGTCTTTCAGGTCCTGAAGCAACAAAACAGCCCCAGACCATCACACTACCACCACCATATTTTACTGCTGGTATGATGTTCCTTTTCTGAAATGCTGTGTTACTTTTACGCTGGATGTAATGGGACACACACCTTCCAAAAAGTTCAACTTTTGTCTCGTCAGTCCACAGAGTGTTTTCCCAAAAGTCCTGGGGATCATCAAGATGTTTTCTGGCAAAACTGAGACAAGCCTTTATGCTCTTTTTGCTCAGCAGTGGTTTCCAACTTGGAACTCTGCCATGCAGGCCATTTTTGCCCAGTCTCTTTCTTATGGTGGAGTCATGAACACTGAGCTTAACTGAGTCAAGTGAGGCCTGCAGTTCTTTGGATGTTGTTGTGGGGTCTTTTGTGATGTATTGGATGAGTCGTCACTGCGCTCTTGGGGTAATTTTGGTCGGCCTGCCACTCCTGGGAAGGTTCACCACTTTTCCATGTTTTTGCCATTTGTGGATAATAGCTATCACTGTGATTCGCTGGAATCCAAAGCTTTAGAAATGGCTTTATAACGTTTTCCAAACTGATAGATCTCAATTACTTTGTTTCTAGTTTGTTCCTGAATTTCTTCGGATTGCAGCATGATGTCTAGCTTTTGAGGATCTTTTGGTCTACTTCACTTTGTCAGGCAGGTCCTATTTAAGTGATTTTTTGATTGAGAACAGGTATGGCAATAATCAGGCCTGGAGGTGGCTAAAGAAATTGAACTTAGCTTTCGAAAGATATGATAAACCGCAGTTAATTTTTGTTTTAATGGGTGGGGGGGGGGTCACTTTTTTCACACAGGGCCATGTTGGTTTGGATTTTTTTTTTTACCCTTAATTATAAAATAATAAACGCCTTCATTTAAAAACTGAATTTTGTGCTTACTTGTCTTATCTTTGACTAATATTTAAATTTGTTCAATGATCTGAAACATTTAAGTGTGACAAACATACAAAAAAAAATAAGAAATCAGGAAGGGTGCAAACACTTTTTCACACCACTGTATCTATATGGCTTTGACTTTGCTTGATAGAGTTTTAACTTGTAGATGTACCGACAAACTGTGTTAAATGACAATGGTTTTATGAAGTGTTCCTGAGCCCACGTAGTAATATCCTTTACAGAATGTCGATTTTTAATGCAGTGTCGCCTGAAGGATCAAAGGTCATTCAATGTTAGTTTTCAGCCTTGCTGCTTACATGCAGAAATTTCTTCAGATTCTCTGAATCTTTTGATGATATTATAGACTGTAGATGATGAAATCCCTAAATTCCTTGCAACTGTATGTGGAGAAATGTTGTTCAACTGTGTCATGTTCGGGGTTGTTTTCAACCCCGTCCATGACCTGTGGCTGTAGGGTTTTGGTTATTTGCTTATTATATTCCAGCTGGCATACTGAGCCTTGCTCTCTGCCAGTCCTACAGCCACGCCTCCTCCTCTTGCCAGACATTCACCGGCTGCATTTTATCACCACATGCACACGCACGCACGCACACTCACACATGCACACACACACACATTCCAACTAATCATGCACTCACTTGCCACACGGCTGTGTCCACTTGCCTTTGTTAACGTATTGTGCACTTATGGGGAGGCAGTGTGATCAGTCAGTGTGGCAGCTTAAGTCAACTCTGGACTTCCTGGCTCGTGACAGTTGGCTTTTTCCCTGGACTGAACTGTGTTGTTCCTCAGAGCATTTCTGCTCTAACATATATGTAAGTCTTCCCTCATTTATGCCTTTCCTCTCCACTCCTACCCTGCCTGGAGCGCGTATGGCATTTAATTCCAGCCAACAAAGTTCGTAGCCGATTGTCTCATCTTCTCTCATCAGTGACTGTTATTTGGACAATTTGTATATTCTCCCTCTTGCAAATAAACACGCTACATAACTGCACGTTGGGCTCATATTCATTCATATGTTTGCTGCAAGTTATGCAGCGTATATGGAAAACTGTTGGACTGTTTACCCACACAGTTGTTCACAAAGTGTTGAACCTCGCCCCATCCTTGCTTGTGAATGACTGAGCCTTTCAGGGATGCTTCTTTTATGCCCAATCATGACACTCACTTGTTTCCAATTAACCTGTTCACCTGTGGAATGTTTCAGAAAGGTGTTTTTGAGCATTCCTCAACTTTCCCATTCTTTTGTTGCCCCTGTTCCAGACTTTTTGGAATGTGTCGCAGGAATCACATTCAGAATGAGTGAATATTTACCAAAAAATGTTGTAGCTTATTCAGTTGAATGTAGGTTGAAAAGGATTTTTAAATCATTTTGTTTTGTTTTTATTTATGTTTTATAGAGTGTCCCAACTCCAGAAGTTTCACAAGTTCAGTTCACAAGTTTATTCACAAATTATTTAAAATACAAATACAATTTACATTTTCATGCAAGATAAAAATTTTTGTGAAATGGGACTCCCCAGAAGCTATCCATACCTTGTAAACGGGCCCAGTCATCAAAGTAACAACAATTTTCCAGTTGTACAGTGTAATGGGTTTAGTGTGAGGACAATAGTGAGTAAGTCATACCATGACGGTGTGCTGGTACTTGGCTGAATCTCTGTGTGTAGACACTGGATGGACAAATGCCATTCCTGGTTGACAGTAATGGAACACTGCTGACTGCATGCAGCTCTGTTGAAAAGGCAGTAGTAGTAAGGAACATACTCAGCACTAGAGCATCTGCAACACAGAATAGCTGTTGGGGGAGAACTAATGCCATTTAGTCAGAAAACTATGAAAAGATTCCTACAGTGGAAATGAATCTAAGGAGAGAAGTAAGGTGGGCTAGAGAGCTCAGCACACTCCAACTTACCTCAGTTTCCACTGGGTGGGGTGAGCGGATAGGCTCCACTCTACTCAATGCTTGTGTTTCCACCAGAAGTGACATGTCTCAGACCTGACTGTGGCAAATGATCACTAAAAATGTAAAACCACTCGTTTTTTGATAGACGCCACATCAAGCATGCAAGGAAGTGAGAGAAGGGCATCCAGAAGAAGGCCTGAATGGATGGTTGTTACCTTGTCATCTCTCGTTATCTTACTATTCTCATGTGATCTTGTCCTTATTCGCTGCAGAAATGCAGCTGGTGGGGATTGCTGCAAAGCTTATACCACATTGCAGCCCTAACACAACACATCATCCAGAGGAAAATCTACCTCTAAGGAAACAACTACAAATACACTAATGAAAAAAATAAAGGAAACCTCTTCACAAACATGGCAATGTACAGGTGCTGCAAAATGCCGCAACAGTTGCAAATGAAGAGATACGCTGCATATAGTCTGTAAACAATAGAAGTGACACGTGATATAGTGATGGACTGTCTGACTTTGGTAGTTTGTACAATAGTGGTGGTAAAACAAGTTTTTGTGTATTTCAAAAAAGATGTCTAAGGCCGGTCTAGCATGTACAGTGCATCCAGAAAGTATTCACAGCGCTTCACTTTTTCCACATTTTGTTATGTTACCGCCTTATTCCAAAATGGATTAAATTCATTTTTTTCCTCAAAATTCGACACACAATACCCTATAATGACAACATGAAAAATCACATGTACATACTGTAAGTATTCACAGCCTTTGCCATGAAGCTCAAAATTGAGATCAGGTGCATCCTGTTTCCATTGATCATCCTTGAGATGTTTCTACAGCTTAATTGGAGTCCACCTGTGGTAAATTCAGTTGATTGGACATGATTTGGAAAGGCACACACCTGTCTATATAAGGTCCCACAGTTGACAGTGCATGTCAGAGCACAAACCAAGCAAGAAGTCAAAGGAATTGTCTGTAGACCTCCAAGACAGGATTGTCTTGAGGCACAAATCTGGGGAAGGGTACAGAAAAAAATTCTGTTGCTTTGAAGATCCCAATGAGCACAGTGGCCTCCATCATCTGTAAACGGAAGAAGTTTGGAACGACCAGGTCTCTTCCTAGAGCTGGCCGACCATCTAAACTGAGTGATCGAGGGAGAAGGGTCTTAGTCAGGGAGGTGACCACGAACCTGATGGTCACTCTGTCAGAGCTCCAGCATTCATCTGTGGTGAGAGGAGAACCTTCCAGAAGGACAACCATCTCTGCAGCAATCCATCAATCAGGCCTGTATGGTAGAGTGGCCAGACGGAAGCCACTCCTTAGTAAAAGGCACATAGCAGCCCACCTGGAGTTTGCCAAAAGGCACCTGAAGGACTCTCAGACCATGAGAAGCAAAATTCTCTGGTCTGATGAGACAAAGATTGAACTCTTTGGCGTGAATGCCAGGAATCATGTTTGGAGAAAACCAGGCACCGCTCATCACCAGGCCAATACCATCCCTACAGTGAAGCATGGTGGTTGCAGCATCATGCGGAGGGGAAGTTTTTCAGCAGCAGGAACTGGGAGACTAGTCAGGATAGAGAGAAAGATGACTGCAGCAGTGTACAGAAACATCCTGGAATAGAATAGAATAGAATAGGCTCTGGAATTTCCCCATTGTGGGAATAATAATAAAGGCTTATCTTTATTGTCATTGTACAGCAGTACAAACCTGCAAACCTTTTTCTTTTCTTTCAAGATGGCGGTGGCAGGACGTTCACACACAGTGGCTAGATGCTCTGGACTATTATGCTCGTTTTTGTGTTTTTTCTGCCTTTTTCTGCCTTTTTCTGCATTCTTTCTGAGACGGACTAATTACCTACAGTTGCCAAGAAATAGGCATTGGTTGCCAACTTACCTCCGACATCTCTAGCACTTATTCCAGTAATTACCACCACATCCCTGAGGAGATCGTCAGACCTTCGGGTACTCTGTGGTTCGTTATGCCCCACAAACGGCGCAGACGATGGGAGAAAAAGCAGAAACAAGGCTGCAGGGCTGGCTTCCGTGCCCAGTTGTGCAAACTATGCACCAAATCACTGTTACCTTCACTTTTTCTCACCAACGGCAGATCCCTTACAAACAAAATGGATGAGCTGGGATCGGAGATCGCCTAAAATTGTGACATCCAGGAAGGTTGTATTCTGATTGTGACCGAATCATGGCTGAACCCATGTATCCCTGCCACTGCTGTGGAATTACTTGACCGAACGACATACCATTTCAACTGCAACACTGATTCTGGTAAGGGAAGGGGTGGAGGGCTCTGTGTTTGTGCTTCAGACTTGGTGTAATAACAGCAGAATAATTTATAGCCACTGTTTAATGGACTTAGAGGCCATGCCCTTCCTGTGTAGGCCTTTTTATCTTCCCTGTGAGCTAACAGCAGTAATTTTAACAGCTGTTTATTTTCCTCCAGATGCTAACATTAGCTTAGCACTCAATCACCTCCAGCACATTGTCAGCAGCCTGCAAAGAGATCATCCTGACACAGTCCACATTATTGAAGGGGATTTTAATAAAGCATGCTTAAAGATTGTACTCCCCAACTTCCACCAACATGTTAAGTATCCCACAGGAGGGGAAGGAACACTGGATCATGTTTACAGCAACATTAAGCACGCCTACAGAGCCACCACCCTCCCGCACCTTCGACAATCAGACCATCTCTCTCTGCTTCTTGTCATGTTTGCATTTCCTCCTCCTGGGCAAAGGAGGAGCGGACCCACTCGCTAGGCGAATCTGGTGAACACTGCGCGTAGACAGGAATAATATAACCTTACCAGATCACATGGAAAATAACATTCACACTCCATGCTGCAGAGGCGGATGAAGAACACAGATGAAATAGCAACGGACACAGAAGGAAAATGCACATATATAGAAAGCGGATCAATCAGGACAAAACAGAACAGGTGAGCATCATCAAGGCCATCAGGCAGCACAGGACGGGTGGGGCTGTACACACACAGAGGGAAAACACACCAAACATGATAAATGGGTCAGAACAGAAACACAAAGCGTGGACAGGGGCTACAGCCCTGTCAAACCACTACAGGACTCCTCGGATCCCAGATGATGCTAGGGTAACACCAATAAGAGAAAAGAAAAGAAAACCCAGAAAACCCTTACAGGTGGGTGGTGGGGGCCATGCAGGCCAAACAACTGTGACCCCTCCTCCCCCAACAAAGTCCCAAACCAACACTGTTCACGGCCAAATAAAGATCAAGGCCCCAAGACTCAAAACAAAGCGGGTCAGGGGGTCTACCAAAGTCCAATGGCCCCCGAACTGGAGAACAACGTGGGTCGTGGGGGTCTTCCCCAGTCCATGGGTCCCCAGACTGAGGAGCAAGATGGAGCTGGTGGCCTCCCAGAGTCTCTAGGCCACCAGATCATGGGAAAAGGTGGCTCAGGTGGTCTACCTGAGTCCACAAGCCCCCAAATCAGGAAACAGGATGTACTAGATAGATGCTGAGGTGTGCCAATTTGAGTGTGCTGACCTCTAAATGGGATGGTTGGGGTGCGCTGTCCTCATGTGCTGATGGTTTGAACGCAGTGACCTCTATATTGAGACAGCTGGGGAGCGCTGACCACTGGATCATATCCCCTCACCCCCAGCCAGTTGCAGCACATGACTGCCCCTCCCTGACACTGGTTCTGCTGGAGGTTTCTTCCTGTTAAAAGGGAGTTTTTCCTCTCCACCATCGCCAAGTGCTCACTCACAGAAGATCGCCTGATTGCTGGGGTCTTTCTGCAGTTGTGGAGGTTTCCCCCTACAGTTGGAAGTGCTATGAGATGACTCTTGGTGTGAAATGGTGCTATATAAATAAAGCTGAATTGAATTGAATCAGATGACTGAAGTGCGCCAACCTCATGTGCTGATGGTTTTGGTGCACCGATTCCTGAATGAAATGGCTGGGGCATGCTGACCTCAGGCTGGAACAGCAGGGTCACATCCAGTCCAGATGCCCAGGAATCCTCCTCCTATGCTATCACCTCGGACAGGGGGGTACAGGGTGAAGCAGGAATCACACACAAACAATCAGCAAAGCAGCTTGGTGGGGAGGGCTCAGAAGCAGATAGAGGCTGCAACTGGGTCTCCCCACTGGGAGCAAGACAAGACCTCTTTAATATAGATATTAACAAAACAAAAAAGAGGACTTGCCTTAACTCCTGCTCTTCTGCTGGTGAGGAACCTGATGACTCTGCAGCTGGAGAGGCGATGACCATCACAGGAGATGCTGAAGGAATAGCACAAATGGCACCGGGTCCCGTAATGCCAAAACCAGGGGACAGTCTGTCGTAGGCACAGTTTTCGGCATTAATGGCAATCCCTTCTCTTGCTCAAGACATGACGGTGGGACTGGCAGGTGGCGCAGAGATGAGGATGATGTCAGAGTCAGGGGACGCTGTCTCGTCAGCACAGACCTCGTTTCATCTGGAGTGCGCTTCTCTAAACCATGAAAGGGTGGCAGATCTGGGGAGAGGCACGCTGGAGTAAAAGCGACAAGCACTGGAGCCAGGTGATGCTTATTCGTTGGCACAGGCTTCGGCGTTGATGATGTGGAAAATAGAACCAGGAAACATTTTACCGTCGGCACCGGCTCACACTTGGGCTTGGGGGTTGAGCTCCCCCTGTTACGGAGAGAGCGTTGGAACTGCAACATCGAGGTGAGGAAACCGTTTATCTCCAGTCTATGCCGCAGGCTGGGAAACTCCTGGAGTGTCTCCCAGGAGTTCAGGTATTCCTGAACCTCCTCCAGTGTACTGGAGGAAAGGGCCTCAGACCAACAGTCTATGATTAGTTCAAACCCCGAACGTTCCTCCTCATCCAGCCCGAAAGCCACCGAGTCCACGCCTGCAGAGTCCATGTCCGTGATTACACTCTGGACAACGGTTCAGATCAATCAGGTCTCACACCTCCAGACTGACTAACAGTTTCTTCCCCTGGGCTGTCCGAACTGCAAACAGTCAGAGGCCCTACCCCCCTCCCACACTCACATGCTCAGAACTGAGGACTTTTTAATTATCACAATAACTCACCTGTCTTTGCACTCCACACTTGCATGTAAACTGACCCAACCGTGAAATCACTACTATACATATTTTTCATAATCATTGGGCCATTTTACTCATTGTGTGTTCTGCACTCTTATGTACATAGTTCCACCCGTGAAGTCACTATTGTACCTGTGTATGTACCAATGGGCTATTTTTATCTCAGTCGTATGTTTAATTGTGTGTTCTGTAACTGTGTTTAATTCAAATCTTACTTGATCAAATCTTACTCTGTAGCCTTATTCATGCTGCATTTCCCCTCTAGTCCGCTTTGGTCCACGTGCGCTTTGGATGAGCCTGGCATGCACGTGGCAGTGTTCATGCTCACTTTTTTCATCTACCCAGGCCAAGCGGTTGACGCATGCGCACAACCATCATTTGTAGCTTCACTCCCGCCCGATAGGTAGTGCCAATGCGTTGACGCGCCAGGATTTTCACCAACGACGAAACTCTGCTTGCGTTCTGCTGCTTGACTTCCCGGTTTTCACTCCTTTTCCACGAAGATGCTGCTGCTGCTGCTAAGTTTTTATGTATGATTCACGTATGTTTATTCTTGTCTGCTGCTTCCTCATTGTCTTCTTCGTCTACTTTGTCTTGGTATGCTGTGCCGACATTGCCACCTTGTGAATGGGATGTTCAGTCTTGCACATGCGCTTTTCAATGCATTCAGGTCATGGGCAGGCGGCGTGGTCACAAAAATTTGGGATGCATGCAGTCATCCGCAGTCGAGCACTGCGGACACTAGCAGAGTGGAGACGACGACGTAAATTTCATCACACGAGTTTTCTGGTTATACGTACGTGGACAGCAGAGGTGCAGCATGAATCCAGTTTATTGTGGAGTAGCCTGGTGAAGCACCCACAGTTTAGTTGTACTGTACAACTGTACAATGACAATAAAGCCTATTCTATTCTTTTCTACAGTACAACGAAATTATGGGTGCTCCACCAGGTTACTGCGTAAGAGACAAGGATTAGATAAAATACGGTTACAGAACACACGATTAAACACACAACAGAAAAAAAAAATAGAAGTGGCCCAGGATTATGGAAATATACACATGTATGATAGTGGCTTCGCGGGTGGAACTATGCACATAAGAGTGCGGAGTGCAGAACACATAATAGAGTAAAATGGCATAAGGATTATGGAAAATATATACAGTAGTGGTTTCATGGATGGGTGAATGAACATGAAAGTGCAGAGTGCAAAGACAGGTGTGTTATTGTGGTCCTCAGTTCTCAGGATGTGAGCGTTCGGAGGGAGGGGGGTGGGGCCTCTGACTGTTCATGACATAACGCACGGCCCAGGAGACACACACTCAGGCTCAGGATAGATTTAACAGCTTTATTAGCAACAAGGAAGTGTATGGCTGCGTGTCTGTGGAATAAGAATGTATTGGTGGTGGCGTCTGCGTCAGGCACGGGGGCAGGAGACCGTACAGCCGGACAACCCTGTGGGAGAGAGCAGAGGGAGAAGGGTAACGGGCACCACACCAATGCAGGGAATGATGATGATAGCTGGCTTACTTGGTTATGACAGGTGGCTGGCGTCGACAAGGGCGAGGCCCGGAAGACAGCGACCTGCAGTACCTGTGGCAGCAGCGTAGAGCCAACGGCGAGATGAGGAAGTCCGCCGCCGGGAATGTCCACCTGTGCACAGGGGAAGGCTAGAGGAGAGAGGTAAGGGGAGCTTACCCAAGTTATCTTCACTAGTCGGTTTGAGATCCGTAGTAGCAAAGGGGCCGAAGTTGAGAGACGACTTCAGGCCGAAGCCCAGGGCAGAGTGGATTAAATACTTTGCCGCTGACGAGGAGCAGGTGTGCGCGCGGCTGGCGCCGCTGATGAGCAGCGAGTCATAACAGTACTCCCCCTTCTAGCAGCGCCTCCTGGCGATGGTTTTTCCGGGTGCGCTCGATGAAACTCAGAAATGAGTGACCGGTCCAACACCAGCGAGGAAGGCACCCACTGTCTCCATTCGGGTCCATAGCCCTCCCAATCCACCAGGTACTGCAATCCGCGACCCCGGCGTCGGGCGTCCAAGATGTCAGCGACGGTCCAGGCCAGATGGCCACCAATCATCCGGGGAGCGGGGTGCGCCGCAGGTGGAGGGCAGAGGGGGTCAGAGACCACCGATTTGATTTTGGAGACGTGGAAGGTGGGATGGATGTGGAGGGAGGAGGGAATAGCCACACGCACAGCCACCGGGTTGATGATTCTGGTTATGGGATAAGGGCCGATGAACCGTTGGGCCAGCTTTCTCCTCTCACCCTTTAGGTTAACGTCCTGTGTGGATACCCAAACTTGCTGTCCCACCTGGTAGGCAGGTGCAGGTCTCCTATGTCGGTCTGCCGTAGACTTATTGCGCTCCGCCGTGCGTAAAAGCGCATTACGCGCCGTGGACCAAAGGGAGTGGCACCGCCTCAGATGTGCCTGGACAGAGGGGACAGCCAACTCACCCTCCTGCGCGGGGAACAGGGGTGGATCATAGCCCAAGGATGCTTTAAAGGGCGACATCCCGATGGCCGTAGAGCGAGAGGTGTTGTGGGCGTACTCCACCCAGGTGAGGTGAGAACTCCAGGACGTGGGTTTGGATGAAGTAACACAGCGGAGCGTAGCCTCCAGCTCCTGGTTAGTCCGCTCACACTGCCCGTTAGACTGGGGGTGATGGCCAGAGGAGAGGCTTACCTTGGCTCCCAGGGCGTTGCAAAATGACCTCCAGACGTCCAAAGAAAACTGGGGGCCGCGGTCGGAGACCACGTCGACCGGGATTCCATGCAGTCCGACCACGTGCTGGATGAGGAGGTCCGCCGTCTCCAAGGCTGAGGGAAGTCCACGTAGGGGCACGAAGTGGGCGGCCTTGGAAAAACGGTCAACAATGGTCAGAACTGTGTCAAAGTTGTTGGAGACAGGGAGCCCAGTGACGAAGTCCAGAGCGATGTGCGACCAGGGCCTGCCAGGGACGGGCAGGGGCTGGAGCAGACCCGCAGGGGGAGCGTTACCTGACTTATTGGTAGCACAGACGGGGTAGGCCTGGGCGTAACGGGCGGCGTCCTTCTGCAGGCCTGGCCACCAAAAGGATCGCTGGAGAAGGTCAATCATCCGCGAAGCTCCAGGATGACAGGTGAGCTTGGAGGTATGGAGCCAGTGTATAACGTCCCCCCGGACGGCAGATGGCACGAAGAGCCTCCCCTCCGGTCCGCCGCCAGGGTCTGGTTCCGACTCCTGCGCCCTCCGGATCTTGTCTTCTATGTCCCATGTAACAGCCCCCACGACGCACGACCTGGGCAAGATGGTGTGAGCAACGTCTTCTGCGGCCTCCGGGGCAAATTGCCTGGAGAGGGCGTCAGGCAGGCCGTTCTTGGAGCCAGGCCTATATGTGATGCTGAACTTAAACCTTGCAAAGAACAGGGACCAACGCGCCTGGCGGGCGTTCAGACGCTTGGCAGATCTCAGGTACTCCAGGTTCTTGTGGTCGGTGAGGACCACAAAAGGCAAGGCTTCCCCCTCCAGCCAGTGACGCCATTCTTGAAGGGCAAGCTTGATGGCAAGAAGCTCTCTGTCCCCCACGTCATAGTTTCGTTCCGCCGGGGACAGGCGCCGAGAGAAGAAGGCGCAGGGTCGCTTGACTCCATTGGCTGGGGACCGCTGGGACAACACTGCCCCCACCCCCGTGTCCGAAGCGTCCACCTCCACAATGCACTGCAGCGCGGGATCGACCTGGCTGAGGACCCGGGAGGAGGAGAACTCCGTCTTTAGCGCCTGGAAGGCCGAAGCGGCCTCTTCAGTCCACTGGAACGGGGTCTTAGGAGAGGTGAGGCGGGTCAGGGGCCCGACGATGGCTCCAAAGTTCGGGACAAAGCGGCGGTAGAAATTGGCGAACCCGATGAATTGCTGAACCTGTTTCCGAGAGGTTGGTGTGGGCCAATCCACCACTGCTTTGATCTTCACTGGGTCCAGAAGCACCTGGTCATGGGAGATGACGAACCCCAGGAAGGAAGTCGTTTTGGCGTAGAATTCACATTTTTCCGCCTTGACGTACAGACGGTTCTCCAGCAGTCTCTGCAGGACCCGCCTCACGTGGACCCGGTGTTCATCCCTGGACCTGGAGAAGATGAGAATGTCGTCCAGGTAGACGAATACAAACAGGCCGATGAAGTCCCGGAGGACATCATTGATGAGGCGCTGAAAGACGGCTGGAGCGTTGGTCAACCCAAACGGCATCACGAGATATTCAAAATGCCCGTTTGGGGTATGGAAGGCGATTTTCCACTCATCTCCCTCCCGGATCTGGACGAGGTGGTAAGCGCTGCGAAGATCCAGCTTAGTAAACCAGGTCGCCCCCTGGAGGGAGTGGAAGGCAGTGTCCATAAGGGGCAGGGTGTACCGGTCCTTCTCTGTGATGTCGTTGAGAGCTCGATAGTCGATACAAGGACGAAGAGATCCGTCCTTCTTTCCCACGAAGAAGAAACCTGCACCTACTGGAGAGGAGGACGGTCGGATGATCCCAGCACTGAGCGACTCCTTCAGATAGCTGTTCATTGCCTCCTTCTCCGGCGCTGACAGACTATAGAGGCGTCCTGAGGGTAAGGGCGCCCCCTGGCGGATGTTAATGGCGCAGTCGTAGGGCCGGTGAGGAGGCAGAGACATCGCCTTGGACTTACTGAAAACGGCACCCAGGTCGTGGAACTCTGAGGGCACAAGGGTGAGATCCGGGGGCGCGGTGTCCTGAGCTGTGGGAGGCGAGGACGGGGCGCAGGCCGCGGATTGGAGGCAGGTACCCATGCAGAAAGTGCTCCACGCTGACACCTTCCCAGTCTTCCAGTCCAAGGCGGGGTTGTGGAGGCGGAGCCAGGGATAACCGAGGATGACAGGAGTTACTGAGGTGGGCAGGACGTAAAAGGAGATATCCTCCCGATGGTTTCCAGAGATGATCACGGGAACGGGGGATGTTTGGTGAGTTACTTTTCCCAGGGAAACTCGGGAGAGATTAACCAGGGCGAGAGGAGTGTCGAGGGAGTGACAATGGATGCCCAGTCGGGTTGCCAGGCTTTGTGAAATAAAGCTACCCTCCGCGCCTGAATCCACCAGTGCATGTGTGAGGTGCCCAGTGAGGTTGTGACAGAAGCGGATGGGCAGCGTCAAATGTGTGAGGGGATTTAACCGATTAGCGTCCGCGAGGCCCCCCACAGTGACTCGCGGACCACCTCGTTTGGCTTCTCCGGACAATTCTCCACCGTGTGCTGGCTACCTCCGCAATACATGCAGAGGCCCAGGTCACGACGGCGCTGTTTCTCCGCCAGGGGGAGCTTTGTCCGGACCGTCACCATTGGTTCCGACTCCTCGGAGACCTCCGGCGGCGGCAACGCCAGGTGGCGAGCTTGGGGCAGACGTGCAGAGGCGCCCCGCGAGCGAGAAGACTGCTTCCGCTCAGAGGCGCGCTCGCGCAGCCTGTTATCCAAACTGATGGTGAGAGAAATCAGCTCCGCCAGCGTCTCCGGGGTATCCCGTCCAGCCAGCTCATCCCTCAGACCAGAATTTAGGCTGCAGAGGAAGATGCCGCAGAGCGCTCGCTCTTCCCAGCCAACTTCCTCCGCGGTAACCCGGAAGTCGATCGCGTAGTCGACCGCCTATCGGCTCCCCTGTTGGAGTCCGAGAAGGCGGTCGACCTGGACACTGTCCAAACGCGAATGATCGAACACTTCCAGAAATTGTCGCACGAACTGGCCATAGGTGAGGGTGGCATAGCTGGGCTTCACCATAATGGCGTAAGCCCAGGTAAGCGCACGATCCTCAAGGAGATTACCTATATAGCCAATTCTGCTATGGTCTGAGGGAAAATCTCCGGGAACGCGAAGAAACACGGACTCACACTGCATAATAAAACCCCGAGCTCCACCCAGCTTACCGCTAAAGCGAGCAGGAGTGGGGATTGGTGTGAGCCGTGTTGGCGCACCCGGAGCGGGCTGGACGGCCACCGGAGCCGCAGGAGCTGCGCCACCCGGACGAGCCGAGGGGAACAGCTGCTGGGGGTCCAAGCGGTCTAATCGGTTAGTAATGATCATTAATTGATTTAATATCACCTGTTGCTGATGGGCTATTAAGTCCATCCGAGCCTCGAGGGTGGAAAGACGGCGTGCGAGCCCGCTGTCTGCCGAGCCGCTCTGCTGAAGCCGTACTGACATAACGCACGGCCCAGGAAACACACACGCAGGCTCAGGATAGATTTAACAGCTTTATTAGCAACAAGGAAGTGTATGGCTGCGTGTCTGTGGAATAAGAATGTATTGGTGGTGGTGTCTGCGTCAGGCACGGGGGCAGGAGACCGTACAGCCGGACAACCCTGTGGGAGAGAGCAGAGGGAGAAGGGTAACGGGCACCACACCAATGCAGGGAATGATGATGATAGCTGGCCTACTTGGTTATGACAGGTGGCTGGCGTCGACAAGGGCAAGGCCCGGAAGACAGCGACCTGCAGTACCTGTGGCAGCAGTGTAGAGCCAACGGCGAGATGAGGAAGTCCGCCGCCGGGAATGTCCACCTGTGCACAGGGGAAGGCTAGAGGAGAGAGGTAAGGGGAGCTTACCCAAGTTATCTTCACTAGTCGGTTTGAGATCCGTAGTAGCAAAGGGGCCGAAGTTGAGAGACGGCTTCAGGCCGAAGCCCAGGGCAGAGTGGATTAAATACCTCGCCGCTGACGAGGAGCAGGTGTGCGCGCGGCTGGCGCCGCTGATGAGCAGCGAGTCATAACAGTTCATAGTTTGGATGGCCCAGGGGAAGAAACTGTTTGTCAGTGTGGAGGTGTGGGACCTGATCGATCTGAACCATCGTCCTGAGGGAAGCAGGTCAAACAGGTGGTGGGCGGGATGTGAGGGGTCTCCTGTGATGGCTTGGATCCTTCTGAGACAGGAAGCTCTGGAGATGTCTTCCAGGGACGGCAGAGATAATATAATATAATTTTTGGGTGGTGCTGATGACCCTCTGCACAGCCTTCCTGTTCTTAGCTGTGTAGCTGGTGAACCACACATCCAGACAGTAGGTGAGCACGCTCTCCACTGAGCAGCAATAGAAGGCCAGCAGCAGCTTCTGGTCCAGGTTGTGCTTCCTCAGGACATGGAGGAAGTGCAGCCGCTGTTGGGCTTTCTTCACCAGGGCCTTGGTGTTGACAGTCCAGGAGAGGTCAGAGGAGATGTGGATGACCAGGAACCTCAATGAAAACCTGCTCCAGACTGCTCTTGACCTCAGACTGGGGCGATGGTTCATCTTTCAGCAGGACAACGACCCTAAGCACACAGCAAAGATATCAAAGGAGTGGCTTCAGGACAACTCTGTGAATGTCCTTGAGTGATCCAGCCAGAGCCCAGACTTAAATCCAACTGAACATCTCTGTCACTTCATTGTGTCCCTGGAGTCACTTCCTTTGTGTTGTGAGTTTGGCAGCGTATTTCTCTAAGTTGCAGCTGTTGTGACTTCATGCAGCCTCCGTGTGTGGCATTTCTGATGAAGATGTTTTCTTAATTTGTCTTTGTTTTTTTTATTTGCTGTTATTTCTAAGCTTGTCACAATAATTATTATATCAACTTATAATATAAAAATGAATTACTAAGTTAATTTTTTACTGAAATGAGCTGCCTGTTCTTTGTCCTCATTTTTATGATTCTGGGTGGAGCATCGCTGCCATCTATGCTGCAGGCATATTTTTTTCACCATTTGAACTCAGAATGATGAATATTGTTGTTAAATAAAGGTTCAATGCTATTTTAAAGCATGCACATGGATTATGATTCTATCAGTGGCATAAAATGATCTTCATGACATCAACAATAACATTGCTCACAGAGATAACCAAATGAGTAATCATTACAGGCTTAGCTGTATTAAGGTGCAGTGCATTGAAATCTCCGGGCCACCATAGATAAGATCACTAGATGTTCATGGTTGATCCATTATTAGTTTGACTCTTACCAGCTGACTACAGTATTAGTGGATGGACAAAGCAGGTGAGTGAATAATGTCAACATTGACCTTGCTTGTTGTGGTTCTTTTTCCATGATTCTCTCAGCAGGCCCATCTTGGGCTGCGGTCGTATGGCCTGTTTCCATGGCACAGCCTCCCGGCAGCTGGCGGATGGGGACTTGGCAGCAGGCTGAGGGAAGATCTGGATGGTCTCTGGTCCTTGCTGATGGGGCACACTGTGAGTTATTTTAGGGTGACGCCCAGGACTGCTGAATGTCTTGAGACCGTTGCCCGTCAGGTCTACGTAAAAAGTGCCATAGACACTGCAGCTATCGGTCACTATGGGGACAGCTGAGTCCAGGGGGCTGCTGTCCTTCTTGGATGACACTGGAAGACCTGAGGAAACACAGTGCACATGAAGCAGACACTCTGCTGAACACCAGTGTTAATGCTGAACAAGGTCTCATGAGTAATCAAACATTAGGAGATCACATTGTATCAAGGAAGAAAGTATTTTCACCCAAAATTAAATGCCCTGCGCCAAGTGACCATTTTCAGTTCAGATTTCACCCCACCCTCCCTCTTTTGTTACTTCTGAGATCTGTGTTTGAGGCTAATGAGAACAAGTTGAGGCTAAAGAGTTGAACAAGTTGTAACAATATATTGCACATAATTCAGTTACCTATTTATTAATTTCATTTTATATTTACTTATTTTTGTAGGATTTTTATTTGGGTTCTAAATCTTTTATTGGGTTTTAGACCTTTGAGTTTTTAACCTCTTTGACTAGTCTTTAACTTTTTAATATGACCCTTCTCTCTTATCTCTGGTTTTTCTCCCATCTCTTTGTCTTATGTCCTGATTGATGGAGCCTTTAGTATTTTTATCATGTCTATAGTCAGCTTCATGTGTGCCTGTGTTTGTGTTTAAGTTGAATGTAATTGTGGTTTGTAAATATGGATGTCACCTGACTGCAAAACAAATCTACCTACGGGTACAAATAAAGGAACCTGAACCTGAACCTAATGTTAGCTGGCTAGCTCCAGTTGTTCAACACAGCCTGAGCTAACACGGAATTGGCTGAGTGTGAGAGGATCAAAGCATAACCAAAGCATCATCAGGGACAGGAGTGTGTGGTGTGAGTGGCTAATAGGACAGGACTGGTTAAGCGGGAATAAGGAACACAGGAACTAACCTGAATGAGAAAAGAGCTGGCTGTGCTATCTGTGGTTAGTAGGGGTACGTTTAAAAAATATTGAATAATCATATCAGATTGATTTTCATTTGAATAATCCAACATTTATTCTGTAGTGTTATGCTATAATTATATGAATAAAATTATCAATAATTAAGAACCGTAATAATATATATATATACAGTATATACAGTATATACAGTATATATATATATATATATATATATACAGTATATATATATATATATATATATATATATATATATATATAACACACACACACACACACACACACAGGAAGCACCTTTGCTGATACGGCTATGCCAGTCTGGTCGGTCTAGCGCTAGGGTCTCCCAGGTGTCAGGACTGACGTCAAAGCTCTTCAGGGAGGCCTTAAGAGTGTCTTTGTAGCACTTCTTCTGACCACCTTGTGAGTGTTTGCCCTCTGCTAGTTCACCGTAGAACAGTCTCTTTGGTAAGCATGAGTCAGGCATACGAACAATGTGTCCAGCCCACCTAATCTGGGCTCTCTTGAGCAGGGAGTGGATGTTAGGCAGTTCAGCTCGGGAGAGGATCTCTGTGTCAGGGATTCTGTCCTGCTAGGTGATCTTCAGGAGCTTTCTGAGGCAGTTCAGGTGGAAGCGGTTTAGCTTTCTGGCATGGCGGTCATAGACCGTCCCGAACTCGCAGGCGTGCAGTAGGGGAAGGCAGGACAACTATCTAGTACACCTTCAGTTTTGTGATCAGCCTGATGCCTCTCTTTTCCCACACTGTTGCACATAGTCATCGTTGATGTTGACAGACCTGGAGAGTGCGCTGCTGAGGTACGTGAACTTGTAGACAGCCTTGAGGGTCTCCCTGTTGAGAGTGATGGCTTGTTCCATGTCATTCTTCTACGGTGTGGGTTGGTGCAGGACCTCGGCTTTCTTCGTACTGATTGTAAGCCCAAAGTCGTCGCAAGCAGTGGAGAAGCAGTTCAAGCTCTGCTGCATCTGGGCCTCTGTAGTGGCGTTGAGTGCACAGTCATCTGCGAACAGGAAGTTGCACACTGAGTCCCCTTCCACCTTGGTTTTGACTTGGAGCTTCTGCAGGTGTAGGAGCCTGCTGTCCATCCTGTACCTGATCCTGATGGCACTTTCTTCATCGTTGCAGAAGGCATCAGACAGCATGGCTGTGAACATCATGCTGAAAAGTTTGGGCGCGAGTACACAGCCCTGATTGACCCCGTTGGTGACTGGGAAAGCTTCAGAGGAGTCTCCATCATCCAGTACTCAAGCAAGCATGCCGTTGTGGAACTGGCGCACCATGCTGATGAACCTGTCTAGGCAGCCGAACTTCGCCATGATCTTCCACAGCCCCTCACAACTGACGGTATCAAAAGCCTTGGTCAGCTCTATAAATGTTGTGTAGAGGTCCCTGTTCTGCTCTTGACACTTGTCCGAAAATTGGCGTGAGGTGAAGATCACATCAGCAGTTCCACGACCCTCTCTGAAGCCACACTGCCTTTCCGGCAGGTGACTGCCTTCTATGTGCTGAATGAGGCGGTTGAGAAGGACTCTTGCAAGGATCTTGCCAGCGATGGCGAGGAGAGAGATCCCATGGTGGCTGTCGCAGGACTGCCTGTTTTCTTTTCTCTCGTAGAGATAGTTAATGGAGGCATCCTTGTGGATAACTCCCTGCTGCCACATGGTCTGAAAGAGCTCAGTGAGTTTCTGTATTAGAACTGGTGCTCCTGCCTTGTAGATTTCTGCTGGGATGGAGTCAGAGCCTGGTGCTTTGCCGTTCGAAAGGAGTTTGATCACTTTTTGGACTTCTGATTCCGTTGGAGGTTCTGCCAGAGATGTGTTCACCTCTACTTGGGGCTTGCGAGTGATGGCTTCTGCATTGATGGACAAAGGTCTGTTGGGGATGCTGCTGAAATGTTCTGCCCATCTTTCCAGGATTGTGTTCTTGTTGGTGAGAAGAGTGGACCCGTCAGCACTGAGCAGTAGTGATGTTCCAGAAGACTGAGGCCCGCAGACGGTCTTAAGGACATCATAGAAGCATTTGGAGTTGCTGCTGTGAGTGTACTGCTGTATTCCATCTGCCTTTTTGCTGAGCCAGAAGTCCTGCATCTCTCTGAGCTTTTCCTGCACCTTTCCATTGATGGAGTTGACGGTTGCCTTCTTAGAGGCAGATCTGCTGTCTTGCTGGTACACTCTGTGGGCTTCACACTTCTCGTCAAGCAGCTTTTGGATGTCCTCATCGTTTTCATCAAACCAGTCTTGGTGGTTGTGCGTGTTCTGGCCCAGTCGAGTGAGTGAGGTGTCATACACCATGTTTCTAAAAGCTGCCCAATCTTCTTCTGCTCTGTACCCCCCCAAGGTCGAGCTGACTAAGCTTGCTGTCCACAGCTTCTGTCACACAGAGTGTTTTTCCAGCTTGCTGACATGGAGTCGCTTGTTTGCCTTTTTCCCCTGTGGACACCGTTTGGGCTGGATGTGCATGTTGAGCTTTGAGACAATGGGTCTGTGATCCATCCAGCAGTCTGCACCACACATCGCATTCATCACTTTAATGTCCTGCCTGTCTCTCCTTCTCACAGTGATGTAATTGATTAGATGCCAATGCTTGCTCTGTGGATGCATCCAGGAGGTCTTGTTGCGATTTGGCAAGCAGTAGATGGTATTAGTGATCAGAAGATCATGAGAGGCGCACGTCTTCAACAGGAGAAGACCGTTGCTGTTGCACTTTCCAACTCTATTTCTCCCAAGGACTCCCTCCCATGTGTGGTAGTCTGTACCAACTCTGGCGTTAAAGTCTCCAAGAACAATGAGTTTGTCTACCTTTGGTACGCCTTTAATGAGAGTCTCTAAATCCTCATAAAACTTGTCTTTGATCTCATCTGGGTTCGTCATGGTTGGGGGCAAATGCACTGATGAATGTGGCATGGCGTTTTCTTCGGAGGGGGAACCACAGGGTCATGAGGCAGTTGTTGGTTCCTTTGGGGAGGCTGGTTAACTTGCTGATCAGATCGGATCTGATCGCAAAACCCACTCCTGCTTCACGGCATTCTTCGCTACCTTGGCTGCTCCAGAAAAAGGTGTAGCCGGTTTTGACTTCTGCCAGCTGACCTTCGTCTGCAAACCTGGTCTCACTCAGAGCTGCAATGTGGATGTTGTACCTGCTGAGTTCTCTTGCAACAAGTGCTGTTCGTCTCTCAGGTCTGTTCGCTTTGGAGCTGTCCATGAGAGTTCGCAAATTCCAAGTGTCAGTGGTAAGTGATGTAACCTTAGTTGATTTCTTCTGAGAATTTTGACTGCTAGGGTGGGATCCCCGCAAGCCGTGGCTTGATGGCCAGGGTGTAGCAAAGCAGGCTATGTTTAGGGCACCTTTTCTAGCCCCTTCCTCAGGCCATGGAGGTGAGCAGAGTGAATCCTAAAGAGGGCTGCTCAAACATCCAGGGGGCTGCTGAACTCCACTGCTGCTTCGGTCCAGTAGAGAGCAACCCTATGCCCTGGGCTGCCTGTGTGTGGGATTGTGGCTACACCTTCCAGTGTATCCGCATCTGCTGCTTTGTCACTTGCCCATCGCCACAGGACTTGGGGGGGGGGGGGGTGAGAAGGAAATTAGGGGGAGGGTGATGTCTTGATTTGCGCATGAACTTGATTTAAGTGAGGGAGAGTTGTGCAGGGTTGTCAGCCTCACTCTCTCGTCCCAGCCTATCTGGGTCCAGTGGCAAGACATAGTCAAGGAGGCTGGAGATAGGTTAGGATGCAGTGGATGGCCAGCAGTGTTCTATGTGTCTCACTGTGCCCTAGTTGCACTCCACAGCGCTTTGCTGGGTCTGCCTTCCTGCCTGTTGAGCCAATCTGGTGGTTTAATCCGTGCAGTCCACCGGGTCCAGTCTACGCATGCGTAGGTAGACAAACCCTACCTCAGCGAGGGTTTCAAACCCATCAGCTACCCTCACCTGGTTTTGCTCACCAGTCGAAGCAGTTTACCGGGGTGTGGCCGCTGTTGCATGCAAACAGCTACTTGGAGCTACAGGTAAGAGTTGAGTGCCAAGTAGGAATCAAAGCGGACCGACCACCCAGAGGTGCGACGTGTTGCGCCGTCAGAGGTACTATCCCTCCCTGACAGTACAGCACCTTTGGTTCGGTACAGAGGCGTACCGAGGTTCCCCAGGGACCATGTTGAGTGACAGACAGGAAGTGCAACTGCCATGTGCCGTACATGTAAACAAACAGTGCACCCTAGCCTCTGACTAGTGATCATCATGGCTGGCTGTACAGAGAAGCCAGAGCTTGAAGACTCTCTTCACAAGTCTCCTGACTGGAAACACTTTGGCTTTCCGGTGAAATATGTGAACGTACAAAGGCAAGTGAATAAGATGAAAACAGCATCGGATATGCTTTTGGCAGTATGTTGAACTTGCTAACTCATTTGAAATGGCACTATGTGAACGTGAATATCAGTGCAGCATGAAAAAAACCAAAAACAAGCTGCTCTTGCAAATTTCTCCCTAAAGATTGCATATCTTCCACGCTGTGTGCAACTAGAGCACTGTCGTCGGCAAAGAGCATTTCTCTTACGATCTTTATCGATGTCTTACTCTTGGCTTTAAACTGTGCCACATTGAACAAGTCTGCTTCTTTCCATGTTTGAATGTATACTCCTTCTGAAGTGTCTTTGAAGGCCACCTCAAGCATGGCTGCCAGATATAGCGAGAAGAGTGTAGGTGCCAGCACACACCTTTGTTTCACCCTGTTGCTTACTGAAAAGTCTTTAGACACTGAACCACTCATTGCCACGTTTTTTTGCATACCTGTGTGGAGTGCCTCGATCAGGCTGACAAACTTCTCTGTACAACCATATTTCTTGAGTACCTGCCAAAGTCCTTGTTGCGAAACAGTATCGAAGGCTTTACTGAAGTCTATGAAGACTACATAAAGCGGCATGTTCTGTTCGATACACTTTTCTTGAACCTGTTTCAAGCAGAAAATCATGTCCATTGTGTTTCTTCCACTTCTAAAGCCGCACTGGGTTTCCGGTAGTACATTCTGCAAAATGTGTTCACTGAGTCTGTTCAGTAGTACACGTGAGAGAATCTTACCAACAGTGGCTAGTAGTGATATACCTCGGTAATTTCCACAATCCTTCCTGTCATCTTTCTTGAACAAAGGCACAATACTTGCATCCTTCCAGTCTTGAGGTACTTTCTGGGCATCCCATATCTCTTGGATGAACTTGTGCAGGCAGTTGGTCAGCTGAACACCACCACATTTCCACACTTCCGCTGGAATTCCATCCCTTCCTGGAGCTTTACCATCCTGTGTTGTCCTGATAGCTGCCATTAGTTCATCAAAATTTGGTGGTTCATCCAGACTTGATACAGCTGGTCGCTGCACTAGAGTTTCTTTAGCCTCTTCAGTGAGATCTCCAGGGTTGTTTAGTAGTTGGTCAAAGTGGTCTGCAAATCTGTCCAGGATCTTGTTTTTCTCCTGCAAAACCGTTTCACCATCCATAGCCTTTAGTTGGATCAATCCTCTTGGTTTAGGGCTGTAGATTTCTCTCAAACCTGTGACGAATGTTTTCATATCCTTCCTGTCTGCTGCAGTTTGAAGTGTCTCCACTTTTTCATCCAACCAGTTGGACTTCATCTCTCTGGTGTACTTCTGTAGCTCACTCTGAGCCTTTGAGTATTTCTTCTTCTTCGACCTTGTGTTACACTGTAGGTTTTCCTGCCTAGCTGTATTCCTCGCTTCTAGTAGTTTCTTCAGGTGTTCATCATTCTCATCAAACCAATCTTAATGTTTCCTCTCAGGGTAGCCTAGTACATCACTCGCAGTCTGATACACCGTATCCTTCAGTGTTGCCCATTTCTCTTCTATGTCATTCTTTGAGTTGTTGCTGTCCCAGTCTTTCAAGTTTTCATCCATTTCCTGTGTAAGTTCTTCCTGCTTCTTTTGGCCTTTCAGTGCGCTAGTGTTTAGCTTCCGTGGTGGCTTTGCACCCATCCTGCAGTGCTGTTTTCGTCTGCAAATCCTTAATCTAGATCTCAGCATAACATGATAAGTGCCACAGTCCGCACCTCTCATTGCTCTGGTGTCCAATACATCCCTTCTGTCTCTCTGCCTGACTATGACGTAGTCTAATAAGTGCCAGTGCTTGGATCTTGGGTGCATCCATGTCTTCTTGTGTGTGTCCTTGTGCTTAAATAGAGTGTTGGTTATCACGAGGTTGTACTCTGAACATAGTGCAAGTAGAAGTTTTCCATTAGCATTGCACTTGCCTACTCCATGACTGCCTAGCACTCCTTTCCGTTTCTCGGTGTCCGAACCAACTCTGGCATTAAAATCTCCAACAAGTATCAGCCTGTCATCAGTCGGTACACGCCTGATAGTCTCACGTAAATCACTGTAGAACTCTTCCTTCACCTCCTCTGTGTTGGTCAATGTTGGGGCATATACACTGATGAGTGTGGCATACATTTTCCGCTGTAGTGGGAGTCTCATAGTCATTATCCTGTCGTTGATTGACACCGGTTCCTCATCAAGCATTGCTGCTATCTCCTTTCTAACTGCAAAGCCCACTCCTGCTTCTCTCCCTTCTTGAGTTGATCTCCCACTCCAAAAGATGATGTACCCATGGTCTTCCAAGCTGTCATATCCAGGCAATCTTGTTTCACTAAGTGCAGCTATGTCTACATTGTACCTGTTCATTTCCAGGGCGACAAGTGCGGTCTGTCTTTCTGGGCGCTGTGATGTTGTTCTGTCCAACAGAGTGCATACATTCCATTCTGCTACACACAAGGTTGCTGTTTTCCTCTTCTTTTGTCTTCCTGCTCCTAGCTTATTTTTCGCTGCCTGTCAGAGTGTGAACAGATCAGCACGGACCTTGTAAGCCCAGGCGGCGTCCGAGCCAGTATGAGTTGCTTTCTGATTGACCATTTCATGAAACTGCTTGCAAAGTATTTGAGTACTGCTAGCTTTTGTTGGACTAGCAGCACATTCTTGGCAGATAAAGGTAATATCAGTGGCAAGGACAAGCCAAGACAAACTGACTCCAGTATCTGTTGCAGTGACTGACCAGATGATAGGTTTGTTTATCTCTGCTCTTTGTGTAGTACATGTCACAATGCACCGACTGGCACAGTCCACCACAGACATTGTGACAGATGTGGTTTTCTGCCAGGATGTCCAGTCTCACCCTGTGTAACTGGGAGTGGTCCACCACAGACCTGTGGCAGATATTGTTTTTATCTACCAGGATGCCCTGTTTCACCCTCCACGCCCTCGGAAGGACAGGGATGCCAGTTGAGTCGCCGACGGCCCGACCCATGAGACAGGTAGTACCAGTTTTCATGGTTATTCGGTAGCAAGCAAGTTAATGCCTGACCTGACAAAAAAAAAGGGGGGGGGGGATGTAAGTCTCAGTTAAAAGCTGCCAATTTCTGACCAAAAAAGTGCAATTTTATGGGTAAAAAGCTGCAACTTTAGCAAAAAGACAAAAAAAGGTGTAAACTTCCAACTGTTTACAACCTAAAAACGCTGCAGATCTAAGATTTGAGTAAAATGCTGCAAGTTTAAGGTTTTTTTTTTTTAAACTGCAAATTCAAGAGTAAGAAAAGTTCTAAATTCATGAGGAAAAAGCTGCAAAATTATGAATAATAAAAAGCTGTAAATTTTCAAGTAAGAAGCTGCACATTTCTGAGTAAAATGGCTGTAACTCTGCAGGCAAAATCCTGCAAATTTATGAGAAAAATCCTCACATTTACAAAAGAATGTTTCTAATTTACATGAAAAAGGATGTGATAAATTGGCGTGTGTTGGCCTTTTTTTTTTAAAGACAGCCGTGAGGAGGAACTAAGCGGTTGTATTTGGAGGTGTTAAATTCTGCAAATCTGCATTAATCAGCAGGGAAAAGGAGAAGAAGAGGAATAGGTGATCCCCAGCAGCAGAAATAATCCAGTTAACCCAGGAAAAGTAAACACATGACACCCAACAGATCACCCCCCATGACATCAGTGGGAACAGCTGGGACAAACTTCACACCTCTGTCGATTTACATGTTCCCTTCTGAGTACAATTCAAACAGAGCTGCTGCTGAGATGGAAACCAAAGGGTTAAAGGGTGATGTGGCTTTATCAGCAGCACTGATACCCCCCACCCCCAACTGACCTGCTGGCCAGGAACTAACAACTCCTCAGACCTGTTAACACAATTTTAACAACAAAAGAACATGCAAAAGAATGAAGATTCCCTTTGATTTAACAGGATAACAGCGTGAATTTTCTGGTCTGTGAATGAACAGAGCAGCCATGAGTGTTTCACGGAGTCACTTATTGAATTATAATGGTTAATCTAAGTCACAATTTTAGGAAACATAAACGTCAGGGGGAACTTAAACCCATGACACATTGTTTTAAATTTTGCTGATTTTTTCTTTTTTTTTCCCGCTTCTCTTCCAGTCCTTATGGCCACTTTCTGATTGCTTTGAGTTTTTAAAACATCATTTTAAGAATAATGTTAACTGACTTAAAGTACATTTCTAACTACACTATATCATACAATATGCCGTTTAACATACAGTTTCATTTGGTCGCATTTAGTTCACAATTCAAACAAGCAGAGTATTTGCAACCAACTTAATTGAGACTTGAACAAAAACAATCAATCTGAATACAACTAGGAGCGTTTAAGAATAAAAATGTTTGGATTCCATAATGAAGTTCTGCCTGCAGATCACCTGCACTCAAACATTCCAATTACCACTCATGGGATGGACCAGACTCCATACAAAATATTAAAAAATTTACTTTGGCTTCGTCTTTAAGGGGTTGCTGTTCCAGTTAAAAGTCTCAAGTGTTGAAGAGTCCAGCTTTGTATAAAACGGCCAAGTCAGTATACCACTAAAGGCTCAAAGTCGCTAAGATAATCCAGAGGTTAAACTGGCTGTTAATGTCATTTAAGCCCTTCATGGCGCTGACAACGTGGAACCGGCATTTCACTTTGAAACGGATGGCAGCGAGTTATTGCAGACGAGCAGGTTTAAAACACACACTAAAGTTAAGAGTATTGCAAGAAGAAAAATAGGAAAATTTTCCTATTGGACACAACAGAAACCCATTTTTAAAGCAGTGCACTGTCATGAATGCCCCTTTGGGGCAGAAGTTCAGGCCCAAGCGCTGAACTGTGGTTGAGACATTTATTAATCAAAAGAACAAAAATCCAAAAACTGTGCAGACCAGATAAAAATGCAAAGAAGGTAAACACACACGGTAGACACTCTAGAGCTGGAATAGCTCTGGAGGAGAAAAGGAGAGAACTTACTGAAAGATGAGGTCCAGTTACATCGGATAATACAACAATACAGCTGCAGTGAAACAATGAACTGGCAGTCTTTAAACAGAAGGCAACAAATGAGCGGCAGGTGTGGTGCTGGTAAGTGACCTGATTGCATAACTGCTCACAGCTGACAGGAGAGCAGACTGTGAACAGTGAGTGGGAGTGTCTGGAGGGAGAGGGCACAAAAGACAAAACCCAAAACATACACATACACAGACAAAATAATAATGACAGAAATGCAATACTCAAAAATAAATTGAGTCTGAGCTCAGAGATAACATTTGAGTTCAGACTCATGAGCGTGCACAAATAGAAATGGGTGGATTAAATGGAGGTCAGTCTCCCAGCTTCCAGCCTCCATCTCCCCGTCACATCCGGCACGAATGGTCAGGGTACACTTGATTCAATCACCAGTGTACACCTGAACAGGGGTTATATAAGCTGATTAAAGGAAATAAATGTGAATGTAGTTAAATGTAAATATAGTTTTGGTGTCCCGGCATGCAGCGGTAACCTGTACCTCTGTCTTCCTGTCAGTCCAAAATGCCTGTATTGTAGACAAAAGACCCGCGGATCCTAAACTCCTTGATTCCCCCCCTGGCGTGCACCTCCACCTGTAGAAGTTGGTTAAAAAAGGTCACCTTTGACCTCTTTTATGGTCAAGCGGTCAATGAAACCATGTCAGAGTCACTGTTCAATTACTGTAGCATCGCCATGCAAAAGAAGAGAGGCCACGGTCAAGTGGCTTCTGACTTAGTAGGGGGACAGAGTTTCTGCCACATAATATACCCACAACCACAGAATCCCTTTTATACCCTGTGGCTGGGTAACCAACTTTCCTTCATCCATTCCATTTTTGTTGAGCACCAAGCTAGAAGGCAGGAAGTACCATTTTTTATGGTCTTTGGCGTGACCCAGCCAGGACTTGAACCCACGACCTCATGGTTACGTGGCAGATGCTCTACCCCTAGGCCACCACTCCGGTTAATAACCATAATTGATGATAATTAACAAATTATTAAATTACCTCATTCTAACATTCCGGGGCACCCCTTCTAGTTTATAGAGATAGAAGAATTCTGTAATAGCTGATCTTAAGAATTTAATTAAAATTAATAATAAATTAATAAAAAGTAAACAATCATTCACTCCCTTAATCATGTGTCAGTTCCTGACACCGAATGATTCTGAAATCTTGGACATATAAACCACACCTTGAACTCACTTTAGCAACTTAATGAAAGAACCAAAGTGATACCAGGCATCTGTGAAGCTTTGTAAAATGCTTCACAGCATTATAAGATGGCAGCAGCAGCGCGTTCACACACAGCAACTCAACGCACCGGACTACTGTGCTCCTTTTTGTGTTTTTTCTGCCTTTTTCTGTGTTCCTTCTGTCATGGACTAATTACGTACGGTTGCTAAGAACTTATAGGCATCGGTGGCCAACTTACCTCCGACATCTCCAGTGCTCATTCCAGTAATCACGGTGCAGCACGGTGGTGCAGTGGTTAGCACTGTTGCCTAACAGCTAGAATGTTCCAGGTTCGAATTCCCAGGTTGGCAGAGGTAGGAACCTTTCTGTGTGGAGTTTGCATGTTCTCCCTGTGCTGCGTGGGTTTACTCCGGGAGCTCCGGTTTCCTCCCACAATCCAAAGACATGCATGTTAGGTTAATTGGTTGTTCTAAATTGTCCCTAGATATCTGTCTCCTATAGGCCCTTAGAGTAGAGGGTTAGTAATAGTGAAGCACTTTGAGTGGTCTTTGAGACTAGAAAAAGCGCTATATAAGTACAGGGCCTTATCCTTATCCCTTATCCCCTGAATCAACACAACATCCCTGAGGAGATCACTAGACCCTCGGACGCTCCGTGGTTTGTTATGCCCCTCAAACGGTATAGATGACGTGAGAGGAAGCAGAAACGAGGCTACAGGGCTGGCCTCCATGCCCAGCTGCGCAAACTACACACCAAACCACCATTACCTTCAATTTTTCTTACCAACACCAGATCTCTTGCCAACAAAATGGATGAGCTGGGATTGGAGATCACCTACAATTGCAACATCCAGGACAGTTGTATTCTGATTGTGACCGAATCATGGCTGAACCCACATTTTCCTGTTGCCACTGTGGAATTATCTACAAATTAACTACATACCAATGTAATAACAGCAGAATAATTCATAGCCACTGTTCATCGGATTTAGAGGACGTGTCCTTCCTGTATAGGCCTTTTTATCTTCCCCGTGAGCTAACGGCAGTAATTTTAACAGCTGTTTATGTTCCTCCAGATGCTAACATTAGCTTAGCACTCAATCACCTCCAGCACATTGTCAGCAGCCTGCAAAGAGATCACCCCAACACAGTCCACATTATTGCAGGGGATTTTAACAAAGCATGCTTAAAGACTGTACTCCCCAAATTCCACCAATACATTAAGTGTCCCACAAGAGGGGAAAGAACACTGGGATCATATTTACAGCAACATTAAGCACGCCTACAGAGTCACCCACCTCCCCCACCTTGGACAATCAGACCATCGAGTCTGTCCTCTTTTACATTAAATGCTGTACAGAAAATGTGACAGTTACCAAACACATCTGAGTATTTCCAAACCACAAACCCTGGATGATCAGTGAAGTCCAGGATCTGATCAGAGCCCGCAACTCCGCCTTCAGACAGAGTTACAGCTCTCTGTACAACACTGTTAGAGCCAACCTGAGGAGAGGCATAAAACTTGCTAAGAACAACAACAGGAGGAAGGTGGAGGGCTTCCTCACAGACAACAACCCCCGACAGATGTGGAGAGGCATCCAGGGCCTCACCAACTACAGGGGCCAGGGCAACATCAGACAGCAGCCTCACTCTGGCAAAGGAGCTTAACAGCTTCTTTGCCCAGTTTGAGCACACTTCCCCCTCAAACTTGTCCCTCTCCTCCCCTCTCTCCCCTCCCCTCCCCCCTCTCTCTACAGGTGCACGAGGTGAGGAGGCAACTGAGAGCAGTGAACTCCCGCAGAACTGCTGGTCCAGACGGCACCCCAGGAGCGGTGGTCAAAGCATGTGCAGACCAGTTGGCAGGGATCCTGACCAAGCTGTTCACCTCTCCCTGATGCACGCACCCATCCCCTCCTGCCTCAAGGCCTCTACCATCATCCCCATCCCCAAAAAGTCTGCAATTGACAGCCTAAATGACTACAGACCCATAGCACTCACGTCTGTCGTCATGAAGTGTTTTGACCGACTGGTATTCCAGCACATCAGGGACTGTCTTCCCCCCTCCTTTGACCCCACTAGTTTGCCTACAGGGAGAACCAGTCTACAGAAGACGCCATCGCCATCACTCTACACAGAGCGCTGTGCCACCTGGAGAACCCAAGGAGCTATGTGAGGATGCTCTTTGTTGACTACAGCTCAGCTTTCAACACCATCATCTTGGACATCCTGATCAACAATCTGCACCTCCTCCAGACCCCCCCCCACCACCACCTGCTCCTAGATAAAGAGCTTTCTCACCAACCGCCCACAAACAGTCAGACTTGGCCGCCACCACTCCTTCTACTGTCTCTTATCACTGGCTCCCCCCAGGGTTGCGTGCTAAGCCCTCTACTGTACTCCCTGTACACCTTTGACTGTATTCCAACCCACCCAACCACCGTCAATGAGAAATACATGGAGGACACCACACTTGGTTGGGCTCATCACCGATGACGATGAGACTGCATACAGGGCAAAGGTAGAGAATCTGCTGCTGTGGTGCCAAGCAAACAACCTGAAACTGAATGTCCATAAAACCAAAGAACTCATACTGGACTTCAGGAAGAACAGACAGGACTCCCCCCCCCCCAATAAATGGTGACCGTATGGAAAACGGCCCCCATGAATCTTCTCTGTGGTCTTCCTCTTTTCCTCCTGCCTGGCAGCTCCAGGTCTCCACTATCCCTCCTCTGCACATGTCCAAACGATCTCAGCCTGCCTTTACTTTGTCTCCAAACCACTCAACCTGAGCTGTCTCTCTGATATACTCATTTCTAATCCTGCCCCTCCTAGTCACTCCCAATGAAAATCTTAGCATCTTCAATTCTGCCACCTACAGCTCCGCCTCCTGTCTTTTTGCCAGCGTCACCATCTCCAAACCATACATCATAGCAGGTCTCACTACCATTTTGTAAATCTTCCCTTTTACTCTAGCTGCTACCCTTCTGTCACAAATCACCCATGACACTCGTCTCCACCCTGACCACACTCTCTTCTTCACCTCTCTTGTGCATTTTCCATTGCTTTGGATGGTTGACCCCAGGTATTTAAACTCATCTACCTTTACTACCTCCACTCCTTGTAACTTCACCATTACACCTGCCTCCCTCTCATCACACTCATGTATTCTGTCTTGCTTCTACTGACTTTTATTCCTCTTCGCTCCAGAGCGTACCTCCACCTCTCCAGGTTCTCTTCCACCTGCTGCCTACTCTCACTACAGATCACAATGTCATCTGCAAACATCATGGTCCATGCCTGACCTTGTCTGTCAGCCTATCCATCACCATGGCAAACCTTTAGTTGACTATTGATAGAGAAATTGTATTTCTAGTCTGTTTTTAATTATGTTATTCTGATATTGGTATGACATGACATTTAATCATTATTCTGATGTCCATCCATATATACCTTAATTCTTTGTATTAAGTGTGTACTCTTCTGTATACTGATCTTGTGATCAGAATGTGCATTCTGAGATCAACACATGACCCTGTATCTCCTTAGTTAAAAACCTGGTCCAATGTTTCCTGGGACATGACCTTCTATATGTCAGAGAGTACTACTGCATTCTTAAATTATCTGTACACTTGTTATGTCGTGTGATTCTGCTGACAAAACAGGCGCTTCATCCATCTGTGGTAGTCATGTATCATAGATTAGATACACACGTGGACAAAATTGTTGGTACCCCTCTGTTAATGAAAGAAAAACCCACAATGGTCACAGAAATAACTTTAATCTGGCAAAAGTGGTAATAAACAAAAATTCTATGAAAATTAATCAGTGAAAATCAGACAATGTTTTTGAGTTGTGGTTCAACAGAATTATTTTATTATTATTAATAATAATATTATAATAAATATTTTTATTATTTTAGACTACTGGAGAGGAGAGTCTGACCGCTGGTCAAACTTCGGATCCAGAAGGAGCAATGTGGTTTTCGTCCTGGCCGTGGCACATCGGACCAACTCTTTACCCTCTCGAGAATCCTCGAGGGTTCGTGGGTGTTTGCCCATCCAGTCCACATGTGTTTTGTGGATTTGGAGAAAGCATTCAACCGCATCACTCGTGGTCTCTTGCGGGGGGCGCTGCTGGAGTATGGAGTATCGGCCTTGTTGTTACGAGCTATCTGGTCCCTACAGCTGTGGACAAAATTGTTGGTACCCCTCTGTTAATGAAAGAAAAACCCACAATGGTCACAGAAATAACTTGAATCTGACAAAAGTGGTAATAAATAAAAATTCGATGAAAATTAACCAATGAAAATCAGACAATGCTTTTGAATTGTGGTTCAACATAATTATTTTAAAAAACAAACTCATGAAACAGACCTGGAGAAAAATGATGGTACCCCTAGAAAAGATTGAAAATAATGTGACCATAGGGACATGTTCAACCAGGATGTGTCCTCTAATTAACATCACAGGTGTCTACAAACTTGTAATCAGTCGGTCGGCCTATTTAAAGGGTGACAAGTAGTCACTGTGCTGTTTGGTGACATGGTGTGTCCCACACTAAACATGGACCAGAGGAAGCAAAGGAGAGAGTTGTCTCAGGAGATTAGAAAGAAAATTATAGACAAGCATGTTAAAGGTAAAGACTATAAGACCATCTCCAAGCAGCTTGATGTTCCTGTGACTACAGTTGCACATATTATTCAGAAATTTAAGATCCACAGGACTGTAGCCAACCTCCCTGGACGTGGCCGCAGGAGGAGACGGATAATACGAATGGTAACGAAAGAGCCCAGAACAACCTCTAAACACATTCATGGTGAACTCCAAGGTCAAGGTACATCAGTGTCAGATCGCACCATCCGTCGTTGTTTGAGCCAAAGTGGACTTCATGGGAGACGACCAAGGAGGACACCACTGTTGAAAACAAATCATAAAAAAGCCAGACTGCAATTTGTCAAACTGCATGTTGACAAGCCACAAAGCTTCTGGGAGAATGTTCTACGGACAGACGAGACAGAACTGGAACTTTTTGGCAAGGCACATCAGCTCTATGTTCACAGATGCAAAAATGAAGCATAGCAAGAAAAGAACACTATCCCTACTGTGAAACATGGAGGAGGTTATGTTATGTTCTGGGGCTGCTTTGAGCCTTGATCTAAATCCTATTGAACCTCTGTGGAAGGAGTTGAAACATGCCGTCTGGAGAAGGCACCCTTCAAACCTGAGACAACTGGAGCAGTTTGCTCATGAGGAGTGGGCCAAAATACCTGCTGAGAGGTGCAGAAGTCTCACTGACAGTTACAGAAATCGTTTGATTGCAGTGATTGCCTCAAAAGGTTGTGCAACAAAATATTAAGTTAAGGGTACCATCATTTTTGTCCAGGCCTGTTTCATGAGTTTGTTTTTTAAAATAATTCTGTTGAACCACAATTCAAAAGCATTGTCTGATTTTCATTGGTTAAATTTCATAGAATTTTTATTTATTACCACTTTTGTCAGATTCAAGTTATTTCTGTGACCATTGCAGGTTTTTCTTTCATTAACAGAGGGGTACCAACAATTTTGTCCACAGCTGTATGTAAACAGTGGCATATAAGTCCAATGCATCTGTCAGAATGTTTATGCATTTTCCACTTGGTACTTCTGGGTGTGAAACTGTGTCACTGCATAGGAATAAACCTTTTTTCCTCTTCTGACCGCAAATGCCGTTGCCTCAGCTCATTCTTCTAAGTTAGAATTTCTCTAACAACTATCAAATTATTTGTCGATTAATTTTCTGACGACTGACTAGTCGTTTAGTCAACTAATTGTTGCAGCACTACCTCTCATACAACTCACTATACGCCTTTTCCTTTGCCACCTCTTTCTTTGCCATGCGCCTAGATTCCAAATACTCCTGTCTATTTTCTTCATCTCCATGACTATCCCACTTTTTCTTTGCTAACCTCTACCTTTGAATTCTTTCTTGTACCTCCTCATTGCACCACCAAGTCTCCTCGTCTTCATCACATACCTTTCTACCCATTTCCCACAATACTTTTGCTGTACTTTCCCAGTCATCTAATCACTGTTCTAGTTTTATATAAATTACACCTTCAGGTGGCTGTTATAATTTAGTCCATTATGTTTGTGATGTATGGTTTTTAATCAGTAATTAGTGTATTTCTTCCTTATTATTTCTACATTTTTGTTGTTTTTTAGTGTATTTCTTATATTATTATTCTTATTCTTATTATTAGGACCCAAAGGGCTCCCTGAAGCGCCTGATAGAAAATAAACAATGTAAAGAGACAAAACAGCCACAGTGTCAGAACTGGGATTGGGACCACCAAACCCAAGTTCATGACAGAACACTCCCTCAAGGGGTGGTTTCCAGACACCCTAGTGACACCAGAAGAAAAACACAAAACACATTAAGGACCCCCCCCCCCCCTCCAAGAGGAAAACAACCACCCAGGGGGCGAGATGGGGGAAAACAGGTTAGGAGGGAAGCAACAAGTAAATAATACAAAAATAATATACAAATAAAGTGAGGTGGACCTCCTAACAGCCCCAACCTAGGACACTAACCCCCCTAACCCAGGAGTCCAAAGTTCAGGGGCTGACCAGAGTCCCAGGCCCTAGGCATGGCAAGGGGTGACTGACCAGGTGGCCTGCCAGAGTCCCAAGCCCAGCAGGCGGCCCGCTAAACAGCGTCAGGCGGCCTGCCAGGACCGATGGACCACCCGACCCAAAGACCAAGTTTTTCGGGTGGCCGGACAGCGTTGTTGAGCCACCAGGACTGGAGGGGAAAACGAGGGGGTGGCCTACCCAATGGGAAACTTAGAGGTGGGTGACCGGGCCGAGGGATAGGAACCCCCACGGCTGCTGGTGGGGGAGACACTGGAACCACGACACTGTCTGGCGATGAGAAAGGAGCCCCCCCGCCCTCCAAGGCTTTGAGCAGTGGGACCGTAGCACCCGCGATGGTCCCGGTCTGGGACATAACTGCATCCGCAATGGTCCCAGTCTGGGACAACATTGCACTGGCGGTGGGCCCTTCCCGGGATCTCGTTGCTCCTGCGGTGAGCCCTGACTGGGCCTGTGTTGCACCCATGATGGACCCCAACTGAGTTGGTGCTGCTCCCTAGGTGGACCCGGACTGGGCCAACGCTGCACCTGATGACTCCCGGCTGTGGTTCTGCGGCACCCATGGTGACTCCCAGCTGGAGCTCTGCGGCACCCGTGATGGCTCCCGACTGGAGCTCTGCAGCACCCGCGGTGGCTCCTGATTGGAGGTCTGCAGCACCCACGGTGGAATCCGGCTGGAGCTCTGCAACCTCCATGGCAACCTCAGGTGACATTGGCTGCTCTCCGGCAACCCTGGCAAGGAGGGAGGGAGAAAGAGACCGAGTCAGGGTCACCGGCTGCGGCGAGCTGCCCCGGTCCCTCCTCACCATGAGTTGGGCAGTGTGACTTCAACATAGGCACAGGAGACATTATGGAACACACTTGCCTGAACTCGGACTCCACCGCCATCCAGGACTCCGGCGATCTAGAGTGTGCTGGTTCTGGAGGTCCGTGAGGTGCTATATCAACGTTGGCCTCCACCGGGATAGCTGGACTCACATCGTTGTCCTCCGTGGGCACCCCAGGTTGTGGCGGATCCTCTCCGGCAACCCTAGGAAGGAGCTTGTGGATGAAAGGAAGAGAATTGTTAGGGTCGCCGGCAGCGGTGGAGCACGGTAAGGCGAGATCTGATGCAGCTGAGGGCTGCACCTAACTCTCCTCACCAAGAGCTAGACAAGATTGCTTCAATTTACAGGGGAGAGAAACAAATGAGAGCACTTGCCTGGCCTCGAGCTCCACCACCGTCCAGGACTCCATTGATCCCGACAACAACATCTGGGGCCCAGTCAGCCGGAGGTCTGAACCGCTGGATGACTCTGCTGTGGCAGCCCTCGCAGCAGGTGTGATAGTGGTTGCAGTCTCCATGCCCCCGTGTGCTGTCTTCCACGCCAACAGCCCGTCCAGTGTGGCGGCCGGGGATTGCCTCTCCGCTAACCCTGGAACTGGATCCTCCAGGGCCTCAGGTTCCTCCCCCCTCTGGCAACTTGGTTCTGGGACCGGTGAACTCATAGGAGCACACAGAGGGGATTTGGAGTAGTCAGGTGAAGAGTTATAACATGCCACTGGAAAAGAGTACTCAGGGGACTGCAAACCCCGAGTCTCCTGGCCAGGGGACAGGCAAAATTGTTCATCAAAAGTTGAAATTAAATGAGAAAAAACTTGCCTGTTCTCCTGGCTCTTGACATTCCCAGCGGCATCCGGGGCGTCTCCCCTCCTCTGAACGTCCACCCCAGGCCTGAACTCCTCAGTAGGTGGTGGAAGAGCCTCCCAAACGGGTGCAGGGGAAGGTGAGGAAGAGGGAAAAACTGCCTCCTCCACTTCGGCGGATGTGAAGGTAGAGGGAGAAGTAGCTGCAGGGCAAACCAATGACCTGACCCAGTTCCTCTGCTCCTCCTTCCTGTAGAATTCCTCCTCCATTTGACTGTCAATTTGTGCTAGTAGAGCCAGATTTGGCAAAGGTTTTATGTTGGATGCCCTTCCTGACACAATCCTCCCCATTTACCTGGGTTGGGGAGCAGCACTAGGAGTACACTGGCTTGTGCACTCCCTGTGGCTGGATTATATTACTCTATTTTATTAACGTGTGTAAAAAAAATTGAAAACTAGAAAAGCACTCCGAGAGCACCTACCTCCACCAAAGCTCCTTTCGTCCCTCATGGATCACCTCCAAAATGCAACGGCAAAAATTGTATCATAGTCTGTCCAGCAGTTTTGGAGTATTTTTGCTGACATACTGTGAGAAGATAAGAGCCTTAGTGGAGGTATGCATTCTTGGATCATCACCAAAATGTAATGGGTTCCTTTCTAGCCCAAGGACCACCTCTGGTGAAAATTTCATCCAAATCCATCTAGTAGGTTTTGTGTTATCCTGCTGCACAGATAAAAACAAGGCCCTTGGCGGAGGTATGCACTCTCAGATCATCACCAAAATCTCACGGGTTCATCCTTAGGCCAAGGGCCACTGTTGGTAAAAATTTCATCCAAATCCGTCCAGTAGTTTTTGCGTAATCCTGCTGACAGATAAACAAACCAACATGGATGAAAACATTACCTCCTTGGCGGAGGCAAAACTATCAAACTGGTTGCACTAATGTCAACACTACTCTTAATAAAGTGAAGTAGGTACTCACTGGTGCTTCTGACCCCAGGGTGAGCGTGACCCTGGACCCATAAGTCCTGGTACTTCTGACTGAAAGCAGGTCTCCAGGTTCCAGAGATCCACGGAGAATCAGGAGCTGCCATCCTGTACACCAGACAGTCCATATTTTAATTGCCTCACAAGCAAAACCTACTCTAAAAAGTTTAATTACCTTCACTTATAACTATTTTAGATCCATGCATCTCACTCCTCAGTAGGGAACAAAGTTTATCAACAAGATGCCTGGTTACAGGAATCATGGAAGCAGATTTTTCCAGTTTGGGATCAATAAAATATATCTATCTGTCTGTCTGTCTGTCTGTCTGTCTGTCTGTCTGTCTGTCTGTCTGTCTGTCTGTCTGTCTGTCAGGGATACAGGGCAACCTTCATGGTTTCTGTGGCCACCCTGCAGCTGCCCCAGGGAAACACCATCATGCTTGGGCTCACGGCAACCTCCAGGATGCCGCTGCCTCCTACCACATCCTGGTGTCAGATGTTCTTGGTACTGGATGAGCAGGTTGGTGTCCAGTACCATGGGCTGCCAGCCCTTGTCGGCGAATGGATGGCCACCCGGCGGGATGTTGCAGGCGGACACAAACCTCGGCTGTGATTGTGAGTAAACTTCGTTTGATATTTTTAAAACAAACCAGCGAAAAATGCTTCTAACAACATTTAAGAGAAGAAATAGTTGTTGCAGTTAACCCTTACATACTGTTCATATTTAATGCCTTCACAGCAGTGACATGCACAGACATGGGAGGCAGGTGCTCAACCAAAAAAAGGGCACTGCTAAATAAAAAAAAAGTATATTTATATTTACCTATGTTTCATAATGAGATCTTCATTGGCTAGTCGAAGCAGGCCTACAAAAAAGGAAAACATTACATTAATTTAATCTTTAATGTAAATGCTGAATATTCCTGAGGTCTACAGACCTTTAGTCTTGCCGTGTTTTGAGATCAGTCTGCCCGTCCTGCTGTGGCGTCTGAACAGACAGACCACTGTGATCATCAGAAGACACCACAAGAGGGCACCTATGGTGCCGATCACCACCGGGTCCTGAAGCAGAGCAACCACAGATGGCCTCTGGCTCTCTGGCTCAGAAGAACTGCTGAACTGTGGGTCTGAGTATCAGATCAGGAGCACAATATATGATTAGAACAGATTGAGGACATAGCCTGTAGCTGACGGCTGCATTACTCACTGATGAAAAACCCCCGAGGGTCACTCGGCGCGCCCACTCCAGCACTGTTGACTGCTGCTACGGTGACCCAGTACTGCTTCCCTTGTCTCAAAGTAGAGATGTCAAGACTGTGCTGGCTGCTGTCCACTGTCCAGTTTAGGTACTGCTGTTCCTCTGACTCCACACACCACACCTGGACAAACAGTCAAGAGCCCCTATTATGGCTTTGTTCCTTTGTGTCTGGTTGGTGTCACGCCACCCTACTGCCAGTGTCTGCCATGGTTACCTGGTACCCCTGTATGATGCCGTTGTGAGTCCCATGAGGAGGTGGCTCCCAGCTCAGATGGATGGTGCTGTTTTGTTCATGGTTCACTGTAATGGACACAGCCATCGGAGAAGCACCAGGCACTGCATCAAGACAATTAATATTAATTCATTCAAAATAAATCCCAAAATTCACGGGCAAAACACTTCAACTGTATCTACGCTCACCCATCTCAGGGACTGTTAAGTGCCTCGTGTTGCTCTCCCTCCCGTACAAGCTGCTGCCATATGGGCGGACTTTAAACTCATACTTGTACCCTCTCTTCAAAGGGCCCACCTGTGCCTGGAAGATTGGCGGGGTTACCTTCTTGGCGGCCCAGTCAGAGCTGTCAGGCAGCAGGGGGCGATAGAGAACCTCAAATCCATCAAGGTAGAGTGGCTGTGCAGGGAGAGACTGGAGCTGCCAGATGGAGAGAGGGAATACTTTTTGGGTTATTTCACATATGAATGAGGCCTGAATGCCAACTAACAATAGCTCCTTCTACGTATATGCATTTGTATGCTTACAAGTAGGCCTGTAAGAATAATTACTAGCTCAGTTAAACACGATAAGGAAACACAAACTGGATAAGTTTCCTGGCATCGATATATCACTGTCTACGCATGTTTTACATAATCAGTCGGTCACACTGTTTTTGTCCCTCTCCTGCCAGACAGCAGCTCTCTGTGCAGGCGGGGCCAATGCACACCGTGTACGGCATGGACATCCAGACAAAGAGGAGAGTCCGCTCACACATAAAGTTTGTCACAACTGAGTCTAGAACTTTGCTTCTTTTTAAAAGTGTCAAGCTCCAAAATTTGGCTCAAATGGACACATTGGTTACTCATGTTCCAGGACATGTTTACCTTACATACTGTACATCATTGTCTGCTCCCTCTAAAGGAAATAAAAATATAATGCACAAGCATTGTTACGACCCACTTTCTGGGCCAAGGCCAGAACCACCTTTCTCCCAGCCTGGGAACACCAGGCTGGGAGAAAGGGTGACACTTCACTGTCACCCTTTACCATTGGCAAGGGAGACTAACAGTTTAATGGTCTCTTTCACTCACAGCAGGCAGACCTACATCCCAGGCTGGGATATGAACCCATGACACCATGATCTAAATCCTCAAACTGAGCCAAAGAGGAATTCCTCTCTAGCACCTTGGCTAGGAGTGGAGGTGTACCCTGACAGTGTCATGAACTGCACTGCTGACTAAGTCCCCATGAAGGGGTGTGTAACAGCATCCTAAAGTGATTAAACAAAAAGGTGATAAAATTCAAATTAAATAGCCTCTAAATTTAATGACTTGGCCTCTGTTCCTCCTCATAATTTAAAAATTAAATGTGGTTTGTTAAATATTAGGTCTCTAGCTCCCAAGTCTCTGCTAGTCCATGATCTGTTAATTGATCATCAGATTGATTTAATATCCCTTACAGAGACTTGGTTAGGGCAAGAGGATTATGTTGGTTTGAATGAATCAACTACTTCTGGTTATTTAACCCCTTGAACTCTGTGAATTCCACGGGCGGTCACGTCTCTGCATCTTAGTGCGTCTCAGTGCGCACTGAAAAAAAAAGCTGTATTTCCAGTCTTCCAGTACAGACACAGCCTTGTTACAACCTGAGAAAAAAGCTGTGTAATATATTCATTTTTTGTGATATTTTTACAAAATTTTGACTTGAGCTTGAAAACACTTGGTTCTACATTTCTGTTGCATTTTCCAGCCAGTATCTGACAGCTGTATGTTATTTGCAAGCATGTGTATCTAAAAAAACACCCAGGCGAACTTTCTTGTTACTCAGTGGCAGGAGCACTTAGAGAGATTATGACTGTTTTGCCAAAAAATACAGTGTTTTCTTTTAAATGAGACCAACCCCATGAAGATGCTGCAAAGGGTTGAAGAACAGCTTTTGATTTGCTTTGGGCATGTTATTTTTAGGCATTTTTAGGGATGTTGAACAGAGTTCAACAATTTAAACTGTCAAAATCCCTGAAGTTCTGGTCGTGGAGGAGGAGTAGCAACAATTTACCATTCCAAATTACTCATCGTCGGCCTCTGTCGGTCTATGATGACCATGGAAGAGAATCCTAAATGTCTACTCTGCTGGAACAGCACCGCCTGTGGCTGAACAGGCCGATGCGCGAATGGCAGTCCCTGTCACACAGGTCGCACTTGTGGGTGGTCTCCATGCTGCTGGAGCTGTGGCGGTTCTTCCTGCGGGTCCTTTTTTCATCTGCTGCAGCAGTCAGTCTCTCTTCACCCGCCTTGAGCTGTCTGGTCAGGGTGCCTCTCCATTTGGAGCGGTCCATTGCAAGGTCCTCCCAGCGCTCTGTGTTGCTCTCCAGGGCCTTCATGTCTCTCTTGCAGACGTCTCTAAAGCGCAGCAGTGGGTGGCCAACGTCTCTCCTGCCAGTCGCCAGTTCTCCGTAGAGGACGTCTTTGGGGATTCTGCCATCCTCCATACGGTGAACGTGGCCTAGCCAGCAGAGCCTGCGCTGCCTGAGTAGAGTGAACATGGAGGGAAGGCCGGCGCGGGACAGAACTTCTGTGTTGGGCACTTTGTCCTGCCAGGATATGTCCAGGATGTGGCGAATGCAGCGCAAGTGGAAGGAGTTCAGTCTCTTTTCCTGCTGGGCGTATGTTGTCCACGTCTCACTCCCATAGAGCAGTGTGCTGATGACGCAGGCGTTGTACACTGCCATCTTCGTCCTGACAGAGAGTTTGGGATTCTCCCACACTCGTGTGGTGAGGCGAGCGAATGTGAAGGCTGATTTTCCAATCCTCTTGTCGATCTCTGTATCAAGGGAGAGGTTGTTGCTGATCGTGGACCCCAGGTACGTGAACTGATTCACGACCTCCAGCTCGTAGTCGTCGATGGTGATGGTTGGTGGTGCTTCCGTGCCTTGTGCCAAGACGTTAGTCTTCTTCAGGCTGATGGTAAGCCCGAAGTCCTTGCATGCCTGGGAGAAGCGGTTCATCAGGGTCTGAAGCTCCTGCTGTGTGTGGGTTGCGACTGCAGCGTCGTCTGCGAACAGCATGTCTCTGATTAGAGCGTACTTTGGTTCTGGCTTTCAGGCGGGCGAGGATGAAAAGCCTGCTGTCAGATCTTGTGTGCAGGTAGATTCCCTCTGTTGCTGTGCTGAAGGCATGCCTCAGGAGCATAGCAAAGAAAATCCCAAAAAGGGTTGGCGCAAGTACACAGCCCTGTTTCACTCCGCTGCGTATGTTGAATGGCTCTGAGATGTTGCCGTCGTGCTGCACTATCCCCTGCATGTTGGTGTGAAACGATTCGATGAGGCTTTGCAACTTTGGTGGGCATCCTATCTTTGGCAGGATCTTGAAAATGCCCTCTCTGCTGACCAGATCAAACGCTTTGGTGAGGTCGATAAAGGCGACGTACAGGAGCATGTTCTGTTCTCTGCATTTCTCCTGGAGTTGGTGGATGGAGAATATCATGTCTACCATCGATCGCTCAGCGCGGAAGCCACACTGAGACTCGGGGTAGACACGTTCGGCAAGCTTCTGTAGACGAACGAGAACAACTCTTGCGTAGACTTTGCCAACAACGCTGAGGAGGGAGATGCCCCTGTAGTTGTTGTAGTCGCTTCTCTCCCCTTTGTTTTTGTAGAGGGTGATGATCTTGGCGTCCTTCATGTCCTGTGGTACAGCACCTTCCTTCCAGCACTGGCAGAGGACGTCATGCAATGGCAGCAGTAGGGCGGTCTTGCAGTGCTTGATCAGGTCGGTGGGTATGCCGTCGTTGCTGGGTGCCTTGCCAGCGGCCAAGCTATCAATGGCCTTGCTGAGTTCGTCGATGGTTGGCTCGGCATCAAGTTCATCCATGGATGGCAGGCAGTCGATGGCATCAAGGGTAGAGGTCGGAGTAGTATTCCACCCATCTCTCCATCTGCTTGTTCTTTTCTGTGATCATCTCCCCAGTGGAGGATTTGAGGGGGGCCGTCTTGCTCTGAGCCGGACCAAGTGCTTTCTTTATGTCATCGTACATACCACGGATGTTCCCTGTTATGGCAGCGGTTTGAATGTCTTGGCTGAGCTGAGTCCAGTACTCGTTGGCACAGCGCCGAGCAGTCTGCTGAACTTTGCTTCTCGCAGCCCTGAGAATCTGGAGATTCTTCTCGTTTGGGTACTTCTTGTACTCAGCAAGTGCTGAGCGCTTGGCTTCAATGACGGGGGTCATCTCAGTCAACTTGGCATCAAACCAGTCCTGTGACTTCGAGGTCTTCCTCCCAAAGGTAGCCAAAGCTGTGCGGTGGATGGTGTTTCGCAGCTCTTCCTACTTCTGCTTTGCAGATTCTCCTTCTTGTGGTACACCAAGTTCCTTCTCAAAGGTGGAGGCAAATTGCTCAACAAGTTCTGGTTGGGCCATCTTGCTGGTGTCAATCCGTGCCTTTCCAGGCTGTCTAGAACGATGGAATTTCTTCAGCTGCAGCTTGACCTTGCAACACACCAATGAATGGTCTGTGTCGCAATCTGCACTCTGGAACGAACGGGTGATTAGCACATTCTTCAGTGAGGTGCGTCTGGTCAGGATCAAGTCCAGCTGGTGTCAGTGCTTTGAGCGCGGATGTCGCCAAGAAACCTTGTGTTGGGGCTTGGTCTTGAAGAACGAGTTTGTGATGCACAGATCGTGATATGTGCAGAACTCGAGCAGCCGCTGTCCGTTGTCATTCATTCTGCCCACGCCAAATGGTCCAAGACAGGAGGGCCAGGAGTCGTGGTCAGCACCCACTCTGGCATTGGTCTCCAAGGAGAATGAGTTGTTCAGAGTTGGGGATGATCCTGACAGTTGTTGCGAGATTCTCGTAGAACTCGTCTTTTGCCTCTGGTGTGGCTGTCAGTGTTGGGGCATACACACTGACGAGGGTGACTGGGCTTTGAGTGGTGTTCAGGCGGAGGGTGAGGAGTCGTGCAGAGCCTTTGCTGCCCGGTTCCACCATCTTCAGCAAGGTGTTCTTCACTGCGAAGCCCACTCCGTGTTCCCTGTGTTCTTCACTGCCCTTTCCCTGCCAGTAGAACGTGTAGTCCTTCTCTCTCAGTGTGCCTGCATCAGCCAACCGTGTTTCCTGGAGAGTGGCGATATCCACTTCCAGTCTCTTCAGCTCATTATTGATGATGGCAGTCTTCCTGGTGTCGTTGATGTCCTTGAGGTTAGCAGCGAATCCTGTCATCATAGTGCGGACGTCCAAGATCCCAGTTTTAGAGTTGGTCTCTTGTGTTTTTTTTGTCTTGCCTGGTGCGAAGGTTTTCAGCCTGCCATTCGGACTTCTCCTCATCCCCATGCACCCAATGAGGAAAGCAAGCTGTGGCGGGACAACACCTTATTGGCTGGGGGCTGCCCAGCTTGAGGCGGGCGGTAGCTGTCCAGTGAGATCCGATGATCACTCCCACCGTCGGGAACAACCCCTGGCACCGCGCTCTATGCCAATTGAGCGGTGGCTTATAACCGGTAACTGTCATTCCCCGTGCTTTGTCTACGCCAAAGGCGAAGCTGGAGTGTCCTCTCCAGTGATCCGGTGTTCTACCTTCCAGCGTTGGGCATTGGTATGATTCAAGCCTGGGCAGGAAGATATGGAGGACAAGATGTTACCCATGCAGCATGTCCCCCCTCTCCACGTCACTGATGAATCCAAAGAAACAGCAGGGCTGCTATAGTTTGGCACCAGCGTCATCGCAGGAGCTGCCAGAACGATGTTGAGCACAACAGAGAACTGCCTTAGGGGCTCCGACTCCGGATTTTTCCTCAGGGTTGACTCCCGAAGCCTTTCCCGTGATCGGGTGTGCCGCAAGGCAGCGGAGGTTTGAAATCAGGGTTTACCTTCCCCTAGATGGGCTACCTTCCCAGGTTGACGAGCCACCATCTACCCGAAGCATCTGGTTTTAAGGCGCCATCTCTGATACAGCTGCAGATGTCACCGCTGCAGCTACTGGGGTTCACCTGCAGGGAGCCACAATCCATCTGTCTCCAACAAGTCTGCAGTCAGGAGCTCCTTGTTGCCTCGGCAGGTACTGCACTGGAGCTGGGGCTCGATTAGAGGATATTTTCCCCCACAGAATTCCTCCCAGGAGAGATGGATCTGTGCGCGTTGCCTCCTGACGCAACTGTATAGTCTCCAGTAAATCTTTTTATCTCTATGTCACATTTACAGAGACAGGATCCAGTTTGCAGTGGTGCTGGTTTTGGACCATGAATGAGGCAGGTTATATCTGAGGGAAATTAGTTATTATTCATCAGGATTCACTGCACTCAATAAGCCGGACTGTGGAGATAAATCTTGAAATATTTATAATCATGTTTTTCAACCACTAATTCATAGACAAGTCATTTTAACTGAAGTAGAAACGTTATTTTCACACATTCTGTGAGTTTCACCTGTTTTGTAGTTTAACAGACCCACCTGACAGAGTCAAACAGAATGTTGTGGAGAGCCCACAACTTCTCACAGCAGGTGGGAACTTGGCGGCTCGGCCTGCAGATTCTCACGTCACGTTTGTTTTTATACATCCTACTGTTTGCGTAAAAATCAGCGTACACCATGTTTTTGTGTGTGCACACCGTTTATGCATGAGGCCCCTGGTCCTGAGTATTGGGCATGTTAGAAATTGGCAAAAACCCAGTTTTATTTGCCATAGTTTATCGTCCTCCAACAGCTTACTCAGAGTTTGTTTTTTTTTTAAATTTGCAGAGTTTTTAGGTGATTTAGTGCTTAAACAGAAAAGAATAATTATAGTAGGGGACTTCAATATACATGCAGTTGTAGATAGTGACTGCCTTAATATGGCATTTAATTCAATATTAAACTTGATATTGTTTTCCTGGAAAGTAGGAAATTCTACCCATTATCTCCACTATATGTTGGACCTTGTTCTGACATATGGCATAGAAACAGAAAATCTGGTAGTGTCTCCTCATAACCCTGTACTGTCAGACCATTGTCTGTTAACCTTTGATTTTACTATTTCTGACTAATTAGCTCCTAAAGAAAACTATTACTATAATATGTGTCTCTCAGATGATGTTGTTACCAAATTAAAGCAGATTGTTTCCTCTATGCGGCAGCTCGGTGACGGTCGGTTAGCACTGTGTCAGCACAGCAAGAAGGTCACAGGATGGATTCCACCCTTGCCAATCGTGGGTTCGATCCCACCCCCTGACCACTGGTGACCCTTCTGTGTGGAGTTTGCATGTTCTCCCTGTGTCTGCATGGATTTTCTCTGGGTCCTCCGGTTTCCTCCCACAGGCCAAAGACATGCAGGTTAGGTTAATTGACATCAACTGGGGATTCTAAATTGTTCTTCGGTATGAATGTGAGAGTGAATGGTTGTCTGTCTCTCTGTGTTGGCCCTGCGATGGACTGGCAATATGTCCAGGGTGTAGCCTGCCCCTCACCCAAAGACGCTGGGATAGGCTTCAGCACCACCCCCCGCCATAACCCAAAAAGGATTAAGCGGTAGAAGATGGATGGATGGATGGATGTTTCCTCAATGCCATGTATCAACACAATGAAGATAAGTTATAGAATAAAATAGAACAGGCTTTATTGTCATTGTACAGTTGAACAGCACAACAAAATTGTGGGTGCTCCACCAGGCTACTGCACAATAAAATAAGAGAGAAGAATTTGAAATAAAACAGTTACAGAACACACGATTAACCATACGACTGAAGTAAAAATAAAAGTACAAATAATAAATAGCCCACAGGTATCACAGGTACAGTAGTGGCACCGCGGGTGGAACTACAGTATGTACATAAGAATGCGGAGTGCAGAACACATAATTGAGTAAAATGGCCCAAGGATTATGGAAAATACATACAGCAGTGATTTCACAGGTGGGTCAATATACATGAAAGTGAGGAGTGCAAAGACAGGTGAGTTATAGTGATAATTAAAAGGTCCTCAATTCTGTGCAGGTGAGTGTTCAGAGGGAGGGGGGTGGGGCCTCTGATTGCAGTCCGGATGGCCCAGAGGAAGAAACTGTTTGTCAGTATGGAGGTGTGAGACCTGATTGATCTGAACCGTCGTCCAGAAGGAAGCAGGTCAAACAGGTGGTGGGCGGGATGTGAGGGGTCTCCTGTGATGACCTTGATTCTTCTGAGACAGGAGGATCTGGAGATGTCTTCCAGGAAGGGCAGAGGGCTGTCAATAATTTTTTGGGTGGTGTTGACACCACCCAAAGTCTCCCTCCCCTCTGTCCAAGAACTTTTTCAGAACCGTTGTACGAGCAGGACAATGAACATTGTCAAGGACCGTTCTCACCCTCTGCATAAACACTTTGAACTGCTGCCATCTGGCAAATGATTCCGAAGCATCAGAGGCAGAACCACCAGACTGATTAACAGCTTCTTCCACAAGCTGTCAGGATGCTGAACAGCTGATCCGGAATATCTAATATACACTACCGCACCTACAGACATTATGTACATTATTTGTATATTATAGTTAGTTAGTTTTTCAAGTATGCCTCAGGGATGTGTGAATGTATGTCGTGGGGTGGGGGGTGAAGATATGTGTGAGTGTGTCTTAAATCATGTTCTTTTACTTATATGGATGCCGAGAGAAACGCAATTTCATCTTGCCTGCACTACAGTTGTATGTACAGCAATATGACAATAAAGGTTGATTTGATTTGATTTGATTTGATGACCCTCTGCACAGCCTTCCTGTTCTCGGCTGTGGAGCTGGCGTACCACACACCTCATGAGCAGCTGGAGCAGGTAGAGAAGGAGCCAGAGCAGGTGGTGGAGCTAGGTGGCATTGTGGCAGAAGCTGCTGCCCTCCAGGACAGTAGATTCCTCCCAGATGATTTGGTTTTCACCCAGTATGGTCAGTCTCCCACAAAAAACAGAAGGCGATGCAGGTAAGGATGGGTGGATGGAAAGGGCAGCAGAGTTTATTGCAGAGAAAGGTAGAGAGAACTCTGAGTCTCCCCACCGGAAACCAGACAAGTCCCTTCATTACATGATGTTAAAAATGAATGGGTACTTGCCTGTATTCCCACTCTGCTGCCATTGATCCGTCTGACGAGTCCTCTCGGGAGAAGCTGTGACATGTCAGATGGGGGGAGGATGCCCGATGATGATGTGCTGGTGGAGACCTATTTGCTGAAACTCTAAGTATGCTGGGTCCAGGATGATTGCCGTACTGTCACGGTTGGTGTTAACATGTAGGTTTAGGACATGTAGGTTTAGGGCGCTCGCGCACGCAGCGACCAGCAGCCGGTGGCTTGTCACCAGACTGCAAACCAAGTCTACCTACGGGTACAAATAAGTAACAAAAAAAAAAAAAAAAAAATTAGTACCCAAATGCTGTGAGGAAGTCCTCCACCTTCCTCCTATAGGCAATTTTCACAAGTTTTATGCCTCTCCTCAGGTTAGCTCTGGCAATGCTGTACAGAGAGCTGCCCCTCTGTCTGAAGGATGAGTTGTGGGCTCTGATCAGAGCCTGGACTCCACTGGTCTTCCAGGGTTTGCAGATTGGAAATACCTGGATGTGTTTGATGAGTGTCACATTTTTTACACAGCATTTAATGCCGAAAAGGACAGATTTGGTGTAGGAGTCCAGGTCCCGCTGTTCAAAGATGCTCCAGTCAGTGCAGGCAAAGCAGTCTTTTAGCTGGAGGAGAGCGTTTTCAGGTCACGTCTTAATTGTTTGTTTGGTTGGGGTGGAACTTTTCCTAAGGGGGGAGTAGGCAGGAATCAGAAACAGAGAGAGATGGTTTGATTGTCCAAGGTGGGGGAGGGGGTGGCTCTGTAGGTGTGCTTAATGTTGCTGTAAACATGATCCAGTGTCCTTCCCCTTCTTTTGGGACACAACATGTTGGTAGAATTTGGGGACTACAGTCTTTAAACATGCTTTGTTAAAATCCCCTGCAACAATGTGGACTGCTTCGGGGTGATCTCTTTGCATCCTGCTGACAATGTGCTGGACATGATTGAGTGCTAAGCTAATGTTAGCATCTGGAGCATGTAAACAGCTGTTTAAATTACTGCCATTAGCTCACAGGGGAGATAAAAAGGCCTACACAGGAAAGACATGGCCTCTAAGTCCAGTGAACAGTGGCTATGAGTTATTCAGCTGTTTTTACACCAAGTCTCAAGGACATAAACACAGAGCCCTTCCTTCTTCCCTTACATCAGCGTTGCGGTTGAGAGTAGTAGTAGCGTGTGTAGTTCGGCCAGGTAATTCCAGGTAATTCCACAGCGGCAGCCGGGATGTGTTTATTCAGCCATGACTCGGTCACAATCAGAATACAACAGTCCCGGATGTAGCGATTATAGATCTCTAGATCTCTAGATTAATTCAATAAAAATCCTTCAATGTGATTTTCTGGATTTTTTTTTCTCATTTTGTCTCATAGTTGAGGTATACCTATGATGAAAATTGGAAACCTCTCTCATCTTTTAAGTGGGAGAACTTGCACAATTGGTGGCTGACTAAATACTTTTTTTCCCCACTGTATTCTCACTTCTCCAGAGCACTCTCTGCTCTGAGGCTCATCGTTGTAAGTTATTATTTGCTACCTTTTGTATTTGTCAGCACTATTTTGGACTTTTATGTTTTTTATGTTAATAAATGTCACCAATGCAATTCAGCACTTGGATCTGTTTTTCCTGCCCTGAAGGGGCAAACATGACAGAATGTAGTCGTCAGTGAAAGATCCAGCTGTTGTGTTGGTGGATTTTTTCCTTTTTTGTGTTTTTCACCCACTTGTTTTCTAGAGCTCACTCTGTCCCCGGCTTGCTGACCTCACCCAAACAAAGGAGGAAAGGCAGCAGGGTCTCCTCAGCTGGAGGAGGAATGAGCGGCGGATTTTATCCAGAGTTTTGTGGATGAAGCTCTTGCTACTCACGGTCCCAAGAAGGTCTGGGAGAGCTTGTATGGAGAGATGGGCATCATGGAGGCACATCCCAGGTTGTGGAAATAACCTCAGTACACAAAAATGCTGTCCCTGGTGTCCGCGTTCCAGTGACCATTTCCTGGACTGACGTTTCCAGCAGAGCCAAGGTGGAGGCACTTGCCTTGGCAGAAGTCCGTCCGTTCTCCCGGTTCACCAGCTTCAGCTCCACGAAAACGTCATCCCTCACCAGACCACCGGAGGACAGCCTCCACTTCATTACCTGCAACCTCTCCTTCACCAAGTCAGGAAACTCCCGCAGCACTCTCTGTTTTCAACTTTTCCTCTCCCACTGCCCCACCAGCCAGTCTCTCCGCAGCAATTCTCTCTCCCTCCTTGGTGATTTGTCCCGCTGCGAATGATCTGGTTGCCTCCATCTCAGCTCAGTCCATCTCCATGCCAACAGGGGCGGCTCCTCTACAATCCTATGAGGGGCTCACTGCCGCCGCAGCCACGGAGCGAGGGGACACTACACCGGCTGCAGCAGGCAACACCAAAGACTGGGACTACAGGCAAGTGTCATTTCATTCTCATTCAATTTATGACGACATGCCTTGGCTGAGTCCCGGTAATGAGGCTCAGGGTGTGCAGTCCCCTGAGCTCTCACTACCTGCTGCAGTCACCAATTGCTCACCAATCCTCTCCGTGTCTCCTTCTTTTCCATCGGCCCCGGGATTGAGCCGCCTGACGCAAGAGGAGCCAGAGGTCCGGGAGGATCCAATCCTGGTACCAGCGGTGGGCTGACCCCAGCTGCCACGCAGGACAAGTCACCAGCGTGGGTTCCTTCGCCTGGGGTAGACAAGACTGCACCAGCCATCCTGCCTGCTGTGGAGGCCGCCGCAGCAGAGTGGGAACCGGAGCTGGACCTCCTAGAGACTGGGTGATGGAATCCTGGATGGTGGTGGAGCTTGAGCTCAGGCAAGTGATTTCCTTTGTTTTTCTCATGTCTGTGTTGAAGAAATCTTGTCTTTCTCTTGGTGAGGAGAGTCGGGTGCAGCCATCAGCTGCACCTGAGCTCACCTTGCCGGGCTCCGCAACTGCCGGCGACCCTAACCATGTTTTTCTACCTGTCTTTCCTGAGCCTTCTCCCAGTGTCGTCAGAGAAGATCCACCACTGTCAGATGCCTCTGTGGATTCAGGCTCACCACCTAATGACATTGTGGGTCCAGCTTCCCCCGCTGAGGTCGTCCTGGGTACAGCGTCCCCTCTGCTGAGGCCGTCGTCTGGGTTCCTCCTCCACGGTCTGAATCTTTGTGGGTGCTGCATCCTGGTCAGGGGTCCTTGTGGGTGCTGTGCTCCAGCATGGGTCCACCATGGGCGCTACCCCCCAGCCCGGGGTCCACCATGGGTGCAGCATTGGCCCAGTCCGGGCCCACTGTGGGTGCAGCGTTGGCCAAGCCCGGGTCCACAGTGAGTACAGAGTCGGCCCAGCCCAGATCCACCGTGGGTGCTGCAGTGCTCCAGCCTGGGTCCACCGCGGGTGCTGCAGAGCTCCAGCCCAGAGCCACCGCGGGTGCAACAGTATCTCAGGCCAAGACCTCTGATGCCGTCAGGGTCCCCCTTCCTCCTCCGCCACCAGACACCGTGGTGGTCACCCTCCTCCGGCCTCTCTCCCTCGAGAGAGCAGAGCTGACTTTTTTCCATGCTCTCACTTCTCCTGTTGCTGTCAGCAATAAAAGGCTATTCAACCTACAGAGCTGCCTGATTAATTTACTACAGGACCTTTTAAAGTGCTTAGATAAAATTTGGTTACATCACTGGTGAGGGGAAAATAGAGCGAGAGATCGACAGATGGATTGGAGCAGCATCTGCAGTGATGCGGACGTTGTACAGGTCTGTTGTGGTGAAGAGGGAGTTTAGTTCTAAGGCAAAGCTGTCGATTTACCAGTCAATCTACGTTCCTACTCTCACCTATGGTCACGAGCTTTGGGTAATGACCGAAAGAATGAGATCGCGGATACAAGCGGCTGAAATGAGCTTTCTCCGTAGGATTGCTGGACTCACCCTCAGAGATAGGGTGAGGAGCTCAGTCATCCGGGAGAGGCTCAGAGTAGAACCGCTGCTCCTCCACATTGAAAGGAGTCAGTTGAGGTGGTATGGGCATCTGATTAGGATGCCTCCTGGACGCCTCCCACTTGAGGTGTTTCAGGCACGTCCCACTGGGAGGAGACCCCGGGGCAGACCCAGGACTCGGTGGAGAGACTATGTCTCCCAGCTGGTCTGGGAACGCCTTGGTATCCCCTCTGAAGAGCTGGAGCAGGTGGCTGGGGAGAGGGAAGTCTGGGCTTCTCTGCTTGAACTGCTGCCTCCGCGACCTGGACCTCCGGAAAAGCGGTAGAAGATGGATGGATGGATGGATGGATGGATGGATGGATGGATGGATGGACATCACTGGTGTCAGAAGTTGGATAATTGATCACCAATTTCTGATCATCGACGTGGATTGATCACCCGAACGGAGTTCGGCTACTTCCGCCTCCTAGGTGATGTGAGTGCGCCGATCGACGGAGTCATGGCACATTATCCCAAAGAACTATCTTGGAAGCCTCCAAAAGAAAAGAATTTGAGTAAGTAATATTTTATTACATTTTTTTTTTAATTTGTAAGAGTGATCAGTCATACATTCCACCTAATTAGACCAATATCTGTGTACAGATAGTAGGTTAGAGTCCCACTACAGACAGTGTACAGTACCTGTTATAAACAGGTTTGGGGACATAGTCTGAGATACAGTGAGATGCACTGGCGGTAACCAGTGGTCAATAATAGAATGCGTCATACTGGGCACTTAAGATGTTTTGTGACAGTTGACGGTTGTATTGGTCATAAATAAATATGGGGTCTTACAAGTCAAAACCCAAACAGGACTGCTCTGGCGTGGGTGGCCCAAAGGTGAAATACATGACTGATAACTATGGTCCTGAGAGTGTGGAGTTTTTGGAAAAATGGAATGAATTTCCTCCTGGGGGGTCTTTTTCTGTCGAGGTTATTAACACTTTGAGGGATAAAATAAATGGTGAAATCCAGAGGGTACAGACAAAGAAGAAGCAGGGTAAGAAGGACAGAGAAAAGCTGACGCAGTTACAGTTAGAAAAGGGCACGGTCGAGATGTGGCTGGCGGAGGCAAAGACACGTACGGATAAGCAAGAACAGAATAGAAGGGACAATGAACGGAAGAAAAAGGACAGAGAAAACACACACACCACACAAAAACAATTTTTACACTCTGATGGGGATCCTGTGTCACCACCATATGAACGTGAAAGACCCGATCCACCTCAACCCCATCTTACTAACCCTTTCACCGTGGTGTTGTACCCAGCACTACCTGGCCCATATGCTCTCACACCGGAAGATGACAGTTTTAGAAGGGGGCCAGTACATCAAGTTGCCCAAGTGGACCCACCACTGCAAGAAGGGGTGGACGAGGGGCTACAAGGAGTGACAGGAGGGATTGCTGTCCAACCGCAGACTGACCAGAAGCCCCCATCTCAGCATAAGGTGGTCACGTGCAAAGAACATCCAGTTTTGCGTGATCGAACGCCAAAGTCAGAAAATGACCAATCTCCGTACGTTAGCATGCCAATGATGGAGGTGGCAGGGGACGGGGGCTCACAATTTGTGTTTCGCCCGTGGGCTCCAGAAAACATTCCCAAGTTTGCAGCTACGCTGCCCCAGCTGAAGAACGACCCTGCATATTTCTATGAATAATTGTGGGCATTCTGCGAGACCTACCATCTCACCTTCTTCGAGTTGCGAAGAATTATGGCTCAGAAGTGCACACCTACCAATATGGCTAAGCTGATGCCAGCCTTTGCTGTGGATGTGCGCCCTGACGACCATGTCTGGGGGAATGATGACATTAATGAGGACTACATAGACACAATAAAGGCACTCGTGCCGCTGACTGAGGATCAATGCCGTAAGACCTCTGATATCTCCAAGGTGGCCCAATGCAAACAGAAGGATGATGAGACTCCTGGTGATTATTTCCACAGACTGTGCAAGGTATTCAATGGCGCAGCGGGAATACCCTGTCCACCGAACTACATGGAAGACAGGGGGGTGTATGGCACACATCTCAACATGTGGTTCATGGCCGGCCTGTGGCCCAACTTGGCAGTTGATGTGAAACAGACCTGCATTGGATGGGAGTCTCAGACGTCTGAAGAAATACTCCGTCACGCTGATCACCACCACCAGAAACATTAGTCTGTTATTAAAAAGAAATCCAAGAATAAGGAAGATAATCTGGAAAAGGCCCTGCTCACGATGGCGCAGTGGGCCCCCACTCCGACACAGCCACACCCAGGCTCCTCTGCTGGCCCTAACCAGTGTCGCTACTGTGGCCAAGAAGGACACTGGATGTGACAGTGCCCACAACTGTCTACCTGTGGCTACTGCAGGCAACCTGGACACTGGGCTACAGCATGCCCAGTAAGACCACTATCTGGACGTCGTGGAAGGGGAACGGGCAGAGGTAGCTTCCAGCAAGGCAACCGTGGATCCTGGCCCCGACAAAACCCTGGCCAGCCACCACACCCTTTCTCTCGGCCCCCACCGCACCAACCCCAACCCCAACAGCCTCAGCAGTGATGCCAGGTAGATAAGACTGGACAATGGATAAGACTGGACAATGCTCTTTCTCTTTACCCTCACCCCCAGCAGACGCCGTACAAATTGCCAATAAAAATCACGCTACAGCCACACACACACACCCCATACTGACAATGTGCCAGCAATGACATTTGCGTCATATTCTACCTCTCACTTTAGAGATTTACCAATCCTGCCTGTTAAAGTTTCAGGGAAGATGATAGATTTTATGGTTGATTCTGGAGCGACCAATTCCGTTTTGTCGTCAACCTCTGGCCTAAAACCTCCCCTCACCTCTTGTTCACTCACATCACAGGTGGCGAGTGGGGGTTTCACACAAGTTTTTCACTAAACCATTGTCATGTACAGTGGATGGGAAAACATTCACTCACAGCTTCCTATTTTCATCTCAGTGCCCTTTCAGCCTGTTAGGCAGAGACCTGATGTGCAGTTTGTCACTCTCACTTTACTTCACACCGCAGGGAACCCAAATTGAAACTCCCAGTTCAACCTTTGCCAAAATTCCATCTCTGCTGTACATTTATGAGTGGGCGCTGACAGATGAAGGGCAGAGCTTCCATTTGATTGAAATGGGAAAGAAACTCTCACCACATCTCATAGTTTGCATGACACCACACAGAACACATTGTACAACACATCTCTCATAGGGCCCTGACACAGAATTTGAAAATCAATGGTTACAAGTCACATCTACCCCATTGCAAACGACACACGTTGTGTGGGCAGCAGATTTCAGTTTTTTACTGATTGCATTCACCCCTTGCATGTCTACTGTGTTCTCAGTTCCACATAGACACCCACATGTTTCACTCACAAAAGCCCCCTCCTCAGCATGGAGCGACATGGGAGCATGAGCCCTTGCCGCTCATCACGCTGATGACTGGGTTTCATCTGCACCACTACACCACATCGGCCTCAGTACAGTTTCATTCTCCCCCTCTCTGCAGGTGTATCGTGCAGAGTACGCGGTTTCACTTCCCTGAGAGCATTTCATCCAAACTTTGGATGATGACAGGCGGTACAGTTGGATGAAACCCGTTATCATGCCCTCTGTACAGAGTCCAGAAGAGCACATGCTCTCATGTGTTCCACCATCTTTGTGGGCTGCGCACAAATATATTGTTCCTGCACCAAATTCTCCAGTTTGTATGCCAATTTTTCCTGTAAAAAAGATCAGAGATGATGGCCAACCTGCTGAATGGCATTTTGTTCAAGACCTCCAGGCTGTTAACGCTGCTGTACATCCAGTGTGCCCCTGTGGTCCCTAACCCCCACACTATTTTGAACACAAATTCCTCCTAATTCAACCTACTTTACAGTGGTGGACTTGTCAAATGTGTTTTTCAGCGTCCCCATCCACAAAGATTCACAGTTTTGGTTCATATTCCAGTTCAATGGGGCTCTTTACATGTTCACCAGATTGGCCCAGGGCTACTGTGAAAGTCCAATTATTTACAACGCTGCTCTCAAGACCTCTTTGAGCTCTCTTCAACTGTCAGAAGGCTCTGTCCTCATTCAATGTGTCGATGACCTCTTGCTGTGCGCACCAAATGAGGCACAATGCCAAGCAGATTCTTTGAAGCTTTTGTACCACCTTGCTGCAGAAGGCCACAAGGCTTCAAAGCCAAAATTGCAATTTTGCAGACCAATGGTCACATTTTTGGGCCACCAAATCTCTAGTCAAGGCAAATCGCTTTCTCCAAAGCGTGCAAAAGCAATCTGTCACATGGACAAGCCTAGAACTAGGAAAGAACTTCTCTCCTTTCTTGGCATGGCATCCTATTGCCGTTCCTTTATTCCTGATTTTTCATGCATTGAGAGACCAATGCGTGACATCATTCCATCAAAGTGTCCCTCACACTTCCCTCTGGAGTGGACACCCGCTGCTAGTGACTCTTTTGAAAAAATGAAGAAAGCTCTTTTGGCTCCTCCGACGCTTTCACTTCCTGATCCATCCAAACCCTTTGTTCAGTATGTTGATGAGAAATCTGGATGCATGACTTCCGTTCTCCTGCAGTCCCACAGTGACAAATTTCGCCCAGTTGCGTATTACTCCTGCAAGTTGGATGCTGTTGCGGCAGGACTCCCTTTCTGTCTCTGTGCAGTTGCAACAGCAGAGCGTGCTGTAGCGGCATCCCGTGAAATTGTTCTGTATTCTCTTCTCACTTTGTATGTTCCTCATGCTGTTGCACTGCTTCTGAATGAGCAGAAGTCGTCACACCTCTCCTATGCAAGGTGGCTTAGATATCATTCTACCCTCCTTGAATCGCCAAACCTTACTGTCAAACGCTGTGCACAGTCAGTTAACCCAGCCACCAATCTTCCCCCACCTTTTTGTGACAATGACACAGACTGTGACCATGACCGTTTGTCCTTGCTGGACTTTGTTACCTCTCCCAGACCTGACCTCTCCGACACTCCATTGCCAAACCCAGATCTTGTTCTGTATGTTGACGGCTCTGCATCTGTTGACCCCTCTGTAGGCTGCAACAAAGTGGGTTGGGCAGTCTGTGATGACCACTGTACATTGCTTTCTGGCTCCTAGCCATCTCATTTTTCTGCACAAGCTGCAGAGCTTGTCGCCTTGGCAGAGGCCTGCACGTATGCAGCAGGTCAGTCTGTTACTATTTATACTGACTCACGCTATGCCTTGGGGTAGTTCATGATTTTAGTGGCATGAAAGGAACTTCCTCACGTCTGCAGGCTCACCCATAAAGAACTCCTCTTATGTCTCCCGCCTTCTTGATGCAATCCTTCTTCCTTTTTCTGTGGCAGTGTGCAAATGCACGGCCCACACCTCCTCCTCTGACCCTGTTTCTCGGGGCAAAGCTCGTGCTGACGCAGCAGCCAAGGCTGCAGCTCTCTCTCTCTCTGCCCCATGGTTCCCCTCCCTTTTCCTCCCCTCCCCCTCCTGTCCCCTCTTCACTAACAACCACTGATTCCCTCATTTCTATGCAATCTCTTTCATCTCTACAGGAACGTCAGAAATGGACCAACAAAGGCTGTCACACAGACCACGCTGGTGTATGGCGAGGTCCTAATGCTCTACCCTATTTACCGGCTCATTTTTTCAATCATTTTGCTAAATTGACACATGGGAGAGACCATGTGTCAAGAGAAGGGATGATACAACCACTGCATGCAAACTGGTTCAATACTGGGCTCACTGTTTATGCTGACAATTTTTGCAGAAAGTGTCTAGTCTGTGTCACTAACAATGCCCACAGAATTTCCAAACAGGTTCCAACGGCTCACCCAACCCCTGCAGGACCATTCCAACACCTCATGATGGACTTTATTGAATTAAATCCAGCTGAGGGGAAAAAAAAGTACTGTTTGGTAATGGTTGACATGTGTTCCAAGTGGGTAGAGGCCTTTCCAGCCAAACATGCAACAAGCACTGTTGTAGCCAGAGCATTACTGTCAGAAATTATTCCCAGATGGGGAATACCAGAGAAAATCTCCAGTGACAATGGTAAATATTTTGTAAATGAAGCATTGACCAACTTGAGTATTACATTGGGTTTTGATTTGAGAAAACATTGTGCCTACCACCCGCAATCAGGTGGTGCTGTTGAGCGCAAAAATGGCACCCTAAAGAATAAGCTGGCTGAACTTGAAGATGAGACTGACCTACCCGGGGTGAAATGTCTGCCGTTGGCACTCATGTACATGCGCATGCAAGTACGGAAGAAATATAACATGTCACCCTTTGAAATTTTGTTTGCTCATCCTCCCTTTTTAGGGTTTTCTGCTGAAAGGAAGACACCACCTCCTCTAACTACCTCACATTTTGAAAATGCCATGTTATCTTATTGCTCTGCCTTGTCCTGCAAACTGCAAAACATCTCTCAACAGGTAAAAGCTGCCCTGCCCAAACCTGCCGAGGGAGTCCTCCATAATATAAGACCAGGTGACTGGGTGGTGGTTAAAAGCTTCAAACGGAAGAATTGGCACAGCAAACAGTGGTTGGGCCCATACCAAGTCGTTCTGATGAAATTCACGGCTGTGAAAATCGCTGAGAGGGCAACGTGGATCCACGCAACACACTGCAGAAAGGTCCCAGGGGTCAAGCCAGAAGAACCCAGACCAGACCAAGAGTAAGAAGCAGATGGTGATTAGCCACAATCACCACCCCACATTGTAGACTAGGATGAGAAGCAGATGTCCAAGTGGTTAGCCAAAACCACCACCACTGTAGAGGATGCGTTCAATGATGAGGCTGAGTTTTATTTCTCAGGTTCAACTTTATTGACAGAACACATACTCTAGCATTCTCAAAGCAGGAAGAAGAGAACGAACTATATCACATCACCTTTTTATACCCTTCCAGCATCGGAACTCAAGTCACATGGTGCTTTAGCAAATATACAGTCGCATGGTACTTAATCCCAGCCACAATGCAACCCTTTGAACTTTCACCATTGTCTCTTATTCATTGATGACCCAGAAATCTCTCTGGGGCATCTTCTCCGAGACAAAGGCCAAATCTCACACCTCCTCGTCATCCTCTGCAGATCCGGGCCTTTTGTCCTTCGAGACGTGAAGCCTCCAATAAACATGCAGTCATACCTTTGTGGAAAATATGAGCCCAACATATGTGCCATATAACCCCCCCCAAAAAAATGTCTATTAAAGGACAAAACATGCATGGCATAAAAACACTCCACATATTACAAATCAATCCACCAGATGCCTAGGTCTTAACCTTCTGCCGAATCTGCTGTAAACCTGCTTTGCTACTTCTGCAGCGTCTTTCTGCCTCTGTGGATTAGAGCTGTTAGCACGTCTCTGTGGGGGTTCTGGAGAATGCCTTCTCGGGCGCCTGCTACGGCGGGGGGGGGCCTCGCCAGCTGCACGTGGTCATCAGCCAGAACAAAAGCGGGTTTGAGTCTGTTTATGCAAATCAACTCCTTTCTGCCCCCTAAATCTAGCAGAAAATGCTTCCCCCTGGTTTCCAGCACTCTGAAAGGGCCGTCATAAAACGGCCGCAAACTTGGGCGCTGAGCATCATGTCTAACAAAAACAAACTCCGCATTTTTTGAAGCCTTCGGCACAAAAACGCGTGGGAAACTGTGATGAACCGGGCCAGGGAGTGTGTCTGATCCTGTGTCGCTGTGCAACGGCTGAGCGGGGGGGGGGCAATTTGGTGCGGGATTGTCGGGAAGAAATTCCCCCCGCAAACGGAGAGGTTGTGCAAAAACTAACTCAGCCGGGGAAGCCTGCAAATCTTCCTTAGGTGCAGAACACAACCCCAATAAAACCCATGGAAGTTTGTCCACCCAATTTGTATCCGTAAGGGACGCTCTGAGGGCTGCTTTCAACGACCTGTGAAAGCGTTCGCATAAACCATTAGCCTGGGGGTAATACGCGGTAGTGCGGTGAATCTTCACCCCTCAGCTGCGGGCCATCGACGACCATAGTTCGGAAATAAATTGGGGACCCCTGTCGGACGTTATGTCCGACGGGACTCCGAAACGCGCAACCCACACTGTTAAAAATGCTCGTGCAACTTCTTCCGCTGTGATTGATGCCAGAGGAACCGCTTCTGGCCAACGCGTGGTGCGATCCACCATCGTCAAAAGGTGTGTGTGCCCTTGTGATGACGGAAGGGGGCCCACCTAGTCAACATGCACGTGATCAAAACGCTTAGCTGGGATGTGAAAAGGATCCAACGGAGCTCTAGTGTGCTTGTGTATTTTGGCTCGCTGACACGCTATGCAGGCTGCTGCCCATTCCTTGACCTGTTTGCGCAACCCGGGCCAAACAAATTTCTCCCCCACCATCTTAATCGATGCGCGCACCCCCGGGTGCGCCGGAGAATGGACCGCGTCAAAAACGCGGCGACGCCACACAGCTGGAACCACGGGACGAGGCTGTCCCGTGGAGACATCGCAGATTAGAGGGGGCATACCAATTTGCTGCACCCTGTGCTCCAGCCTTAACCCTGTTGGTCCAGACTGGAGCGCGCGCACGTCCGCATCATTAACCTGCTCCGCGGCCATGGCTGCATAATCTAAACCTACACGGACCGGGGCTGCGCGCGCTTCCGCGTTGCTGCCCTGGCCCACGGCCACGGCTACAGAGTCTGCCCCCATGGGGCCTGGCGTTGCTACCGCACGCGAGAGACAGTCTACCACTACATTATGTTTACCTGTGACATGCTGGATATCGGTGGTGAACTCCGATATCGCGGCTAGCTGCCTTTGCTGCCGGCCTGACCAGGGTTCTGAAATCTTGGCCACCGCAAACGTTAGCGGTTTGTGATCCACAAACGCGGTGAAACGGCGTCCTTCCAGCTAGAACTGGAAATGGCGGATGGCCAAGTGTAGGGCCAAAATCTCCCTGTTGAATGCGCTGTATTTACTCTCGCTATCGCGCAAGGTTTTGCTGAAAAATGCGAGGGGTTGCCAGGTCCCTACCACAAACTGTTCAACGACCGCCCCCACCGCTAAATCGGAAGCGTCAGTGGTGAGTGCCATGCGGGCCGTTGGAACTGGGTGTACTAACAAAACTGCGTTTGCCAGGGCTGATTTGACCTGAGCGAAAGCACGCTCCCGCTCCGGAGACCATTCAACCTTATTTGTGGGCTTTTGTTTTTTTAACGCAGTGTATAATGGTTGCATGAGCCGCGCTGCGCTTGGGAGGAACCGGTTGTAAAAATTAACCATTCCCAAAAACTCCTGCAGCACTTTGACCGTTTGAGGTTGCAAAAATCTGTTATTGCGCGTACTTTATCGGGCAGAGGGACCGCTCCTTCTGGCGAAACACGATGCCCCAAAAAATCAATTTGCGCTACCCCAAACTGGCACTTCGCTGGGTTAATTATTAACCCGTGCTCTGTCAGACTCCGAAAAACTGCTGTGAGGTGACTTTCGTGTTCGCCTTCGGACGTGCTGGCTACTAAAATGTCATCCAAGTAGACAAACACGAAAGGGAGGTCGCGTAAAACTGCATCCATCATGCGTTGGAAAGTCTGCGCGGCACCCTTGAGACCGAACAGCATGCGCAAAAACTCAAAAAGCCCGAAAGGAGTTATAACCGCTGTTTTGGGTATATCCTGAGCGCGCACTGGGACTTGATGGTAACCGCGCACCAAATCTATTTTAGAAAAAATGCACGCCCCCGCCAAATGAACTGAAAAATCCTGACTGTGCGGAATCGGGTAGCGGTCGTGTGCTGAAACGTTGTTCAACCTGCGGAAATCACCGCAAGGTCACCACGAGCCATCAGCTTTTGGGACCATGTGTAGTGGCGAAGCCCAGGGGCTTTTAGAGCGTCTAATAATGCCCAGTTTTTCCAGGTTGGCGAACTCCTCGCGCGCTATGGCTAGTTTAGCTGAGTCCAAGCGCCGAGCTTTTGCAAAAACGGGCGGCCCGGTGGTGGTGATAAAATGCTCCACCCCGTGTTTAGCGACTGTCGCCGAAAACGTGGGGACTGTGAGTGCTGGGAACTGAGCGAGCAGTGCATGAAACTTACCACCCGCAGCTGTGACGCTGGCATGTGCAGTCGGCGGGGCCACCCGAGCTGTGCAGGGAATAGAATGGAAAGACAGTGCATTAACCAAACGTCTATTAGCAAGATCAACCAATAAACCATGTGAGCACAAAAAAATCAGCCCCTAACATGTTGAAACTGACTGTTGCTACAATAAAAGTCCACTCAAATGAACGGCCCTGTAAAGACAGAAGCATAGTCCTCTCACCGAAAGTCTTAATCGCTGAGCCGTTCGCTGCTGACACCGACACCCAGGGAGCTTTAGACGGCATCAGCCGTTCCGCGTAGCTAGGTGTGACGAAACTCAGCTGGGAGCCCGTGTCCACGAGGAATTGTTTCCCCGAGTGTGCATCCGTCAGGTAAAGCAGCTTGTTCTCCTCCCCGAGGGTCATAGCTGCTACCGACCCTCCGTCTTGGCGTTTCCCGGACGCTTGAAGTGGCATGGTGGGACGCACTTGTGTGCCCTCTTTGCAAAACGGCGATGGTAGAAGCACAGGCCGTCATCCGCTCCGCGCCGCCTGGTACCCGTCGCCACCGTCGTTGGTGCGTCTGGTGCCGCAACCACTGGCTCCAAGCCGTCTCTGGACATCATTCCTGGACTAGCTGCCGCGGCCGAAACCACGCTCCGCTTGTGGGCGTCGACGAGCCGCTGCACCTCCTTGCTCAGCCCATGGTAGTCTTGCCTGGCCAATCAGGGCGACTCTGCCAGGGCTACTCTCACTGCTGGCGGCAGGGTCCCGAGGAAAAGGTGGGCGAAAATAAATTCGCCATCCTCGGAGTCTTTCAACCTCAGCATCTTCACCATCAGGTCCGCAGGTCTGTCGTTCTCCGACTCCGTCAACGTTAGGAGCCCCTCTGCTCGCTGTTGTACCGAAGGGGTGAAATGGCTGATCAGCGCGTCCTTCAATGCGTTGTACTTGTCGCTGTCCGGTGGATGATTGACCAGATCTTCCACCCTCTGGACCGTGTGGCTGTCCAGCTTCGCTACCACATGGTAGAATTTTGTGTCGTCCTTTGAGATTCTCCGGAGGTTGAACTGTGCCTCGACTGCACTAAACCAGGAGCGCGGACTATGCTGCCAGAAGTCGGGCAGCCGGAGTGTGGAGGCGGCCATCAGGCTGGCTTCCGCCGAGCCCCGCTCGGGAGAATTCTGTCTGCTCATTCTTTGTCGTAGGGTCACCAGTGTAGAGGATGCGTTCAATGATGAGGCTGAGTTTTATTTCTCAGGTTCAGCTTTATTGACAGAACACATACTCTAGCATTCTCAAAGCAGGAAGAAGAGAAAGAACTATATCACATCACCTTTTTATACCCTTCCAGCATCGGAACTCAAGTCACATCGTGCTTTAGCAAACATACAGTCACATGGTACTTAATCCCAGCCACAATGCAACCCTTTGAACTTTCACCATTGTCTCTTATTCATTGATGACCCGGAAATCTCTCTGGGGCATCTTCTCCGAGACAAAGGCCAAATCTCACACCTCCTCGTCATCCTCTGCAGATCCGGGCCTTTTGTCCTTCGAGACGTGAAGCCTCCAATAAACATGCAGTCATACCTTTGTGGAAAATATGAGCCTAACATATGTGCCACACCACCTTCATTATTACCCCCCCCCCCCCCATTAACTTGAAAGCCAACTCCCTGTTCATCTTTGGCGGCTTCTTCAGCTGGATCCTCTGGGTTTTGGATTCCTCAACAAAGACAGCGACTGTCTAACTGTTTGTCTATGCAAACGTCAGCTGATGTTGCCCTCTGGTGTCCAGTACTGGTGTTTGCAATAGCAAAGCAGGCTGTCTGGTTATCAACGCAAAGGAGAGAAGAAGTGCAACTAGTGTTGTCACCTAATTGCCGTGTGACGACATAAGGCCACATACTGTAGCACCTGATAGCCGGGACAAATAACTTGCGTGTACACCGAACGCTGCTCAGGTGAAACATACAGCATGCATCTCACTGCCCGTTTTGACACCTCGTCAGCTGTGTCCAACTCACCCACTCCACCCAGCTCCTCTGCCTCCTCAGCCCCTAATTCATCAAGAGCGGTCCCCCCCCTCCTCCTCCTCCTCCTCCCCCCCTCCCCTTGTCATCAGTGAGCAGGACGTGCACAGACAGTTCTCCAGACTGAACCCGCGCAAGGCCCCCGGGCCGGACGGTGTGTCTCCCTCTACCCTGAGACACTGTGCGAAAGAGCTGGCTCCTGTCTTCACAGACATTTTTAACACCTCTCTTAAGCAATGTCACGTGCCGACCTGCCTCAAATCCTCCACCATCATCCCTGTCCCCAAGAAGCCACGGATTACTGGACTTAACGACTACAGACCTGTAGCGCTCACCTCTGTAGTCATGAAGTCCTTTGAGCGCCTGGTCCTGTCTCACCTCAAGTCCATCACCACACCCCTCCTAGACCCGCTGCAGTTTGCCTACCGTGCTAACAGGTCTGTGGACGACGCAGTCAACCTGGCCCTCCACTCCATCCTGCAGCACCTGGACTCCCCGGGAACCTACGCCAGGATTCTGTTTGTGGACTTCAGCTCCGCATTCAACACCATCCGCCCCGATCTGCTCCAGGACAAGCTGTCCCTGCTCAACGTGCCTGACTCCCTCTGCAGGTGGATCACCGACTTCCTGACGGACCGGAGACAGCATGTGCGGCTGGGGAAGTCTGTCTCAGACTCTGTTAGCATCAGCATTGGATCACCCCAGGGCTGTGTACTTTCCCCCCTACTCTTCTCCCTTTATACCAACTCCTGCACCTCCTCCCACCAGTCTGTTAAGCTGATTAAGTTTGCGGACGACACCACCCTCATCGGGCTCATCTCCAACGGTGACGAGTCCGCCTACAGGGAAGAGGTGGCCCAGCTGGTGTCCTGGTGCAGCCACAACAACCTGCAGCTGAATGCTCTGAAGACAGCGGAGATGATTGTGGACTTCAGGAAAGTCACATCCCCCCTGCCCCCCCTCACCATCACAGGCTCTCCCATCACCTTTGCAGATTCCTTCCGCTTCTTGGGCACCACCATCACCCGAGACCTCAAATGGGAGCCAACCATCAGCTCCCTCATCAAAAAGGCCCAGCAGAGGATGTTCTTTCTGCGGCAGCTGAGGAAGCTCAAGCTACCCACCAAGATGTTAGTGCAGTTCTACACGGCCATCATCGAGTCCATCCTCACCTCCTCCATAACTGTGTGGTACGCAGGAGCCACTGCCAGGGACAGACTAAGGCTGCAGCGCGTTGTGCGCACTGCTGAGAAGGTGATAGGCTGCAAGCTCCCATCTCTCCAGGACCTGTATATCTCCAGGACCCGGAGGCGTGCTGGCCGGATCATAGCCGATCCTTCACATCCTGGTCACGTGCTGTTTGCCCCCCTCCCCTCAGGTAGAAGGCTTCGGTCCATTCGGACTAAAACCTCTCGGCACATGAACAGCTTTTTCCCCTCTGCCATCAGACTGCTGAACACTAAGTGACTTTTGACTCTCGTGTACTATGTACAGCAGCTCAACCAGACTCATGTCATTCATCACTGTTTTTCTGTTGCATTATTGACTGCACTATGTGGTACTTCACATTATCTGCTACATGCTAATTTTTTAAACTGCCTTGACTAGTACTACTCATTATTACTAGTATTATTATTATTATTACTTATTATTACTTATTTTTCTACACTTATTGCACGTTTCTAGTCCTTTAGTTTTTTAGTTTATCCCTTTTTCTCATTATGTTTTTAATGTTGCAGCATGGCACCGAGACAAATTCCTAGTTTGTGTATCACATGAACAATGGCAATAAACCTGATTCTGATTCTGATTCTGATTCTGATTCACTTACACTGATACTGATACAGTATGACACACAATTCAGACTCACAACAGCATCATATTGCTGATTGCTGAAGAGGAACACCGCCAAAGATGCCAGCGGTGCCGTCAGTTTTGGGCTAAAATGGACATGGTGTGGGTGTGCTTTCTTATCACCTTCTTGCTTGGGGTAATCATATACCTATTGATACCTTGTTCTGACTCACCAAACAATCCTTTCCAGACAATACAAGAGGCAAGCCCTCTGGGGTATAACTTTGATAACTATTCCAGTGACACCTATGATAACAATGCATGGTATCAGGTGGTGCGTTTGGAGGTGGAGGAGGAACACCTCCACTTCTCTGACAGCAGTTTCTCCCTCGCTGAGGCAGAAGACTCCCGCTACAGCGCCTTCTCAGCGTATTTCCTCTCCGGCTGTCCCGCCAGCTTCTCTTCTCTCTGCCACTGCTGTTTCCTGCTTACCTCGGTAATTCCTCCCGCTGCTGACAGGTTAGCTGTTTCCTTCCCAGCTCTGCCCGTGACTGAGCCTGCAGGGGCGGCTCCTTCACATTCCACTGAGGGGCCCATAACCGTTGAGGTCACGGAGAGGGCGGATTCAACACCTACTGCAGCAGAAAACATCATGCCCCGGAAAATGTGTTTTCATTCTCTATTAGCCACATACAGTATAAATTATCTTGCCTGGTTCCCAGTGGTGAGGTTCAGCCCTCAAAGTCCTGTGAGCTCTCACCACCTGCTGCAGTTAAAGACTATTCACCTGCTCTCACCGTGTCTCCTCCTCTGCCCCCTGAGTGTCCGCCGGGCCCAGGATCGAGCCGCCGGATGATGGAGGAGCTTGCGGCCGTGGAGGACCTGGTCCTAGTCCCGCAGCCACAGTCTGGATGGAGAGAAAGCGCTGCCTCCAACCTGAAGCCTGTACTGACGGTAGAGCGTCCCCTGGTTTCAGTTATGCAGGAGTCCGCGCCAGCAGAGATTTGACCTCCTGAATCCATACCGGACAAGCAACCTGCGTGGGTCACCTCACTGGGGGGGTCCCGGGACTGCACCAACCACCATGTCTGCTGCTAGAGCCACCACAGCAGAGTTCAAGCTGAACCTCCAGAGGGCCGGTCCCGAGACGTCATTGTCTGGATCCACGGAGTCCTGGATGGGGGTGGAGCCCAAGCTCAGGCAAGTGCTTTCCCTGGTTTCTGTTGTTTCTAAATCAGAGAGATCTTGTCAGACTCTTGGGGGGGAGAGCCAGGTGCAGTCGTCAGCTGCACCTGAGCTCACCTCGCCGGGCTCCACTGCCGCCGGTGACCCTGACCCTGTTTCTCTGCATCTCCTGTCTGAGTTTTTCCCCAGAGTCACCGAGGATCATCCAGCTTTTCTAGAAGTCTCCGTGGGTCCAGCCTTACTGCCCGAGATCATGGTGGGTCCAGCTCCTTCTGTCAAGGTCCTCGTGGGTGCTCCATCCCAGCCCGGGACCTCCATGGGTCCGCGTAGGCGGGGTTCCTGTCAGCTGTCAGCCTGGTCTCTCATCTCTCACTGCACCCAGCTGGTCTTAATTGTATCCTTATTATCTCCTGCCCGCTCAGGTGACCCACACCTGCTATTACTTGTTTCATTTATTTTTAGCCATATTTAAGGGCTGTTGTTTTCATTTTTGGTTGCCGGAGTACTGAGGTTTCTCCCCCCTTATCCTCACCAGAACCCTGTCCTTGTTCTGGTGAGTGTACTTGAAAGTTTGTTTATTTATTTGTTTGTCAGTTTGGATTTTTGTGTTGGTGCACTTTGTGTTTTTGTTTCTTAATAAATTTTGCAAACTAGCAATTTAGCATCTGGGTCTTTCTCTCTGCCCTGAGGGGCAATTCATGACACTAGGCCACTCCCACACTCAAAGTTTTTGTGTAATCCTGCTAAAAGACAAACAAACCACTCTCGCATTTAAGACATTTTCACTCACAGACATCCGAAGAGATGCAGCCATTTATTTATTTTTTTTTACATTATTTTAAATATTTTCACATTCCAGTGTTTAATATTGTTAATAAATAAAAATTCAATGCATTTTGAAAAGATGTACATGGATTGTTGTTATATCACTATATCCTGGGCTTAAAATTGTCTTAATCACACTGATGATATCTTTTATCGCAAAAAATTCTGGAAGTTTATTATCCGCCAAAATTTGTTGTGATTAGAGGCGATCTTACATGTTCATCACATAGATCTGAACGGTGCCACATGGGAGGAAAACACATTGGAAATGCACCACTTGAACCATGCAGTGTGAATGCAGCCTAACAGGTTCTACATACCTTCCACTGGACCAGTGACATGTTAGACCCGGGGCCACTGATTGTGACATTCTCCAGGGCCACACGCAGGACTGACAGCTCTCTGCGGAGGTCCTTCTGTTTAGTGTTGGCAGCTTCTGAAAAGGTATAAGATAGCATAGTATAGGATATTTGTTTTATAGAGGACTTTGGTAATAACCATGGACCCTATGACGATGACTGAAAGCGGGAATTTGCACTGCACTTTGCACCTTCTGTCAGTGGTTTTGGTAATTTCCAGTGGCACACTGTCTATTTTCACACTTTGCGCCATCATTGTTCAAATAACAAAAAATTACTATGTGCTTGGACAAGTGATGTCTTTTAAAAGGGGTGAAGCTGGGTGCAAAGTTGGTGTGCTGCTATTTGAAGGCAACATAATGACATTGCGCTTTTGACAAAAACCATGTCTAAAGTCAGTGATGTATTATCCATTACTATTTAAGTGGTGTATTTTAAAAAGTGTGGGTGCACACCACTGCTACTTCACCTCATTAGGCGAAACAGTTTTTCTTGTGTAAATTATGTTCTTGCACATTTTCACGTGGCACCCAAGCGCTTCTGTTTCTCCAGCGAAAAACTGATCTGCCCTCCCAGGTATAGCATACACACCATTATACAGTCTCTCCAGGATTTTTTTTTATTGTTGCAGTAAGTTGCGGGGCTCTCCTTGAGGATTTGCATGAATCGCGTGTTGGCTCATGTCCAGACCGGAGATTCACAGCTTTAAAACTCATTGACAAGATGTAGTAGTGACATTTACCTCTAAAGATGTATAAAATGTTACAACACTATCTGTAGTAGTAGATTCACTCGTTTATTTGTGGTTTTATGGCGTCTCTCCTCATGCACTTTCCTGAGACGGGGGGGCGTTCAGGCAGACGTTTTCCAAGACAAACCCGGCACTTCATACACGTGGTCATTACGGAGACTCGAGGAGACGTTCACCTGCGAGCTGGAGGAGACGGAGGAAGGAACGATGTGCGAAAACTTGTAGGTGAGTGTTTGTTTTAATCACACTCTTTTTTGTTGCTGATGTGTTCTGTATATACTCACTGTAAACATGGAAGTGAGTGCGGCGTAGCTCCACATTTGATTGGTCATACTGATAACGTACATGTTTGCACGCTAATCAGGGACAAATTTGACTGGCAAAATTGGTGGAAGTTGACGACAATTGTGTTATGTCCACAAACCTGGGAATGATGACGAAAGAGGATGTTGTGCAAGAACTTGAACTTTTTTACACAAACTGTAATAACACTACAAACATATGTGCATTCAGCTCCCTGAAATGCCCTGAGGACAAGTTGCCAAAGAAGGGGCCATAAGATGGCCAACTCTCCCTTATATATGTTGGCGTGATGATGACACCAGTCGGCTGCATCATCACGCCACTCATTGTTGTGAATTCTCTTCATAACAAATTGGCAAAAATTGAGGAAAAGTTGCAGTGATTTGAAAAAAGTGATTTACCAGAGTGGTGGCTCAGTTGGTAGAGCATCCGCCCCACACCCAGGAGGCAGGGATTCAAATCCCGGCCGGGTCATGCCGAAGACCATATAAAAGCGGAACTTCCTGCCGTCAAGCTTGGTGCTCAGCAATAATGGAATGGAGGAGGGAAATTTGTGGCGGCGCCTTGCATGACAGCGGCCCTCTGATTCTGCACTTGGGGTGTGTGTGATTAACACAGTAGATAGGTAAAGCACAATCTCCTTCTACTGTACATGATTGGTTGTACGGTTGAATGACAATAAGGGTGATTTAATTTTTAAAAAAAATCATATTATGCAGGACCCGCTAAATTTGTGAGAACTGGGAGAATTGCAACATTGCAAAATCCTGGAAGGACTGATTATCACACATCATGTGTTGCTATGATGAGGCATTCTGATTTTCATTGCTTTATTTATTTTATGGTTTATTGCATGTTATGCTCACCACACCTGAATAATTTGAGAGTTAGGACAGTCTATTTGCACTTACAAATATCATCTTCTTTCTGACAGTCAATATGGCTTTAGGGCAAACCGGTCTACAGCCATAATAGTGAGGATCTCATTGAGGAAGTGACAAATTCCTTAGATAATTAAAAAAAAAATCAATTGGGACATTTCTGGATCTTAAAAAAGCATTTGACACAATTGACCATAATATATTATTAAACAAACTGGAGACATATGGAATATGGGGAGTTGTGCTGGACTGGCTTAAGTTATTTGACAAACAGGAAACAATTTGTGAAGATGGGAGAATTTGAATCAGAATGTGTGGACATTGTATGTGATGTACCACAGGGGTCAGTGTTGGAACCAGAATTATTCATCATATATATCAATGATATATGCACACTGTCAAACTCCCTGAAATTTATTTTATTTGCAGATGACACAAATATTTTATGCACTGGGGAAAATGTATAGCAACTTTTGAATCGTATCACTACAGAAATGAACAAAATTAAAAAATGGTTTGATACTAATAAAATGTCACTAAATCTGAGTAAAACAAAATTTATAGTATTTGGTAACTGCAAAATGAAGAATCAAATTCACATACAAATTGATGGTGTAACTACTGGAGGAGTGCATGAAATACAATTTTTGGGAGTGATCATCATTGATAAAATATGCTGGAAATCTCAAATTTTGTACATTAAGAATATCCATCCAACCATCTTCTGCCGCTTTTCCGGAGGTCCGGGTCGCGGAGGCAGCAGTTCAAGCAGAGAAGCCCAGATTTCCCTCTCCCCAGCCACCTGCTCCAGCACTTCAGAGAGGATACCAAGGCGTTCCCAGACCAGCTGGGAGACATAGTCTCTCCAGCAAGTCCTGGGTCTGCCCCGGGGTCTCCTCCCAGTGGGACGTACCTGAAACACCTCAAGTGGGAGACGTTCAGGAGGCATCCTTATCAGATGCCCAAACCACCTCAACTGGCTCTTTTCAATGTGGAGGAGCAGCGGTTCTACTCTGAGCCTCTCCCAGATGACTGAGCTCCTCACCCTATCTCTGAGGGTGAGTCCAGCAATACTACGGACAAAGCTCATTTCAGCCGCTTGTATCCGTGATCTCATTCTTTCAGTCATTATCTAAAGCTCATGACCATAGGTGAGAGTAGGAACATAGACTGACTGGTAAATCGACAGCATTGCCTTAGAACTAAGCTCCCTCTTCACCACAACAGACCGGTACAACATCCGCATCACTGTAGATGCTGCTCCGATCCGTCTGTCAATCTCTTGCTCCATTCTCCCCTCACTCGTGAATAAGATTCCGAGATACTTAAACTCCTCCACTTGGGGCAGGAGTTTGTCGCCAACTCGGAGAGGACAATCCACCTTTTTCCGGCTGAGGACCATGGACTTGGACTTGGAGGTGCTGATTCTCATCCCAGCCGCTTCACACTCAGCGGCAAACCATCCCACTAAGACCTGTAGGTCATTGTTGAATGAAGCCAACAGGACAACATCATCTGCAAACAACAGAGATGAGATCCTGTGGTCACCAAGCATGACACCCTCCATTCCCTGGCTGCGCCTAGAAATCCTGCCCATAAAAATTATGAACATGATCGGTGACAAAGGGCAGCCCTGGCGGAGCCCAACTCCCACTGGGAATGAGTCCGACGGAGTGTTGGCAATATGAACCAAACTCTCACAATAGTTGTACAGAAACCGGATAGCTCGTAAAAACAAACCCGATACCACATACTCCTGAAGCACCCCCCACAAAAAACCACGAGAGACGCGGTCGAATGCCTTCTCCAAGTCCACAAAACACATGTAAAACTAGTTGGGCAAACTCTCACAAACCCTTGAGCATTCTTGAGAGGGTAAATAGTTGGTCCGATGTGCCACGGCCAGGACGAAAACTACATTGCTGCTCCTGAATCCGAGGTTCGACCAATGGCCGGATTGTCCTCTCCAGTACCTTGGCATAGACCTTCCCAGGGAGGCTGAGGAGTGTGATCCCTCTAAAGTTGGAGCACACCCTCCGGTCCCCTTTCTTGAAGAGAGGAACCACCACCCCGGTTTGCCATGCCAAAGGCACTGCCCCTGACCTCCACGCAATGTTGCAGAGGCGTGTCAACCATGACAGCCCAACAATATCCAGGGCCTTGAGGTACTCAGGGCGAATCTCAGGGCTATTCTTAATCCCACATTAAGAATAAACTGGATAAAAGTATGTTTATTTTATCCAAAGCAAAACATGTAATTAATCAAAAATCACTTTTTATTTTGTATTGTTGCTTGGTGTTACCATATTTAAGTTACTGTGTGGAGGTCTGGGGAAACAGTTATAAAACTAACTTACAACCATTGTATTTACTGCAAAAAAGAGCTGTGAGGGTCAATTTTTTTTAACATACTAATCCACCTTATTCCTGAGGGCGCTACTGTAGAAACGATTATGGGGCAACTTCTGGCTTTGGCTGAAGTACTGTTAAATCAGTCAGCAAGAGTGGAGTAGTGGGGCATTTAAAATAGTGTTTTTAAAAGTGGTTTAAATTCATTTTCATGTATAGTCCACATGCCTGTTTTGCAGTCAAGTGGCAGATAATCTCAGCACTTGTAGTTTTTGTATTTTTGAATGTTTTTGCATAGTTCTGGTACTTGCTGCTGTTGGTAGTGTGAGACTCCTGAACCTCAGCTAAATCTGTGGCTTCAACGGCAATGAGTAAATCATGCACTGAAAACTAAAAAGGACTGTTGGTGTGATGGTGGTCCAGACACAGCAGCAGCAGGGATGTTCTCACCAGTGTGAATGTCACACATGTGACATTTATGTATATATGTCACCAGATGCAAGGCTGCATGAAGTAAAATAATAAATAAAAAAATAGTAACAGTTTGCTTCCTAAGGCTTAACAATTTAAGAAAGATATCAAATACATGTTTTGTTTTGTTTTTTTTTGGGGGGGGTTGCATTTGTTGCACTGCATTGGAACGATATGGAGTTGATATTAGCAGCTTCAACATGCATTAATTTTAAATTACCACAAAATATAGAGCAATAAAACTTTGAACATTCTTCTTCTGCTTAATCATTTTCGGGTTGCGGGGAGTTGGAGCCTATCCCAGCATCTTTGGGCGAGAGGCAGGGTCCACCCTGGACAGATCGCCAGTCCACCGCAGCACCAACACAGAGAGACAGACAACCATTCACTCTCACAGTCAGACCTAAGGACAATTTAGAATCCCCAGTTGATGCCAATTAACCTAAAATGCATGTTTTTGGCATGTGGGAGGAAACCGGAGAAATCCCGGAGTAAACCCATGCAGACACGGGGAGAACATGCAAACTCCACACAGATCACTGTTGGTTGGGGGCTGGGATTGAACCCAGGATCTCCCGGCCAAGGGTGAGTTGCTGTGCTGCTGCAGTGCTAACCACTCTGCCACCGCGCTGCCCCAAATTTTGAACAATTGTCAAAAAATGTCTGTACGTGTTCAGTTAGCATTCACGGCATGACAGCAGCAGGAGCACTATGATTTTGGGCTAAAACAAACAGCTGCAGCTGTTTGTCTTTATCCCGACATTAAAACAGCCAAGCAAGGTGTTGTGGTTCTTTGTGGCTCTGACTAGATTCTACGTCTGCTCTAAGGTAAAACTGATTATGTCCAACATATTTTAACAAAATACATCTGACTTTATTGCAGTGGAGACACTGATATATCTCAGAGCTTTTATTTGTTTACAGCGTTAGCATCTTAGCAACGGAGCTAACTAACAGAGCTACTGTCTTCCAGGCCACTTTTTAAGGTTATTTTCTCATCCCTCCATCGTCGTGGAAAATGGTATGATTGTGGAGGAATAAGATCAGGCGAGATGTGACGAGCTGGAAGGTTGCAGAGTTTTATTACCTCCACCATAATGAGACACACTTTGTAGCTCTCTGCGCTACTGTGCTATTGAGACATGTCACACAAGCTCTTTTATACAGTGATACAGGAAGAGAGAATGCATGGCACATTAGCATCACAATCAATACACATGATTAGCATGACATTGGTTGGCTCGAGGACACGTGCATACAGTCCCGTCTGACTGTCCATCTGTGAATTGTCCTCTGTATGCTAATTGTCTTCCATTTCCTCCAACTCTGCTGAGTGTGAATTAGAGTCAATCTGCAGTGCGCTGGGTCACCACAGGGCTCCCCCCAGAATGCTCAGAAGGGGCTGTGACACCCCCCCCCCGATCATTTGGGCTCAAGCTCTGGTAGAACTGTCCTGCTGTAGAGGAGTATCGGAGGGCATGTCAGTCCGTGGGGGGACAGAGAAGGGGTGGAAAAGACAGTGTGCTCCGCTCCGGGTTCCAGCATGTTAAATGGCCGTGGATCGTGGGCGCACGGGGCCGGTGCGCGTCGTGCGTAATGGAACAAGACGGCGATCGGCCGGCTTTAGGGAGTGAGGTGTAGGAAGAGCGCTGTGGAGGAGGAGGGGGAGGGGTTGTGAGTAAGTGAGTGCAGGCCCGGGACGTCAAAGGTGTCTGGGCCATGCAAAAATTGCATGTGGATCCGCGATGGTGAGGGACTTTCCCGGTCAACCTGGTGGTGATCCGCAGCGGCTGTGAAAAAAAAAAAAAATTAAGTCTCTAACTCCTCTCGTGGCTCGGTCCAGCGAGGAGGAAGGCGAATGGCCAAATTCCCCGAGGATGCGTAGCGGCTGTGAAACAACTGCAGTTGTGTGAGGGACTTGGCGGTGTGGCTTTAGGGGCAGACGCAGCCCTAAAGCCCTAGGGGACAGCAATCGGCTAGACTCCCGTTGTGAGCCATAGCTGAGAAACCCATACAAAGTCCTGTGTGCGGGCTGCACGTTTGCTTCAGGTGCGTGAGCAGCACTGAAGGTTCCGAGGATGGAGATTGGCCGTGTTTCTCAGGCATGTGCAGGGGCGGAGGACGATGTATCAGTCTGTGGAGCCGGTTTGTCCCTGTGCGTGGCGCACGCTTGGCACAGTGACCACATAGCTGGCAGTTGCGCTGTCCTCGTAATCTTGCGGTGTGCGTGCGGGGCTTCTGTGCGCGGGAGGTCCGCTGTCGGGAGGTGAGTCATGGTCAGGGAGCTTGGTGGAAATCAACACAGACGGCGCCAATGACTTTACCCATTCAGGCTGCTTCCTTCGGTTTGCTCGTGTCGCCTTTCATGGTGCGTGTCGGTCCCAGCGCTGCCGCTGATCCTCGTGGGTGTGGATGAAGAGGTTGCAGGTGTTCGCTGGTCCTCTTGAGTCCACAGCGCAGTGAGAGGGAGCAGACGGTCATTCTCTCTAGCCAGTTCAAAAGTATGAAGGGAAAAGATCAGGCGAGGGGCGCACAATGACACGTCTAGGGTCACCACTGTGGAACAATAAGATCAGGCGAGATGTGACAAGCTGGAAGGTTGCAGAGTTTTATTACCTCCAACATAATGAGGCGCACTTTGTAGCTCTCTGTACTACTGTGCTATTGAGACATGTCACACAAGCTCTTTTATACAGTGATACAGAAAGAGAGAATGCATGGCACATTAGCATATCAGTCAATACACATGATTAGCATAACATTGGTTGGCTCGAGGACACATGCATACAGTCCCGTCTGACTGTCTCCTGTGGCTCTTTGTCTGTCTGTGAATTGTCCTCTGTATGCAAATTGTCTTCCATTTCCTCCAGCCCTGCTGAGTGTGAATTAGAGTCAATCTGCAGTGTGCTGGGTCACCACATGATTATATTACTTTTTTGAGGTGCAAAAGACTGTGTTTCTGCATTTTTGATGCTGAAGTCATTGTTTTTTAACATGGAAAAGTGTCCTGTTTCAGTGACAACCACACGTTCTAAACTAGTACCAGAAGCTGCTACCATAATTCACGCAAGGCATCATTAGGGCTAGGAATAAGGTGGATACACTTTTTTACAGTAAAAATATTACAATTTTTTCATCTTGTTGAATTTAAAACAACAATTTTAATGTATAATATAAGGAACCAGATTTTTGCCTAAAAATATTGTTGATTTTTTTTCTGAAAGAGAGGGTGGTCATAATTTAAAGGACTCATTAAATTTGAAGTTGCACAGTTGTCGCACAACTAAAAAAAGTTTTTCTATATTGATATGTGGTGTAAAGCTTTGGAACCGGTTAAGTGAGTCTCTAAAACAATGTTCAAGCATTATTCAATTCAAAAAGAATTATAAAAACATTATTTTCTCCAGATATGAGGAAAATGAAAGATGCTAACTGCAGTGTGGTTGTTAGAATGTATGTTTCTGTTGTTAGGTTTGTGGTAAATATTTTTTTGAAATTTTGTTATTGCATTTAAAATTTGAAAGCTCTTGGTTTAAAAATGAGTCTATGGTTTAAGGGGTAGGATTAAATAAGTGTTGACTTCATCCTACTCCTTTTCAAGCATATAGATTGTGATGCAGCTGAATGAAGAGACACAACTGTAATTTATCATGTTCTGTTTTTGCCTTGTGTTTTACTGATTTTAGATTTACATGTTTGAAATAAAAATAATCAGTCAATCAATCAATCAGTCATTTTTCACCAGTGTAAAATCTCTTTTTTTCTCCTGCCTGTGGTGTTGGGGTTTGACACCTTTATTGTGAAGTGCGATGTAGTGGCGGCTACTTCCTGTTCTGCCACTGCACCGCCTGTAAATAGCAGAGGGTGTCTGTTCTATAAACATCGTTCAATAAAGCTGAGTTCGTCCAGCCACCTTGCCTCGTCCTTTCAGAGGTATTTTACATAAATAACATTTGGCGATCGAGGATTAACTAATGGAGGCGTGTATTACACCATTTTGCCCCTTCCTCAAGCTCCCGGGGGAGCCACCCATTCCGTGGCTGAGATGGTTTGAAGCTTTCCAGACCTACATCACTGCACTCGACCTGGGTAAACTCGACAAGTTAAGAGCATGCGCGCTGCTTGTTCACAACCTCGGGATTGAGGGCCAGCGTGTCCTGTGGCCACTCAGGGCTTCGGACTCTTTTGAGGATGTTGTCGAACTGCTAACAAGCCACTTTCATCTCCCGGACAGCGTGACTGTCCAGAGGATTCACTTTCAGCAGTGAGATCAACGTGTGGGTGAGCCTATACACCAGTGTGCCGCCGACCTGAGGCAGTTAGCTAGCGAGTGTTGTTTTGGGCTGCTGCAGGATGAATTGGTTCATGACCAGCTTGCGGAGCACACATATAGCACGGCTACACAGGCTAGGCTACTCATGGCGCTGAGTGACCTAACGTTAGCCAGGGCTGTCGAGCTAGCTCTCCAGTTGGAGGCCGCAGACAAGCTAGCTTCAGTCACAATGGCCGCCAGAGCCTCCTGCCGCGGCATTAGTAGCAGACTTGGATAGCGAGGATGGCTTGGACGACTATGGAAGCCAGTGCTGCCAGGCTGACCAGCAGCACCATGTCAGGCTGAGCCAAGCCCCTCTTACGGTTAGGGCCTTGGTCTGGGTTTGAGGAGAGGAGCATCCACGGCAAAGATGGGCCAGACGACAGCCAGTAAAACATCAGCAGTGTGTGCGCATAGTGGCTAAACTGGGCGCAGCATACTTTCAGCTGTCTGACGGCTTGGCGAGGTGCACCAATCATCTTCGGTGTGTCCGGGAAGAGGCTTCTGGTGACGGGGCTAGACGAGACTGGGAGTCGATGGTGAAGCGGAGAGGCGCTTTCATCCGGAAGATCAGCCATTGTCCCGTGGGCCTGATGCTTCCAGGGGTGTATCTGCTGAGGGGCTGCCCTGGGCCCCCTATGCCGGTTGTACTCTTCCTGCCCAAGAGACAGTGCTGTAAATTGTGTGTATATTAGTTCTGATGTTCTTATGGTTATGTATTTTGTAAAATGGGCATGTTTTGTATATGTTATTAGTTTAGGAACACAGCAATAATTTTAGTTTACTAATGGACTTTTGTTTAATTTAGCAGGTGGCAGAATAATCCACCATGCCATTTGGGCAGGACGGTAGTCCACCCATTCGCCCTCTTCAGGTCCTGTTGTGTGAATGAGTTTGGCCATTTAGAGACATCAGTTTTTGTTTTGTTAGTGCAGGATTCGGGTCCTAAATTGGGGAGGGTTTTAATTGAATGAGTGGTTTTGGACTTTTCTAAGGGGGGGTGTTGGGGTTTGACACCTTTATTATGAAGTTTGGTGTAGTGGCGGGCATCTCCTGTTCCGCCAATGCACCGCCCTATAAATAGTAGAGGGCAACCATTACACGGTCTCTTTGACCGGTGCCCTCTGCCTGGTGACTGCTCTGTGTCTGTTCTATAAACATCATTCAATAAAGCTGAGTTCATCCAGTCACCTGGCCTCATCCTTTCAGAGGTATTTTACATACATGACACTGCCATGATAGCAAAATGGGTTTGGACATGCCCATAAATGATGTCTGAGCTTATGACATTGCATTTTTGACTTGATCATCATTATAGGGCTCCCACAAGTCTGAAACCTGAGTTTTTGTTTCAGTGGGTTTATATATGAATAATCTAGACACAAATAATAATTATGCCATTCTTAGACTTTATTTAAGCTTATTTTCTTGTAGTATTATCTCTAATGGGGACCAAAGACAGCAAGCTGAAGTTTAGCCCCTCATCCATGAATGTTTCTGTGCTCATTGTACTCCAGGAACTGGCCATATTGACCACTGAAACCACATACTCCTGTCCACCAGTGATTCATTCTTTAAGACAAATTTATGTTAGTTGGTTCAGGCTAAATCCAGAAAGGGGCTAGGATCTAGCCAGCTAAGATTAGCAGTAGTGACAGAAGAGGGAGTTAAATGCAGTTTTAGAGATTTAGAGAGACATGCACTGAAACCATGCATTTTGAAAAAGGCTGCAAAAGCTGATTCACAATTATGCTGCAATCATCATCATCATCATCATCATCATCATAGCAGTCTGTCAGGGGCGACAATGACTGTTTCAATTAGGTCTGACCAGATTCCTCCACGCAGCTCTGTCCTTCGCCCTCCGCTGCCAGGAACTCCTGACCTTGTTAAGCCAGGCGACGTCTGAGCCGGTATGAGTTGCTTTCTGACCATTTCATGAAACTGCTTGCAAAGTATTTGAGTACCGCTAGCATTTGCTGAACTAGCGGCACATTCTTGGCAGATAGAGGTATTATCAGTGGCAAGGACGGGCCAAGACAAACTGACTCCAGTATCTGTTGCAGTGACTGACCAGATTTACTAAAGTAAGTACGCTGTAAAAAAAAAAAAAATGCTGTCTCAACTTAAAAAAGTTAGTGTTCGGGCTGCCTTAAAATTTTAAGTTGACTGAACTTCAGAAGATAAGTGGTAGACCCATAAAACACATAAACTCAAGTTTAGTCAACTTAAAATTTTAAGGCAGTCAGAATGTTAGATATAGAATTGGGTGTAGTAATATGGCGGCACTTGGGAGGTGATGGCCCGTCTTTCCGGTGGTGGCGTCACTCAGGGTATAAAGGGTTACAGTGGAAGAGATGCTGTCTCTTTGCTGTCGACCCCTTGGCCTGTATGGAGCGACTCCTTTTTCTTCTTCTTTTAGATTTGATTGGCGGTTGGCAACCAGCTTACAGGTGCATTACCGCCACAGACTTCACCCTATATCATCACTCTATGCTCAAAGCACTGCTTTTACATCACTCTATATATAATTCAAGAAATCTCTGTGTATCCTGTGAGTTCTGGTTCTAATAATAAAGAGTGTTCAGCTATATCCTTTGCCTCATCCTTGACCACCAAGTTATGGACATAACAATTGGCGACGAGGAGAAAAGAGGTATGGAACGAGCTGTAACCAGTTTTTTTAAGAGGTCTCAGGCCAGCCACCCGTACCCTGAACTAGGTGGTATGCGGCCTTCCAAAATTATCTGGTGGCTCTCAACCTTGGTGAACTCGAGAAGCTGCGTGCGAGGGCGATTCTGGTCCATAATCTCAGTATGGAGGGCCAAAGAATCGTCAGTATGCTATGAGGTGGTGATAATTACGAAGATGTGGTGCAGCTAATGGCGTGCTATTTTCGTGCCCCGTAAAATACCATCATTCAGTGAATTCAGTTTCGGCAGCGCGGCCAGCAGGCAAGAGAGTCGGTGCAACACTTTGTTGCCGACCTACGTACGTCAGTTGGCGGGGGAGTGCCAATTCAGGGTTTTGGAGGAGGAGATGATCCGTGACCAACTTGCGGAGCATATTCTCTGCTCCTCCGCGAGATCGAGGCTCCTGACATTTGCCGGAGAGCTAATGCTGACCACGGCCATGGAAATAGCACAGCAGTTCGAGGCAGCGGACAAGCTGGCCAAAAATCTTGGTGAAAGAGACACACTGTGGAAAGAATAATCACAGTGGAAGGCGCTGGCTGTGGACCTGGACAGCGAATATGGCGCGAGTGATGGAGTACGCTGCAGCTGTGAGGATTAGGTCCACCCTGGGAACACCAAGGTGTTATGGCTGTGGGTCCGCTAGGCACCCATACAAGGCAAGAGAGTGTCCAACAAAGGGCAAGCACTGTGGAAAGTGTGGCTTGCTACACCATTTTGGCAGGGCCTGCAAAAATTTTGAGCGAGGGGACCAGAGACCTGAGGAGGGTCTCTCTGCAAAAAATCCCACGGTTATCAATACCGTCTCACCGAGCACAGATGGACGCATTTACTGTGATGTTGAATTGGATGGAATCGAGGTGCTGCTGTTGGTGTACATGGGGTCGGCGATCTCTATATTGAATTAGCCCACACTGAAGATTTATTTTCCACACTACCGCGTGAGCAAGCTGTTGGCAACCTGTTACGCCTACGGTGGCAATAAGTTTGACATCGTGGGTTCATTGATGCTGTCAGCGAAGTACGGGTCGGTGACGATGGTGGATGTCCATTTCGCGGTGTCAGCCAATGGGTCAAACATCATGGAATGCAACATGTTTTATGGACTCGGTTTCACGATAGCCAGCAGCGTCGGAGAGGAGTGGTCCGGCTGCGGGTTATGGGACCGACCCATCCCATACGTGGAGGATGACACGGTGTGGGACAGTGACTGGTCTGAGGTGATGGGAGACGTGCAGGACCGGCACCATGAAGTGTCATCGCAGGATGGTTCCAATGCCAGTGTCCAGGTTACCGTGGACGAGGGAACCGGATGGCACAGCAGGACAACCACGGTGGCGGACAGAGCCAGCATGCAGATACCTTCTGGTTCCAGAGTCGGGCCGAGTGCTACCGGGAAACAGGGAGCTGCAGTGGCTGCTTCAGCGGAGGAAAGAAAGAGAGAGGGCGAGACCGACTGGCGCGAGTTCCAGATGCACCAATGAGCAGGAGCCAAGGCGGACCTCAGACCGGGTTGGAAGGACTCTCCAGCCCAGAAATGAAGTCTGGTCACGATGTGGTGGACTGAAGAAGCACGATAGAGCTCCCCTACATGTCGGTGATGAGGTCCGCCCCAGGGTAGAAGCTCGGCTGAGGGGTGTCCACAGAAACTGTGACCAATGAGATGACCAGGGGCGGCTGCGAGTGGTGACTGCCTGGACAGATGGCTACTTGGGGCTGTCAGCTAGATCCCAGAGGCACCCTAATGAGCTGCGGCATGTGGGAGAAAGGAGCCGCCAGTGCAGCTCATCTCCAGAGAAGAAGAGTCGGAGGCACTCTGGGAGAGATCCGCCAGACGGACATCCTAGTGGTGGGTCTCCATGGAGTCTGTGAGGTGATGTTGGGGGGGGTCAGTGGCTTGTTGTTTTGCTTTTGTTGTATGCCATTTTATCCTGAACCGCTTAGTTTATAGGTACAGTTACTCCTTTCCCAGTGTGGGTATGAGAAAAAAAAAGAAGAGAATGTGTAAACTCCCAACGTTGTTTATGCTGTTCAGCTGGTTTTGTGCAGTTTGCCTGTGTTGTGGGGTGGATGTGTTGTGGGGTGGATGTGTTGGGGTGGGGGCCTCCAATAGGTAAGTGTATATACAGTTCATTGTAGTTTGCTGTGTTGTAAAAATGTATATAATGTTTTGGGATTATTTTATTTTAGATACATGGCCATTTTATTTTTTTCCTTTGGACTATAATGATTGAGGTGGCAGAATAATCCGCCGGGCCATGTAGGGGCACCTGGCCCATCTAGGATTGTTTTCTGGTATGTACGGTTAGGTTTATCTGTTTGTGTTGTGTATTTTTGATGTTTAGCTTGTGAGTCGGGTCGCAAATTTTGTTTTTTTTTGGGGGGGGGGGGGTTAATTGGTGTGTCTGTTATTTTTCTGCGGGATGGGAGAGAATGTTAGATATAGAATTGGGCGTAGTAATATGGTGGCACTCTGGGTTTAGTGGGAGGTGATGGCCTACCTTTCCGGTGGTGGCGTCACTCGGGGTATAAAGGGCTACAGCAGAAGAGACTGTCTCTTTGCTGTCGACCCCTTGGCCTGTACGGAGCGACTCCTGTGAGTTCTAGTTTTAATAGTAAAGAGTGTTCAACTATATCCTCCACCTCATCCTTGACCACCAAGTTATGGACATAACACAGGACACTAACTTTTTTTAAGTAGAAGCATGCAATGGTGATTTCCTCACCACAAACAATTTATTGAAACGAAAACCAACAACAGTGGTGGGTATACCACAGTAAAAAATCTCAATGTCTCAATAACTTGTCATGTGCCCTTGAACATCAGTTACAGCTTGACAACGACGTCTCATGTTGTCCACATGTTGACTTATTATCTGCTGAGGCATGGCAATCCACTCTTCTTGGAGGGCGGCCCTCAGGTCATTGAGGTTGTGGGGTGCAGGGATACAAGCCTCTACACGGTGACTCAGCTGATGCCATAGGTTTTCTATTGGAATCAGGTCTGGAGAAGTGCAGGCCACTCAATTTGAGGCACCCCAGCCTCCAGCAGTTGTTCCCAAATGATGTGACCTCGATGAGCTGGAGTATTGTCAGCCATGAAGATGAAATTAGGCCTGAGTTGTTCATTCAAGGGTACAATGACTGGATTAATGGTGTTATTCAGGTAGTATTAGCTTTTCACTGTACCATTCACAAGGTGTAGGGCAGTTCTGTATTGACTAGACACACCTGCCCAGACTGTAACAATGCTGGCTCAATAACATCTGCCTCCAGCATTTCCCGTTCTTTTTGTTCTGCCGCCGGCCACCTTGAAAAAGGCAGAGGGTGGGGGCGGAGCCGGATTGGCCTGGTCTCACCGGTGTCGATCCCGTGCTGCACTAAGCTGGTTCAGGTGCACTCCTCATCCTTGGCAGCGAAGACGTCAATGTAGCAGTCCAACAGCTCCCACAGCTGGCATCTCTGTCCCGATTTCAGTCCGCTGCAGCTCTGCTGGAACAATTCCTCGACCGCCTGCTGTGTTTCTGCTGACACATTGACCCGCTCCACTGTGGCCCTTCCCCTTGCTGTCTCTATTGGCGATTGTGTTCCCTCTGCTCATGCTGGTGGCACCGCTGTGTTCAGTTCTGGTGGCGACCCGCCCTGTTCGGTCCATTCTGGCGGCCCCTCGATCATGCAGGCCCCCGGGTTCCTCTTCTGGGTCCCGCTGCAGAGCATGATGGTCTGAGTCCCCAGCAGGATGGACGATCTGGTGGTGTCAATTGTTGCACCCAATGCTGCGAGCAGATCAAGTCCAATAATGCAGGGGTCTTGGATGTCAGCCAGCCAGAACGGGTGGTTTGTGTTCTGACCGGCCACCCCGACCACAAGAACTCTCCGCCCTCCCAGTCTGGCGTGCTCACCAGTGGCTGTAGTGATGCAGCACCTGGTGGGTTCCCGACCATGCAGTTCTGCCTCGTCCATATCGGGCAGCACTCCGGGTTGGACCAGGGAGATGGTAGAACCGGTGTCAATCAGGGCCCGGATTGGCGTGTTGTCCAGGCTGCACTGTAGGTACATCCCTGGCAAGTGTCCAAATCAGCCCAACCATGGTGACAGTTCATCCGGGAAAATGTCTGTGGGAGGTGGCAGGTCCCTGCCCATTCCACCTTGCTCTAGTTTAAAGATGGCGAGGGGCTGGTGTGTCGCGGGGTGGGTTCCGGGCAGTACCGCGTGATGTGTCCTAGCTCCCCGCAGCGGAAGCACCATTTCTCGCGCTGCTGTTGCCGTCTTCTCCCTTGCCACGCCGCTGTGGTCCGATGCAGTTCCTCCTCCTCCTCGCTCTCAGCTGTGGCCTGGAAGGCTCTCCGCCTTGGTGTCGATGCTTCAGCAACCATATTTCACTGTCCCCCATTCTGCCCACGTTCACCCAGTATGTCACATGCCACACTAGAAACAATAAAGCACTGGACTTATTCTATGCAAACACTAAGGAGGCGTACACCTCACCACCACTCCCCCCACTCGGGAGAACGGATCACAACTTGGTTCATCTCCTGCCTTTGTACAAACCCCTAGTACACAGACAATCTCCGGTCATGAGCACAGTGATGTTATGGTCTGAGGAGGCAATGGACACTTTAAAGGGCTGTTTTGAAACCACCGCCTGGGAGCAGCTCTGTGATCTACATGGTGAGGACATCGATGGCCTCACTCACACGATCACGGACCACATCAGCTTCTGTGTGGAAAACACTGTTCCCACCAAAACCATACGGTGTTGCTCAAACAACAAACCCTGGATCAACCCTGAGATAAAAACACTTCTGAGAGAGAAGAACAGGATCTTCAGGTCGGGGAACAGGGAGATGCTGAAGTCCGTACAGAGGGAGCTGAGGAGGAAGATCAAAGAAGGCAAGGACAGCTTCAGGAAGAAGATGGAGAACAAGCTGCAACAGAGCGACATCAGCAGGCTCTGGAGAAACCTTAAAACCATCTCTGGGCTCCAGAATACCTCCCCCCAGGCCACGGGGGGCAGGGAGTGGGCAAACAATCTTAACCTGTTTTTTAATAGGTTTGACCAACCGCCCTCCCCCCCGACTGCACAACAACCACTGCTGCCTCTAAAGTCATCGAGACCTGCTGTCCACACCCCACTCCACCAACACCCCCCCACTCCCAGCACACAGCCCCCCAACCTGACCCTCACTAAGACACAGGTGAGGACCGAGCTGAGGAAGATCAAGGCGAGGAAGGCCTCGGGACCGGACGGCATCAGCGCAAAGCTCCTCAAGTCCTGCACAGACCAGCTGTGTGGGATTGTGGAGTACATCTTCAACCTGAGCCTGAAGCTGGGGAGGGTACCACAGTTGTGGAAAACGTCTTGTGTGGTACCTGTACCAAAGACTTCCCACCCCAAAGATCTGAACAGCTACAGACCAGTGGCCCTGACGTCTCACATGATGAAGACCCTGGAGAGACTGCTCCTTGCTCACCTCCGCCCCCTGGTGGGACCAGCGATGGATCCACTCCAGTTCACCTACCAGCATGGCATTGGGGTGGAGGATGCAGTGATCTTCCTCCTTCACCATTCCCTGTCCCACCTGGAGAAGCCCGGGAATGTGGTGAGGATCATGTTCTTTGACTTCTCCAGTGCTTTCAACACCATCCAACCGATGATCCTGAAGGACAAGCTGCTGTGCGCAGGGGTGGACCAGCACCTGTCATCATGGATCCTGGACTACCTCATTAACCGGCCACAGTTTGTGAGAACTCGGGCTTGTGTGTCTGACACATTCATCGGTAGCACGGAAGCCCCCCAGGGAACGGTTTTGGCTCCCTTCCTGTTCACCCTTTATACTGCAGACTTCTCACACAACACAACACACTGCCATCTACAGAAGTTCTCTGACGACTCTGCGATCGTTGGCCTCATCTTCAACGGAGATGAAGCTAAGTACAGAGGACTTATCCAGGACTTCGTGGACTGGTGCCATTGGAACTGCCTCCAGATCCACGCGAGGAAAACTAAGGAGCTGGTGGTGGACTGCTGTAGGCAAGGACAACCCCTCACAGCACCAGTAAACATAGAGGTTTGATTGAGATGGTGACATCCTACCTGAATATAGTACCTGGGTGTTCATCTGAACAATAAACTAGACTGGTCACACAATACTGACGCACTCTACAAGAAGGGACAGCACAGGCTGTTCCTACTGAGGAGGCTCAGGTCTTTTTGGTGTACGAGGGGCGCTGCTGAAGACATTCTATGACACGGTGGTGGCATCAGCCATCTCTTTTGGAGTGGTCTGCTGGGGCAGTGGCATTACAGCAGCCGGAAGAGACTGAACAAACTGATCAAGAAAGCTAGCTCTGTCCTGGGGCAACGCCTTGACCCAGTGGAGGAGATAGGAGAGAGAAGGATGGTGGCTAAACTGTCATCTCTGCTGGAGTCCGAGTCCCACCCTATGCAGGACATACTGAACGCACTGAGGAGCTCATTTAGCAGTAGACTACATCATCCTAGGTGCGCAACTAAGAGGTTTCGCAAGTCCTTCCTACCTACGGCTGTCAGACTGTATAACCTAAGCAGGGCTGCTCGCAGAGATAGCAAAAAAACATGACAACCTAATAGTATTGAATGCAAAAGACGCAACAGACTTAGACAAATGGTCCCCTCCAGTATACAACTAGGCCAATATCAGTCGCTACGGAGGGTGACAATATGTATGGGTACATATTCATACAATGTAGGATAACTAAGTAGACGGTTAAGCTGTTTATTCCATCTTGCTACAATGCTCCGCACTGTGTGTATACACTACCTTTCAAAAGTTTGGGGTCACCCAGACAATTATTTTGTGTTTTCCATGAAAAGTCACACTTATTTACCACCATGAGTTGTAAAATGAATAGAAAATATAGTCAAGACATTGACAAGGTTAGAAATAATGATTTGTATTTGAAATAATAATTTTTTCCTTCAAACTTTGCTTTTGTCAAAGAATCCTCCATTTGCAGCAATTACAGCATTGCAGACCTAACGTGATTGCACAAGGGTTTTCTAATCATCCATTAGCCTTCTGACGCAATGAGCAAACACATTGTACCATTAGAACACCGGAGTGATAGTTGCTGGAAATGGGCCTCTATACACCTATGTAGATATTGCACCAAAAACCAGACATTTGCAGCTAGAATAGTCATTTACCAAATTAGCAATGTATAGAGTGTATTTCTGATTAGTTTAAAGTTATCTTGATTGAAAAAAAGTGCTTTTCTTTCAAAAATAAGGAAATTTCTAAGTGACCCCAAACTTTTGAACGGTAGTGTATATTTATATATTTATGTGTACATATGTATATTCACTGCTCTTATTTTCTGCTCTTATTTTCTTATCTTCTTAATTATTGCTCTGAGTGCACAGTGCCCTGTGCTGTTGCAATCCTGGAATTTCCCCATTGTGGGACTAATAAAGACTTATCTTATCTCTTATCTTATCTTATCTTATCAGCTGCATAATCCATTAGCGCTCCACTTCTGCCACAGCTGTTTCCCAGCTGCTCATGGCGAAAATCCGGATGTGGTTCTGGAGCTGGGCTGGGTGGAGCCCCCAGATGAAGTGCTGGAGGGCAAGCTTCTCCACTGCCCCCGGCTCGAAAGCTGGGTAGACACACCGCGTCAGCAGCTGTATGTCCGCCGCGTAGGCTCCCAGGCTCTCTTGGTTGCATTGCCGGTGGTTGGCCAGCTGTTCCTGGGCATGCTCAGCGTTGGCTGCTCTCCCAAATCGCCTCCGGAGCGCTCCTTGTAGTGCTGGCCAGCTGCGACGTTCCTCAGGCTGGAGATGGACAGAGTGCAGAGAACCCTTCCCTCCAGGGCCAGTGCGACCTGCACGGCGGTCTCTTTGGGTGTCCAGCCGTTCAGCGCGGCAGCCAGCTCAACCTGGACCAGATAGTCGTTCAGCAGGGTTTTGCCATTAAAGCGGGGAAGTTTAGCCCATTGGCGGATTGGTGGGACGGTTGCCTCTTGGTCGATCGCCGCCCCCGGTCGCAGTGGAATCGGCAGCCCGTCCTGCCCTGAAAAGGGTGGGAAGCGGGGCCGGTTTGCTCTGCTTAGCCCGCTCTGCCTTGAGAAAGGCAGAAGGCAGAGTATGCTGGTCCCGTCGGGTCCGCTGCTCCATTCATCCCAGCGAGCAGCTCTGGGGGTCGGTGTCTAAGCTCTGTCGTCCATTCCCAGCTGACCGATGAAATGCTCAAGCTGCTGAACTCCACTCTGATTCTTGCTTCCATCTGCTCCATGATCCCACTTCTGACACCAGTGTGATGTTGTGAGGATTCACACAAGGAGGAGAGATGACTGTGATGAAGCAGGCTTTATTTATACACACTCACACAACAGGGGAGGTCATTTACACAGACCCCCGTCTCTCTTATGGTGACACAAACACATGATTGATCACATACAGGGAAACAATGCTAACTGGTCTTATAACACTGCTGTGCCATTATAATGCAGTTATAATGGCACAGCAATAACACTTAGAACACATGAATAATAACAATCTTTGAATCCTCCGCAGCGCAAGCATGCCGGGAGAATCCCCGCCCTCTTATCACAGCCCTGACGTTACACTCTTTTTAATCTCATTGTTTGTTTTGGGTACTTAAAAGTCAAAAATGGGTGATTTTAAGGAGGGGTCATCTTCCCTAGATAAAGATCTATAAAAACGCAGAGCACTGTGTTGTGAAATCTCCACGATACCACAACTGTCATGTGTCCAACGTAACTATGCTCTGGGCCTTTTGGAGGGCAGAATGTCGGCATGACAGGTAGTGCTCTGATTGGGCTGCAATGCATCAACTATTGTTTAGTTGCAACAATGCCAGATCAAAATTGGGTCCGTGGCTATTAGACCACATCCAGGATGAGCATGTGTCGCCACCCTGGAGCAAGACCGGTAGATCGTGCTGCAACACCTCAAAGATTGCTTCCGCACAGCCACCCAGATGGCCCAGGAAACTCCAAGGAGACACCTTAGTAAATATAGCAAGAAGGTGCCTCAGGCGTCAGGACCTACAATCCTGAAGACCACATCAACGGCAGAGTGGCAACAAAATCACCACAAGTCAGCACAACAGGTGGAGCCTACAGCAGTGGAACATTGTTCTCTTCTCTGACGAGAACAGTAATAATAAAATAATAATAATAACATTAATGCATCAGATTTATATAGCGCTCTTTAAGATACTAAAAGACACGTTACGATGGATACATTATTTATTTTACTCTAGACAGACATTGATGGTGGTAAGCTACTGCTGTAGCCAAAGCTACCCTGGGGCAGACTGACAGAAATATGGCTGCCAATCCGCGCCAATAGCCTCTCCAACCACTACCGAACATTTATACACATTCATGTCCAGTATCATGGACACTGGACGCAAGGTTGGTAAAGTTTCTTGCCCAGGGACACAATGGCAGGATGTCTGGGGAGAATGGTAATCGAACTGCCATCCCTTCAGTTATTAGACAACCTGCTCTACCTCCTGAGCCACTGCAGCCCACATTTCCCTCCTCCGTTCCATTTTTGCTGAGCACCAAGCTGGATGGCAGGAAGTTCCATTTTTATATGGTCTTTAGCATGACCTGGTCGGGACTCTAACCCTAACCTCCCGGTTGAGGGGCGGATGCTCTACCTCTAGGCCACCACTCCAGTGGTGCCACAGTATGCCCCATGTTGCGTCCAACAGGTCAACTGATGAGGCAGCACTTGAGTCATGGTATGAGCTGGCCTTTCAGGTAATTACAGGACACAGCTGGTAATCCTTGATGGCACTTTAACCACCCAACGATACATTGACCATGTTCTGCAACCTGTTGTGATGGTCTTCTTTCGGGACCACCCTGATCTCCAGGTGTTCCAGCAGGACAATGCTCATCCACATGCCGCCCAAGTCACCAGGGAGAACCTGCAGAACCAACAGAACTTTGATGTCCTTCCCTGGACTTCTTATTTTCTGGAGTTATCCCCCATTGAACATTTGTGGGATCAACTTAGATGACATGTTTCACCCAGAGTACTGGTACCACTGGTACCAGAGTACTGGTACCACAGAACAGACAGGAACTGGTCATGGCATTGCAGGAGGAGTGGCTAAATATCCCTCAGGACAACAATAGATGGCTTGGAAGTCCATGCGGAAGCGTATTACTGCCTGCATTAATGCAAATGAAGGCCATATTCCACATTGAAGTTTGTTTTTAAGACAGACATTTTGTTGTGATTTTGGAAAGTCAGTTTGTTTTGTTCAATTATGAAAATTGTTGACACACAGATTTACACCTGTCGATCTGATGTATTTTTTTGAAGATATCTAAAAATAGGAAGCTTGGGATCAGACCGCCAAGGTCTCTGCCTTTGACGGCCACCTGATCCACATAGCACCAGACCCCCATGGTCCCTCCTGCAGGCGGTGAGCCCACTGGAGGGCGGACCCATGTAACTCCTTTGGGCTGAGCCTGGCCGGGTCCCATGGGCGGAAACCCGGCCACCAGACGCTAGCCATCGAGCCCCTCTCCCAGGCCTGGCTGGTTAAGTCCTGACTAATAGCCTTTAAAAAGGTCTGTGAATATCAGATTGTCACACCACAAAGAACTCATGATGGATAGAAGCAAAGAGCTCTTTCTAGACCTTCGCAACCTAACTGTTCCAAAACATAATGATGGCATTGGTTACAGGTGCATTTCTAAACTGTTGAATGTTCCAGTGAGCACTGTTGGAGCCATCATTCAGAAGTGGAAAGAACATCATGATTCCATCAAGACTCCATTGCTGAAGAAAAAGCATGTTGAAGCTTGTTTAAAGTTTGCTGCACAACATTTGGGCAAGCCAGGAAAATACAGGGAGAATATAGTCTGGTCAGATGAGACTAATATTAAACATTTGGATACCACAACACACAGCATGTTTGGAGGAGAAATGGCACTGCACATCCCATCATGGTGTGGGGGTGTTTTTCAGCACATGGAACAGGCAGACTTCATATAATTGAAGGAAAGATGAAGGGACAAATGTACAGAGACATCCTTGATAAGAACTTGTTGCCATCTGCCAAGATACTGAAGATGAAACGAGGGTGGACATTTCAGAAAGACAATGATCCCAAACACACAGCCAAGGAAACTCTCAACTGGCTCCAGAGAAGGAAAATCAAGCTGCTAGAATGGCCCAGTCAGTTGCCTGACCTGAATCCAATTGAAAATTTATGGAAGACACTCATGGAACCTTCAAGATTTGAAGACAGTTTGTGTGGAAGAAAGGGCTAAAATCACTCCTGAGCAATGTCTGCACCTAGTTTCTCCGTCCAGGAGGCATCTGGAAGCTGTTATTAGCAACAAAGGCTTCTCTACTAAATATTATATGAATGTTCAATACTTATTCCCTGTGTCATTCCATTTATTAAAAATAACTTGTTTTGTAAACACAGTTAGCTTGATTTCTTTGTATGTATGGATTACTTGGGTTATTACTGAGATCAACCTTGGAACCTTTTTGGTTCCAAGGTTGTCATAGCCAGGAGCGGCACTGGGGTTAAGCTCCCAGTGCTCATAAAACGCTCCTTATGGCATGCGTCTCGAAAAGCCTCTGACAACTAAGTCCAACTCCTAGCCTGCCCGTGTGGTTTAGTCTCTAAGCCCGGCGGAACTGCTTTTACTAATAGGAGAAGGGGCGAGGGCGGATCTCTGGTGCCTTAAAACCAGATGCTTCGGGTAGATGGTGGCTCGTCAACCTGGGAAGGTAACCCATCTAGGGGAAGGTAAACCCTGATTTCAAACATCCGCTGCCTTGCGGCATACCCGGTCACGGGAAAGGCTTCGGGAGTCAACCCTGAGGAAAAATCTGGAGTCGGAGCCCCTAAGGCAGTTCTATGTTGTGCTCAACATTGTTCTGGCAGCTCCTGCAATGGCGCTGGTGCCAAACTGTAGCAGCTCTGCTGCTCCTTTGGATTCATCAGTGACGTGGAGAGGGGGGACATGCTGCATGGGCAACATCTTGTCCTCCATATCATCCTGCCCAGGCTTGAATCCTACCAACGCCAACGCTGGAAGGTAGAACACCGGATCACTGGAGAGGACACTTCAGCTTCGCCTTTGGCGTAGAAAAAACACGGGGAATGACAGTTACCGGTTATAAGCCACTGCTCAACTGGCGTAGAGCGCAGCGCCAGGGGTTGTTCCCGACGGTGGGAGGGATCATCGGATCTCACTGGACAGCTACCGCCCGCCTCAAGCTGGGCAGCCCCCAGCCAATAAGGTGTTGTCCCACCACAGCTTGCTTTCCTCATTGGGTGCATGGGGATGAGGAGAAGTCCGAACAGCAGGCTGAGAACCTTTGCACCAGGCAAGACAATAAAACAAAAGAGACCAACTCTAAAACTGGGAACTTTGAATGTCCGCACTATGATGACAGGACTCGCTGCTAACCTCAAGGACATCAACGACACCAGGAAGACTGCCATCATCAATAATGAGCTGAAGAGACTGGGAGTGGATATCGTCACTCTCCAGGAAACACGGTTGGCTGACGCAGGCACACTGAGAGAGAAGGACTACACGTTCTACTGGCAGGGAAAGGGCAGCGACGAACACAGGGAACACGGAGTGGGCTTCGCAGTGAAGAACACCTTGCTGAAGATGGTGGAACTGGGCAGTACTGGCTCTGCATGACTCCTCACCCTCCGCCTGAACACCACTCAAGGCCCAGTCACCCTCGTCAGTGTGTATGCCCCAACACTGACAGCCACACCAGAGGCAAAAGACGAGTTCTACGAGAATCTCGCAACAACTGTCAGGACCATCCCCAACTCTGAACAACTCATTCTCCTTGGAGACTTCAATGCCAGAGTGGGTGCTGACCACGACTCCTGGCCCTCCTGTCTTGAACCTTTTGGCGTGGGCAGAATGAACGACAACGGACAGCGGCTGCTCGAGTTCTGCACATATCACGATCTGTGCATCACAAACTCGTTCTTCAAGACCAAGCCCCAACACAAGGTTTCCTGGCAACATCCACGCTCACAGCACTGGCACCAGCTGGACTTGATCCTGACCAGGCGCACCTCACTGAAGAACGTGCTAATCACCCGTTCGTTCCAGAGTGCAGATTGCGACACAGACCATTCATTGGTGTGTTGCAAGGTCAAGCTGCAGCTGAAGAAATTCCATCGTGCTAGACAGCCTGGAAAGGCACGGATTGACACCAGCAAGATGGCTCAACCAGAACTTGCTGAGCAGTTTGCCTCCACCTTTGAGAAGGAACTTGGTATACCACAAGAAGGAGAATCTGCAAAGCAGAAGTGGGAAGTGCTGCAAAACACCATCCACCGCACAGCCTTGGCTATCTTTGGGACGAAGACCTCGAAGTCACAGGACTGGTTTGATGCCAAGTTGACCGAGATGACCCCCGTCATTGAAGCCAAGCGCTCAGCACTTGCTGAGTACAACAAGTGCCCAAACGAGAAGAATCTCCAGATTCTCAGGGCTGCGAGAAGCAAAGTTCAGCAGACTGCTCGGCGCTGTGCCAACGAGTACTGGACTCAGCTCAGCCAGGACATTCAAACCGCTGCCATAACAGGGAACATCCGTGGTATGTACCATGGCATCAAGAAAGCACTTGGTCCGGCTCAGAGCAAGACGGCCCCCCTCAAATCCTCCACTGGGGTGATGATCACAGAAAAGAACAAGCAGATGGAGAGATGGGTGGAACACTACTCCGACCTCTACTCCAGAGAGAACACCGTGACACCGTCAGCCCTTGATGCCATCGACTGCCTGCCATCCATGGACGAACTTGATGCCAAGCCAACCATCGACGAACTCAGCAAAGCCATTGATAGCTTGGCCGCTGGCAAGGCACCCGGCAACAATGGCATACCCCCTGACCTGATCAAGCACTGCAAGACCGCCCTACTGCTGCCATTGCATGACGTCCTCTGCCAGTGTTGGAAGGAAGGTGCCGTACCACAGGACATGAGGGACGCCAAGATCATCACCCTCTACAAAAACAAAGGGGAGAGAAGTGACTGCAACAACTACAGGGGCATCTCCCTCCTCAGCGTTGTTGGCAAAGTCTACGCACGAGTTGTTCTCGTTCGTCTACAGAAGCTTGCCGAACGTGTCTACCCCGAGTCTCAGTATGGCTTCCGCACTGCGCGATCGACGGTAGACATGATATTCTCCATCCGCCAACTCCAGGAGAAATGCAGAGAACAGAACATGCCCCTGTGCGTCGCCTTCATCGACCTCACCAAAGCGTTCAATTTGGTCAGCAGAGAGGGCCTTTTCAAGATCGTGCCAAAGATAGGATGCCCACCAAAGTTGCAAAGCCTCATCGAATCGTTTCACACCAACATGCAGGGGATAGTGCAGCACGATGGCAACGTCTCAGAGCCATTCAACATACGCAGCGGAGTGAAACAGGGCTGTGTACTTGCGCCAACCCTCTTTGGGATTTTCTTTGCTATGCTCCTGAGGCATGCCTTCAACACAGCAACAGAGGGAATCTACCTGCACACAAGATCTGACGGCAGGCTTTTCAACCTCGCCCACCTGAAAGCCAGAACCAAAGTACGCGAGGCTCTAATCAGAGACATGCTGTTTGTAGATGACGCTGCAGTCACAACCCACACACAGCAGGAGCTTCAGACCCTGATGGACCGCTTCTCCCAGGCATGCAAGGACTTCGGGCTTACCATCAGCCTGAAGAAGACTAATGTCTTGGCGCAAGGCACGGAAGCACCACCAACCATCACCATCGACAACTACGAGCTGGAGGTTGTGAATCAGTTCACGTACCTGGGGTCCACGATCAGCAACAACCTCTCCCTTGATACAGAGATCGACAAGAGGATTGGAAAATCAGCCTTCACACTCGCTCGCCTCACCACACGAGTGTGGGAGAATCCCAAACTCTCTGTCAAGACAAAGATGGCAGTGTACAACGCATGCATCATCAGCACACTGCTCTATGGGAGTGAGACGTGGACAACATACGCCCGGCAGGAAAAGAGACTGAACTCCTTCCACTTGTGCTGCATTCGCCACATCCTGGACATATCCTGGCAGGACAAAGTGCCCAACACAGAAGTTCTGTCCCGCGCCGGCCTTCCCTCCATGTTCACTCTACTCAGGCAGCGCAGGCTCCGCTGGCTAGGCCATGTTCACCGTATGGAGGATGGCAGAATCCCCAAAGACGTCCTCTACGGAGAACTGGCAACTGGCAGGAGAGGCGTTGGCCGCCCACAGCTGCGCTTTAGAGACGTCTGCAAGAGAGACATGAAGGCCCTGGAGATCAACACAGAGCGCTGGGAGGACCTTGCAACAGACCGCTCCAAATGGAGAGGCACCCTGACCAGACAGCTCAAGGCGGGTGAAGAGAGACTGACTGCTGCAGCAGATGAAAAAAGGACCCGCAGGAAAAACCGCCACAGACCCAGGAGCATGGAGACCACCCACAAGTGCGACCTGTGTGACAGGGACTGCCATTTGTGCATCGGCCTGTTCAGCCACAGGCGGTGCTGTTCCAGCAGAGTAGACGTTTAGGATTCTCTTCCATGGTCATCATAGACCGACGGAGGCCGACGACTACTGAGATCTGGTGAAAATCTCAGGTGAATGGCTCTATCAGAAATACGTTTAATGAGAAAAATGTTGACGTGTTCGATACTTATTTTCCCTGCTGTATTTTAATAACTTGTTTACTGGACCTTTATGCACTTTAACAGATATATAATTTTTGTCACTGACATCAGAGTTGTAACCATTGTCTTCTATTATTGCTTCAGCTACAGTCACAAATACCCTTACGAAGGTCTGCGAACACTGTTTGAATGATTTTTGGATGATTTTGTGTGGCCTTCTTAAGGCGGCCATAGGAGAATCCAGCATTCGTACACCATTGTTAAGTTTGTGGCCAGGTCGATGGTCTTGTCCAAGATTTCTACGAACATCCCACGAAAACTCCTCATCATAGGGTGGTCGTAAGAATGTGATAAGAACAATGTAAGAACTACACAAGATGTTACCTGTAAGTATGCCTCAAGAACACCTTAAGTTGTTCTTGGGGGTCCGTTACAGGGGTCGGTGGAAACACCATATAATCCCCATTCATAAGGCGCTAGTGAGGTGCTCATAAGGCAGAAGTACATAAGTCGTGCGGGATTTGTGCCTACAAAATGTGCCGAAAGCCATAAGATCTTCCTACCAACGACTTGAGAGTGCCGTGAGTTGCACAAAATTTTTCGTAAGATGGCAGTAAGTATGCTGTGGGAAGATCCCAATGCAAACATGAAGAACATAACAAGTCTAGGGCCATCGTACGACACAAATGCACCTCATTTCTCAAGAATGCCTCAAGTTGCGAACTGAACAGCAGCCGTAAGAAACTATGCCCCCCTCCACGAATGTCTGCAAACTCCAGAGTTTGTAGGAACTGGGAGATTTTTACAAACCCATCATTCACAAGAATCTTTGTGACCGTAGCTTAAGCTGCAAAGAACCAAAAAAACCCTTGTAAATATGAGAAAAAAGGTTCAAAAATATATATAATGAAAATTTCACAAAATTTACATGAAGTCACAATTTTCAAATCAAATCAAATCAAATCAAACTTTATTGTCATATTGCTGTACATACAACTGTAGTGCAGGCAAGATGAAATTGCGTTTCTCTCGGCATCCATATAAGAAGCAGCATGATTAAGACACACTCCCACATAGCTCCCACCCCCCCCCATCCATTCACACATCCCTGAGACATACTTGGGGAAAAAGAATAACTAACTATAATATACAAAATGTCCATAGGTGCAGTAGTGTGTATGTGAGATTCCGGGTCAGCTGTTTAGCATCCTGACAGCTTGTGGGAGGAAGCTGTTGATCAGTCTGGTGGTTCTGCCTCTGATGCTCCGGAATCGTTTACCAGATGGAAGAAGTTCAAAGTGTTTATGCAGAGGGTGAGAACGGTCCTTGACAATGTTCAGTGCCCTGCTCCTACAACGGTTCTGAAAAAGTTCTTGGACAGAGGGGAGGGAGACTCCAATTACCCTCTCCGCCCCCTTGACTATCCTCTGCAGGGCTTTTTTGTCTGACATACTGCAGCTGGAGTACCATGTAGCAATGCAGTACGTCAGAACACTCTCCACCACACCTCTGTAGAAGGTCCTGAGGATGCAGATGGGGAGAGAGGCCTGTTTGAGTTTCCTCAAGAAGTGTAGTCTCTGCTGAGCTCGCTTCCTGATCTCCAAGGAATTCTTGCTCCAGGTCAGGTCCTGCGAGATCTGCACTCAGAGGAACTTGATGTTCTCTACTCTCTCCACTAAACGGCCGCCGATGCTGAGGGGGACGTGCTCAGGCTGTGACCGCCGGAAGTCGATAATCATCTCCTTTGTTTTGTCCACGTTGAGCACCAGATTGTTCTCCCTGCACCAGCCCTCCAGGTCTGTCACTTCTTCCCTGTACATTGATTCCTCATCCCTCTGAATAAGTCCCACCACCGTGGTGTCATCTGCAAACTGAATAATCTGGTTCCCCTCGTGTTTGGATACACAGTCATGTGTTAGAAGTGTAAACAACAGTGGACTGAGTACACAGCCTTGAGGGGTTCCGGTACTCAGCGTGACAGAGTTGGAGATGTTGTTTCCAACCCGGACAGACTGAGGTCTCTCAGTCAGGAAATCCAGGATCCAGAGACATGTGGCGGTGTTCAGACCGAGAAGGAGTAATTTCTCTATCAGTCTCTGGGGAATAATGGTGTTGAATGCTGAACTGAAATCAATGTACAGGAGTCTGGTGTAGGTGTCTTTCTGGTCCAGGTGGGTGATGACAGAGTGTAGGGTGGTGACTATAGCATCCTCCGTGGAGCGGTTTGAACGATATGCAAACTGGAGCGGGTCGTGTGATGCAGGGAGGCAGGCTGTGATGTGTGGTTTGACAAGCCGTTCAAAACACTTCATCACAATTGGTGTAAGTGCAACAGGATGATAGTCATTCAAACAGGACACCACTGGTTTCTTTGCCACCGGTACAATGATAGAGGTCTTGAAGCATCTGGGAACGATGGCCTGACTCAGGAAGATGTTATAAATGTCAGTCAGGACATCCGCCAACTCGCTCGCGCAGTCTCAGAGCACACGTCCCGGAATGTTGTCTGGACCTGCAGCTTTGCGTGGGTTGATTCTGGATAGGGTCCTCCGTGTGTCCGCTGTGTTAATGGTAAAAGCTGGTCCGACCGATGGTGGGAGTGGGCCGGCCCTCCCTCTGATTGTCGAGTTTGATGCTTCAAAACGTGCAAAGAAGTCGTTAAGCCTGTCTGGAAGCGAAGCGTCATCATCATCGACCCCCTGCCTAGACTTAAAGCCCGTCAGTGTCCGAACTCCCTGCCACATCTGCTTGGTGTTCCTAGTGTCACAGAGGTGTCCCTGGATTTTCTCCGCATAGGCGCGCTTTGCCGCCTTAATTCCCTTTGAAAGCGCAGACCTGGCTGAGCGGAGGGCAATCCTGTCCTTCGCTCTGAACGCTGCATCTCTGGCTTTAAGCAGCGAGCGCACCTCTGCAGTCATCCAGGGCTTATGATTACCCCGCATAGTGATGGTCTTCACTGTAGTGACATCCTCTGTGCACTTCGCGATGTAGCTGGTGACCGAATCAGCATACTCCTCCACATCTGTCCTGTCTTCCTGGGAGGCTGCTATTTTGAAGATCTTCCAGTCTGTGTGATGAAAACAGTCTTGCAGTGCAGAAGTTCCAAGGTTGTCATAGCCAGGAGCGGCACTGGGGTTAAACTCCCAGTGCTCATAAAATGCTCCTTACGACGTGCGTCTCAAAAAGCCTCTGACAACTAAGTCCAACTCCTAGCCTGCCCGTGTGATTTAGTCTCTAAGCCCGGCGGAACTGCTTTTACTAATAGGAGAAGGGGCGAGGGCGGATCTCTGGCGCCTTAAAACCAGATGCTTCGGGTAGATGGTGGCTCATCAACCTGGGAAGGTAGCCCATCTAGGGGAAGGTAAACCCTGATTTCAAACCTCCGCTGCCTTGCGGCACACCCAGTCACGAGAAAGGCTTCGGGAGTCAACCCTGAGGAAAAATCCGGAGTCGGAGCCCCTAAGGCAGTTCTTTGTTGTGCTCAACATCGTTCTGGCAGCTCCTGCGACGGCGCTGGTGCCAAACTATAGCAGCCCTGCTGTTCCTTTGGATTCATCAGTGACGTGGAGAGGGGGGACATGCTGCATGGGTAACATCTTGTCCTCCATATCTTCCTGCCCAGGCTTGAATCCTACCAACGCCCAGCGCTGGAAGGTAGAACACCGGTGCGCATCGGCCTGTTCAGCCACAGGCGGTGCTGTTCCAGCAGAGTAGACGTTTAGGATTCTCTTCCATGGTCATCATAGACTGACGGAGGCCGACGAAAGTGCAGAAGTTGCACTCTCTGGCAAAATCCTGATTTGTCTCACTGCTGGCCTGCTGCGCTTCAATAAAGGTTTGTAGGCAGGAACCAGCATCACGGACATGTGATCAGAACGGCCGAGATGGGGGCGGGGTAACGCTTTATATGCATCTGTGTTTGTGTACACTAAGTCCAACATATTCTCTCCTCTGGTCTTAAAGTCTACACATTGTTTAAACTTGGGGAGCACAGTCTTTAAGCTGGTGTGGTTAAAATCCCCCGCAACCACCACAAAACTGTCCGGGTGTGACGTTTGGATTCCACTGATTGCATTGTGCAGTTCCCCAAGTGCCTTCTTAGCATTAGCTTTAGCGTTAGCGCTCGGCGCTATGTAAACACCAACTACAAACACGTTGCTGAATTCCCTCAGCAGATAAAAAGGCCGACAATTAACAATAAGGAACTCCGCCAACGGAGAGCAGTGTTTAGACACTAACGTGGCATTAACGCACCAGTTCTTGTTAACATAGATGCATAGCCCACCCCCCCGGCTCTTACCGGAGCTCGCCGTTTCCCTGTCGGCCCGGAACATCGCCATATCTTCCAGCTGAATGGCCTCGTCAGGAATGTTGTCGTGGAGCCATGTCTCGGTGAAAACAAACACACAGCAGTCCCTCCACTCTCTCCGGGTTTCTTTCAGCAAACGCAGCTCGTCTACCTTGTTTTTGAGGGCGCGGACGTTTGATAGAAGAAGCGACGGTACCGCTGGTCTGGAGGGGTTAGCCTTTAGCCTAGCATGGATCCCGGCCCTTTTTCCTCACTTTTGCTTGCGCTCGCTCCGCTTCCGCTTCCTCCTCTCCCGGGTAGCTTCCAGCGGGGACTCCGCCAAAATTCCATGCTGGCGTAGAATGTCCAAATCACAACCAATCGCCGCGATTCTTGCAGCGTGCAGTACCTTGATGTTTAATAAGGTCTCACGGTTGTAAGTTTTACAGAATGTACGTCTGGGATGGTTAAAACTCTCACACTCGCTGGTACCAAGAGGGGCCGCTGCGTCTAGGCGCGCCGCCATCTTTTTTTTTTTTTATCAGAAAAGAATTGGAAGGTTTTAATATCAGACAGATTAGTTAATTTCAGCCTGAAGAAATCGCCCCGAGTGATCAATGACCTTGACCCTTAACACGCACTCCAGTGGATAAATATAAAATCATAAAAACAAATCTGCATTGTCTAAAATTCTCTTATGCCGTTTTTTCCACAAAACCTTTTCATTGTCTTACAGTTGTTTGTGAAAATGTTTGTCCTTTTTCCTCCTTCAAACGTCAGTATCTAATGAGGCCCACCCACTAGGACACAGAAGTCTGCAAGCATGCACATTTGAATGACATGTGCTTAGTCCTGACTGGCTCACCTGATATAGTGATATCACAAAGGGAAGCAGCTTAACTGAACTTCCCCAGCAAAAAAAAAAAAAAAACACATACATGACACGTGAGAATGCTTTCACTCTTGATGCATCCTGTAAGTCATAAAAAAACAATTTACAGAGATGTTAATGAGAAAAAAAACCCTCAATTTTTGGTGGAGTTGTGTGGGGATTTGACCCTTGGGGCTTGCCGTAGCCGGTGCCAGGCACACAGCGTGGTGACATCAGGCGGGCTATGGCCAGTACGTATAATTGAGACTTTGCTCAATTAAGTTCAGTTTGTTGCTCGGTACAACATGGCTCACATCTCGCTCTGTTAGTACATAAAATTTGGCGACTGAGGATTAAACCATGGGGGCGAGCGCAAGACCTCGTCCTCTGTTGTTGGAGTGACCGGGTGTGCCAGCTACACCGTGGTGCCACTGGTTGGAGGTGTTTGATGCCTAGATTGTCGCGGCCAGCCTGGGCAGCACCGACGAGGAAAGACGGAAGAGCATGCTAATCCATTGCCTTGGCAAGGAAGGCCAACGTGTGTTTTGCGTGCTGGGTAGCATGGGCTCTTTGGACAAGTGTTTGTGCATTATGGACAAATTTTTTGTTGACAAGTGTAATATCACGGCACGAAGATACAGATTCTTCGACCGCTGTCAACAAGCGGGTGAGTCCACTCATCACTTTCTTATGGAGCTCCGTAACCTAGCGAGCACGTGTGCCTTTGGGCCTTTGGAAGAAGAGCTAATTCGTGACAAGCTAGCACAAAGCACGAGCAACGAGTGGCTAAAGGAGAAGCTACTGCTAGCTAAGGATGATTTCACATTAAGTCAAGTAATGCAAATGGCTAGCCAAATTGAGTCCACTACCCACCTAGAAATGCAAGTACTGGCTAATGAACACCTAGCCATCCAAGTACCCTCTCCATGTCACCACTCGGGGTGGACTCCCAAAAGGCGGTGGACCATGGCACGGGCAGGAGTAGGAACCCAGGGACTGTGTAGCAGCTGTGGCTCTCCTCATCACCGGGTGGGCTCATCCGCCTGCTCCACTAAAGGGAAAAAGTGCTACAACTGTGGTTGAGCTAATCACCTGGCTAGGGTTTGCACCACCGCCAACAAGCCGATGGATTCGGGACTCATGGGTGTAGCTTCGGTGTGTGTAGCAGGCGCGAGGAATTGGCTGCTAAAGTGGCACGTGGTGCAGCTCAACGGCATCGACGTGCTGCTCATGGTGGATTTGGGCGCTGCAAAATCCATACTAAGCATGTCCACGGTAAGAAAACTTTTTCCTAAGAAACCTATTGTAGCGGGCACTGTGAAAATGTTTGGCTATGGACAGGTGAAGATCGGCATAGTAGGCACTGTCAGTTTCTCTGTGGTGTGTGGACCAAAGACTATTCACGCGTTCACCTTTCAGGTTTCGCGCCATGGGACTGACTTGTTCGGGATTGATTTATTGGGAGAGTTAGGATTCTCCACCATGGACCCAAAGGGCTCCACGGTGCTAACTGTTTCTCCCGGGTGGAATGTTCAGTGACCAGCACTGTTCACGGACCTGGGCTGCATGACGGCTTTCAATGACCGTCTGCTCATTGACCCAAATGTAACACCCAAAATCCATCCCTTGCAACCACTTGCTACCACTCGCCCTGTGGGACGATGTCACAGCGGAGTTGAACAAACTACTGAGCACCGGAATTATCGAGAGAGTGGACGCCTCGCCATGGATCTCGAATATTGTGGTAGCCAAAAAGAAGACGGGCGGCATCTGACCATGCATCAACCTCAGAATGGTTAACAAAGTGATCATTCTGGGCAAATACCCACTGCCCACGATGGAGGAACTCACCGCACGATGTTCAGCGGTCCCAAAATGTTTTCAAAACTGGACCTCCGCCAAGGTTATCTACAAGTGCTGCTCCATCCACCCAGTGGCGACCTGACAGCATTCGTGACCCATATGGGCATTTTCAGATATACCCGCTTGCCTTTTAGCCTGAGTTCGGCGCCGAGCTGTTTTCAGAAAATCATGTACACTATTCTTGCTGGTCTCAAGGGTGTGGTGGTGTATCTGGATGACATTGTGGTCTACTGCGTGTCATGCGTGGCACATGACGAAAGCTTGGAACGAGTGATGGAGGTGCTGCTGGAACACAGGGTTACGCTGAATGGGGAAAAGTGCATCTTTATGACTGAATCCATCGAGTTTGTGTTATTTCGCTGTCGGCTGAGGGCCTGAGACCCCTGCACTCAAACGTGGAGGTGGTCCTGCAACTTCTGGACCCCACAACGCCTGCACAAATCTCCTCTTTCCAGGGCATGGCTAACTTCTACAGACGTTTCATTCACCATTATTGAGAGACTAGGGAACCCCTTCGAGCCCTCCTGAAGCAAAATGCTCCGTGGCAATGGATCCTGGCCTGCTCAACGGCGGTCACCAAACTGAAATCTCAACTCACCTCCCGGTTTGTGTTGGCTCATTTTGACCCTGAGTGCCCCACTTTTGTGGCTTTTGATGTATCTGGTTCGGCTGTGGGGGCGGTCATGTCCCAACTTCAAAATGGTACGGAGCACCCGGTGGCGTTTGCTTCAAGGTTCCTCACGTTGGCTGAACAGAGGTACACCATGGGTGAGAGAGGAGCACTTGTGTGTGTTTGGGCATGTGAACGGTGGCACATCTACGTCTATGGGCACCATTTCACCCTACACATAAACCATGGGGTGCTGACGACCCTGCTGGAGATGACTGGCTTTGGACACAGACCCCTGCGGATCCACAGGTGGGCAGAATGGCTACGGGCCTACAACTTCACTACCTGGTTCACCCCAAACAGAGAAAATGTGGTGGGGAACCTCCTCTCCCGTGCCACAATTAACACTGCACAGCCTGACGACAACAACTCCTTGGAGGCGGACCTGATCAACGTGCTCCACAAGCCTTTCCAGAACATGGTGTCCCTCCAGGAACTCCAGGCAAAGTCAGAACAGGACCCAACTTTGTCGCAGCTGCGCTCGTTCATCGGGGGGGGGGGGTGGCCCATGAAACTTCAGGGGGACCTGGCTCCTTTTCACAGGCTCAGGGACAAACTGAGTTGCTGGAACGACGTGTGCGTGGTGAGAGGACACTGCACGTTGATTCTGGTGTTGCTGAGATCTCGCATTTTGGCTATGCTCCCTGAGGGTCATCTGGGAAAGGTTAGGGTGAAAGAACGCTGCAGGGATTTGATTTGGTGGCCAGGTATTGACAAAGACATTGAGACTATGGTTAAGAACTGTGTTCCATGTTTGGAGAGTGGGAAAACCGGAGTGCCACCTCCTCCACCCCTGCAATCACTACAATACCTAGAGGGCCCCTGGAAGCACGTCCAATTGGACATCTGTGGCGAGTTACACACAGACCCCGCGAACAGTTTTCTACCAGTGGCTTACGATCTGTTTACAAAATGGCTGGGGGTGTTGCCCACTGGCTCGGCAACAATGGATGTGGTCACCGGTTTCCTCTCATCACTGTTTGCTAGGTTGGGGGTTCCAGATGCCATTACAACGGACAATGGTCCACAGTTCATCTCTGGGGGGTTTGAGGAGTTTTGGGGGGAAAGTGGCGTGGAGCACATTACAACCGCATTTTATCATCCGCAGGCTAATGGGGCTGTAGAATGTTTCAATAAGACGCTGAAATATGGCCTGCCAGTTCATCTGGTCAGCTTCATGTTCTCTGACACCCTTCAGAACATGCTCCTCCTCTCCAGGGTGACAGCCCACACCAAGACGGGGTGTTCTCCAGCGAAGCTCATACTGGGACATGAACTACATCTGCCCTTGGATCGGCTGTGGCCCCCCGTGACCCCTTCTCCAGCGGACACAAAACCATCATGAGATTGGGTCCTCGTTCAACAACGGAGAATGAAACAGCGCTTTGACAAGAAGCATAGGGCGAGGGCTCATGGACTCGGTGTGTCGGACTGGGTCAGGATCAGGTGCCCCAACCGTACGCACAAGCTGCAGCCATTCTGGACAGGACCACTGCAGATTGTGAAGCGGCTGAGCCCGGACATGTTCTGGCTCTCAGATGGGTCACGGTGGCATTCCAGCCGCCTCAGGAAATCGTTCGGCTAGAACCCGTCAGAGGTCTAAGCATCTGAAGGACTTTGTGGTTGGACTGAATCTAGCTAGCATGTGTTGGCCTTGGGTGGCAGAATAATCCACCTCAACATGGGGGCATACTGGCAGTCTACCCAGATGCCCAGTTAGTTCAGTGTGCTTTTTTTTTTTTTTGCATGCTTTGTTTTAGGGTGTTCACTTGCTAAATTTGGGGGGGGGGGGTGATTTGAATATTGTGGTTCTACGCTTTGGGGATTTGGCCCTTGGGGCTTGCCATAGCTGGTGCCAGGCGCACAGCATGGTGACGTCAGGCGAGCTACAGCCAGTATGTATAACTGAGACCCTGCTCAATAAAGCTCAGTTCATTGCTCAGTACAACATGGCTCCCGTCTCTCCCTGTTAGTACATAACAGGAGTGTCACTTTAAGTACAGTCTAGATACAGAATCCCCCGAGCATCATTGTACATGAGTTTGCCAAACATTGGTCAATTGCCTCAGAGGAGTAAAGGTTTTCATAAAAATCACATAACTGCTGAGATCTCCTGACCTTTGAGCCTGAGACGGATGGAAAGTCACAAATTAATCAGGAAAAAAATGCAATTTCATGAGGAAAAAAAGTTGTCTATTTACAAGAAAAATCATCTTAAATTAATGAAAAAAATTATGAGAATAAATTCTCAAATGTACTATAAAAAGTCACGTTTTTTTCTCACATGTGCAAATTTTTGAGAAAAATGTGAAATTTATGATGAAAGTTGCAAAATGATGTAGAAAACACTACCTATTCACAACTCAGGTAAGTTTTTAGGTGACTATTGTTGTACATGAGTTATTACTGTAATAAGGTAACACTACCTTTACTTGAGCACAGTTTCTGGATACTCCAGCCACCTCTGATCAGCAGCTCTCTTTCTCATACTGTCATTCAGTGCATTCCTACTGAAAACCTCTACAATGTTAGTTTGATTAAAAACTACAATTTTGCATCTTTGTCCACAAAACGTACCTTCAACCAGAAGCTGTGCACTGGCAGTGACCACACCTGCATCATTGACAGCAGTGCAGGTGTACATCCCAGCATCTTGGGCAGTCACATAGTGGATCTGAAGAGTTTGATCTGGGTCAATAAGATACCTGTACACATACAAGAAGCAGATGTTTTTACACTTAACAGTCTTATACACTTGACCTTGAGTTATCAAGTTAGCAAATGCAAACAAATCTTAAATATCAGTGAAAAAGTTTGAGAGTTAAAAGTCAGTGTTATGCATGAACCTTAAATGTATGTGTTATACAATTACCAACCAGTAGAGGGCACCCTGAAACTGATGTTTGTGTAACTGGAGTTCTTGCACACTTTGATAAATAGAAGAAGTAGTAACCAGGAAAATGTGTCCGTGTGGTTCTGTGTGTGTGCATGTGAAATTGTTTACATGTGGATATTTAGAAGCAACATAATATAAACTGGCAACGAGTTGCGTAGTCCTGAAGACTCAGCTGCGTATGGACGGCAGCATTGGTCAAGTTTGGACGGAAAAAGAACAACCACGTTGTGAAGCAGCTAGTGAGCTAATATTGACTGTTAAGAGGTACTGAGCCACTCTTCCTCTGATGAGTCTAAGACCTCTGTGCAAGTCACTGTCCCACTGCAAAGCCTGGGACAATGCAATATGACCGTGTTGTGGAAGTTTTACAAGCCCATTTTGCTCCAAAGCCGCTCATGAAAGACTCCAGTTCCACAAGAGAAATCAGTGGGAGGGAAAAATGGTATCACAGTATGTTGCAGTGTTGAAAAGTCTCTCAGAACATTGTGAGTTTGGTGCTTATTTGGAAGATGCACTGCAAGACAGATTTGTTTGTGGATTAAAATGTGAAACTGTTCAGAAGCGCCTTTTAACGGAGAAAGATCTCACCTTTCAGAAAGCAGTGAATTATGCTGTGTCGGCAGAGACAGCAGCACGTGATGTGCAACAGTTAAGCAGTTCTCTTAAAGTGAACGCAGTGCTTACCCAAAAATGGATAAATGCTGCCGTTGTGGGAAAACAAATCAAACTGATGATGACTGCTGGTACAAAGACCACGACTGCCATCAGTGTGGGAGGAAAGGTCACACCAAACACGTGTAAAAGCAAAGTCAAAAGCAGCCAAGACAGAGAAAGGAAGCTGAAAGTGGGAAAATCTGAACAGAAAGGTAATATAAATAAACGCATTGTGAAAGATAAAAAGAAGAGAATTCATCATGTCCAGGCAAATGAAAGTGAAAGTGAGGAAACTAAATCTGACACTGACTGTGAATTGGGACTGTATTCTGTGTCTCAAAAAGGATAATATTCACGAATCTCAGTTGAAGCCTTTAATAAATGGAGAGAAAATAGAAATGGAATTGGATGATGGGGCTGCTTGGGCTTTGATTCCATGGGAACAGTCCAGAAGCAAACTGAGTGAATTGCCCCTGCAACCCACAGATATCATGCTAAAGACATACAGGAGAGCCTCTGGCACCAGAAGGGGTAATCAAAGTGCAGGTAAAATTGAACAAGCAATGTGCTGATTTGCCCTTGTATGTGGTGAAAGTGGATGCACCTCCGCTGTTTGGTAGGGAATGGCAGAGAGTTATTAAACTGAACTGGAAAGACTTAAAGACTGTGCATATCATTGAGCAATGAGAAAAAGACATGTTAGAGACTGTGTTAAAGAGACACTCAGCTGTTTTCTCTAAAAAGCTAGGCACAATGAAGGGGATTAAAGCCAGACTGACTCGTAGGCCTAACAGTGTACCAAAATGCTGGCCACCACGTAGTGTGCCTTATGCTCTTCAACCTCGAGTGGAAGCCGAGCTTAAATGCCTGATTGAGCTTGGGGTTATCTCACCAGTGGAGCATAGTGACTGGGCTACTCCAGTGGTGCCTGTAAGTAAAAAGGATGGCACAGTGAGACTTTGTGGGGATTTTAAGGTCACCCTCAACCCAGCTCTCTGTGTGGACAAGTACCCAATCCCACACATTGAGGACCTGTTCTCTTCTCTAGCTGGAGGTCAACATTTCAGTAAGCTAGATTTATCAAATGCTTCCCTACAGATGGAAATGGAAGAGGAGTCTAAGAAGTTGCTGACTATCTCTACACAAAAAGGGCTATTCTGCTTCAATCGTTTACCGTTTGGCGTAGCGTCATCACCAGCCTTATTTCAGAAGACTATGGACCAAGTGCTTCTTGGACTGCCATACACTCATTGTTACCGGGACGACATCCTTGTCAGTGATCCTGATGAGCAGACACACCTTAAAACTCTGGATGCAGTCCTGGGCAGGTTAGAGCAGCATGGTCTGCGCTTCAAACAAAAGAAGTGTCTGTTTTTCCAGGAATCAGTGGAATACTTGGGCCACATAATTGATGCCGCTGGGCTCCATAAATCACCTGAGAAGGTACGTGCCATTGTGAAAGCCACAGCACCTGGTGATGTTAGCCAACTACGTTCTCTTCTAGGGATGCTAAACTATTATGGACGCTTCATTCCTGACTTAGCTACTGTCCTGAAACCACTGAATGAACTGTTGAATAAAGAGAAGAAATGGCAGTGGACATCAGCCTGTGAGTCAGCATTCCAGTAAGCTAAAGCACCTCCTAGTATCACAGGAAGTACTCACCCACTACAGTCCTGAGCTGCCCCTTCACATTGCTTGTGATGCTTCACCCTATGGGGTCAGAGTTGTGCACGTCATGCCTGACGGCAAAGAAAAACCTATAGCTTATGCATCACGAACCTTCAGCAAAGCAGAACGAAACTACGCTCAGATCGAGAGGGAGGCGTTAGCAATAGCCTTTGGTGTGCGCAAGTTTCACCAGTACCTGTATGGCAACAGGTTCACCCTGCTCACTGACCATTGCCCACTGACCTCCATCCTGAGTCCATTGAATAGTACACCATCAATGGCTGCAGCTCGAATGCAACGATGGGCACTCCTCCTGTCGGCACACAATTACATCATTCAATACCGGAAGGGTGCATTACATGCCAATGCTGACGGACTTTCATGGCTACCTCTCCCGCATGCTCATGAAGAGAAGCTAGGCGCAGTAGATGTATTCTACACATCTCAGTTGGACATACTACCAGTCAGTAACACTGAGGTCAGACGTGACACCATGTCTGACTCCACCTTGTCTCATATTCTAGAAATGGTCACAACTGGTCATTTTCCAGCTGCAAAGGAGAGAGAGCTGCCACCCTACCTGTTGTGCCGGAATGATATCACAATACAACAGGGATGCCTCATGTGGGGTGTGAGAGTGATTGTGCCACCTAAATTGCGTCCTTGTGTTCTAAAAGAGCTCCACACACCACATCCAGGTGTAGTGAGGATGAAAAGTTTAGCACACAGCTATGTTTGGTGGCCCAGCATAGACTCTCAAATTGAGCTCCAGGCTAAAGCCTGTCACGCCTGTCAGCGTGTACAAAAACAGCCTGGGCTAACACCTTTACACCCTTGGATGTAGCCCTCCAGTCCTTGGGAAAGGATACATGTGGACGTTGCAGGTCCGTTTGAAGGACATATGTACCTGGTCGTTGTTGACGCAATTCAATTCAATTCAGCTTTATTTATATAGCACCATTTCATAACAACAGTCATCTCATAGCACTTTCAACTGGAGAGGAAACCCCCACAGTTGCAGAAAGACCCCAACAATCAGGCGATCCCCTGTGAGCAGCCGCTTGGCGACGGTGGAGAGGAAAAACTCCCTTTTAACAGGAAGAACCTCCAGCAGAACCAGGCTCAGCGAGGGGCAGTCATCTGCTGCAACTGGCTGGGGCAGTCGCAGTACATTCAACGCACATTCCAAGTGGCCTGAAGTGCACATCATGGATAGCACCACAGCCAGTAAAACCATACAAGTGCTTAGGGGCTTGTTTAGTCACTCCACACATCCTTGTGAGTGACAACAGACCCCATTTCTGTTCTGAAGAATTCAGTGGATGTTTTGTTAAAGAAATAAGTGTTTATCAACAACATAAAGTGGGGAGGAGATATATATGAACCTTAAATGTGTTATACAATTACCAACCAGTAGAGGGCACCCCGAAACTGATGTTTGTGTAACTGGAGTTCTTGCACACTTTGATAAATAGAAGAAGCAGTAACCAGGAAAATGTGTCCGTGTGGTTCTGTGTGTGTGCATGTGAAATTGTTTACATGTGGATATCTAGAAGCACCATAATAGTCAGGAAGTAATGTAGTCTTGATAACTGAATTATTTTATTACACTGGGCAAGGCCAGGCATGACCCCCCCACCCCCGTGCTGCTGGAGGAGACCAGCTCCAGATGAGGAGTCCAGAACAGAAGTGTTCAGTCAGTCACTCCTGCAGCTCCCCAGAGGCTTTTACTTGCAGTTTACTTGAAGCTGTGATGCTCACGGGTGGATATTTCATATTCCAGTGTGGAGGTAAAAGATCAGGCGAGATGCGTCGAGCTGGAAGGTTGCAGGGTTTTATTTCCTCTAACATAATGACGCACTTTGTAGTTCTGTGCGCTACTGTACTGCTGAGGCATGTATAGCTAGTTCTTTTATACATGTTATACAAACAGAGAGAGAATGCATTGCACATTAGCATAGTGATATACATGTCAGCCAATACCTATTATTAGCAAGACCAACTGGCGCCCGGACGTCCTCTCCCTAATCCGGGGATGTATAAACAACAGTCCATTGTTCTGGTTGTCCCCCAGGGGCTCTCTGTCTATATGTGAATAGTCCTCTGCTTCCTCCAGACCTGCTGAGTGTGAGGAATGTCCGTGTAGAGTGTGGTGGGTCACCACAATATCATTGATGGGGAGGACGGCATAAACAGAACATTTTCTAAATGTTAAATATAGTAAATATGAGTAAATATTGAGGGGGGACACTATAAGTATTATTGTAGTCAGGGCCATTGCTAGGTTTAGGGGTGACATGCAAGATTTTGTCTAATGCCCTCTATTAGACTTATCACCCGTAGTTACTATATTCACTGATGCTGTACTCCTTCTTATATATTGCTATATATATTGCTTTAATATATTTTTTTCTCTCTCTCCATGCTACCACTATTGTGTTGTTCTTGTTTTTCGTCATTATGTTTGGTTTGTATGTTTCTTATAAAATTATGCAAAATCAATAAATAGATTCAAAACAAGAAAAAAGCTGCAAAGTAATGAGAAAAAAGTTACACATGTATGAGAAGGAAAGACAAAAATTTGTGAGAACAAACCCACAGATCTATAAGAAAAGTTGTACCCCCCCCGCCAAAAAAAATTTATTTGTTTTGAATGTATACTTAGCATTGCTGCTGAAAATGTCTGCTATTCAGTTCTGTAAGATGATATAGGTTTATGATGAGGGGGCTCGTTTTATGCCTATGACCATGCCTGCTCTTGTCTGGTGTGTTCTGGGCCTCTGGTCACTGAAGGTGCAGCAGACCAGGAGGTGCAGGTCCCTGGAGCAGGAAGTCCTCTGACGAGCCACGGCTGCTGCCTCCTGTGACTGAAGGGTCGCATCTTCAGCTCAGCTGTTACTGGTTTATGTAGCTTAGAAGGAAAACTGGACTCTGACAATGTTTTACTACTTCAAAGGGACGAATGCTGACACATGAAAGTACCTGCCGTTGGGCAGCGGCCCCTGCTGTCTGCTCCAGTCAACAGCAGGTGGAGGGTCACCTTCAGCTCGGCAGTAGAAGTGGGCGGACTCACGCAGTCTCACTGACACATTTTCTGGCTTCAGCACCAACACTGGCTTGGCTGCGGTAAAACGGAAGAGAAAACAAACACTGTCCTTTTGTTTTCTGATCATGTTTGCCTGCAGCGGAGCGTAACGCATCATCACCCTGACGGTGGAACCTCACCCAGCACAGAGAGCCGAGCCGCCCTGCTCTCCCTCACCCCCACGGCGTTACTGGCCACACACACGTAAGCACCAGAGTGGTTCTTCTCTGCAGGAGCAATGATGAGCTTCCCTTTGAGTTCCTGCAGAACAAATACAGCATATAGAAATGCAGAGCAGTGAGGAGGAGGTCACAGCGGCCGTTCAAGATGTCCCCTCAATTCTCTTCCTGTTATAGAAGGAGGCTGAACTGTTGCATGTATAACGATACAGATCTCTATAGCAGGGCTGCAACAAATGATTATTTTGCTAGTCAACTCTAACAGGGGTGTAACGGTACACTAAAATCACCATTTGCTACATACCTTGGTTTTAAGGCCACGGTTTGGTTCGTTTTCGGAAATTAGGAAACAAAATGCAAAACATAAAACAGCTTATCTATTGTATAAGCAGGAACAGCTTTGACAAAAAAAAAACAACCTGCAAACTGCCAGCAGTAAATTCTTTTTTAAATAAAATGTATACAATAAAACAAATAAATTCTCTTTTTAGCAAATGAACGATGCAGACAAGTGCAACAATAAGTTTGAATAGTCAGAATTATTCTTGTATTTTTAGGAAATTAAAGTTCCTTATTGCCTGACAGTGTTTTTAACCAGGGTGCTCTGGTATGTTCAGGTTTCTGTGGGAAATTCATTATCTAATTTCACTTTTTCATTCATTCATTCATCTTCTTCCGCTTAATCCTTTTCGGGTCGCGGGGGGGCTGGAGCCTATCCCAGCATCTTTGGGCGAGAGGCAGGGTCAAAAAAATTGCAAATAATTTGTCATTGTTGTGTCTAGGTTCTGAAGGCACCCATGGACAACAACAGCAAATTAATTATTTGCAATTTTTTTTACAATTAACAAGTGGAGTTTGATAATTAATTTAAAATAATTAATTTCCCATAGAAACCTGAATATATCAGGGCACCCTTGAAAAACACAGGCCTAAAGTGCAGCATTAAGAGATTTAGTTTTTTCTTAAAAGGATGGTATTATTTTCTGGCTGAAGTGGGCACAGGGAGCTTCATACCGGGCCAGTTACCTTCAGCAGGCGTTTAAACCCGTGCTGTGTTCAAAATGCTCACTCCTTCCCCATATAGTGCACTATACAGTGAATCAGCCATCTTGTAGAACTGTTCGAAATCTTAACTGAAAATTTCATTCACTGTATAGTACACTCAGAATATCCCAAAATGCATTTTGAAAAGTAGAGTACAATGGATGGTCACTACGTTAGCCAGTATATCCCATAATGCAATGTGCGGCAAACGGAGCTGTCACAGGACTGAGCGCGGGGTTTACTGGGCTCAGTCTCTTAATTTATTTATGAATACAGTATTTTCTGTATGTTTCCTAAGCCGTGTGGTGTTTTTCTGTGTTTTGTTTTCTGATGATTTATTGCTCTGTTTACTATTTCTACTTCGGTGTTGTTATTATGTTGTCAGTTTGTGTGGTTTAGGATTGCTTTGCCTTTGCTTTGCCTTTCCCTGTCACAGGGCCATTATCTCTCCTCTCCAGACATCCCCACTTTGTGTTTTGCCCGCTGCCTGCTCTCCTAGTTATCCGCAGCTGCAAACGCTCTGTAATTAGATCATCAGCCCGCTTCTGTTCCCCACACCTGCTGCCAATCTTTCCCTATTTAAGCCTTGCATTTTCTCGGTGCTGTGTGGCTAAATTGGCTTGTCTTGGTTGGTCTCTATTCGACACGTTTCAGCCTCTGAAGTATTTTCTAGAACACATCTAGCTCTGAGGCACCGTGTAAGTTATTCTTATTTGCATTTTTTGTATTGTGGGTACTTTTGGACGTTTATGTTGTTTTTGTTAATAAATGTCTTCAACACACCCTGCACGTGGACCCTCGTAGAGGTGCACATGACAGAATTTAGCCACCAGATAAACATCCAGCTTGTGTCCGCTTTCCCTTTTTTGTTTTTTTTTCACTCACCTAACCAGTGGAGCTCATCATGTCTTCGGTGCGCCCGCCTCGCAAGATCATTGGAGGTTTGGCAGCAGGGGTCCCTACGGTAGAGGAGGAGTGGGCAGCGGAGTTCATCTGGGATTTTGTGGATGAAGCTCTGGAAGCCCAAGGACCCAAGAAGATATGGGAATATATGCGCGCAGCCGAGGGAATCCGGGAGGCCCACCCTGGCCTGTGGAGATGCCTCGCTTACTCTGAGCTGTTATCCTCATTGTCTGCGCTCCAGCAATCATTCCCAGACCTGAAGATAGAAGCGTTCCCTGCGGAGCCGAAGTGGAGGTACTCTCCACGGCTGAATGCCGTCCTCTCTCCCGTATTGCCATCAATAGCTCCAGTGGGTGTGCCGCTGGTTTCAAGACGCCGCTGTCGTCCCGTGCCTGACCGCCAGAGAAATAACTCCACCTCCCAGATAGCCTCTTCTACAACACCGAAGCAGGAGTTTCCCTCAGCAGTGCAGCCCACTCGCCTCTCGTCTCCGGCTGTCTCTTCAGCTTTCCTTGGGTCTGTAGCTGCTGTTCCTCCCTCTCCTTTGGTGTCTTCTCCCGCTGCCAAGAGGTCCTCCCTGGGTTCCTCGGCTCCGCCCATCTCCGTGACTGTTGAAGCAGTTCCTCTACAATCCTCAGGGGGACCCATGCCCACCAGAGCCACGGAGAGGGACGACTATTCTACCGCTGCAGCAGAGAATATCAAAGACCGGGAAAACAGGCAAGTGTCATTTCATTCTCCTTCTATTTTTGTTGAAATGCCTTGCCTAATTCCTGGTAGGGAGGCTCAGGAAATGCAGTCCCCTGAGCTCTCCCCACCTGTTGCAGCAATTCATTATTCTTCTGTCCTCCCCGTGTCTCCTCCACCCTTTTCTGAGTGTCCACCGGGCCCAGAGCAGAACCGTTGGACGATGGAGGAGTCTGTGTGGTCACCAGCGTGGGAAACATTGCCTGGGGGCCTGAGGACTGCAATGACCATCATGCTTGCTGCGGTGGCCGGAGCTGCACCTCCTTGAGGCCGAGCCCAAGGCATCATTGTCGCTTGGATCGACGGAGTCCTGGACGGAGGTGGAGCTCGAGCTCAGGCAAGTGATCTCCTTTGTTTCTCTTATGTCTGTGTTGGAGAGATCTTGTCTGGCTCTTGGTGAGGAGAGCCAGGTGTAGCCACCAGCTGCACCTGAACTCACCTTGTCAGGCTCGGCCGCTGCTGGTGACCCCGATCCTCTCTCTCTCTCTGTCTTCTCTGAGCCTTCTCCCAGGGTCGCCGGGGAAGATCTACCATGGCCAGAGGTCGCCGTAGGTCCAGGTTCTCCACCTGAGGACATCCAGGGTCCAGCTCCTCCAGCGGAGGTCACCGCGGGTGTTCTGTCCCAGCCCGGGACCTCCATGGGTGCAGCATCCTCTCTGCCCAAGGCCATCATCTGGGTCCCTCCACAGTCCAGGTCTCTGTGGATGTTGCATCCCGACCCGGGGCCCTCGTGGGGGCTATGCCCCAGTAATACCCCGACGCAGGTGCTGCGCCCCAGCATGGGCCCGTCATAGGCAGGACACCACAGCCCAGGGGCCACCGGGGATGCAGCGTTGGCCCAGCCCGGGCCCACTGCGGGTGCTGCAGAGCTCCAGCCCGGAGCCACCGTGGGTGCTGCGGAGCTCCAGCCCAGAGCAACTGCAGGTGCTGCAGCACTCCAGCCCGGAGCCACCACGGGTGCTGCAGTGCTCCAGCCCGGAGCCACCGCGAGTGTTACTACCTTCCAGTCTGAGGTCACTGAGGGCATCGTGGCCTCTTTTCCTCCTCATCCATTTGTCATTGTGGTCCCACTCCCTTCACTGCCAGACGCCGTCATGGTTCCCCTTCTTCCACTGCCAGAAGGTGTTGTGGTTCCCCCTCCTCGGCTCACCACTCCTTCTTCAAGCCTCCCAGTGGAGGAGCCACCTCCTGTGCCACCTCTCCAGTTCAGGTGGCTTAAGCACTCGGACCGGCTGCCGGATAGACTGAGCCGCTGGGTTGGGTAGCTAATATATTATGGTGTTTATATATTCATATATTTATTCCATCTAGCTTCAACGCTCCACACTGTGTGTCTATATAGTTATGTTTATATGTACATATGTATACTCGCTGCTCTTTTTTTTTTTCTTGCCTTCTGATTGTTGCTCTGAGTGTTGCTATCCCTGTGCTGTTGCAATCCTGGAACTTCCCCATTGTGGGACTAATAAAGGCTTATCTTATCTTAATATTCTCGGGCAGGCCACCCTACTCCTTCCACCTGGCTGTCTGTCTGGTATGGGACTTCGGCCAGCCACCCGAGCTGTCTGGGCATTCCACGGCCCTGATGTAACATGGTGTGGGTCCGGAGTGGGCCCTACAGTTTTGCTCCCTCCTGACCTGTTCCCTCCACCTCCTACCCTGGGTTGTGTTTTTTTTTTTTTTTTTGGTGTACCTTTTTTGGGGGGGTGGGCTCCTTTTTTGGTGTTACCTTGGGGGTCTGGAATCCACCCCTTAACCCTTTAACTGCCCAGATTAAATGGACGGGTCGCGCGCCCCCAGTGGCACAGCGCAGCAACTGCACCTGTCAACTTATTGACGTCCCTCGGCTATACTGAGAATCTGTACTAATTTCTATTGAGCTGACAGTTTAGAAGGTGGCAGACACGCACCGAAGGAAACATGGCTGACATGGAATATAGTAAAGAAGAAAAAATCCTCATTATTATTCTTCCTTTTTCTGCTTTGAGCTCACACACCAATGTGGATGCTGCCATGTTTGGTCATCGCTGCCACGATGATGACTGAAACTGCATGAAACGGGGAAAACAGCCATGTAATACAAAAGGAATTCATGTGGGATAATCATAATAGTTTGTAGATGAGGTACACGGGTGTAAATTACTAAATAAACGTGCTACATCGATCACGATGGACAAAAAACTGAGCTACCAGTACCAAGATGGCGGCGCCTACATGGCGGCGCCTACATGGCGGCGCCTACGGGCGGCATGGATTCTCACTAGAATAACCCATCTCTTCAAATCTACCTACGAAAACTGACTGCCTCTTCTACCTATGTGTACCTACCTTGCCTGTTTACCCGCTCACTGTATGTTTGTCCCTATGCTGCTTTGTAAAGCGTCTTTGAGTATTTAGAAAAGCGCTATATAAGACTGATGTATTATTATTATTATTATTATTATTATTATTATTATTATTATTAATGCACCAAACAGAAAAAACAGCCACATAATATGTGGGATAATCATATGGGTTTGTAGATGTGTAAGCAGGTGTAAATTACTAAGTAAACACGAAACATTGGCAACGATGGACGAAAATGGACTGGTCACGTGGGCGAGCGAGCCCCTCCACCCAGCAACAGGTAAAAGAAATATATGTTTTTTTTGACATTTTATTGATTTTCTGGTTCATATAGTTTGAAGATTAGATAAAAACATACCCGTGTAGACAAATTGGCATAAAAAACCCCCGGACCATTCTTTATGTAAATGTGTCCAAAGTCCACTTTTGACTGAGTTATGTAATTTATATGGCTGCCGTGACATTATGCAAATTAAATGCGTAAATTTGTTCCTATCTGAAACTTTGGATCATAATAATATCATAATAATTGACAGTAAGTCATTATCTCTTGTAACTTTCAAGTTATAGCCTTGGAAATCTGAACTATTTTATTGAGAAAAATTTTTTTTTGGGGGGGGGCTTGAGTTGCCTTGCGTTTCCCCAGGCGCCACATGGCACCTAGGGCAGTTAAAGGGTTAAATGGGAAGGGGGGGCTCTGTCACAAGACTGAGTGCGGGGTTTACCGGGCTCAGTCTCTTAATTTATTTATGAATATTTTCTGTATATTTCCTAAGCCCTGTGGTGTTTTTCTGTGTTTTGTTTTCTGATGATTTATTGCTCTGTTTACTATTTATACTTTGGTGTTGTTATTATGTTGTCAGTTTATGTGGTTTAGGATTGCTTTGCCTTTCCCTGTGACAGGGCCATTATCTCTCCTCTCCAGACATCCCCACTTTGTGTTTTGCCGACTGCCTGCTCTCCTAGTTATCCACAGCTGCAAACACTCTGCAATTAGGTCATCAGTCCGCTTCTGTTCCCCACACCTGCTGCCAATCTGGACACTATATCAGTATTAGGCTCTGAAAAAATCATAGTTGACCAGCATGTTGTGGAAAGATTTTTCTCGCGTATGTGCCCCAGGAAGGTATCTGGACCAGATGGGATCTCTGGGCACTTACTGAAGTCATGTAGTGAGGAGCTAGCAGAAGCCTGGAGTCCCATCTACCAGAAGTCTTTAGATACGTGTTCTGTCCCAGTAATTTGGAAAAGCTCTATTATAATTCCTGTACCAAAAAAAGAAAGCTGTAAGGAGAATAATGACTATCGTCCTGTTGCACTGACCTCACTGGTAATGAAGTGCCTCGAGAAGATTGTCATTGACGTTCTGAAAACTGATTTTGGAGGACTTTTGGATCCTCTGCAGTTTGCTATAAAAACAATAGAAGTACAGAGGATGCCATTCTAACCTTAACTCATTCTGTGGTTAAACATCTGGAGGAGACATCCTCATATGCACGTCTTTTATTGGTTGATTTTAGTTCAGCTTTTAACACACTGCAGCCACACATTTTAATTAAGAGGTTAAATGATTTTAAAGTGCATCCTGTCATTATTAAATGGTACCACTCATTTTTAACTTATCGTAAACACCAAGCTAGTGTAAATGGAACTTTATCTAAATCCAGAACCCTCAGCACAGGAGCTCCCCAAGGCTGTGTTAGTTCACCATTTTTGTTCATCTTGTACACTGATGAGTGCAGAAGTGTCTATCCAGGCAATCAAATTATTAAATTTTCTGATGACACTGCAATTTAGATAGATAGAGCCTTTATTGTCATTGCATAAAAAACACAACGAAACTGCACATGCCCCCTCCCACATAAAAAACTACAAACAACACTCAATCCATACACATCAACAACAACCATGGCAAAACACAGAGAACATAACATATCAGCATTAAAAGGAGCTTAAAAGGTGAAAAAAAAGTGTAGTCATCTTTGTCAAGTTAACAGAATGTATTCGAAGACACATTTAAGAATAAAGATAAAAATGTCTTTCCCTGCCAGATATAATGTACTAGTGACTATGATATGTATTGGTGATTTAAAAAGCAAATGGCTTTTGGAAATAAAGTGTTAATAAATTTTATTAACAGTTTTATCACTACTTCAAAAGGCTACTTCAGTTGGACGTGAGCCGGATCGGAGTTCGGGGGCGGCGGTGGTGGGAGACGGGGACCAGTGGAGGACCACCGGGACCCAGCCAGACAATAGCCTGAGTCGGAGCCCAGTTGCGAGGCCCAGCGGAGGAATTACCCAGGCAGGCGGCGGTAGGCGGCGGTGCTCAGCGGAGGATCTACCGGGGCCCCAGCGGAGCTCGGCTGCATCCGCGGTGTGCGGCGGGACTCGGTGGAGGAGCTGGACAGGAGCTCGGTTACGGCGGCGGTAAGCAGCGGGACTAGCAGCGGAGGGGGCTAACTGAGGCCCAGCTGGATTCGAGGTCGGTCGGATCGGATACCGACGACACAAGCAGAGATTGTTTTTTACTGTCCACAGGTCAGTAAAAATGCCACCAAAGAAGGAAGAGATGGAAGAGATCAAAAAATCTCTGAACTTCTTGTCAGAAGAAGTGGCCAAAATGGTTAGCCAGCAGGCCAAAATAATAGGCCTAATGGAAGATGTACGAGACTTAAAATTAACAATTCAGGAAAAAGACAAAAAAATTACGGACTTGGAGCGACGCGTCGAGGATCTTGAACAAGGTTCTCGTATAGATGACCTAGTTATAAGAGAACTAGACATCAAATATCAGTCATATGCTCATGCTACAGCAGGATTGCGAGGAGAGGAGGCTCCCCTGAGTGAATCAGTCTCCCTAGAAAACCAGGTGCTTCAGTTCCTTGGCAGTAAAGATATAAAGGTAGAAGCAAATGCAATTTCAGCCTGTTATGCTTTACCCAGGAAAGATAATAAAACAAAGAAATCAATTGTGATGCGCTTTGTGAACAGAAGGGTAAAGAATGACATACTGAGGCAGGCCAGAAAGCTCCGAGGAACAGAAGTTTACCTAAATGAACACCTAACAAAAACAAATGCTGAAATTGCACGACAAGCACGGATGCTGAAAAGACAAAATAAGATACAGGCAACATGGACAAGAAATTGTAGAATTTGGATCAAACTAAATGGAACACCTGAGCAAGCAAAGAGTTTAATTATCAGAGATGTTACTGACTTAGATAAATACAGATGAACACTGATTAAGAAAATTAAGAGACAATGATAATCCATAGTCACACACAAGGTAAGAATAGTTCTTTTGATATACCATGTCATAGTACTTTAAAAAAAAATAAGCAATACAAACAAAAACTTATGACTGACTTGAGTAGACATCAATTATCCCCAGTTGGAGGAAGTCATTTGACACAGAGTAAGGATACTCAAACTCTGAAAATATGCCATTATGCTGAACATAAACTACAAGAGAAGGAGAATGATATTGATCCTGATAACCACTTTTTCAATAATATTCATAACCATTGTGAATATTACACTGAAAAGCAATTCAAAAGTCAAGTGCAACTAGATCGTAAACTATCAATAATACACTTCAACAGCAGAAGTCTTAACAAAAACTTTCCACAGATTCAGGACTATTTAAAACAGCTAGACAGAAAATGTACAGCTATTGCAGTCTCTGAAACTTGGCTTAATGAAGAGCAGGCTCCCCTGATGGCAATAGAGGGATATCAGATGTTTCATATTAACAGATCTCAAAAAAAGGGTGGTGGTGTTGCACTGTATATTGATGACCTGTATAGGTGTAAGCTTGTAAATGGAATGTCCTTTGCACTACCAGGGATTTTGGAATGTGTTACTGTTGAGATTGACCAAGATAAAACAAAAAATCTAATTATAAATTGTATATATAGAACGCCGGGAACTTGCATTGAGACATTCAGAGATAAATTAGACGAGCTGTACAATAATATTACTAGTAAGAAAATGGTAGCAATTTGTGGAGATTTCAATATTGATTTACTAAATCCACATCAACAAAATATAATTACAGAGTTCATGAACTCTATGTACAGCATGAGTCTATATCCCACAATAACACATCCCAGTAGAATCACAGTTCACACTGCTACACTTATTGACAACCTGTTTGTTAATATTATTGATAAGAAAATAGAAAGTGGATTATTGATAAATGATATAAGTGACCACTTGCCAACCTTTGCACTTATCTATGGCCACACGGGGGCCAATAGAGAAAAATTTTTAAAATCGTTCAGATACAAATCACCAAATGCCATTAGTTCTTTTAAAGAGGACTTGCTGAAGCAAGACTGGACAGAAGTCTATGTATCAGATGTAAATGAAGCTTATGACGCATTTATAAACATTGTAACCACTCTTTATGATAAAAATTGTCCATTAGTAAAGAAAAAGCGTAAACATAAATTTGCCGATAAGCCATGGTTAACCAAAGGATTACAAAAGGCGTGTAAAAAGAAAAATTTATTATATAAAGCTTTCCTAAAGAAAAGGACAAAAGAAGCAGAGCAGTGGTATAAAACATACAAAAATAAGTTAACATATATAATAAGGTGTAGTAAGAGAGACTATTACAGTAAAGAACTGGAGAAAAACAGAGACAATATTAAAAATACATGGACAATACTTAACAGTATTCTTGGAAATAAAAGCAGAAATACAAGCTACCCAACCGATTTTTCAAAAAATAATAAAACGACTCAGAGTGTGAATGCAGCTTCACCTGCAGATGAATTTAATAACTTTTTTTGTAAACATTGGTCCTAATTTGGCTCGAGAAATACCCATTACGGCACCTACAGATCATACAATAAGCAGTAACACTGCTATAAAAGACCCCATTTTCATAAAGAACACAGACGAAAGAGAGGTCATTGAAATTGTTAAATCGTTTAAAAGTAAAACATCTACGGACTGTGATGGTATTGACATGCTCTTAGTCAAAACTGTTATTGAATGCTTAGTGAAACCACTGACGTATATCTGTAACCTGTCTCTCCAAACAGGTATATTTCCCAATGCAATGAAAATAGCTAAAGTAATTCCGATATACAAGACGGGTGACAGAGGGGAACTTTCAAACTATAGACCAATTTCACTATTGCCACAATTTTCCAAGATACTTGAAAAATATTCTATGAGAGAATTGACAACTTGATACTAAAGAATAATTTATTGTGTGAGCAGCAATATGGGTTCAGACACAAGAGGACAACTGCATTTGCTCTAATGGAATTTATAGAAAAAAAATCAACTGCCATTGAAAATAAAGAGTATTCAGTTGGGGTATTCCTGGATCTTAAAAAAGCATTTGATACAGTGGATCATAATTTAAAACTGCAATAATAATGTTTAAAGTGAAGAATCTATCACTGCCCGCAAATATCCAAAAGTTGTTCCAAATAAGGGAGAAACAATATCATTTTAGAGGAACATGTATATTTCAAAAACCTTCAGTGAGAACGACCACCAAGCAACACTGTGTTTCAGTGCAAGGAGTCAGATTATGGAACGATTTTGGACCTGAATTAAAATCATGTACAACGCTTGGACAATTTAAACAAAAACTAAAGGAAGAAATACTCCAAACATATATACAAGATGACATGTGAAATCACATAAGGATTGTCATATCCAGCCTGTGTTGTGTTGTAGCTTAGTTTTTTTTCTGTCACATTTTGTCTTAGCTTTGTTTTGAATTGGAATCGCTCTTGTCTTGTTTTTTTTGTTTTTTTTCTCTTTTGAATTCTTGGATGGAATATGGGTGGGCAATATAAGCTGCGGCTTCAGCCATCACCCATTACGGATAACTTACGTTGAATTGTATAATCAGAGGAGTTATTGTCTAATTTGACCTTGTTGGATTTTCTTTCCCCCTTTGTTATATTATTCAGTTTCTTTTAACCTGTACTATCCAAAATAAAGATTCATTCATTCATTCATTCATGATCTGTCAAGCTGTTTTATAGAAATTCAGAGGTTTGTCAATTGGTGTGATGACACTCATCTCATTTTGAATACTGATAAAACAAAGGAGATGGTGTTTGACCCTCGGGGAGTTGGTGACCACAGGCCTGTGGTCATCCACAACCACACTATAACACAGGTTAGTTCCTATAAATATTTGGGAGTATTTATTGACAATTCATTAACCTGGATCCTACCACAAAGTGCTCTTGGGGCTGTTTGCTTTCGGCTTTAGGACTGTGACTAGGATTCTTCTTTGACTTGGCACAGAGGCGTCATCTCTTCGAATTTAGTCTGCTGGTAGGATCATTAGCTTCCCCAGGCGAGCCCGGGTATTGGCGGAGGGCGCGACAAGAACGCTGATCCATTGCCCTCCTCTGCAGCCAAGCGAAGCCTTATCGAAGTCCTCGCCTTCCAACATTCGATTGATGTAATCTGTCTCCAAGAGACTCATATTGGCACAGAGGAAGCTGGCCGCTTCACCATCAAAGGCTTTGACCTCCTGTGCTATGTTTTACATGCTAAACATGGACGTGCCACCTATGTGCGTTCTGACATAGTTGAAGCAAATCACCTGATAACAACACATTTCTCAGACACCATAATCATTGGTGGCTTCCATATTGTCATTGTGTACAAGCCCCCTAATGCCAACTGGGATCTGCAGGTCTTACCCACCCTACCCCACCCTGTCATCTATGTGGGGGACTTTAACAGCCATCACCCTGACTGGGGGTACCCAGCAGTGGACAGTGATGGGGAGGCACTTTCAGACTGGGCAGCCAGAAATGACCTCGCTTTGATATACGACCCCAAACAAAGAGGAACCTTCCACTCTGCTAGGTGGAAGAAGGACTATTCTCTTGACCTGTGTTGGGTCAGCTCTTTGAATGGGGAGCCATATCCTACACAGATCCTCATTCTTGATGATTTTCCACACAGCCAACACCGGCCCCTGCTTGTACACATTGGCCTACAACTTCCAGTCATATACAGCCCAAGGAAGATGCGCTGGAACTTCCGCAAAGCCAACTGGAAGAAATTCAGTGAAACTCTGGACCGGAGCGTTGTTACCATCCCACTCCACACCATCACTGTAGATGAAGCATACAACCGCTTCTGCAGCGCAATCTTCAAGGCTGCCCATACTGCAATCCCACGAGGCTACCGACCCCTCTATGTCCCATGTTTGGACGGAGAAAGTGCTGCCCTCCTACAATCCTATCAAACATCAGGGGACCCAGAGATAGCAGACCATCTCATTGAATCGCTAAATACAGCCCGGCGAAAGAAATGGGAGGAGACAGTTGCTGACCGGAGCTTTACCCACTCTAGCAGGAAATGTTGGAGCCTCATCCATCGCCTAGGAGCTGCACAGAAGCCCCCTAGCCAAAGCCGAGCATCCGTCACACCCAACCAAGTTGCATCCCACCTACTGACTATCGCCAAAGCACCCCAAGACAAAGACACCAGAAGAGCAGTTACAACTGAGCTAAAAAAACACCAAAAAATGCCTGTAGAGGAAACAAACCCTGAACCCTTTGAGGCTGCTGAACTGGAGAAAGTCCTTCAGGGCCTGAAATGTGGAAAGGCAGCAGGATACGATAACATCTTCCCAGAATTCATGAAAAATCTTGGCCCCCGAGCCCTAACCTGGTTGACACAATTCTACACAAGGATCACACAAACGAACTTGATCCCAAAGAAATGGCGGACAGCAAAGGTCATTGCCATCCCAAAACCTGGCAAAGACCACAAACTAACTAACTAACTACTAACTAACCTGCACTTATATAGCGCTTTTCTAGTCACAAACTACCAGCAAGCTACCGCCCAATCTCCCTACTCAGCGTTCCTTACAAAATCATGGAGCGCCTAATACTGCAACGCATTTCCCCAGAAATAGAGGATATTCTAAGTATGGATCAAGCAGGTTTCCGCAAGGACCGCAGTACAGGAGAACAAGTACTGGCCCTAACCACCTTCATTGAAAATGGCTTCGAGAGCAGACTGAAGACAGGGGCTGTGTTTCTCGATCTTACAGCCGCCTATGATACGGTCTGGCACAAAGGCCTCCTCCTGAAACTTATAAAGGCGATCCCTGCTTGGGCAACAGCAATTATAAAAACACTGCTGACCAACCGAAGGTTCAGAGTCCACCTCAGTCAGAACACAAGTGCATGGAGAATGCAGAAAAACGGACTCCCACAAGGCTCAGTTCTAGCTCCAACTCTGTTCAACCTCTACATAAACGACCTGCCTACTACAAAATCCCGCAAATTCATCTATGCAGACGACATCTGTTTGGCATTCCAAGCACCAGACTTTGAACCACTGGAACGGGTGCTCACGGAAGATCTTGCTAAACTGGACCAGTTCTGCAAAATCTGGCGCCTAAAACCAAGCCCAGCAAAAACCGTCCCCAGTGTATTTCATCTCCACAATGGAAAAGCTGCCAGAGAACTAAACATCCACCTGAGCGGACTCAAGCTTAAGCATGCCCCAAATCCAACTTATCTTGGAGTGACCCTTGATAGGACCTTATCCTTCAAGGAACATCTAAAGGGGACGGCTGCTAAGGTGAAAGTACGAAACAACCTGCTCTGCAAGCTCGCTGGTGCAAAATGGGGGGCGGCAGTGTCCACCCTGCGCACCTCAGCACTGGCCCTTTCATACTCTGTAGCAGAATATTGTGCCCCTGTCTGGTCCAGGTCATCTTACACACACCATGTAGACACCCAGCTCAACTCAACCATGAGAACTGTAACTGGAACAATCCGCTCAACACCACTCCCCTGGCTCTCTGTACTGTCAAACATAGCCCCTCCACACATCCGGCGAGCAGCATTAACTCAAAGGATGCTCCAAAAAGTTAAAGATTTTCCTCACTTACCAATCCATGCAGATATCTACACCCCACCCACTGCCCGACTTTCATCCAGACGGCCGATTTGGAAAAACCCTCCCCCAGCTGACTTTACCATCCAGACAGCTTGGCAAGAGGAATGGGAGACCAAGGAGGTCCCAAACAAACAGCTGGTGATAAACCCCAACCAACAGGTCCCGGGCACCAACCTCCCAAGGAGACAGTGGTCTACACTCAATCGCTTCAGGACTGGACATGGCCCCTGCTTGGCCAGCCTTCACAGATGGGGCAGTAGCCCTAGCCCACTGTGCGCATGTGGAGAGGAGCAAACTATGGAACACATCATAGAGGCTTGCCCGCTCCAAAGACTGGAAGGAGGATTACACACCCTCCATACAGCAAACCAGGAGGCAACTGCTTGGCTTAAGGACTTTGCATTCGCTAAATAAATAATTAACCTGGAGCACACATATTGATTACCTCTGTAGTAGACTACAACAGTGGCTGCATTTCTTGCGTAGATTAAGAATACATGGCGTTGATAAAAGGATTATGTTAATATTTTACCAGGCTGTGTTGGAGAGCTGTATTAGATACAGCATCACAGCTTGGTTTGGCAACCTCTCTGTGAAACTAAAGAACAGAGTGTTGCGTTTAATTCATACAGCATGGAAAATTATTGGAGTTAAAGAGTATTTACCCATGCAGATCGTACATGACCAGGCAGCCTGTAGACAAGCTCAAAAAATAATCAGTGACATGAGCCATGTACTAAACAATAAATATGTGTGGCTGCCCTCAGGGAGGAGATACAGAGTCCCCAAGTGCAGCTTCAATAGATACAAGAACTCATTTATCCCGACGTCAGTAAAACTTTTAAACTCAGATAAATAGGTCAGGGACAGTGATAACTCCTGTTCTTAATGACTGCTGTTATATATTTATGTATCAGAATCAGAATCAGAATCAGAATCAGCTTTATTGGCCAAGTATGCACAACACATACAAGGAATTTGACTTTGGCTAAAAACTTGCTCTCGTTGTTCAGGTGGAGGATTTAAATAAGGATTCAATGACAACAGAGTATGTACAGTAAATTACAGTCTGTCCACGTTTCTATAAAAGGATGCAAATATATACAGGAATATATGCAGTTATTTACTCAGACTAACCACACTTTGCAGAAATATATGAAAAAATATACAGTCACACAGTATTTCAATGTGAACTCAGATTCAGTGATATAATGTGAATGAAGTAAAAAGCAGTGTGAGAGTTATGTGCAATGTAATAATGGATGAAAAGTCATGAGTACAGCAACAGGTAGGACTAGGTGAATGTTAGGAGTTCATCAGAGTGATGGCTTGAGGAAAGAAACTGTTCCTGTGACGGGTGGTTTTGACCTTCAGTGATCTGTAACGACGACCAGAAGATAGAAGTTCAAACAGTTTGTGGCCGGGGTGTGATGGGTCAGCACAGATGTTTCCCGCCCGTTTCCTGGTTATGGACCGATATAAGTTCTCAATGGAGGGTAGGTCGGTACCAATGATCCTCTCCGCAGACTTAATGATCCGCTGCAGTCTGGTCTTGTCCTGTTTAGTGGCAGATCCAAACCAGACAGTGATGGAAAAGCAGAGGACAGATTGGATGATGGCGGTGTAGAAGGCAACCAGAAGCTCCTGAGGCAAATCAAACTTCTTGAGCTGACGCAGAAAAAACAACCTCTGCTGGGCCTTTTTTCCGGACAGTGTCTATATGGGAAGACCACTTCAGGTTCCGGGAGATTGTGGTACCCAGAAACTTGAAGGAGTCCACAGTGGACACTGTGCTGTTGAGGATGGTGAGTGGGGGGAATGAAGGGGGGTGTCGCCTGAAATCCACAGTCATCTCCACCGTTTTGGCTGGGTTAAGTTCAAGATGGTTCTGGCTGCACCAGAGGATCAGCTGCTCCACCTCCCGCCTGTATGCAGACTCATCATCATCCCGGATCAAACCGATGACTGTGGTGTCGTCCGCAAACTTCAGGAGCTTCACCGAAGGGTCCTCTGAGGTGCAGTCGTTGGAGTAGAGGGAGAAGAGCAGTGGGGAAAGGACACATCCTTGGGGGGCGCCAGTACTAATTTTTCGGGAGCTGGATGTAAATCTCCCTAGCTTCACCTGTTGCCACCTGTCAGTCAGAAAGCTGGAGATCCACTGGCAGGTGGAGGGGGGCACCTTGAGCTGGAGGAGTTTCTGATGAAGAATGCCTGGGATGATGGTGTTGAACGCTGAGCTGAAGTCAACAAACAGGATCCTGGCGTACGTCCCTGGGGAGTCGAGGTGTTGCAGGATGTAGTGTAGTCCCATATTCACTGCATCATCCACTGACCTGTTTGACCGGTAGGCAAACTGCAGTGGGTCCATCAGGGGGCCTGTGATGAACTTCAGGTGGTTCAGCACCAATCTCTCCAAGGATTTCATGACCACAGAGGTCAGGGCAACAGGTCTGTAGTCGTATGCATGTACTTGTATTATTTATTGGGTTTTATTTCATCTATTATGTACTACATCCATTGTGTATGTGTGGATTGTGTGGTTGCAGCACGGGTGACAAGCTCAAGACAAATTTCCCCTTGAGGGACAATAAAGTTTATCTTATCTTATCTTATCTTATCAATCTTTCCCTATTTAAGCCTTGCATTTTCTCGGTGCAGTGTGGCTAAATTGGCTTGTCTTGGTTGGTCTCTATTCAACACGTTTCAGCCTCTGAAGTATTTTCTTCTCTAGAGCACATCTAGCTCTGAGGCACCGTGTAAGTTATTCTTATTTGCATTTTTTGTATTGAGGGTACTTTTGGACGTTTATGTTGTTTTTGTTAATAAATGTCTTTAACACACCCTGCGTGTGGACCTGTCCTCTCTGCGCCTCGTAGAGGCGCATATGACAGGAGCAGTGAGAGGAGAGTTTCACATCACAGCATCAACTACCTTAAGGTATTTATATTTATTAGTTCAGCAAAAATGATTTGATTTAATATATGTTTACTACAAATTACATGGAAGTATTCATTTTTTTTTTTTTTACCACTGTTAGTCTGTTAGGTTTTACTGTGTCACGTGATGACATCATTAACCGTGCCGCGAAAACAAGCCAGTAGTGTCCGAAAGCTGTTAATTTTATTGTTATATTAAATTTACTATATAGTTCACAATATCTAAATTCACTTTATAGTGAGTAGGGATGGAGTGAGTGAGTGAACATTCCGAACACAGCCCCAGTGTTCTCAACAACTGAATGTGGCCTTAGATCCGCTGCTAAAAACACCAATGGCATTTGTTGTTATTGCTTTGGTTCAATCTGAAAAGCCCTGGAGAGGCCATCTAAATGCCGCTGGAAGCTACACTTGTACCGCGTTAGTCTTTCTTTTTTCTTCTTCGTGCTGCACATTCGCGTGCTGCTGTTTCAAATGAGTTAACAAGTTCAACATACTGTCAAAAAAATATCTGATGCTGTTTTTGTCTTATTCACTGGCCTTGGTCCATCTTCAAACTCCGGTTTCTCTATAAAGCAAGCCATGCTAAACTGTTAGTTTAGATGTGCAGCGTGAGGCAGTTACACTTCATGTCTGTCACTCAACATGGTCTGTGTGGTACCGAGGTTCTGAAATGTATTTTTAGCCAAACAACAAATTAAAAGAACAGTCTTGAACAAAAAAGGTGAAGTGCAAAAGCAAAAAACAGCAGCCTCTGCTTAAGTCTGCACACAGTCTCTGTTTAACATAAAAAAGTGAGATGCACTGATATTCAGAATGAGAGCTAATATCAACAAAGATGAAAAAGAGATATCTACTCCTGTAATTCAGTCATTTACTGCAGTCAACACAAGCAGTGCATAATTACAAATTACAAATTAGCACCTGGTGCTGATTTCTATACCGGTAGTACCAGTAGACTGTGCATGATAAGAAGCAGCAGAAATGACATGGACATCAGACGGGTGAGACTGTATCTACTGTACAGGTGAGCAGTGTGCAAATTTAGCAGCCAGTGTGTGAGTTCCTATATGCAAAGCTGTGTTTCGGAGTTTTGGGAGTTGTTATCTGTTCAGGAGTCTGATGGCAGTGAAAAAGAAGGAGTTCTTCAGTCTGGTTGTCCTGCATTTCACACTTCTGTACTTCTGGCCTGAGGGTAGAAATGTGGGTGGGGTCCCAGAGGATGGCGTCAGCTCTCCTTTTGGACTCTGTGGTGGTAGATGCTCTGCAGAGAGGTAAGGGGAGTGGAGTCCTGATGATCTTCTCCGCTGTCTTCACCACTGTCTGCAGGTGTTTGCACTCCAGGGCAGTGTTGCTGCCGTACCACGCAGTGATGCAGTTTGTCAGGATGCTCTCGATGACGCAGCTGCAGAAATTATTGAGGATCCTGGAGGACAGGCCAAACTTCTTCAGCATCCTCAGAAAGTGCAGTCGCTGTTGCGCTCTCTTAACCAGCTCTGTGGTGCTGTGTGTCCACTTAAGGTCCTCGCTGATGTGGATGCCCAGCTATTTAAAGCTGCTCACCCTTTCCACCTCAAGCTTCCAGATGAACAGCGGCCGATGGGGTCTCCTTCTCCTTTTCCTCATGTCCACTATCATCTCCTTTGTCTTGTCCGTGTTGAGGGTGAGGTTGTTGCCCTCACACCATGACACCAGGCTGGCCACCTCCCTCCTGTCCTCAGTGCTTTGTTTACCTGGCCTGGTGAGACTCTTAGTGGAGGGGGTGTGTGCATGAGTGTGTGTCTCTTAGAAAAGTCAGCATTCAGTAGCAGAACAAGCAAAGACGTTCGCCAACGGTGGGCAACATCTTTTACTTTCATGGAGCCAGTTGATCATCAGGTTCCTGAACTTGAGAGGCCACATACCATGGGAGATGTTCCATGAGATGACAGAGACTTATGGGTATGATATGCATATGAGTTATGTAGAGAAAGCCTGATGACAGTGACAAGTTTGGTTCCTCAGTCCATGGAGTCAAGAGAAGTCTTGAGCCTTGGTACCATGTGTGCTCCTGTCCCTTTGGACCATAGATGTGATGCTACAACCTGTCACTAACACTCCAACTTAAATCTCAGTTAACACCTGTCCCAGCACAAGGACAGATTATTGGTGAACATGAAAGTGTCAGAAAGCTCACAGTGTAGTGGTGCTCAGTGTTGTTTATAGGCAGGCCATCCTTCTTCCAGACCACACTGGGTTCTGGGTGTCCCACTGGGGGTCCACAGTTTAACACGGCTGTCTCCCCCTCCGCCACCTCCACATCATTGGGCTGCACACTGAATTCTTCCTTTAATGCTGCAACGACACAGTCATAATTAAGCTTAGTCATGAGCACAGTCATTTACAAGCATGTCCACTCTGTGATTACAACAGTGAAAAAAAAAGATTTTGTGCCAGTGAGAAGAGCAGAAATGGCATCCTGACCATCTTAACCCCGAAGCATTCCATCCAAATTCCCCACATTTAGCAGACACAAAGAAAATCTAATTCTTTCTTCACTGAATGGCTGTAGACAATATCAACCCCCCCCCCCCCCCCAGTGGAACCCCAGAATCTTAACAGGTCAAATTTGCAACTTCATTCTCCTCACTTTGTATTTTTTTTCTTGTAAATTTGTAACCTTTTTCTCAAAAATTTGCAACTTTTTTCCTGTAAATCTGAAACTTTTTCTTGAAACTTTGCAATTTCTTTCTTGTAATTCTTTAAAACTTTTTTTCTCCTCAATTTGCAGCTTCTTTCCTCTAAATTAGCAACATTTTTCTCCTCAATTTCCATTTTTTTCTTGTAAATTTGTAACTTTTTCTTGAAAATTTGCAACATTTTTCCTGTACTGTTTTTTAACTTTTTTCTCAAATATCTGGAACTTTTTCCTACAAATTTGAAAACTTTTTCTCAAAAATTGCAACTTTTTTCCTGGAAATTTGGAGCCTTTTTCTCTTCAAGCTGCAATTTTTGTTTGTTGAAAATGTGCAAATTTATTCTTGTAAATTTTTAAAACTTTTTTTCCTCAAATATTTCTGTTTTTCCAAAAAATTTGCTATCTTTTTCTCAAAAATTTGCACATTTTGTCTCAGAAATCAGCCACTTTATTCCTGTAAATTTTTCTTTTTACTTTTGTCTTAAATATTTGCAACTTTTTCCTATAAATTTGCAACCTTTTTCTCAAAAATATGCAACTTTTTCCTGTAAATGTGCAACTTTTTTCTCCTCAATTTACAATTTTTCTTTTGTAAATTTTGAACTTTTTCTCAAAAATTTGAAACTTTATTTTTGTAATTAACATTTTCCTAGAAAATTTGCAAGCTTTTTCTTAAAAATTTGCAAGCTTTTTCCTGTAAATTTGCAACTTTTTTCTCCTCAATTTGCAATTTTTCTCTTGTAAATATGAAACTTTTTTCTCAAATATTTGCAACTTTATTCTTGTAAATTTGTAACTTGTTTCTTGTAAAGTTTTTACTTTTTTCTCAAATATCTGCAACTTTTTCCAATAAATTTGGAGCCTTTTCCACTTCAAGCTGCAATTTTTTTTTTCTGGAAAATTTGCAACTTTATTCTTGTAAATTTTTTGAACTTTTTTCCTCAAATATTTGTTTTTCCAATAAATTTGCAATCCTTTTCTCAGAAATTAGCAACTTTATTCCTGTAAATTTTTCTTATTAATTTTGTCTCAAATATTTGCAACTTTTTCCTATTAATTTGCAGCCTTTTTCTCAAAAATATGCAACTTTTTATTGTAAATTTTTTCTCCTCAAATTGCAATTTTTCTTTTGTAAATTTGAAAATTCTTCTCAAAAATTTGCAACTTTATTTTTGTAATTTTAAAAACTTCTTTCCCTGAACTATTTATAACATTTTCCGATAAATTTCCAAACTTTTTCTCAAAAATTTGCACCTTTTTTCCTGTAAATTTGCTACTTTTTTATCCTGAATTTGAAAATTTTCTCTTGTAAATTTAGAACTTTTTTCTTGCAAATTTGCAACTTTTTCTTGTATTTTTTTTTAAACTTTTGTCTCAAACACAAAAGTTCAAAAGTTGCCTCATAACAACTCCCCCCACTCACAACTTGGTTCATCTCCTGCCGGTGTACAAACCCTTAGTACACAGACAACCTCCGGTCATGCGCACAGTGAAGTTATGGTCTGAGGAGGCAATGGACGCTCTAAAGGACTGTCTTGAACCACTGTCTGGGAGCAGCTCTGCGATCCACATGGTGAGGACATTGATGGCCTCACTCACACCATCACGGACTACATCAGCTTCTGTGTGGACAACACCGTTCCCACCAAGAGCATACGTTGTTGCTCGAACAACAAACCCTGGATCAACCCTGAGATAAAAACACTTCTGAGAGAGAAGAAGAGGATCTTCAGGTCAGGGAACAGGGAGATGCTGAAGTCCGTACAGAGGGAGCTGAGGAGAAAGATCAGAGAAGGCAAGGACAGCTTCAGGAAGAAGATGGAGGACAAGTTGCAACAGAGCGACATCAGCGGGGTCTGGAGAAACCTTAAAACCATCTCTGAGCTCCAGAATACCTCCCCCCAGGCCACGGGGGGCAGGGAGTGGGCGAACAATCTGAACCTGTTTTTTAATAGGTTTGACAAACAGCCCTCCCCCCCGACTGCACAACAACCACTGCTGCCTCTCAAGACATCGAGTCCTGCTGTCCACACCCCACTCCACCAACGCCCCCCCACTCCCAGCACACAGCCCCCCAACATGACCCTTACTAAGACCCAGGTGAGGACGGAGCTGAGGAAGATCAAGGCGAGGAAGGCGTCGGGACCGGACGGCATCAGCACAAAGCTCCTCAAGTCCTGTGCAGACCAGCTGTGTGGGATTGTGGAGTACATCTTCAACCTGAGCCTGAAGCTGGGGAGGGTACCACAGCTGTGGAAAACATCTTGTGTGGTACCTGTACCAAAGACTTCCCACCCCAAAGACCTGAACAGCTACAGACCGGTGGCCCTGACGTCTCACATGATGAAGACCCTGGAGAGACTGCTCCTTGTTCACCTCCGCCCCCTGGTGGGACCAGCGATGGATCCACTCCAGTTCGCCTACCAGCATGGCATTGGGGTGGAGGATGCAGTGATCTTCCTCCTTCACCGTTCCCTGTCCCACCTGGAGAAGCCCGGGAACACGGTGAGGATCATGTTCTTTGACTTCTCCAGTGCTTTCAACACCATTCAACCAATGATCCTGAAGGACAAGCTGCTGTGCGCTAGGGTGGACCAGCACCTGTCATCATGGATCCTGGACTACCTCACTAACTGGCCACAGTTTGTGAGAATCCGGGATTGTGTGTCCAACACGATCATCGGTAGCACGGGGGCCCCCCAGGGAACGGTTTTGGCTCCCTTCCTGTTCTTTTTTTTTTTTAAATCACCCTTTATTGTCATTCAACCATACAACCAATCATGTACAGTAGAACAAAATTGTGCTTTTCCTATCTACAGTATTAATCACACACACCCCATGTGTAGAATCAGGGGGCCGCTGCCATGCAAGGCGCTGCCACAGATTTCCCTCCTCCATTCCATTATTGCTGAGCACCAAGCTGGAGAGCAGGAAGTTCCACTTTTTATATGGTCTTCGGCATGACCCGGCCGGGATTTGAACCCCTGCCTCCGGGGTGTGGGGCGGATGCTCTACCAACTGAGCCACCACTCCGGTAATTTCCGGTAATTCACCCTTTATACTGCGGACTTCTCACACAACACAACACAACACACTGCCATCTACAGAAGTTCTCTGATGACTCTGCGATCGTCGGCCTCATCTCCCACGGAGATGAAGCTGAGTACAGAGGACTTATCCAGGACTTCGTGGACTAGTGCCATCGGAACTGCCTCCAGATCAACGCGAGGAAAACTAAGGAGCTGGTGGTGGACTGCTGCAGGCAAGGACAACCCCTCACAGCACCAGCAAACATCCAGGGAACAGACATCGAGATGGTGACATCCTACAAGTACCTGGGTGTTCATCTGAACAATAAACTAGACTGGTCACACAATACTGACGCACTCTACAAGAAGGGACAGTGCAGGCTGTTCCTACTGAGGAGACTCAGGTCTTTTGGTGTACAAGGGGCGCTGCTGAAGACATTCTACGACACGGTGGTGGCATCAGCCATCACTTTTGGAGTGGTCTGCTGGGGCAGTGGCATTACAGCAGCCGATAGGAAGAGACTGAACAAACTGATCAAGAAAGCTAGCTCTGTCCTGGGGCAACGCCTTGACCCAGTGGAGGAGATAGGAGAGAGATGGATGGTGGCTAAACTGTCATCTCTGCTGGAGTCCAAGTACCACCCTATGCAGGACATACTGAACACACTGAGGAGCTCATTTAGCAGTAGACTACATCATCCTAGGTGCGCAACCGAGAGGTTTTGCAGGTCCTTCCTACCTACGGCTGTCAGACTGTATAACCTAAGCAGGGCTGCTCGCACAGATAGCAAAAAAAACGTGACAACCTAATAGTATTGAATGCAAAAGACGCAATAGACTTACACAAATGGTCCCCTCCAGTATACAACTAGGACAATATCAGTCGCTACGGAGGGTGACAATATGTATGGGTTCATATTCATACCATGTAGGGTAACTAAAGGGCCTTTTCCATTAGTATCGCCTTGGCCTTATTTACTTCTACTTGTCTCGCTTTCTCGCCCTTTCCACTGTACCCAGCACGGTTTAACCGACACTATTTTCGTGCCTGTTAAGAGGCAGGGTATAAGCGTGCAAAAGCGAGCCAAGATGTGACGTCAGTAGACTGCTAGCCGCTGATTGGTCAGGGCGTAACATCACGAAAGCACCCGTCTTCGTTGAAATCTTTACGACCGCCATTTGCAATCTTTCACAGACTAACTCGGTCACGGAGTAAATATGCTATTAATACAGACAGCGTTGTAGGTTTTGCGGAAATCTACACCGTGGTCCAACGAAGAGGTGCGGGGTTTTCTCTGCTTGGTGGCAGATACACAGTGAGAGGAGTGATCCGGACCCATACAGATGACAGTCCAGAATAGAACCGTACTACTGACAAGCTGAAGACGAACGTGAGAGAACCATCGATGGTGAGTGATTTGTAATAATGTGCATCTGTTCGCTTATTTATCCTGTTGGTGGTAAGCTCACTTTTTTTGAGCAATATAGCGCTGTTCTGTGCTGGCTATCGAGTGTTAGCTAGTAGCTAGCTAGTACCAACTGCTGATTCGCGCTTGTTTTCTCCTGAGTATTCGCTTGTGAGAGCAAAACGATGAAATATGTTAATGCTGGTTAAAGTCCTGGTTTTTGTATGTGCTGCACTTTGGTGCTGCGCATTAAATTGTGTGCAATTTAATGCTAGAATGTGTTTCCACATGCCAGGGGTTAGCCTCCCTGTTTACAGTGGATACTGGTGAGACCACAGGAGCCGAAATCTCAACAATATAAAAGTGCTTTTTCAAACCAGTGATTTATAAAGTCATTCATATAATTTTCTAAAGCGTCAGAATAGACCCACACACCTATTCTGTGGATTTTCCATAAAAGGTGCTGGAACAGTATTGTGCATGTACAGAGTGGATCCTGCGGTGCTTGTCAGGATAACGAAGCATTTTTGTCACATCCCACCACTGAAAACCCCAAATTCAATTTGGCAAAAAAATTACAATATTACATAAACTTTAAAAAATAGTTTTTAAATAGAAATGTTGGCCGCTGAGGTGTTGGTTAATATGGGCTGTAGCCATAATCATCAATATTAAAATAAACACTTTCAATATATCACTGTCCCTGTAATGAATCTATATATGGGTTTCACTTTCTGAAATGAGTGACAAAAATATTTAACTTTTTCATGATATTCTAATTTTTGAGATGTGCCTGTATAAGTGATGAACTTGCTTGAAACTAACCACCATCCATTTCTGTCATTCATCTAGGCAGGAGGAAAGCAGCCGCTCAACAACGGACGTCGCCACTGTGGAACGTACTGAAATCCTTTGCTTTTATAGGTAAAGTGTCAAAACCAAAGTAGCACAATTTCCACTTAATATAAAAGGGACTGAACTGAGATTTATTTGATTGTGTGAGTATTAATTACAGAATAATTGAAAAAGATTGGTGCATCAACTGTAAAATAAACCACTTGTTAATGTATTTATTTTTTTTGTCAGATCACTTGTGTGATCCTTTGTGAGTTATGTTCATAACTGTATCTTTTGGGGAATGGCAGTTGTTCAGTCATCAATATAATTTAGTTTATACGTGTAGTTTATACTCTATCATCAATAAACTCATGCAGTAACAGGACACATTACAAATATTTGAGACCCATTGTAGTGCTTCCTTTTATATTTTAGCAATGCTAGTACAAAGCACCGCTCACACTTATAAAATCGACTTTACATCAGTGCAGCTACATGAAAATTGTGGTTAAATACAACAACAAAGTACTTTATTGTCACATTGGAATTGGAATCGCTCCTGTTTTGTTTTTCTTTTGAATTCTTGGATGGAATATGGATGGGCAATATAAGCTGCAGCTTCAGCCATCACCCATTTCAGATAACCTATGTTGAACTGTATAATCAGAGGAGTTATTGTTTAATTCGACCGTATTAGATTTTTTTTCCCCTTTGTTATATTATTCTATTTTCTTTTAATCTATCCGAAATAAAGATTCATTCATTCACATTCCACCGCTGGGTTTTAGCAACAAGTGTATTTCCCAAATATGTTGTAAACTTCCTTTATTTAACCACCACCCATTTCTGTCTAGGCAAGAGGTAAACGATCGATCCACCCCAAACTGGACCTTGCATCACTATTTACAGAGATGCAGGCCTAAGATCTGCTGATCTGAGACCAGTGTGAGCTGCACATCCCAGCTGCTGAGTGAACCAGTCTTACAGTTTGAGTTTTGCACATTCTGAATAATCTGGAATTTGCTGCTGATTGTAATAAACAATTTAGTGACTTATGTGTTTGCATCATGATTTCTATTTTTGTCTGTTAATACACTGGTGGGAAAAGAGTCAATAGTACAAACCATTAATGGGTGACCTTGAAAATAATGGCTCATTTTTAAGAAATTTATGTCACATGGTGGTAACCTTCACATATAAAAAAGAGACATCTGCAAAAACTTCAGAGGTTTATTGTCAGTACAATACTACATGAATGCATGTATGCATGTATACATGTATGCATGTATACATACATGTATGCATACATACATGTATACATACATACATACATGTATGCAAGTATACATGCATCAATGCATGTATAGTACATTGTTGATGCAGAGAATATATATTTCTACAGTATATATATCTAGTAAATCAAGCATTTTCCATGTAACCTTGTGACTGCATTATTTTAATTGCTTTTAATCCTAGATCAAGTTTGTTTTGGCCTAAAATGCATCATAACTGTCAAATATATCTAATTATACCTAACTCAGTACTGTTTACTTTTTGAATATATATTTTGTGGCTAATATAGTTATTAACCTGGAGATCAAGTTGTGTCAGCTGATCATTTTTTGCTATGACACCATCTCAGACTCAGTGCAGCTGGAGAAGGTACGTCCATGATGTCTCAACAGTCTTTCCATGATTTTCACGCAGATCAGAGCAATTTTTTTTTCCCACAATATTTTTATTGAACCTTTTTTTTTTTACAAACAGCACACACAGTCAGACACTAACACTAAAGTAATTTAAAAACTAAAAAGAACAATAACAAAATAACAAAAAAAGGGTAATAAAAACAACAACCATTAACAAAAACAAGTCTACAACAATGCTCCTCTGTTTAGTCTAGGTAATCTATTACATAAGAATACATAATATACATTCACCAGCTTGGAATTTGCAAGGTCCACACATATCATTCACCTTCTTCTTCAGAAGTTATGTTTAATTTCTTTACATAATCAATGAAAGGTCTCCATATATTCTCAAACACATTTTCCTTTGATTTCAGTATGTATGTTATTCTTTCTAGTGGAAGGCTGGTAATATCTGTCTTAACCACTGAGTCACATCTGGTCTATGAGTCTTTTTCCACAGTAGTGCAATACATTTTTTGGCATTAAGCAAACTGAGGTCTATGAATGCTCTTTCACTCTTATTAAAGTTATGTTTTTCTGGACACAGACCCAACAAAAACAGTTTAGGGTTCAATGTGATTTGTTTTGAAATTATTTTTTCAATTGTTACCCTCACCTCTTCCCAAAACATTCTGATTTTTCTACATTCCCATAAACAGTGAAATAGGGTTCCTTTACTTAGATCAGAGCAATTTTTTGCACAGGAAATAAACCAGACATTCTTAAGCTCTACAACCACTGATCGTTTGTGAAGCTGTATTGACATCAGTGACAGGCTGTGCTGAACACCAGACTGACCGTTTGAAGCAGTAATTTTCCCTCAACAGAGCCATCTGAAACACACACAGCATACATATTTTAGTACCTAACAGCGATAACTTGCAGAGATTACAGTGTAGTACGACGTACAGTGATCCCTCGCTACTTCGCGCTTCACCTTTCGCGCCCTCAGTGCATCGCAGATTTTTCAAAAATATTCATCAAAAATTCAAAATTGAGAAATAATGGGCGGGCGCTAGCAGAAGGCAGGGAGACTACATTACAACATCAGGTATCAACACGGAGAGCCGCACAACTCAAAATCCACCTCTCTGTTCGCTGTTCTCGTGTTGGCTCGGCTCGGGAATCTCGCAAGCGGATTGGCCGAGACGTTTCACCCCGCAAGCTGATTGGCCGAGACGTTTTACCCAGCTTCTCTCCCTGCCGAGCGCCCACCCAGCGAAGGAAGACCGCATTCATTGCTCTTTATCGCTCGTGTTGCTTAGTCTCGCCGCGTGGAACTTTTCGCTGTTCTCTTGTGCCATTTTGTGCGAAATAGTCTTCCCGTCGAGCCACTACGCCGCCTCCTGCAGCTTCTCCAGCTCTATCGGAAGCTGCCCTCGACGATCCTGCTCCTCTAGCACCAGACGATGAGGCGTCACCTGAGGAGCAGTAAAGCTCTCATTAACCTGTGCAGTAAATCATCTTCATCTTGAGTTACGTATCTTGTTATAAGAATGAAAGAGTTCTAAAAACATATTTATGTACACTTTATTTACATCTACGTATGTATGTACACTTACACACACACACACACACACATACACACACACACACACACGTATCATATGAGAGAGAGAGTGAGAGAATGAACGTACGTATTATTTATGGGTGACGTCATTAGGGGTGACGCTACTTCGCGGTTTTTCACTTTTCGCGGTCGGTTCTGGAACCCATTAACCGCGATAAGTGAGGGATCACTGTACTTATAGCAAACTAGCAATAGCAACATTAGCTTACCGTCATATGACCTGGTTTGTATCCTCACGTCTTCGGCTCTCCCAGAAGCTGCAGAACTATCCCAGAGTGTTTCGTCTCACTGCCTGTACCCTTGTCTGACGGTCCTTTTTGGCATTTACGGTGAAAAAAGCCACAGACCAAGGAGTCGCCTTGTAAAGCCGCCATGTTGTGTTTAGCTTGGGTCGCGTGTTTTACGTCACAGGAGTGTGGCACCGCCTTGCTGTAAAAAAAATCCCGCCCACCACAGCTTAACCCCGCTTTACTCGGCTGCTATGGAGACACAACCGCGGCCGAAACGAGTAGTAACGAAACGAAACGAGGCGAGTCGAACTGGGCTAGTGGAAAAACGCATAAGTAGATGATTATGCTGTTTATTCCATCAAGCTACAATGCTCCGCACTGTGTATATATATTTATATATTTATGTGTACATATGTATATTCACTGCTCTTATTTTCTTATCTTCTAAATTATTGCTCTGAGTGCTGCTATCCCTGTGCTGCTGCAATCCTGGAATTTCCCCATTGTGGGACTAATAAAGGCTTATCTTTGTTTATCTTCTCTTCTCTTAAATATTTGCAACTTCTTTCCTGTAAATTTGAAACTTTTTTCTCCTCAATTTGCCATTTTTCTCTTGTAAATATGAAACTTTTTTTTTTTAAATATGCAACTTTTTTCTTGTAAAGATTTTCTATTTTGTCCTCAAATATCTGCAACTTTTTTAGATAAATCTGCAACCTATTTTCTCAAAAACTGCAACATTTTTCCTGTAAATTTGCAACTTTAGTCTTGTAAATTTTTAAACTTTTTTCCACAAATATTTATAAGTTTTTCCCATCAATCTTTTTCTCAAAAATTTGCAACTTTTTTCCTGGAAATTTGAAACTTTTTATTGAAAATTTTCAACTTTTATCCTGTAAATCTGCAACATTTTTCCCCTCAATTTGCAATTTTTTTCTTGTAAATTTCAAACTTTTTCTTGAAATTTGTAACTTTTTTCTTGTAAAGTTTTTACTTTTTTCAGAAATATCTGCAACCTATTCCTATTAATTTGCAAAATTTTTCACAAAAATCGCATCATTTTTCCTGTAAATTTGCAACTTTATTCTTGTAAATTTTCAAACTTTTTGTCCAGAAATATTTGTTTTTCCTATGAATCTTTTTCTCAAAAATTTGTAACTTTTGTTCTCAAAAATTAGCAAAATTTTTCTTGTAATTTTTGTTTTTAACTTTTGTCTCAAATATATGGAACATATTTCCTGTAAATTCACAACTTTTTTCTCCTCAATTTGCAATTTTTGTCTTGTAAATTTGGAACTTTTTCTCAAAAATTTGAAACTTTATTTTTGTAATTAACATTTTCCTATAAAATTTGCAAGCTTTTTCCTGGAAATCTGAAACTTTTTCTTGAAAATTTTCAACTTTTATCCTATAAATTTGAAACCTTTTTCTCAAAAATTGCAACATTTTTCCTGTAAATTTGCAACTTTAGTCTTGTAAATTTTTAAACTTTTATCCACAATATTTATAAGTTTTTCCTATAAATCTTTTTCTCAAATATTTGTAACTTTATTCTTGTAAATTTGCAACTTTTTTCTCCTCAATTTGCAATTTTTCTCTTGTAAATGTGGAACTTTTTTTGCAAAAATTTGCACCTTTATTCTTGTAAATTTTTAAACTTGTTTCCATTAAATATTTATAACTTTTTCCTATAAATATGAAAACTTTTCTTCAAAAAAATAGCATTTTTTTTCTGGTAAATTTGCAACTTTTTCTTGTAAATTTGCAACTTTTCCTTGAAAACTGTAACTTTTGTCTTGTAAAGTTTTTACTTTTTACACAAATACCTGCAATTTTGTCCAATAAATCTGGAGCCTTTTCCTCTTTAAGGTGCAATTTTTTTCTTGAAAATTTGCAACTTTATTCTTATAAATTTTTTTATAAGCTTTTTTCCTCAAATATTTATGTTTTTCCTATAAATTTGCAATCTTTTTTCTCAAAAATTTGCCACTTTTTTCTCAGAAACTAGCAAATTTATTCCTGTAAATTTTTCTTTTTAACTTTTGTCTCAAATATTTACAACTTCTGTCCTGTAAATTTGCTACTTTTTTCTCCTGAATTTGAAAATTTTCTCTTGTAAATTTGGAACTTTTTTCTTGCAAATTTGCAACTTTTTCTTGTAATTTTTTTAACTTATGTCTCAAATATTTGCAACTTTATTTTTGTAATTTTAAAAACTTCTTTCCCTCAACTATTTATAGCATTTTTCTCAAAAAATTGCAATCTTTTTCCTGTAAATTTGCAACTTTTTCTTGAAAATTTTTAACTTTTATCCTGTAAATTTGCAACTTTTTTCCCCTCAATTTGCAATTTTGTTCTTGTAAATTTGCAACTTTTTCTTGAAATTTGTAACTTTTTTCTTTCAAAGTTTTTACTTTTTCACAAATATCAGCAACTTTTTCCTATAAATTTGCATCATTTTCCTCCTCAAATTGCAATTTTTCTCTGGTAAATTTGCAACTTTTTTCTCAAAAATATGCAACATTTTCCAGTAAATTTTTTCTGCTTAATTTGCAATTTTTCTTTTCTAAATTTGGATCTTGTTCTCAAAAATTTGCAACTTTATTTTTGTAATTTTAAAAACTTCTTTCCCTCAATTATTTATAACATTTTCCTAGAAATCTGCAAACTTTGTCTCAAAAATATGCAAACTTTTTCCTGGAAATTTGAAACTTTATCTCAAAAATTTGCAATGTGTTTCCTGTAAATTTGCAACTTTTTTCTTCTGAATTTGCAATTTTTCTCTTGTAAATTTGGAATTTTTTCCACAAAAATTTGCAACTTTTTTCCTGTAAATTTGCAACTTTTTTGTTTTGGTTTTTTTTTGCAACTTTTTTCTTTTCAATCTGCAATTTTTCTCTTGTAAATTTGGAACTTTTTTTATGTGAAATTTGCAACTTTTTTCTTTTAAAAATTTTCTGCTTTTTTCTAAAATATCGCCAAATTTTTCCTAAAAATTTGAAACCTTTTTCTCAAAAACTGCAACATTTTTCCTACAAATTTGCAACTTTAGTCTTGTAAATTTTTAAACTTTATTCCACAAATATTTATAAGTTTTTCCTATAAATCTTTTTCTTAAAAATTTGCAACTTTATTCCTGTAAATTTGCAACTTTTTTCTCCTCAATTTACAATTTTTCGTTCGTAAATTTGGAACTTTTTCTCAAAAATTTGAAAATTTATTTTTGCAATTAAAAAACTTCTTTCTCTCAACTATTTATAACAATTTCCTAGAAAATTTGCAAGCTTTTTCTCAAAAATTTTCAACTTTTTTCCTGGAAATTTGAAACTTTTTATTGAAAATTTTCAACTTTTATCCTGTAAATTTGCAATTTTGTTCTCCTCAATTTGCAATTTTTCACTTGTAACTTTGGAAAATTTCTCTCAAAAATTTGGAAATTTTTTCCTGTAAATTTTCAACTTTTTTCTCCACAATTTGCAATTTTTCTCTTGTAAATATGAAACTTTTTTCTCAAAAATTTGCAACTTTATTCTTGTAAATTTGTAACTTGTATCTTGTAAAGTTTTTACTTTTTTCTCAAATATCTGCACCTTTTGTCAATAAATTTGAAGCCTTTTCCTCTTCAAGCTGCAATTTTTTTTTCTGGAAAATTTGCAACTTTTTTCTTGTAATTTTTTTAAAAACTTTTTTTCCTCAAATATTTATGTTTTTCCTATAATTCTGCAATTTTTTTCTCAAAAAATTTGCACACTTTTTTCTCAGAAATTAGCAACTTTATTCCAGTAAATTTTTCTTTTTACTTTTGTCTCAAATATTTGCAACTTTTTCCTATAAATTTGCAACATTTTTCTCAAAAAACTGCAACATTGGGCGCATGCGCACGCAGCGACCAGCAGCTGGTGATATAGTGCGTGTGTGTGTTTTTTGTACTTTTTTACGTTTTTAGAAAATCCTCTGTGTCGTTTCTGCCCTGGAGCGTTTGTGGAATATATGGCGAAGAGCTCCCTGGTATCTGCAACATGGATTTCCTCTCCTCTCTCGCACTGCTGCTATCTGTGCTGTGGCTCTTTGTCTCTGAGGTAAATGCGTTCGGCTCCATGGCGAGCAGAATAGCGGGCAGAATACAATATTCCAGGGATGTGTTGCTACGCTTAAACACAGCTGATGCAGCGTCTCTGATTGAGCCCAAACTGCAACTGCCGGACTTTATTTTGAGAGACGGACACAGCGGTGAAAAGAGGAGCGGCAGAAGGAAGCGTGGAAGACGTGGAGGTGTGAAATTGCGCCTTAGGAGACGTCAGTTTGGTAACATTCCTCTTCCTTCGATAATTTTTGGAAATGCACAGTCTGTAAGAAACAAGGTGGAAGAAATTCAAGGCAATGTACGTTACCAGAAGGATTTTAAGAACTGCTGCGTCATGGCTTTCACTGAATCTTGGCTTACTGCGCATGATCGAGATGCAGACCTGTGGATTGATGGCTTTGGAGCCCCGCTGCGCTCGAATCGGCAGGAAGAGGCAATGGGGAAGCGTCAGGGGGGCGGAGTATGTTTATACATTAATAAGCAGTACTGCACATCTGTCACGGTCAGAGAGCGCATCTGTACACCCGATGTAGAGCTGCTGTCTGTGTCACTACGCCCCTTTTATTTGCCTCGAGAGTTTCCCCAACTTTTCATCACAACTGTGTACATTCACCCGAGGGCAGACGCTGACTCCGCCTCCAGCACCATCTCTGATGTGGTGCAGCGGCTGCAGTCAATTTCTCCAGAGGCGCCAAACTTCATTCTTGGGGATTTTAACCATGTTTCTTTAAAGAAGACACTTAAAAACTTTCATCAGTATGTCTCCTGCCCAACCAGGCGAAAAAAGACATTGGACCTGTGCTATGGATCCATAGAGAGGGCCTATAAATCACTCCCCCTTCCTCCTTTAGGATCATCAGATCACAACTGTGTTCATTTGCTGCCCACATATAAAACTGCTCTCAGAAGAGGCAAGGTGGAGACGAGAGACATTGATGTGTGGACAGAAGATTCAGAGCACAGCCTCCAGGAATGCTTTGACTGTACAGACTGGAAGATGTTCATAATGGCCTGCGGGGATGATTTGGACTCTCTGGCTGAGCTCACATGCTCATACATGGCTTACTGTCAAAATAAGTTTGTTCCACGTAAACGTGTCAAAATATACCCCAACAACAAACCATGGGTTACTAAATCAGTTAAATCCTGCTTACAGAGGAAAGCACTTGCCTTTAAACAGGGGTCTGTTTCTGAGCTACAGGTTGCCACAAAGGAGCTGAAGGCCGAAATTTTAAGAGCAAAGCAGAATTATACATCAGAATTGGAAAGCAAGATGGCAGCAAATAAACTTGGTTCAGCCTGGGCCAGTATGAAAACTATTGCTGGCCTTCAGAGCACAGAGCGCAGTAATCGTGTGTTTTTAGATGGTTTTAGTTCAGACACAGAGCTGGCTAATGCTCTTAATTGTTTTTACGGTCGTTTTGACTCCTTTGATTTTAGCACAGAAATCCAAGATTTGAAACAGAAACTCAAAGACAATCAGCACTTTAATATTGAGATGCAGGATGTTAAAAGGGAGTTCTGCGCTGTAAAAGTGAACAAAAGTCAGGGCCCTGATAATATATGTGGGCGCCTGGTAAAGTCCTGTGCAAATGAACTGAGTCCTATATTTCATTACATTTTCAATAAGTCCTTACAGACACAACATGTGCCTAAGATCTGGAAAGATGCCGTGGTTGTTCCCGTTCCAAAATCCAGCTGTCCTAAAACGGTAAATGACTTTAGACCAGTTGCTTTGACTTCAATTTTAATGAAAATTTTTGAAAAACTGGTCAGATGTGAGGTCCTAAGGCAGACTGAACATGCATTGGATCCTCTGCAGTTTGCCTATAGGCCTCACAGAGGAGTGGAGGACGCCACTGTAACTCTGTTTAACATGCTTTTTAAACATCTGGATTTTAATGGGACACACGCCAGGCTTTTATTTGTGGACTTTTCTTCTGCCTTTAATACAATCCAACCACATATTTTAGTTGAAAGGCTCCTGCAACAATTTGATTTGAGCAATAATCTGGTGGGTTGGATTCTGGATTTCTTAACCAACAGGACGCAGAGAGTAAGGGTCAATGGCACATTGTCTGACCTAAAGTGCTCTTCTACTGGCTCTCCTCAGGGGTGTGTGTTGTCACCACTACTCTTCATCCTGTACACAAACATGTGTCGGACCAGACATGACAACAGACACATTATAAAGTATGCTGATAACTCAGTCATTGTCAGTCTCCTCCAGGATGGTGAGAGTGGCCACGGCCCAGTAGTTGATGACCTTGTTCACTGGTGTGAGGATTCCTACCTGCAGCTGAATACAACAAAAACTAAAGATATGATTATTGACTTTAGGAGGAAAACTCCCAGGCACAAAGTCACCATACTAAAAGGCCAGACCACCGAATGTGTACAATCGTACAAATATCTTGGGACGATTATTGACAGTAAATTAAACTTTGAAGTGAACTGTGAAAGGGGGTGCAAAAAGGGTCAGCAAAATTTGCATTGTTTGAGGAAACTTGCACGCTTCCAAATTGACCGAACCATAATGACTATGTTTTATCGGGCTTTTATTGAATCTGTTATATCCTTTTCTTTAATGTCATGGTTTGGTCAGATAAAACTGAAACAGAGGAAATCCTTGGATCAGGTAGTTAGATGGTCCAGTCGTTTGCTTGGTGAGTCACAGCTGAGCCTGACATCCCTGTACACCAGACAAGTACAGAGGATGGCCGACTCGATTTTAAATGATGACTCCCACCCTTTGCACTGCAACTTTCAGCTTCTTCCCTCCAGACGGAGGTTTGCTGTCCCAAAAAGCAAAACCCAGCGCTACAAAAACAGCTTTGTCCCTGCTGCTGTCAAAGAGTTGAAGAAGCTATAAAAATTATATTGTACATATTTTATATTTACCTATTTTGTAAGATGTGTGCCTGTGTTTGTGTCTATGTTGAATGTAATTAGTGGCTTGTAAATATGGATGTCACTAGACTGCAAAACAAATCTACCTAAGGGTACAAATAAAGTAACCTGAACCTGAACTTTTTATTGCAAAATTTTTATCATCAATTCGCAGTTTTTCTTTTGTAAATTTGGAACTTCTCAAAAATTTGCAACTTTATTTTTTTAATTTTAAAAACTTCTTTCCCTCAACTATTTATAACATTTTCCTAGAAAATTTGCAATTTTTTTTCTCAAAAATTTGCCACCTTTTTCCTAGAAATTTGAAAATTTTTCTTGAAAATTTTTAACTTTTATCCTGTAAATTTGCAACTTTTTTCCCCTCAATTTGCAACTTTTTCTTGAAATTTGTAACTTTTTTCTTTCAAAGTTTTTACTTTTTTCACAAATATCAGCAACTTTTTCCTATAAATTTCAATCAATTTGCAATTTTTCTCTTTTAAATTTGCAACCTTTATCTCAAAAATATGCAACTTTTTCCTGAAAATTTCTTCTGCTCAATTTGCAATTTTTCTTTTCTAAATTTGGATCTTGTTCTCAAAAATTTACAACTTTATTTCTGTAGTTTTAAAAACTTCTTTCCCTCAATTATTTATAACATTTTCCTAGAAATCTGCAAACTTTTTCTCAAAAGTCTGCAACCTTTTTCCTGGAAATTTGAAACTTTTTCTCAAAAATTTTCAGTGTTTTTCCTGTAAATTGGCAACTTTTTTATCCTCAATTTGCAATTTTTCTTTTCTAAATTTGGATCTTGTTCTCAAAAATTTGCGACTTTATTTTTGTAGTTTTAAAAACTTCTTTCCCTCACTTATTTATAACATTTTCCTTGAAATCTGCAAACTTTTTCTCAAAAATTTGCAACCTTTTTCTTGGAAATTTGAAACTTTTTCTCAAAAATTTGCAACGTCTTTCCTGTAAATTTGCAACTTTTTTCTTCTGAGTTTGCAATTTTTCTCTTGTAAATTTGGAACTTTTTTCCACAAAAATTTGCAACTTTTTTCCTGTAAATTTGCAACTTTTTTGTATAGTTTTTCAACTTTTTTTCTCAAATATCTGCAACTTTTTCCTATAAATCTGAAAACTTTTTCTCAAAAATTAACAATTTTTTTCTGTTAAATTTGCAACTTTTTCTTGTAAATTTGTTTCTTTTTTCTTGTTAATTTGTAACTTTTTTCTTGTGGTTTTTACTTTTTTCACAAATATCTGCAATTTTTTCATTGCAATTTACAAACTTTTTCTCAAAAATTAAATTTTTTTTCCCTGTAAATCGGAAACTTTTTTTTTTGTAATTTGCAACTTCTGTCCTGTAAATTTGCAATTTTTTTCCTCAATTTGCAATTTTTTTTCCTATAAATTTACAACTTTTTTACTTGAAATTTGCAGCTTTTTTCTTGTAAAGATTTTCTGCCTTTTTCTAAAATATCGGCAAATTTTTCCAATAAATTTGCAACCTTTTTCTCAAAAATTGCAACATTTTTCCTGTAAATTTGCAACTTTAGTCTTGTAAATTTTTAAACTTTTTTTCCACAAATATTTATAGGCTTTTCCTATAAATCTTTTTCTCAAAAATTTGCAATTTTATTCGCCTCATTTTACTATTTTTCGTTTGTAAATTTGGAACTTTTTCTAAAAAATTTGCAACTTTATTTTTGTAATTTTAAAACCTTCTGTCCCTCAACTATTTATAACACTTTCCTAGAAAATTTGCAAGTTTTTTCTCAAAAATTTGCAACCTTTTTCCTGGAAATTTGAAACTTTTTCTTGAAAATTTTCAACTTTTATCCTGTAAATTTCAAACTTTTTTCCCCTTAATTTGCAATTTTTTTCTTGTAAATTTGCAACTTTTTCTTGAAATTTGTAACTTTTTTCTTGTAAAGTTTTTACTTTTTTCAGAAATATTTGCAACTTTATCCGATAATTTTGAAACATTTTTTCACAAAAATCACAACATTTTTCCTGTAAATTTGCAACTTTATTCTTGTAAATTTTTAAACTTTTTGTCCAGAAATATTTATGTTTTTCTTATAAATGTTTTTCTCAAAAATTTGCAGCATTTTTCTTGTAATTTTTGTTTTTATCTTTTGTCTCAACTATTTGGAACGTTTTTCCTGTAAGTTTGCAGCTTTTTTGCTGTAAATTTGCAACTTTTTTTCTCCTCAATTTGCAATTTTTCTTTTCTAAATTTGGAACATTTCTCTCAAAAATTTGGAAATTTTTTCCTGTAAATTTGCAACTTTTTTCTCCTCAATTTGCAATTTTTCTCTTGTAAATTTGGAACCTTTTTCTTGTAAAGATTTTCTACTTTTTTTCTCAATTATCTGCAACTTTTTCCTATAAATTTACAACCTTTTTTTCTAAAATTGCAACATTTTTCCTGTAAATTTGCAACTTTAGTCTTGTAAGTTTTTAAACCTTTTTTCCACAAATATTTATGTTTTCCCTATAAATCTTTTTCTCAAAAATTTCCAACTTTTTTCCTGTAAATTTGCTACTTTTTTCTCTTCAATTTGAAAATTTTCTTTTGCAAATTTGCAACTTTTGACTGTTGTGTCAAATATTTGCAACTTCTTTCCTGTAAATTTGAAACTTTTTCTCCTCAATTTTTCTCATGTAAATATGCAACTTTTTACTTTATTCTTGTAAATTTGTAACTTGTTTCTTGTAAAGTTTTTACCTTTTTCCTCAAATATCTGCAACTTTTTCCAATAAATTTGGAGCCTTTTCCTCTTCAAGCTTTTTTTCTGGAAAATTTGCAACTTTATTCTTGTAATTTTTTTTAAACTTTTTTCTCCTCAATTTGCAATTTTCTTTTATAAATTTGAAACTTTTTCCTCAAAAATTTGCTGTTTTTCCTGTAAATTTGCAAATTTAGTCTTGTAAATTTTTAAACTTTTTTCTACTATTTTTCTTTTGTAAATTTGGAACTTTTTCTAAAAAAATTGCAACTTTATTTTTGTAATTTTAAAACCTTGTTTTTTCTCAAAAATTTGCAACCTTTTTCCTGGAAATTTGAAACTTTTTCTTGAAAATTTTCAACTTTTATCCTGTAAATTTCAAACTTTTGTTACAAAATTTGTAACTTTTTTCTTGTAAAGTTTTTACTTTTTTCCGAAATATTTTGGAGCCTTTTATTCTTCAAGCTGCAATTTTTTTTTCTGAAAAGTTTGCACCTTTATTCTTGTAAATTTTTTAAACTTTTTTCCTAAAATATTTATGTTTTTCCTATAAATCTGCAATCTTTCTCTCAAAAAATTTGCCACTTTTTTCCTCAGAAATTAGCAACTTCATTCCTGTAAATTTTTCTTTTTACTTTTGTCTCAAATATTTGCAACTTTTTCCCATAAATTTGCAACATTTTTCTCAAAAATTCTTTTGTAAATTTGGAACTTCTCAAAAATTTGCAACTTTATTTTTGTAATAGTAAAAACTTCTTTCCCTCAACTATTTAAAACATTTTCCGATAAATTTGCAAACTTTTTCTCAAAAATTTGCAACCTTTTTCCTGGAAATTTGAAACTTTTTTCTCCTCAATTTGCAATTTTTCTCTTGTAAATTTGGAAATTTTTTCATAAAAATTTGCAACTTTTTTTTCCTGTAAATTTGCTACTCTTTTCTACTCAATTTATAATTTTTCTCTTGTAAATTTGGAACTTTTTTTGTAAATCTGTAACTTTTTCTTGCAAATTTTTTTAACTTTTGTCTCAAATATTTGCAACTTCTTTCCTGTAAATTTGCAACATTTTTCTCCTCAATTTGCAATTTTTTTCTTGTAAATTTGCAACTTTTTTTTAAAATTTGCAACTTTTTTCTTGTAAAGATTTTCTTCTTTTTTCTCAAATATCTGCAACTCTTTCCTATAAATTTACAACCTTTTTTCTCAAAAATTTGCAACTTTTTTCTCCTCAATTTGCTACTTTTTTCTCCTCAATTTGCAATTTTTCTCTTGTAAATTTGGAAGTTTTTTCTTGTAAATCTGCAACTTTTTTTTGCAATTTTTTTAAACTTTTGTCTCAAATATTTGTAACTTCTTTCCTGTAAATTTGCAACTTTTTTCTCCTCAATTTGCATTTTTTTTTCTTGGAAATTTGCAACTTTTTCTTTTGAGATTTGAAACTTTTTTCTTGTAAAGATTTTCTACTTTTTTCTAAAATATCTGCAAATTTTTCCTATAAATTTGCAACCTTTTTCTCAAAAATTGCAGCATTTTTCCTGTAAATTTGCAACTTTTTTCTCCTCAATTTACAATTTTTCTTTTGTAAATTTGGAACTTTTTCCAAAAAATTTGAACTTTATTTTTGTAATTTTAAAAACTTCTTTCCCTCAACTATTTATAACATTTTCCTAGAAAATTTGCAATTTTTTTCTCAAAAATTTACAACCTTTTTCCTGGAAATTTGAAACTTTTTCCATAAAATTTTCAACTTTTATCCTGTAAATTTGAAACTTTTTTCCCCTCAATTTGCAATTTTATTCTTGTAAATTTGCTACTTTTTCTTGAAATTTATAACTTTTTTCTTTCAAAGTTTTTAATTTTTCACAAATATCTGCAACTTTTTCCTATAAATTTGCAACATTTTTCTCAAAAATCGCAACATTTTCCCTGTAAATTTGCAACTTTATTCTTGTAATTTTAAAAACTTCTTTCCCTCAACTATTTATAACATTTTTCTAGAAAATATGCAATCTTTTCATGGAAATTTGAAACTTTTTCTTGAAAATTTTCAACTTTTATCCTGTAAATCTGCAACTTTTTTCCCCTCAATTTGCAATTTTTTTCTTGTAAATTTGCAACTTTTTCTTGAAATTTGTAACTTTTTTCTTGTAAAGTTTTTACTTTTTTCAGAAATATCTGCAACTTTTTCCTATAAATTTGCAACATTTTTCACAAAAATTGCAACATTTTTTCTGTAAATTTGCAGCTTTATTCTTGTAAATTTTCAAACTTTTTGTCAAGAAATATTTATGTTTTTCCTATCAATCTTTTTCTCAAAAATTTGAAACTTTTGTTCTCGAAAATTAGCAACATTTTTCTTGTAATTTTTGTTTTTAACTTTTGTCTCAAATATTTGGAACATTTTTCTTGTAAATTTGCAACTTTTTTCTCCTCAATTTGCAATTTTTCTCTTGTAAATTTGGAACATTTCTCTCAAAAATTTGCAGCAAAAACTCTGCTGCAGCTTGTCCTCCATCTTCTTCCTGTAGCTGTTGTTCCTCTCTCTGATTTGCCTTCTTAGCTCCCTCTGTAAGGACTTCAGCTCCTCCTTGTTTCCTGACCTGAAGATCCTTTTCTTCTCCTTCAGCAGTGACTTTATCTTAGGGATTGATTGATTGATTGATTGATTGATTGATTTTATTTGAACATTCCGACAAAAGAAAAGAAGAATTTAAAACAAAAATCAAGCCTAAAATAAAATGTTCAAAAGGAGTGGGAAGAAGCCAACGCTCATATAGTCCCACCCCTTTTCCATACCCAACAAATTACAACATCAGTCTTAGTCATCATTCATCCCACAACCACATTCACCATAATACTCCCCATTGTCAAATTATGCAACAGAAATTTGACAACAACGACAGTCCATATTGACAACAATACCAACATCCAACAACAATAAACAAACACTTCTGGCATGTTCAACACAAACACAGACAACACCATCACCATCACAATCACCAGAACACAATAACACACACAACAACCTGCACGGTGGCGCAGTGGTTTAGCACTGTGGCAGCACAGTTTTACCCTCGGCCAGGGGATCGCGGGGATCATGAGATCGTGGGTTCGATCCCAGCCCCCAACCAACAGTGAGCTGTGTGGAGTTTGCATGTTCTCCCCGTGTTGCGTGGGTTTACTCCGGGATTTCTCCGGTTTCCTCCCGCATACCAAAAACATGTAGGTTTAGGGCGCTCGCGCACGCAGCGACCAGCAGCCAGTGGCTTGTCACCAGACTGCAAACCAAGTCTACCTACGGGTACAAATAAGTAACAAAAAAAAAAAAAAAAAAAAAAACCTTCCCTCACTGAAGACACATTGTAACATCACTGCCCTTCATTTTCATACTGCTCAAAAATCATTTCTTTATATGCTGATTTAAATATATGGATGTTTGGACATTGCCTGTGTTTCTCCCTCAACCCATTCCACAATTTTACCCCACACACAGACACACAAAAACCCTTCCTAGTAGATCTTACTAAGTGCATTTTAAATTTGGTGTTCCCCCGTAAATTATATTTCCTTTCTCTCTCACTGAAAAGATTTTGTATACTGTGTGGCAAAAAGTTTTTACTGACTTTAAACATTAACTGTGCTGTATAATAATGAACCAGATCCCGTAATTTCAATAACTTTGAATGTAAAAACAATAAATTAGTATGTTCAAGATACCCGACTTTGTGTATAACACAGACTGCCCTTTTTTGTAATGTTAGCAATGAATTAAGTACTTTTATAATTGTTACCCCAGACCTCTATACAATAGGTCAAGTATGGAAGTACTAAAGAGCAATACAAGATATGAAGTGATTTGTAATCTAGGACTTGCTTAACTTTGGACCTGCTAACTACTACAAAACTTTGTTTTGTATGTATCTGATGTGTGGTTTCCAACTAGTTTTATCATCTAGTATTACACCCAGAAACTTCATCTCCTTAACTTTTTCAATAATGACATTATCTATATGAATATACTGTATATATCTTCTTTATTTTTCTTTATTTTATTTAAAGTGCAACATGTAAAAAAACAACTTTTTAACCAGGATTAACACTACCTTATTTTGTCAGATGTTGTCAGTACAAGTGCAAAATACAAGCAGAGCACGGAGTTAGCATTGATGGCTAACTAGCTAGCTCCTTGTCTGCATACAGGAGACAACGGTGTTGTTTGTTCAAAGTGAGCTTTCCACCACTGGGATAAATAACATGAAAAATGCATAATATCACATCACATCACATCACTCACCATCCTCTATCATGGTTTTTAACAATGATGCTGTGATCTGGTCGACGCCAGTTTGCCTCCCGTTATTTGCCGGCCGGTGGCCGTAAATTCATTTTGGGTCGATCCGTCTAGCTCCCTCTGGATTCTCTCATCAGCCAAGAAGCACAGAAAAGTCTGCACCTCCTCATTGGACCACGGTGTTGATTTCTGTGAAGCCATTTCTATCGTTGTTGTTGTTTACACTGACGCTCGCTCGCTGCTGAAGAATTTTTGCAAATGGCGGCTGAAGATTCTGGTGAAGACGTCGCTCTCATGACGTTACACCCTGACCAATCAGTGGCCTGCAGTCTGTTTCCACCAGACTCAGCACAGTTGGAACCCGACTGGAGTAGGTAAGAAAACAGTACCTGGTACCAGGTAACAATGGTTATCTCTTGCAGATTATTTGTTTACTGAAAAGGTAAACCATGCAACACATCAAGATCTTTTGTCTTGACCACAGAGGTACGCTTCATTGGGGTAAAGATTAGCAGGAGGAACTGTGCTGTGCATGCCAGAGAAAGTGTGGGACATCATTTTGGCCTCTGCTGTTCTGCACAATAACAGGCATCAAAACGGAGATTGTGCATTTTTCATGTGGACCGGGGTTTTATGTGAGCAGTGCTGTGTCGACGTGACTTGTTTTTAATAAACATAGGAGGAAAAAGTCTGTTTTTAAAAATAGTCACATACGCGTGGACTAGGCCTGAGATACAGTATATCATGAAAAAACATGTCTTGGTCTTACCTGCAATATAGAGTGATGCATTTCGGCTGGTGACCTGTCCAGCGCCATTCTTGGCCACGCAGGTGTAGACGCCCTCGTGCGACTGACTCCACCTGCCCCCTCCAACACTCAGGAAGAAGAGAGTCCCCTCTGACAGCACCATGGGCTGTAGGTGTCCATCTCCCTTTCCTGTCTCCAGGGGCTCACCGTTACGCAACCACTCGATGGCCGGCTTCGGGCTGCCATCTGCCTGGCAGGAGAGTGTGGCGGGATTTCCGATACTCACCACCACGTCAGATGGGTGGTGGACGATGCGGGGCGGCATATGCTCTGCACGGACTCTGCAGCCTGAAGATAAAACAGAGAGCATCCATTCAGTAATGCTTTGACTCACATCGTTAAACTGTAGATATTTCAGGTCATAAACTATTTTCCATTTTGGGTAAAAGGCAGTGTAAATGGTACCCTTTTTTTCCAAATGGCAAACACCCAGCCCTGAAACCAACAAACAATGCTTATTTGCAGCCAACTGAAGAGGAATGCCATTGTTTGAGTTTCCTTTTGAGCAGGATGACAACACCGGAGGAAGCATGGAGACTTCGATAAGCTTCCTGACAAGAGAGGAAGCTGGAGGTTCTCAGGATGGAATGAAAACTCCAACAAAAGCAGACTGGAGCTCTTCCCATCGACTTCACATCCGCTACAGGACAATAGGCAACCTTCAGTGGAAGTTTTACCTCTCACTATTCTGACTTATGCAAGCACAGTTTAAAAGGATAGTGTTACAATCAGCAAGTGCTGACAAAATATGTAAGGTTAACAAGATTTGGGAGTACTAGTTCAATCACATCCTTTTACATGCAGGCAAGGTCATTCTGAACCACGCATAACTGTATCCTCACTAGATTTAAGTTGTTGAAAATAATCTGAAAAATGAACATCATTTGAGAAATATTTTGTTGCACATCTAAACTTAAAAGACTCCTAATTCTAAACCATGCTTTTGGCTGCATAGACAATTAACAAACAGAGCTTTTAGGCTACTTCTTAAGCTTTTTCATTCACTATAGCTGGAAATGCCTTCACATTACTGCTAACAATAGCCTGGATAACCTCATTGTCAGCATGTCCTGAGTAAAAGGGAGAGACAGGGGATCCAGCCGAGACACCAGTGCATCACCATGAAAATACTCTCAGTGAAATTTGTAAAGGTTTACTCTAGGAAGGGAGGGCTTGATGAAGATACGTCCCAATCATGTCAGCAAGCCAAACAGTGGCATTCCACGATGCATGGGAAAACGAGGCAGAGACCACACATGTTGACAAGTCTTCTTAAAGGAGTTACTGACTGAAAAATGGTGTGTTTGCAGCTTTTAACTGTCTGAAATGTGTCTATTGGTCATGCACTTACCCCAAAAATATCAAAATAGTTAATTCTCTTAAAGAAAAACACACAGCCTCTATCTAAATGTTCTCTCCCAGAAACGCCAGAAAGGTTTTTGACTTTTCTGTGTAAATCGTATACTGTACGTCATGATTTGACAAAGCTAACCCACCGCTGTCCTTGAGACCCACTCACTGCTGTATTATTGGCCCACCTAGCTGCCTGTCATGTCAAGGACTGCTAAAGGTAGCCTATCAGCCCCTGAGCAATTAGCCCCCCAGCTAACACAGGTACCAGGAGGCTTATATTGTTATTTTCCACAGATCTTAGTCACCGTAATAGCCATCCCCGTTACCACCTGGTCCACTAATCCACAGTCAACAATACAGTTTTGTGTTACTCTGGCTCATCTCCCAGTAATTTTGCCGTGATTCCACAGCAAATGGCCAGCACCAGCGCGTCGGCTGTGGCAACCAATCTGGGACCCAGGCTGCTGGTTCTCAGGGCCAACTCCCCCATCATCCTCCAGGGCTCTGCACGACTCTGCTCTGCTTTTGCAGGCAATATAGTAGAGCCACCTTGTGACGAGGCATCCCCCAGCTGGCCATGGGAGCGGAGTGGGTTCCTGCAGAGCGAGACACTGCCTTTTGAGATCCCGTGGTTCAGCAAGCTTCATCTCAGCTCAGCCAGCAGCTCCGGGTCCCGGGCCAGGTTGGTTGTGGTGATCGAGGGGCCACCTGGAGCACGGTGCTAGGGATTTATTGTGGAATCACTGCAAAATTATTGAGAGATGGGCCGGAGTAATGTGAGACACACCATCGACTGTGGATCAGTGAACCCGCACCACTCATTCGAGCTAGAAGGAGGCTAAAAGCTAGAAGCTAGTCAGCTAGTGGCTAACTGATGTAAGAGGGTGGGTGGTGATGAATAGGTGAAGGATGCTTCTTAAAGTGATAGGTTTTAAATCAGAGCGGTTCAAGGAAGCCAGAAAAAATACAAAACAAATTTGCTTCAATAATTAGAACATTAAAGAAAATGTGAACAAAATATGTCACAAAAATTTCATTAAGACGTGTAAGCTATTAAAATGCGAACAAAGTGCAGTCAATGACCCCTTTAAGCACAACCAAAATGACAATGTGTGTTTCTGGTGAAGCTGTCTTTAGCAGTAATGAGTTATCATAAAAATATTCAAAGATTCAAAGGTTTTTGTCAATACTTCTATATGTACAGGACATACAGTAGAATTGAAATGCCATTTCTTTCTCTCTTAGTGGTGTGGGCAATATATAAGACAAGAATGAATAAGGATGGAAAACAACAACAACAATCTATGTACAGTAATGCTGCCCGTAGTGCAAATAAAGGTAAAAATACAGCAATCCTATGTACAGTAAGCTGTAATACCAGTAAATACCAAGTTCAGTGTGGAAGAGGGGCAGCAGACAGTGATACATTGGTCTGTGCATGATCAGTATTGCAAGCGCAAACAGCAGCAGGTATGGCATTTGTGCAAATGGTTGCAATAAGTGTCACAAACCGAACCCGTGTTTCCTATAGGCTTGGTGCTGACCGTTCTTGGTGGCTCAGACATTGGGTTTATTATGTTTTGTTATCTTTTGATTTCTCGCTGTTTTCATGTGTCAATAAATGTGTGTTTGGTGTGACCTGCATGTAAGTCTATTCTTCCTTTTCCTCCTCTGTGCGCTGTGGAGAAGTGCACGGGGAGGTTCATGACAGTAACGTGCAGAGACATACAGCAGCAGATGTAGTACTGTTAGTGTACCAGTCTTTCTGTGCAAACAGCTGAGGTAAAGTTGTTGTGTGGGTGAGTGTGTCCAGGGGCAGAGTCGGGGGTGGGGGGAAGTGGGCAGAGCTCAGGGTCCTGATGGCATGGTGAACAAAGCTGTTTAGCAGTCTTGTGGAGTGGGCACGGAGGGTCTGGTACCTTCTCCCTGAGGGCAGGGGGCTGAAGAGGGAGTGTGAGGGGTGGGAGGTGTTGCCTGCGATGTTGATGGCTCTACGGGTGAGGTGGGTGTGGTAGATGTCTGAGAGGGAGGGCAGAGGGGCACTGATGAGCTTGCTGGCTGCTTTCACTGTGCGTTGTGGAGTCTTCCAGCAGGAGGCGGTGCAGCTTCTTTACCACACCATGATGCAGCAGGTGAGGATGCTCTCAATGGTGCCCCAATAGAATGAGCACATGGTGGGACTCATGCTCTCCTCAGTTTGCAGAGGAAATAGAGGCAAGTTTGAGCCTTCTTGGCCAGTGATGTGGCGTTGTTGGAACAGGAGAGGTCCTCAGAGATGTGCACCCCCAGGAACTTGATGCTGCTCACCCTCTCCACAGCTGCTTCATCGATGATCAGAGGGGGATGCTGTGTGTGTCCTCTCCTGAAGTCGACCACAATCTCCTTGGTTTTTCTCACATTCAGGAAAAGATTATTGTCTTTACACCACTGGACCAGTTGGCTCACCTCATTTCTGTAGTTGGCCTCTTGCATTGTTGGTGATGAGACCCACCACTGTTGTGTCATCCGCAAACTTGATGATGTGGTTGGTGCTATAGGCTGGTATGCAGTCATGGATCAGCAGGGTGAAGAGCAGCGGGCTCAGCACGCACTCTTGTGGGGCCCCTGTGCTCAGTGTGATGGTCTTGGAGGTGTTGCTGCCAACCTGCATGTTCTGTGGCCTCCCTGTGAGAAAGTCCAGCACCCAATTATAGAGAGAGGTTTTAAGTCCCAAGTGTCTGAGTTTTTGTATTAGGTGCTGAGGTATGATTGTGTTAAATGCTGAACTGAAGTCCAAGAACAGCATTTGCATGTAGGAGTTCTTTGAGTCCAGGTGGGTGAGGGCTGGATGGAGAGCAGCAGAGATAGCATCTTCTGTGGATGTGTTTGACCTGTATGCAAACTGAGATGGGTCATGGGAGGGAGAGTGGACTTGATATTCCGCATGACCAGCCGCTCCAAGCACTTCATTATGGTGGGGGTCAGTGCTACTGGCTGGTAATCATTGTAGCTGGATGGGACGGGCTTCTTTGGGATTGGTATTATGGTAGCAGTTTTGAAACATGTGGGGACAACAGCTTGACTCAGGGAAATGTTGATGTCGGCCAGTACATTCTTGAGCTCCTCTGCACAGTCCTTCAGAATGCAACCTGGTATGTTTTTGGTCTAGCTGCCTTGCGTGGGTCCATCTTGGAGAGTGTCATCTTCATGCTAGTTGGATCCCGAATTACAGCCTGCTCGTCTGGGGGAGGAGTGGTCTTCTGCGCTGATGTGCTGTTTTGCACTCCAAAGCACCCAAAGAAGTCATTTAAGTTATTAAGCAGTGTGATGTCACTCGCACAGGTCTGAGGTGGAGGTTTGTAGTTGGTGAGGGTCTGTATACCATGCCAGAGAGAATGTGCATCTCTGGTGTTGCTGAAATGGCTGAATATTTCCTTGCTGTACTGTCATTTTGCCTCCTTGATACCACGGGACAGGTTGGCCCTAGTTGTTGTTAGTTTTGCAGTGTCACCGGCCCTGAAGGCTGTATCCAGAGCCCTCAGGAGCCTGCGAACCTCTGTTGTCATCCATAGCTTCTGGTTAGGATGAACAGTGACGGTTTTGCAGTGAGTGACATCATCAATGCATTTAGCTATGTATGTTACAACAACCTCAATGTACTCCTCTATGTTTATGTGTCCATTGTGAGTGGCTGAATGCTTGGAAATGTCCCAGTCTGTAGTGCTGAAGCAGTCTTTCAGACCATCCGGAGCCCCCTCTGGTCACATGCATACCTGCTTTTTTGTTGGTCTGATGGCTTTCCCTCTAGGTCTGTATGCAGGCCTTAGCAAGATGGTGATGTGATCAGAAAGACCCAGTTGGGGAAGGGGGGAGGCTCTGCATACACACACCTCCTTCTTGGGTTTTCCTTCCTTCCGTGAACACCTGGTCAACGCGGAGGCATGTTTGCCTCACTAACTGAATAGCAGAGTCCGTGAGTTGTGTACACCAGGTACACAACTCTCTTGTGAGTTGTGTACACCAGGTCCAGTAAGTTGTCTCCGCTTGCTGGGAAGTCTACATGTTGGTGTAGATTTGGTAGGAGGGCCTTTAAATCTGCATGGTTGAAGTCTTCTGCTGTGATGAGGAATCCGTCTGGATGCGCTGTTTGTGTCTCACTTATAGTCTGACAGAGTTCATTTAGTGCTTTACTCCTCTTGCCGATGGCGATGAGCAAGACATACATGGTAACTAGCAGGATGTATGTACATTCTCTCGGTAAGTAAAAGGGTCGGCACTTAATGATCATAAACTCCACCAACAGAGAACAGTGTTTGTGCACAACAGTCATTTCCAGTCTATCCACCTCTTTATGTGATTTAATTTCCCTGGCTATTACCATTGACAACCATCTTAGGGACCGTGCTAGCGAGCGCCATAGTGCTAATCGCTTGGACTCGCAGTCTCGCCCTCTTTATCAGTCCCCACTCCTTGCCCTCCCTTCCCTGGAATCCTCGGAGCCCAAGAAGCCTATGCTGGTGGGTCGCTTCAAGTTGCCTCTTGCGGAGCAACAACACCGCCAGGCCCTCGGGCTATGCAGTTATTGTGCCAGTGCTGAACATGAAGTCATCTCTTGTCCGAATCTGCCAAAAGGGGGGGTCTGTTCATCGCAGTAGGGGGACTAATGGATGCAATGAAAGCTAAGACCCTTACATGACTGATTCTACCCATTCACTTTTAACATGGACATATTGAAATCACCACTAAGGTTCTCATTGACTCAGGTGCAGAACAGAGCTTTATTTCTGAGATTCTGGCAACCCGGCTGAAACTCCCCTGTAGCAACCTTGACACTCCATTGAAGCTGATTGCTCTCTCTAATGTGCCCCTGACAACTTTTTCCAAGCAGACTGCCCCGTCTCTATTCTGGTCTCAGGTAATCATCGGGTGATCATCGGGTCATCATAATCCGTTCATTGTTTGGCAGACAGGGAACATTATTTCATGGAGTACGTTTTGCCTAAGTATGTGTTTACAGTCAGCAGCCTGCTGTCATGGTCTTTGCGCCGATGGCATCCGCGCTCAGGCCATACACCTCCTCAGCCCGGCTTTTATTATGACAGCGTCTCAGCGGGCCTCTGGCTGTCAAGCTCCACAGGACGGCTGGAGGCCATTTACCTCTCATCAGCTGAGGCGCTGTCAACCACTATAAAAGGGAGTGGTCCTGATTATTCAGGGCTGCGACCTCACATATTATCCACCCTCTTCTCTCGGTGTGGATAGGCTGGAGTCCCTACGTCTGGCTCCAGTCCTCCTCTCTTCCCTCATCATTCATAAGTGTACCTTTGTATTATTTGTGTTTTGCCCCACAAGGTTCTTTTCCTTTGTTCTTTCCCTTGTCATTAATAAACGACGCAGACTCACCGGTTAGCCCTTGGCTCTTATTTATGGCTCGCCAGAGCCATACGTAACAGTAGGTCGCAGCCAGTGAGTTGCCGGCTGCCGTGAGTTTGCTTAAATTGGACTGTTGTTCCTACCTGTCTGGGTACCGTGCTGGAGACATGCCATTGCGGAGGGCCCGCACTCAGAATCAGAGCGACGATCTGGCAGACGCTCTCGAGTGCGTGGACCAAATCCTCATCACCGCCTCCCTCCTCGACTTCAGCAGCGACGTGCACCGGTACCTGGACCAAGCTGAGGATGTCCTCAATCATCTCCCCCGCTTCGTTAATCACCCCGAAGTCAGTACGAGGAGATATGGCATCGCTCCACAGCGCGAGATACTCCGTGGGTTGGAAGGAAATCCCGGCAGGAAGCCGAAGAGGAGGAGACGTCACCCCTCACTTCAGGATCCCGCTCCTGCCTCCGTTCCGGCCCGGGAGTTCGCACCATCCAGAGGTCTTTCCCCATCAAGCATGTCATCACTCGGGATTCCCCCAGAGGAGCTGCAGCTGACAGCAATCAAGATCTAGGACCGAGTGGCTGCTGCTCGCTCCGCTGTGCATCCATCGGTAATCATTAAGCATGTGACAGCGGCAGTTAGACTGGTGGAGAGGAATCCAGAGTTGCATGATTTCCCTGAGTTTGCCGACCTTTCGCCTCTGTTTTTGCACAGGAGTGGCAATTTCCGGACCTCACCTTCACCTTGCCCCCTGCAAGAAACCGTCGTCACACCGGCTATCAACCTCAGCTTGAACCCCGTCCGGATCCAGTTCCGGGTCGCCGCAAGGGCTCAATCCCCCACACAGCTGTCACTCCTGCGCCTCATCAGAGGGGAACCCCCACAGCCTCATCTCCCGGGCCATCTTCTCCTGCTGTTCCGTCAGCGCTCTGTGCCCGGCCCGTTTCGGCTGTCGCCCCCTCCTCCTCGACGCTTATCCCGGCTGCTGTGTGTACCCAGAGTCCTGTTTCGGCGAGCTCCATCCCGGAACCTTCTCGAGCGGCTCCCCCTCGTCCTCCCAGGGGGCCCGCAGTCACAACCCGGCGGGGAAAGGGAGGAGCAACGTCCACTGCAGCAGGCACCATCCAGCCCCCAGGAGACAGGCAAGTCCAAGTTCATTCATATTCTCATTATTGTGATTTGCCCTGTCAGACTCCTGGGGGTGGAGTTCGGGGTTCGCAACCCGCCAAGCTCCCACCACCTGCTGTGGCTTTAATGATTAATCCCGCATCCTCTGTGTCTCCCTCCGCTGAGCGGTCCTCAAAGCCAGGCCAACGTCGCCGGATGAGGAGGGGGCCTGCGGTTCTGGATAGCCTGGTTCCGGTCCCGCAGCCACGTCGTGGGCGGAGGAGGACAGCGGACTGCAGCGTGGAACCTGCGCCGACGAGGAAGCATCCCTGGGTCTCCACGGACGAGCGGTATGGTCCAGCGGGTCAAGGGTCTCCTGCCACCACGCCATGTGGGCCGTTGGCGTGGGCATCGGTGCCGGAGGATCCAGAGGCTGCGGACACCATCATGCCAGCTGCGGAGCCCGACGTAGCTGAGTGGGAGCCTGATGACAACCTCCTGCCGTCTGAGCCCGGATCTTCGCAGTCCTGGATGGCGTCAGAACCCGAGATCAGGCAAGTGCTCTGTATTGTCTTTCTCCTTTCCGTCCTAGAGCATTTTTGCCTGTCTCTTGGGGAGACGAGCTCGGTGCAGCCACCCGCTGCGTCCGAGCTTATCTCTCCGGGTTCTGGCGCTGCCGGTGATCCTGATCTCGGTTCTTCTCTCTCTCCCAAGCCTTCTGCCAGGGTCGCCGGCGAGGAGCTGCTTTCGCCCGCTGTGCCAGAGGTTCCAGGTTCGGGGTTGGAGGTCGGTTCTGGTGTGGCGCCGACCTAGTCGGGGTCCGACGCGGGTGCAACTGTGACCCAATCGGGATACGACGAGGGTGCATCACCAGCGGAATCCAAGTTTGGTGAGGATCCCCTCACTGGACACTGGACCGGCTCATCTTCTCCCCCATCGTCACTGTCATCCTCATCTTCACCCTCATCATCCCCCAAGCCTTCTCCACCAGGTGCCGTATGGACCTCTCACTTTCGGCCCGGCCCGCCCTCGCTATTCCCATCTGCAGGAAAGCCGTTGCCTTTCTCTCCCCTGCGGTCCTGGTGGCTGAGCAATGCGGGTCGGCGGCCAGAAGGACTGCCGCGCCCATTCGGCTCTTTGGTCCGGCCACCCGACCCACTGGACTCTCTATTCGGCGGTCTGGTCAGGCCGCCAAAAGTACTGTTTTTTCTGGCCTGGGATTCGGGTAGGCCGCCTGAATGCTTCCCGTCACCCCTGTTGGCAGTTTGGACGCTGGGTGCGGGGAGACCCCCCCGAACTGTATTATTTCTCCTGTCATTTCTGTGTCTTTGTGATTTTGTGAATGTACAGGTAATATGATTTCTTGTAGCCCTATCGCAGTTAGCATGTCTTTTTTTTTTTCCCCTCTCCGGTCGAGGAATGTTCTGTATTTGCTGGATTACGCCTTAGGAGCCTCTGTTTTCCTTTTAGGCCTCCTGTGGTTGTTGTTCTTTGTTGGGTCCTGTCTGCATATTGTGGCATTTTATGGAGTATTGTGTTTTTTTTCCTCCTGTACTCTGTAATTGCTTCGTTTGTTCCCTGCCAATGTTGTGGGGGTTTTTTTTCTCTCTTCTCCTTTTTCCGATTCACGCCCTCCTGGCCTGCGCCCTATCTGCCCACCCTAGGTGGGGGGGGGGGGGCGCTTGGGTGTTACTAGCCGTTCGGAGCCCAGCCTTGAGGGGGAGGTCCTGTCATGGTCTTTGCACCGATGGCATTCGCGCTCAGGCCGTACACCTCCTCAGCTCGGCTTTTATTATGACAGCGTCTCAGCGGGCCTCTGGCTGTCAAGCTCCACAGGACGGCTGGAGGCCAATTACCTCTCATCAGCTGAGGCGCTGTCAACCACTATAAAAGGGAGCGGTCCTGATTACTCAGGGCTGCGACCTCACATATTATCCACGCTCTTCTCTCGGTGTGGATAGGCTGGAGTCCCTACGTCCGGCTCCAGTCCTCCTCTCTTCCCTCATCATTCGTAAGTGTACCTTTGTATTATTTGTGTTTTGCCCCACAAGGCTCTTTTCCTTTGTTCTTTCCCTTGTCATTAATAAACGACGCAGACTCACCGGTTAGCCCTTGGCTCTTATTTATGGCTCGCCAGAGCCATACGTAACACCTGCTCCCCATCTCTGCCCATCTCTGCCCCATCCACGCATGCACCTGATCTTTCCCTGGTTCCCCCAAAGTACCATGACCTAGCTCCGGTATTCAGTAAAACCAAAGCTCTCTCTTTACCCCCCCACCGTCCCTACGACTGTTCCATTAACCTCCTGCCGGGGGCTCCTTTACCCCCCAGCCGCCTTTATAGCCTTTCTGCCCCTGAGCATGAAGCTATGGACAAATACATTAAGGAATCTGTAAGCTTGGGCATTATTAGGCCCTCTTCATCAGCGGAGGGGGATGGGGTTTTTTTGTTGGTAAGAAAGACGGCTCCCTCTGGTCCTGCATTGATTTTAGGGAGCTGAATAAGATCACGGTGAAAGACAAGCACAGTCTGCCCCTGATTAATTCTGCCTTTGATTCTCTCCAGGGGTCCTCAGTCTTCACCAAGCTCGACCTACGCAATGCCTACCATCTGGTCTGGATTAAGGAGGTGGATGAGTGGAAAATGGCCTTCCGCCCTCCTAGCGGCCATTTTGAATATGTGGTGATGCTGTTTGGACTCACCAACGTGCCGGCTGTGTTCCAGAAGCTCATTAATGACGTGCTGAGGGACTTCCTGGGGTCGTTTGTTTTTGTATACCTGAATGACATCCTCATTTTTTCCCGCTCTCTCGAGGAGTATTGGATACATGTTTGGAGGGTCCTTCAGCAGCTGCTGGAAAACCAACTGTATGTCAAAGCGGAGAAATGTGAGTTCCATACCTCATCCACCACCTTCCTGGGGTTTGTCATAGGTTATAAGGAGGTCCGAGCGGATCCGGGTAAGCTGAAAGCTGTTGTGAAGTGGCCGGTCCCCTCTTCCCGCAAGCAGCTCCAACAGTTCCTGGGTTTCGCCAACTTTTACCGCAGATTCATCCATAATTACAGTTTGACAGCCATGTCACCCGTCTCACCTCTACTAAGGTTCCCTTCCGTTGGTCTGATGAGGCTGAGGCGGCGTTCTCTAAATTGAAATCTTGTTTCTCTTCCCCCCCATCCTGGCCCAGGTGGACCCGGCCCTACACTTCCTGGTGGAGGCGGACGCATTGGATTTTGGTGTTGGGGCGGTGCTGTCTCAGCGTTCCCCCTCGGATAACAAGGTCCATCCTTGCACCTTCTTTTTTTTTTTTGACTTATTTTGTACCCGTAGGTACCTTCTTGTAATTAACTTCTGTAATTTCCCAGTTTGGGATCAATAAAGTACATCTATTCTTCTCCAGATGCCTGTCCCCGGCTAAGAGGAATTATGATTAAATTCAATTCAATTCAACTTTATTTATATAGTGCTATTTCATAACAACAGTCATCTCATAGCACTTTCAACTGTAGGGGAAACCCCCACAGTTGCAGAAAAACCCAGCAATCAGGCGATCCCCTGTGAGCAAGCACTTGGCGACGGTGGAGAGGAAAAACTCCATTTTAAAAGGAAGAAACCTCCAGCAGAACCAGGCTCAGGGAAGGGCAGTCATCTGCTGCAACTGGGTGGGGAGTGAGGGGATAGAGAAGATGAAAAGAACAGACATGTAGAGAGCAAACAGCACCGCTGGGGACTCCAATCTATGGGAGAGACAAACAGATGTTAACGACCAGCAAAAAAATAAATATTTCATTGAGAGTGAAGAAAGGAGTGAAGCCCAGTGCTTATTGGAGGACCCCCGGCTGTCCTCAACCTACATTAGCAGCATAACTAAGGGAGGGTCAGAGACAATGATCCCTCCCTTATTGTAGGCTATATCAACAAGGAAGGTTTTAACCCTATTCTTAAAAACAGAGATCGAGTCTGACTTCCGAATCCAGATTGGCAGCTGGTTCCACAGGAGAGAAGCTTGATACCTGAAGGCTCTGCCTCCCATTATACTTTTGGAGATTCTGGGTATTACAAGTAATCCTGCATTTTGGGAGTGTAGTGCTCTGTTAGGATAATACGATAGGATCAGATCTTTTAAATAAAAAGGGGCCTGATTGTTTAGAGCTTTGTAAGTAAGAAGAAGGATTGTAAACTTAATTCTAAACTCTATGGGAAGCCAATGAAGGGAGGCCAGAACCGGAGAAATATCTCTTTCTAGTACCTGTTAAAACTCTTGCTGAAGCATTTTGGATCAACTGAAAACTTTATAAAACTCCGCCATTGCCTGGTCCCAAGCCTAGGATGCGAAAGGAGGAGGGTTGTGCGTTGGGTTAGCAGCCCACCACGTAAAAAACGCTTGCTACAGAAACGCCAACAAGATCAATAAAAAGTCATCAAACCTTGGGCGACGAGCTGAGGACTGAGGCAGCAATGTCTTATATGAAGAGCAGGGATGAAAGCCGAAAGGAAGTTTCTGTTCCGATGGAGTCCTTGGCAAAACCCAAACAACGAGTGAGAGTGGGAGCATGGAATGTTCGAACGATATACGAAACTGGAAAAACAGCACAGGTTGTGAAAGAGATGAAGAGATCCAACATCAACATTCTTGGAATCAGTGAAATGAGATGGACAGACTCGGGAACCATGACCCTGAACACAGGAGAGACAGTGTACTACTCGGGAAGAACAGACAGCCAACACCAGGAGGAATGGGCATCATTTTAGACAAGAATGCCAAGAAGAGCTTCCTGGGCTGGGAGCCGGTCAATGCTCGGATCATTAGAGCGAGGTTTTTCTCAAAGTACGTGAAGACCACCATCATCCAGTGCTATGCACCAACAGAACCATCAACAGATGAAGAGAACGACCTTTTCTATACAAACCTCCAAGAGCAAATAGACAAGACACCACGGCATGACATCCTCATTGTGATGGGGGACTTTAATGCCCAGGTTGGTGCAGGAAATGTGGGATACAAATCATGCATGGGAACCCAAGGAACATGTGTTAGAAACGACAACGGTCAGAGATTTGTGGACATGTGCCTGGAGAATGGGCTAGTGATAGGAGGCACCATATTCTCACACAAGACAATTCACAAACTGACGTGGGTGTCACTGGATGGGAGAATGAGAAACCAAATAGACCACATAGCCATCAACCAGAAGTGGAGAGGGTCTGCGACTGATGTCAGAGCACTAAGAGGGGCCGACGCCGGCAGTGACCACCACCTTGTTCTGTGCAAGCTACAGCTGAAGCTGAAGAGGACCAACAAGAAGACTAGTGAACAGCTCATTGACTCAAGCAGACTGAAGGATCCTATAGTGAAGACTCAGTTTGTACTCGAGCTGTCCAACAGATTCCAGGTCCTGGAAGACACACCAGCAGACGACATCAACACCTTGAGCAACACTGTCCAGAAGTTGTTCCTCGACACAAGCAAAGAGGTGCTGGGCCACAGGAAAAGAGAGAGGAAAGAATGGATCTCTGAAAACACCTGGCAACTCATCGAGGAGAGAAGGGCAACAAAACAGCGCATGCTAGGGGGAAACACGGAAGAGAGGGAAGCAGCTGCTGAAGCATACAGACAGAAGAACAACGATGTCGAGAAGAGTGTCTGCAAAGACAAGAGAGAGTATGCGAACAGCCTGGCTCAGAAGGCACAGTCAGCAGCAGAAAGGGGAGACACAAGAACGGTCTACAAAATCACCAAAACCCTCACAGGAGGTTTCACCAGCAAGTCAACGGTGATTAAGGACAAAGATGGGAAAGTTCTCATGAAGGAAGAGGACCAACTCAGTAGATGGGCGGAGCACTTCAGAGCGACTCTGAATAGACCAGACCCTGAGGAAGAAGCAGTGATAGAAGACACAGGCTTTCACATAGAAATGAAGCGGGGGCGCATCACCCAACAGGAGATAGAAGAGGCCATTAAGCAGACAAAAGGAAACAGGGCACCTGGCGAAGACAGGATTACTGCAGACATGCTAAAAGCAGATCCAAAGGCAAGTGCAAAAGCTCTGACAGAACTTTTCAACAAAGTGTGGGAAGAAGAAAAAGTCCCTGTTACTTGGAAGAAAGGCATCATAGTCAAGCTGCCAAAGAAAGGCGACCTGTCAGCATGCGGGAACTGGAGAGGCATCAACCTTCTGTCTGTGCCTGGGAAAATCTTCTGCAGAGTTCTGTTGATGCATGTGAGGCAAGCCATAGAGAGGTCCTGAGGGAGGAACAGGCAGGATTCAGAAGCGGCAGGGGCTGCATAGACCAAATCTTTGTCCTGCGTACCATAGTCGAACAATCACTGGAATGGAACTCCTCACTGTACATAAACTACATTGACTTTGAAAAGGCCTTTGACAGTATCCACCACCCATTCCTCTGGAAGATTCTGACAGCTTATGGATTTCCAACAAAAGTAGTCAACATCCCAAAGGACATGTATGCTGACAATCAGTGCTTCATACGCCACAATGGCCAGGAGAGCGAGTGGTTCCATGTGAAGATCGGGGTCAGACAAGGCTGCGTGATCTCACCGATCCTCTTCCTGGTCATCATTGACTGGGTGATGAGGAGAGCCACAGGAGACCGACCTAGGGGATTTGTCTGGGGACTAATGGCCAGACTGGAAGACTGCAACTTTGCAGACGACATCGCTCTGCTATCACATACACAGATAGACATCCAGGAAAAGACAGACAGAGTTGACCAGACAGCAAGAACTATTGGGCTCAAGATTCACCCCAACAAGACGAAAGTGATGAAACTGAAAAACAAGAGCACACAGAAAACAAAGGTACAGGGCGAAGATCTTGAGGAAGTACAGGACTTCAAATACCTGGGAAGCTACATCTCAGCTGACAGCAACATTGAGAGAGAGATCTCCACAAGAATCGGTCTTGCGGCACTGGCTTTCAACAGACTGCGAAATGTATGGAAATCGTCAGTCCTGCAGAACAGTACCAAACTGAAGATCTACAAATCAAACGTTCGCTCAGTCCTCCTATATGCCTCAGAGACTTGGAGAACAAACAAGAAAACTGAACCTCAGAGGTTTCGAAGGATGGTGTCTACGTCGAATCCTCAGAATCCATTGGGAGCAGCGCGTCACCAACAAGGAAGTCAGCAGACGCACAGGCATCAACAACATCGTGGACGGGGTGAAGCAGAGACGCTGGAGGTGGCTGGGCCACATTCTGCACATGAACAAAGCCAGGCATCCACACGCAGCACTCAGATGGGCACCACCGGGGAAGAGGAGGAGAGGCAGACCCCAGGGCACCTGGAGGAGGACAGTGGAAGAGGAAATGAAAGCGGAGGGCAAGACCTGGAACGAAGTCAGCTGGCTCGCCAAGGACCGAGATGGCTGGAGGAGACTCGTTGGCGCCTTATGCCCCAGCTGGGGCGAAGAGGATTAAGTAAGTAAGTAAGAAAACTTTATAAAGATGTTTTTGGACAACCTGATAAAAAAGAGCTACAATAATCTAATCTAGAGCTAACAAAAGCATGGATCAGTTTCTCAGCATCACTCTGAAACAAGATGCTCCTAATCTTGGCAATATTACACAAATGATAGAAGGCAGTCTTAGAAACAAATTTAATATGTGAATTATGTGAATTGAAAGACAGATCTTAATCAAAAATAACTCCAAGGTTCCTCACAGAGCTATTAAGGGAAAGAGTAACCACATCCAAACTAAAAGTTTGATTTGGAAAAGTATTCCTAAGGTTTGTTGGACCAACAAGCATGACTTCAGTCCTATCTGAATTTAATAGCAGGAAATTACAAGTCATCCAAGCTTTGATTTCCTTAAGACAGGCTTCTAACTTGGCTAATTGATTACTATCATCTGGCTTCATTGACAGATATAATTGTGTGTCATCTGCATAACAATGAAAATGTATACAGTGATTTCAAATAATGTTGCCTAACGTAAGCATATATAAACTAAAAAGAGTAGGGCCTAGCACAGATCCCTGTGGAACTCCATGACTGAGCACTGAGTTGAAAGAAAACTCATTATTGACATGAACAAACTGGAACTGGCTCTGAGAGAGATCCGTCGCTACCAGAAATCCACGGAGCTGCTCATCTGTAAGCTGCCCTTCCAGCGCCTGGTGAGGGAGATCGCTCAGGACTTCAAGACCGACCTGCGCTTCCAGAGCTCCGCCGTCAAGGCTCTGCAGGAGGCCAGCGAGGCCTACCTGGTGGGTCTCTTCGAGGACACCAACCTGTGCGCCATCCACGCCAAGAGGGTTACCATCATGCCCAAAGACATCCAGCTGGCCCGTCGCATCCGCGGAGAGAGAGCTTAGACTTTCTGTTGCACATCCACCAACCACAATGCTCCGCACTGTGTGTCTATATATATATATATATATATATATATATATTTATAGTAATATGTACATATGTATACTAGCTGCTCTTGTTTTTTCTTGCCTTCTGATTGTTGCTCTGAGTGTTGCTATCCCTGTGCTGTTGCAATCCTGGAATTTCCCCATTGTGGGACTAATAAAGGCTTATCTTATCTTATCTTATCAAGTAGAATATAATGATCGATAGTATAAAAAGCTGCACTAAGGTCTAAAAGGACAAGAACAGAAACAACTCCATTATCAGATGCGATAAGGAGGTCATTAGCGACCATCACTAAGGCTGTTTCAGTACCATGATGGATTCTAAAACCAGACTGAAACTCTTCAAGTAAATCATTTCCCTGCAGGTGGTCAAATAATTGCATAGCAACAACTCTTTCGAAGATTTTTGAAATGAAAGGCAGATTAGAGATTGGTCTATAGTTAGCTAAAACTCCTGGATCCAGCGTTGGCTTTTTGAGTAAGGGTTTAATTACAGCCGTTTTAAAAGCCTGCAGTACATGGCCTAAAGTTAATGAAGAATCGATTATTTGAAGAATAAAGCTACCAGTAAGTGGGAAGACTTCTTTAAAAAACCTGGTAGGAATAGGGTCTAAAAGACAAGTTGAAGACTTAGATGAGGAAATTTTTTTTGTCTAACTCTAAAAGGTCAATTGGAGTAAACTCATCCAAACAAATATCAATTGAAGGAACTGTAGTAGTTACTGTATTTAAGTTAATGGTGGGAAGAATATGATTGATTTTATCTCTGCTAGATGAAATTTTATTATTGAAAAAGTTCATCAAGTCCTGACTAGTAAGCTCTAAGGGAATGCTAGGATTGACAGAGTCCTGACTGTTTTTCAGCATGGCTACAGTGCTGAAAAGAAACCTGGGATTATTCTTGTTCTCTTCTATTAATGCAGAATAATAACTTGTTCTAGCATTTCTAAGATATTTTTTTATAAATTAAAAGATGATTTCTCCAAGCTAAATAGATTTCATCTGAATTAGTGGAGCGCCATTTTCTTTCTAATTGACGAGTCTTCTGTTTTAAGCTACGGGTTTCTGTGTTGAACCAAGGAGTTAGAAATCTCTGATTAGACTTTTTCTTTTTTAAAGGGGCCACCAAGTCTAGAGTCTGATGCAGAGAAGCTGGAACACTATCTACCATGCTATCAATTACAGAAGGAGCAAGCTGTCTATAGCTTATTTCCGCTGTGTTGACACATGACAAAGAGGAAACAATCTGCATAAATTTGGTAACAACATCATCTGAGAGGCATCTACTGTAGTAATATTTTTCTTTAGGAGCCAAATAGACAGAAATAGTAAAATTAAAGGTTAACAGACAATGGTCTGACAGTACAGGGTTATGAGGAGACACTACCAGATTTTCTATTTCTATGCCATATGTTCTAATACTCTGAGCCTCTCCCGAATGACTGAGCTCCTCACCCTATCTCTGAGGGTGAGTCCAGCAATCCTACGTAGAAAGCTCATTTCAGCCGCTTGAATCCACGATCTCATTCTTTCAGTCATTACCCAAAGCTCGAGACCATAGGTGAGAGTAGGAATGTAGATTGACTGTTAAATCGACAGCTTTGCCTTAGAAATCAGCTCCCTCTTCACCACAACAGACCGGTACAACATCCGCATCACTGCAGATGCTGCTCCGATCCGTCTGTCAATCTCTCGCTCCATTTTCCCCTCACTCGTGAATAAGACCCTAAGATACTTAAACTCCTCCACTTGGGCAGGAGCCTGTCCCCAACCCAGAGAGGACAATCCATCTTTTTTCCGGCTGAAGACCATGGACTCAGACTTGGAGGTGCTGATTCTCATCCCAGCCGTCCCAGCAAGAGCTGTAGGTCATTGCTGGATGAAGCCAACAGGACAACATCATCTGCAAACAACAGAGATGAGATCCTGTGGTCACCAAGCATGACACACTCCATTCCCTGGCTGTGCCTAGAAATCCTATCCATAAAAATTATGAACAGGATCAGTGACAAAGGGCAGCCCTGGCGCAGTCCAACTCTCACTGGGAATGAGTCCGACCGAGTGTTGGCAATACGAACCAAACTCTCACAACAGTCGAACAGAGACCAGATAGCTCGTAACAACAAGCCCGATATCCCATACTCCCGAAGCACCCCCCACAAAAAACCACAAGGGACGCGGTCAAATGCCTTCTCCAAGTCCACAAAACCACGTGTAAACTCGTTGGGCAAACTCCCACGACCCTCGAGAATTCTCGAGAGGGTAAATGACTGGTCCGATGTGCCACAGCCAGGACAAAACCACATTGCTTCCTCCTGAATCCGAGGTTCGACCAACGCTCCTCCACATTGAAAGGAGTCAGTTGAGGTGGTATGGGCATCTAATTAGGATGCCTCCTGGATGCCTCCCACTTGAGGTGTTTCGGGCACGTCCCACTTGGAGGAAACCCCGGGGCAGACCCAGGACTCGATGGAGAGACTATGTCTCCCAGCTGGTGTGGGAACGCCTTGGTATCCTCTCTGAAGAGCTGAAGCAGGTGGCTGGGGAGAGGGAAGTCTGGGCTTCTCTGCTGAGCTGCTGCCTCTGTGACCCGGACCTCCGGAAAACGCGGTAAGAAGTAGGATGGATGGATGGATGATGCCATATGTTAGAACAAGGTCCAACGTTATGGTGGAGATAATGGGTAGGAATTCTACTTTCTGAGAAAACCCCATCAAGTCTAATATTGAATTAAATGCATATTAAGGCAGTCACTATCTACATCTAATGTATATTAAAGTCCCCTACTATAATTATTCTATTGATTTCAGCACTAAATCAGCTAAGAATTCGGCAAATTCGGATAGAAACTCTGAGTAGGTAGGTTGAAGGATGATAAACTATGACAAATAAAATTGGGTTTAGCTAAAATTGCTAAAATGCCCAATACTGAGGACCAGGCCCTCAAAGGAATTATAAGTGTTTTTGCTTAACATTAGCTAGTAATTTGGAATGGTAAATTGTTGCTACTCCTCCTCCACAACCACAACTTCTGGGATTTTGACAGTTTAAATAACCAGAGGGAGTTGGTTCATTTAAACCAACATAGTCCCTCTTGTCCCTAACAAGTCTCTGGAAGGGATATTGAATCAATCTGATGATCAATTAACAGATCATGGACTAGCAGAGACTTGGGAGTTAGAGACCTTAATATTTAACAAACCGCATTTAATTTTTAAATTATGAGGAGGAACAGAGGCCAAATCATTAAATTTAAAGGCTTCATGTTTAATTTGAGTTTTACCCAACCTTTTTGTTTTCATCACTTTGGGATGGTTATACATTATATTTTTATTTGTTTTGGAGGGACGCAGACAATGATTCTCTGATGGGGAAGACGGGGGCTAAGTGAGGGGTGGCGGATGAAGAGGTGCTGCAGAGAGGCGTGTAAGACTGCGACTCTGCTTCCTGGTCCCAACTCTGAGTTGTCAATGTTTTGGAAATTTGGATAAAAATTATGCCAGATTGTTAGATAAAAGAGAGGCACCATCCAAAGTGGGATGGACACCGTCTCATCTATGTGCGTGAATTGCCTATAAAAATATTTGTCATAAGGTACAGGAATTATTTATTCTTATTTAAATAGTGGGTGTGAAAGGGGGCGGAGTTAAACCTTCACTTCTACACCCGCTAAATTAAATAAAAGCACTCGTAAAAGGGGCACCAGTCCTAACGGCACTATAATATTAACTTTAATTTTATTTAATTTTGTACCTTCAATTACTTAATGAATCAGTCTCAACGTTTCAGTGAGTTCTTGTCTGCCGTGATTAGGAACAATGTATATGCAAAGGAAAACGCTTCAGCTTCTCTCATTCATCCCTTTTATAAACTCATTCAGTTTACCATGGCATGGCGTTCAAATGATGGACAAACAGATTAGATGATAACAGCGTAATATTTCACATCAACTGCTATTGGGTTCCTGAACATAACATCCAGCGTTACACCTCTGTAGAACCAAGAGGAACCAGACTTATGTCTTCAACGGTAAATGAGGCTGAAATGTTGTAACAAAACAACGCAATTTAATGGGGAAAATTCATAAGCTAATTATCTAAAATGAATTCTGAATTAATCTACAAAAATTTAAGGGCAGTTACTTAAAAATGACTAAGAGTTTTCCTTCAGTTTATAGTTTTATCCTATGGCTGAGAGACTAATTGAGCCTGAAATACGGGCCATATTCAATTGTAATTTAATTGTTAGGACGTCACGTTTTAACCCAGGAGATAGGAGAAATAAGAGTTTCACTCACGCAACAGCTGTAGGTCCACGTTTTCCGCGGGTCGGTACCGCTGGGTTTTGAAGTTAGGACGTCGGAGGAAGCGGCTGCTGTCCTCACAGCCGTGGCGGTGATAAACTCAGCTGGGGGGCCCTTCAAGGAGACAGTTGCAGCCGTGAATGGTTTGTCTCAGGGCGGCGTGTGAAAAGTCCTTGGAAAAGAGTCCAAATTTGAGGTCTCTTGTAGCGGGATAGACCAAAAAAACTGAAGGAAAATCTTCTCAGTCTCTGTTCACTTTAAATTAGGCAAATTAAAGGTCCACTCTAATGGCGTGAAAAGTCGTTAAAAAAATGAGAAAAACATTTACTAGGACAAGAATGGCTTCTGAGGTGAAGAAAAAGTTTGAGAATTGATTCTCAAAAAGGACGAGCTCGAAAGAAAAAGGTGGTTTCTCCTCAGTAACCAGAAAGACTTGACAAACTTCACAAAGAACAGAATAAAACTTCACAGGGCCTTGAAACGGTGAATGAAATCTTCTTCTGAGATCTAGATTACTATTCTGCTTCTTTAATCTTAATTTAGTTCCTAATCTTTCTCAAATCTCTTTCTTTCTTCTTTCTGTGTTTCTAATTCTTAATTCTATCACCGTTCTCTAACTTGTTGTTCTTGTTTACTTCTTTACTTCTTGCTAATCTTGCCCCTTACTCTTTGTCTGATCTTATTTCTTACCTTTTTGCTTAAAACTCAAATCTAACTTCTCTCTTTTAAAGTTACCTCGCCTGGGTCGTAAATGATGATGTCAATCGCAAGACTGACCAATCGACTTTTTCAGACAGAAGTTTGAAATGGCTGACTATCAATGTGCGAACATCTCTTTGTTTGAGAGCAGCCAATCAAACGAAGACACCATCCATGAAATTGCAGAGGAAAAATCAAACCCTCAGTCAGTTCTTATGAAATTAGGTGCTCAATATAAAATCTAACTAAATTAAATGACTTGGCTAATATTTGGTGATCATGCATTTATACCATTACTCCAATATTACATTCGTTTGAATAACACTCATGAACATAACATTTCTTATACATAATTATAATACATGCATTCACATTTAGATCAAAATGCAGCAAACCATGCAGCAAACCATGGTTGGTGATAAAAGAGGGATGATTTTCAGTGTCCTTAGGATCCAGAGGATAAGCTGAAAGAAACTTAATGTTTAGAACAAATTAAAAGTCATCTTACATACTGAAAACACATTTCATAGGTATCCACTAGGAGGTACTGTTGAGCTGTAGATGATTTCCTTTAGGTCCATGATATCTGGGCGAAAACCTGGATAGTATCGTGGGCTATAAACCCGTCAGATTAAGCGGTTTATGACTCTTTTTTAAAAGCATTGTTTCCTGTAAGGGTACGTTATCCAAATGCAGTGCTCATGTTGAGAGATCTGGTCTCCTGAGTTTTATGTTCCTTTGAGCCTTTAAAAGCAAATTCTGATCCTTACAATCTCTGCAAGAGGCAACTGTTTACATTGGGGTCCTGGGAAAGCAAGCATCTTTGGTCAGGCCTGGAAGAGGCCTGCATGAGTTGACATAAAAGCCAGTGATATTCCTGAAAAGGCAGAAAAGTGGTATTCCTGTGTAATGAATAAAGTGAAATTCCTATAAAATGAAGAGAAGTGATCTTCTGTCTTGGTTTGAGGAGACGATGATGCTACATCTAATAAGACCAGGTTTTCCCAAAATGAGCTCCAATTGTCTATGTAGCCCATGTTGTTTGCAGGACACCACACAGACAGCCAGCGGTTGAAGGATGACAAGCGGCTAAACATATCATCACTGGTCAGATTGGGGAGGGGCCCAGAGAATACTACAGAGGCAGACACCGTTTTGGCAAAGTCACACACTGACTCCATGTTAGGTCTTGAGACTTCTGACTGCCGGAGTTGGACGTCGTTAATGCCAGCGTGAATAACAATTGTGGAGTATTTATAGTTACTTTTAGCCAGCATTTTCAAATTTGACTCGATGTTGCCTGCTCTGGCCCCAGGAATGCATTTGACTATGGCCACTGGAGTCTCTAGGTTCATGTTTCTGACTACAGAGTCACAAATGATCAGAGTTTTTTCCTCAGCGGGTGTGTCACTGAGTGGGGAAAAATTATTAGAAACATGAACAGGTTGGTGGTTAACCGGGACTTTGCGGCTAGGCTTCCTTCTCAAGTCACCCACCCAGTCTCCTCGCTGATGAGGAGGACCGGAGGACCGCTAACAGACCCTATGCTAGGGAGTTCCACTGAAGCTAAGGGACGTCCGTCAAGATTAACTGGCGCAGACGGTGTTTCAATGCAGCAGAGCCGGGATTCCAAATCAGACAACCTCGGCTCGAGCGCCTCAAAAAGACAACATTTATTACATTTACCATTATCACTAAAAGAGGCAGAGGTGTAGCTAAACATCTGACAGAGAGAGCACACCAGAGGAGGAGGGGAAGGAGAGCTAGTAGGCTTAGCCGCTAACTCCACCGGTTACACTCTCGCAAGACCCCCACCCCCGGTTGAGTCATGTGTTCCGAACGCTGTCTGGAAGAGCCGCTGAGCTTTCCCGAACAATACCACCGGCTGGCGCTGACCACCACTGAATACCTGGACCTACAGCTGTTTGTAAGTGAGACTCCCATTTTCCTATCAGCTGGGTTTAAACGAAGATGTCCTAAATATCATTTATAATTGAACATAACCAATATTTCATGGTACAATTAGTCCCTCAGCTGTAGGACAAAGCTATAAACTGAAGGAAAATTCTTATTAATTTTTTATAACGTCCGGTAATTTTTGTAGAGTAATTCATAAGTTCTTTTTCCAGATAATCAGCTTATGTAATTTTTCACCATAAAGTTGCGTTCTGATTTTTAGTTACTCCAGCCCTCCACTGCATTACAGTTGAAACATAAAATCTGGTTTCGTCTTGGTTCCACAAAGGTTTAACTATAGATCTGTCGTTGGCGCAGATTGGCTGCCACGTTTCCGTCAGCCTGCCCCAGGGCAGCTGTGGCTGCAGAAGTAGCTTGCCACTACCATTGTCTGTCTGGAGTGAATGAATAATGTACCTATTTGTAAAGCGTCTTTGAGTATATACTGTAGTTCCATCCATGAAGCCACTACCACACCTGTGTATATTCTCATAATCCTGGGCCATTTTTATTTTTATTTCAGTTGTGTGTTTAATCGTGTGTTCTGTAACCATGTTTTATCTAATCCTTCTCTCTGACTATGTTACGCAGTAGCCTGGTGGAGCACCCACAATTTCAGTGTACTGTACAACTGTACAATGACAATAAAGCCTATTCTATTCTATTCCATTCTATTCTATTCCATTCTATTCCAGTACATGTGACAACAATCTCCCGTCTTCTTCACATGTCTGGGCTATGGGGTAGGGTAGCAAGACGGAAGCCTTATCTTAAGAAAAAAATCCAAGCCTGGCTGCATTTTGCAAAAACACATTTGAAATCTCATAAACACATGTGGGGAAATGTGTTATGGTCCGATGAATCCAAGGTTGAACTTTTTGGCCATAATTCCAAAAGGTATACTGTATTTGGCGCAAACACAACACTGCTCATCACCAAAAGAACACCATACCTACAGTGAAGCATGGTGGTGGTACCATCATGCTTTGGGGCTGTTTTTCTTCAGCTGGAACTGGGGCCTTAGCCAAGATGAAGGGAATTATGAACAGTTCAAAATACCAGTCAGTGTTGGCACCAAACCTTCAGGCTTCTGCTAGAAAGCTGAAGATGAAGAGGAACTTCATCTTTCAGCACGACAATGACCCAAAGCACACATCCAAATCAACAAAAGAATGGCTTCACCAGAAGATTAAGGTTTTGGAATGGCCCAGCCAGAGTCCAGACCTGAATCCGGTCAACTGTCTGTGAGGTGATCTGAAGAGGGCTGTGCACAGGAGGTGCCCTCGCAATCTGACAGATTTGGAGCATTCTTGCAAAGAAGAGTGGGCAAATATTGCCACATCAAGATGTGCCATGCTGACAGACTCCTACCCAAAAAGACTGAGTGCTGTAATAAAAGTCAAAGGTGCTACAACAAAGTATTAGTTTAAGGGTGTGCATATTTATGCAACCAGGTTATTGTAAGTTTTTTAGTTTTGATTTTTCCCATGAAAAGATTTCCGTTTGTTTTTCAATTGGGTTGTACAGGTTATAGGTCACATTAATGATGGAAAAAGTTTTGAAATGATTTATCTTGGTCTCATTTTTTTACATTACAAAAACCTGGCATTTGAACAGGGGTGTGTAGACTTTTTATATCCACTCTGTGTGTGTGTGTGTGTGTGTGTGTGTGTGTGTGTGTGTGTGTGTGTGTGTGTGTGTGTGTTGTCAATTTTTTTTTAGCCTAGTTTAAAATTGTTTTTTATACTAAAATTGAGGTAGACTTTTTGTGATTTTTTTAATATTAATCTTTTTTAAATGTAATGCTATTTATGTTCTCCTGTAAAACTTTACATTTTTATAATTTTAATTGTAGATTTTAGAATTTCATAGCTATTTATTTAGCGTCTACAAATAGATTAGTGTTCTCCTGTATTATAAAATTATATATTACATGTTCTGGTTGAATTTGAGCAAAGAATTAATTTGATTTTTTTTTTGTTTAAATATTATATAGAACTAAAACCAGATAAAATAAAATAATGTGTGAAAGCAAGTTAAATGATAGCGGACTGTCTGTAGACAACTGTGTGTTGTATAGTTATTTATATAGTTCTTGTTATTTGTGTTATTGTGTGCTTTTATTTGTGAGGCACAGTGTGGTGGCTCTTGGTTCCGGTTCTGCCACCACCTGTGCCTATAAGATGGCCGCAGGCAGGAGGGGCGGCCTCTTGGCCACCTGCTCTGCCTAGCGGTTAGGTGTGGTTTGGTTGCACTGCCATATTAATAAACATGAGTTCAGTTCAGCACTTGGCCTCATCCTTGGGCTCCAACCTCCGGCATAACATTTGACAATGAGGACTAAAGCGGAAAAAGGGATGGAAGCGTGTGGGTCACCAATTTGGCCATTTTTGGAGCTGGCCAAAGTGATACAGCACCTTTCAGACATACATGGTGGCGCTGAACCTGGAAAGTATGGACAAATTAAGGGTGCATGCGTTGCTAGTGCATAACCAGGGAATGGGGGGAAAGTGGGGGGACAGTGGATTTTGGGCACGCTCAGCAACGCGGACGATTATGACGAAGTGGTCGAGCTAATGGCGTGCCACTATTGTGCCCCAGAAAATGTCATCATTTGGAGGATTAAGTTTCAGCAGCGCCACCAACAGGTGGGCAAGTCCATCCAATGGTGCGTGTCAGACTTGAGGCAACTGGCCACTGAGTGCCGTTTCGGTCCATTGGAAGAAGAAATGGTCCGCAACCAGTTGGTGGAACATACTAACTGTACTGCAATCCAATCAAAGCTGCTCACTTTTCCAGGTGACTTGACGCTATCCAGGGCTGTCGAGTTGGCTCTCCAGCTGGAGGAAGCAGACAAGCTAACTCGAGAACTGAGTGAGTGTCTGTCACCGTGAGAGTTAGGATCCCCCATGGCTACACAAGTAGTGGACCCGGACAACGATGGGAGTGTTGAGGAGGACACAGGAGGTGCCAATGCCGTGGCGTTGAGGTCTGCCCCGAGGAAGCCCAGGTGTATGGGCTGCGGGTCCACGAAGCACTGCTACAAAGCCAGAGAGTGTTTGGCAAGAGGGAAGCGCTGCGATAGGTGTGGCCGCTTACATCATTATACGAGGGTGTGCCATTTGGTCGAGCAAGGGAGTCCGCAGAGGAATTAACCCCCTCCCTTCAAATTCAGCCCTGACGGTGATCCACACTGTGTCCCTGAACACCAATGGTTACATGTATTGCGTGGTAGAGTTGGATGGAGTGGAGGTGCCGTTGCTAATCGACACGGGGGAGGAGGGTTCCCTGCTGAACGAGACTACAGTGAGGCAACTTTTCCCACGCTACAGGACTGGAGGTGACCCAGCACCGCATTGTGGCCTTGTGTGTGTGTGTGTGGGGGGGGGGGCTGGCCACGGGGACAATACTCAGATTGACGGCCTGGTACAAGTTGGTGGAGATGTCTGAGTTGGAGTTCACCGTGACGGCTCGTGGCGATAACATCATAGGCTGCAACCTCTTTTATGACCTGGGCTTCGCCATTAAGAGCCGCGCTGGGGAAGAGTGGTTGGGGTGTGGGACCAACCGGTTCCAAGGGTGCAAGATGACGTAGTGTGGGATTAAGAATTGCCCGGCACCCGGAGAGTGGACAGGCCTTGTCTTGCTCAGGGTCACCACAGGAGGGCCCCAGTGACAGAGACCAAGTCGCCCTGGACGAGGGTACTGGGCGGCATAGAGGGACACCTGCACCGATGAGTGACGCCACAGAGCTGGTCCCAGCTGGTCCCGGAGCTTGGCTAAAGTGGGTCAGCGAACATGGGGCCACGACAGCAAGAACCACAGCGGATTTAGAAGAGGTCGGGGCAAGACCAAATGACATGGAGAGACTGCGTGCCAGGCAGAGACCCTGCAAGCCGAGCAGAGCCCCTCTGGGAGTTGCAGACTGGGTCTGGGCTCGAGTGGAGGCGAGATCACGGTGGGTACAGGCCAAACGGCAGGTGGAGGAGCACCAGGGATGACTATGTGCTGTGGCTAGACGGAGTAACGTTTACCTCCAGCTGCCGGATGGCTTGTGGAGGCACCTGAATGAGCTGCAGCGTGCCCGGGAGAAGACTGAGGGACGTGGGCCCAGATGAGTGGAGCATTCAGCGGTGAGGAAGAGGAGGCACACGGGGACTGGGGTGACCAGCTGCGGCCTGGGAGGCAGGCCACCTCCAGGGTCGGACTAAGGAAAAAACGGTCCAGGGGGCTCACAGGGTCATTTTCTCCAGCTGCGTGTATATAGGTTCTTGTGCATGTGTTTGGTCTGTTTTACTGTTTTATGTATGTAGTTTTGGGGATTAATTTGTGTGTTTTGTTTTTAGTTCAGGAGACAGCAGCATTTTTTTTTGTTTATAGATGGACTTTTATTTATTACAAGCGGCAGAATAATCCGCTTTTCCGTGTGGGGAGGGATGGCAGTCCACCCGTTCCCCCTAGTTTTAGTTGTTTTAGGCCAGTTTGAGTACATTGTTTTGCGTTATGTTAGTGCACGATTCGAGTCTTAAATTGTGGTTGGTCTGAATTGTGTGTGTGTGCTTTGGACTTTTACAAGGTGGAGGGAGAATGTTGTATAGTTATTTATATGGTTCTTGTTATTTGTGTTATTGTGTTCTTTTATTTGTGAGGCACGGTGTGGTGGCTCTTGGTTCTGGTTCCACCACCACCCGTGCCTATAAGATGGCCGCAGGCAGGAGGGGCGGCCTCTTGGCCACCTGCTCTGCCTAGCAGTTAGGTGTGGTTTGGTTGCACTGCCATGTTAATAAACATGAGTTCAGTTCAGCACTTGGCCTCGTCCTTTGGCTCCAACCTCCAACATAACACTGGAGTCTACTGGAAGAATGCCCATGACAGGATGGCAGTTCTTAGAAGCACATTTTGAGATAAATTTCTCGATGTGACTTGCTACATTTCTCTTTGATTTGTTTTATTAAAATATATTACAAGTAAATTGCACATACTTTTCTTTAAAAGTACTATGTTGTCTCACAGTGGGAGAGAAAAACCCTGAAAAAAAAATCCTGAATAGAAAAAAATGAATGAAGATGAATCATGAAGATGAATCGTTATATACTGTATATAGACAAGTTTTTTGTTTCAAACCCATTTTTTAAATTCTGCCCCATACCAAAAATAGGGCACTCAAAAAAGTAGAAACTACTGTATTAATACATGCAGTTTACCACTCAGTATTCACTGTAGAATAACTCACTACTAACTATGGAGCCATAAGGTGCCTTCAGTCTGACTGGTGCCTCACATTTCACTCTGCTGAGAGTCCTGCATTGTGCAGCAGATATGATTCACGTGTTTATATGATGTTATATGATGTTTATGTATATATCCACATATTCAGCTATGATGTATATAGGTTTATAGTCGTGTTAGTTTTACTTTCCATGGGTAATCCCTTTGTCTGTCATGGTGTGTTTTTGTCGTTTGGTCATCTACTGTCATGCTGCTGTTAAAATGTAATTTCCCAGTTTGGGATCAATCAAGTACATCTATCTATCTATCTATCTATCTATCTATCTATCTATCTATCTATCTAGTATTTCCTCTTGAAAAAATATTCTGCTTATTGTCCCTAAGAAAAACATTTGTTTAACCTTTATTTAGAGAAATTAAATATTCCATGAATATTCGAGCATCTACACAAATTCTCTTTCCCCGTTTATTCAGTGTATTTATAACAGTTCTAAAAGCCTCTAGAAACAAACCACCGTGAAAGTCAAACATAGATGCACTTACCTAACAGCAGAAGTCCATACAAAGGTATAAAGGCACTAATGAGGTTCATCTTTAATGCAGTCGTTTCACTCTTCATGGCGGTAAATAACCAGGAAACTTAAAGGAAGGCTTTAAACGTCTGCCGACAATGAACTACTTCCAAGCCACACGAACAGGACGGTGTTACACTTATAGCGGTGTTGCCAGATCTCGCGAGAGAAACAAGCAACCAGTTCCATGGAAACAAGCCCCAATAAAGCCCAGCCTACCACACTGTGTAAAAGAGAGGCTGCTTGATAACATGTTGTGGAGGAAGAAATCAGACGAGGCAACGATCTGACGACACAGAACCTTATTCTCCTCAAACAGATAGAAACAGATTGCCCTGGGTATTAAGGCCAGCACTTTTATACTCTTTATTCCCGCCTTTGGGACCCGGGTGTGAAACATTAACATTCAGGACACAAGACATGTACACACATCAACATGCAGTACACAGTATCATGATTCTGGGGCACGGTGGGTGACGTGCCCACTTCCCTGTCTAGTTTAGTGTTTTCTGTCTGCTTGTTTCTTTGTTGTCATGTCGGCTGTACTTGGTTCCTGTTTAATTCTTGTCATTGTGTATCTGTAGTATTATGTACATTTTGGGTTCTGTTGTGTTTGTATCATTTTGGTTTCCGGTTTGTGTTTTATTTTGACAGCACTGTGCAGCTTCCGGCTGTTAAACTGTTCAGAGCTGCGCAGCTGCCATTCATTCTGTTATTTTCTCAACTCATGGATCCACACCTGTTAACCATCATGAGAAGGGTTCCACTGCTGCCAGGTGATCCTGACCCGATGTGTGTGTCTGTCTCTGTTCCTTCACCTGAGCCACTATCTAGGGTCACTGAAGTCTCCGTGGGTGCTGCTTCCCCTCCAGTTGAGGTCTCCATGGGTGCTGCTTCCCCTCCGTCCAACATCTCCGTGGACACGTAGCTCCTGTGACAGCCCCGGGCTGTGACAGCCCCACCTTGGGGGGGGGGGGGGCAGGCATGGAGGGACCGAGACCAAACAAACAAAAAAACAAAACAAAAAGGAAAACACTCATGACCCACGCACTGCAACAGATATGGTGACCCAAACTCTGGGGAACTACAAGGTGAAAAAGGCAGTACAGGTGGTTTACCCAAGTACCAAGGCCACCGGCACTTGTGATGGAGTAAGTCGGGTGGCCTCCCCAAACTCCACAGCCACTACAGCAGGAGGAATAGTCCATTGGGTGGCCTCCCAGAGTTCATGGGCCAGTGGACCGCGGGGCACCACATGCATCTTCCCTGGAGGCAGCAGCAACCAACCAGATGAGGGGCGCGGCAGCTTGGCGGGGACCTTTGACGAGGTGAGGTGATCTAAGATGATGTCAGATAAAGACATAGCACCTGTGACAGCCCCGGGCTGGGGCATAGCTGCACCCGCGAAGGCCCCGGACTGGGGTGATGCACCCATGGTGGCCCTGGGCTGGGGCGTAGCACCCCCAGTAACCCTGGACCAGAACATGATACCCATGATGCCCAGGCTGACCTGCAAGAGCACCAGGCCAAGGAGGCGGTCAACCAACGGTGGCCCCGGACTGCGACGTGACTGCACCCGTGAAGGTCCTGGACTAGGGCATAGCTGCACTCCACGGAGACCTTGGACGGAGGGGGAGCAGCACTCACGGAGACCTCGGACGGAGGGGGAGCAGCACCCACGGAGACCTCAGTGACCCTAGATAGTGGCTCAGGTGAAGGAACAGAGACAGATACACACACCGGGTCAGGATCACCCGGCAGCAGTGAAGCCCAGCGACGAGGGCTCAGGTGCGGCTGACGGATGCACCTGGACCTCCTCTCCAAGAGTCAGGCAAAATCTTTCTAGAACAGAGAACGTGAAAACATGAAAGAGCACTAGCCTAAGCTCGAGCTCCACCACCATTCAGGAGTCCGGCAATCCTGTTGCAGCGGCCCTAGCAGCAGGCATGATGGTGGACGCAGCCAGTGGACCTCCAGGCATGACGATCAGCACCGGTGGATCTCCCAGCAGGGCGACTGACACTGGGGGTCGCCTCACCGTTGGTGCAGGGCTGAGGCAGGGACCCCAGAACTGCAGGTTCCTCCATTGTCCAGCGGCTCCTGCCCAGAACCGGCGGGTTCTCGGAGGCCACAGAAGAGAACACGAGAGAGGAAGGCAAAGGTGAGGCAACAGTAGCAGGTGATGAGGACTCAACTAAGTTTGGCTGCGGTTGCTGAGCCTCATCACCAGGAATAAGGCTAGGTATTAAAATGAGAATAGGAATGAAAACCCACTTGCCTTATTACCTGGAGCATGATGGTTCCTGCTACTGAAGATGGGCCAGATGGTGCTCCTCTGGCCACCGCTGATGTACTCTGGGCAGGAGGCGGAGGCTCAGGCTCCTGGCAAGGGAGGCGAGGCGCTGGAGCTCAGGGCCACTTTTTTGTAGACCTGGCCCTTAGTGCTGATGACTGAAGGGCTCCAACCAGGCTGTGAAAGTTTGTCCAGAGGATGAAGATGGTATAGAGCAAGCCTGCATACCTGGGGTAACTGCCTAACCCCGGATGCACCTCCACAATGGCCGCCACTCCCTCCACATTCCTACGGACTTCTTTAAACGAGCGGGAGGTGAGTGCAGCATCAACATAGTCCTGGGCCAAGTCCACCGCCCACAGTTTATCAATGGTGAGGCCCCCAGCTACCGATTTGCCTCAGTGAGTGGGGCCCCGACGCGCTGGTGACATACCCAGGGTGTGTGTGAAAAACAAGGGGAGAAAAATTGATTGTGGAAACAAAAGAAAAGCAAACTCATATAGTGTTATTAGATAGTTAATAAAATATTGTAATAAGGTACAGGAATTATTTATTTTATTTAATAGTGGGTATGAAAGGGGACGGCATTAAACCGTCACTCCTGCACTCACTAAATAAAATAAATAAGCACTCGTAAAAAGGGGCACCAGTCCTAAAGGACACTTACTGTATATTCAATTCAATTCAATTCAATTCAACTTTATTTATATAGCGCCATTTCACAACAACAGTCATCTCATAGCACTATCAAGTGTAGGGGGAACCCCCACAGTTGCAGAAAGACCCCAGCAATCAGGCGATCCCCTGTGAGCAAGCACTTGGCGACGGTGGAGAGGAAAAACTCCCTTTTAAAGGAAGAAACCTCCAGCAGAACCAGGCTCAGGGAGGGGCAGTCATCTGCTGCGACTGGCTGGGGGGTGAGGGGATAGAGAAGAAGAAAAGAACAAACATGTAGAGAGCAAACAGCACGATGGGGACTCAATCTATGGGAGAGAACAAACAAATGTTAATGACCAGCAAAAAAAAATATTTCATTGAGAGTGAGAAAAGGAGTGAGGCCCAGTGCATTACTGGAGGTCCCCCGGCTGACTAAACCCATTAGCAGCATAACTAAGGGAGGGTTCAGAAACACATGATCCCTCCGTAATTGTAGGCTATATCAAAAAGGTAGGTTTTAGCCCTATTCTTAAAAACAGAGATCGAGTCTGACTCCCGAATCCAGATTGGCAGCTGATTCCACAGGAGAGGAGCTTGATAACTGAAGGCTCTGCCTCCCATTGCACTTTTGGAGATTCTAGGTATTACAAGTAATCCTGCATTTTGGGAGCGTAGTGCTCTGTTAGGATAATATGGTAGTATCAGATCTTTTAAATAAAAAGGAGCCTGATTGTTTAGAGCTTTGTAAGTAAGAAGAAGGATTTTAAACTTAATTCTAAACTCTATGGGAAGCCAATGACGGGAGGCCAGAACCGGAGAGATATGATCTCTCTTTCTAGTACCTGTTAAAACTCTTGCTGCAGCATTTTGGATCAGCTGAAGACTTTTTAAAGATGTTTTAGGACAACCTGATAATAAAGAATTACAATAATCTAATCTCGAGCTAACAAAAGTGAATTAATTAAACTTAGTTTTAATTAATTTTGTACCTTCAATTACTTAATGGATCAGTCTCAAAATTTAAGGGAGTTCTTCTCCTGCCGTGATCTAAGAAACGTATATATGCGAAAGGAAAACACTTCAACTTCTCTCATTCACCCTTTTATTAAACACATTCAGGTTACATAATATGGCATTCAAATGATGGATAAACAGATTCAAATGATAACAGGTGTCGAATATCACATCAACTATTATTGGATTCCTGAACATAAAATCTAGTGTTAGACCTTTGTAGAACCAAGGAGAAACCAGACTTATGTTTCAAAGGTAAATGAAGGCTGAAATGTCTAACGAAAACAGAACACAATTTTATGGGGAAAATTCATAAGCTGATTATCTAAAAATGAACTTCTGAATTAATCTACAAAAATGAAGGGAAGTTACTTAAAATGACTAAGAGTCTTCCTTCAGTTTATAGCTTCATCCTATGGCTAAGAGACTAATTGTACCATGAAAATACTGGTCATGTTCATTTGTAATTTGAATGTTAGGACATCACGTTTAACCCAGCAGATAGGAAAATGGGAGTCTCACTTACGAACAGCTGTAGGTCCACTTTTTCATCAGCTCGGTACCGGCTGGGTTTTGAAGTCGGGACATCGGGAGAAAACGACTGCTGCTATGCTTCCTCACAGACGTAAGAAATGCAGACTCAGCTGGGGGCTCGTAGAGAACAGTGACAGCAGTGGAGGCTGTCTCGGAGCGGCGTGAAAGGTCCTTGCCAACGAGTCCGAATTTGTGAGGTCTCTGGCCACGGGATAGACCAAAAAAAAAAAAACTGAAGGAGAAACCTCTCAGTCAGGCTGGTGTGAGGCCGGAAAGAGAGTCCAAAAACACAGTCTCTGTTCACTTCAAATTAGGAACATTAAAGGTTGAAGCGGATGATAAAATAAAGGCAGTAAAGTGAGGTTTTAAGTAGGTTTATTAAATCATACCGCCATCACCATCACAACAATCCAGTACCCAAACTCAGTGTAAATGGTGTAGAGATTGAAAGGGTATCTGAAACTAAATTCCTTGGAGTAATAATTGATAACAAACTGTGTTGGAAGTCACATATTAATTATATCAAAGGTAAAGTTTCCAAATCAATTGCAATATTACACAGAGTGAAATATTTGCTGAATCAACCCACACTATACACCTTGTATCATTCATTAATACTCCCATACATGACATATTGTAATGAAGTATGGGGAAATACATACAAAACAAACATATATCCACTCTTTATGCTTCAAAAGAGAGCTATTAGAATAATAAACAAAGCAGCTTACAGGGAACCAACAAACCCACTTTTTCTTAAACAAAAAACTCTCAAGTTGAAAGATCTGGTTGACTTTAAAACCGCAATAATAATGTTCAAAGTAAAGAATTTATCACTGCCCACAAATATCCAAAAGTTGTTCCAAACAAGGGAGAAACGATATCACTTCAGAGGAACATGTATATTTCAAAAGCCTACAGTGAGAACAACCACCAAGCAACACTGTATTTCAGTGCAAGGAGTCAGATTATGGAACGATTATGAACCTGAATTAAAATCATGTACAACGCTTGGACAATTTAAACAAAAACTAAAGGAAGAAATACTCCAAACATATTTACAAGACGACATGTAAACTCACATAAGGATTGACATATCCAGCCTGTGTTGTGTTGTAGCTTAGTTTTTTTTTTTTTCTCTCTGTGACATTCTGTCTTAGATTTGTCTTGAATAGTAACCGCTTAACTTAGCTTAGCTTAGTTTTCTTTTTTTTTTTCTCTCAGTCACACTTTGTCTTAGCTTTGTTCTAAATTGTAATCACTCTTGTCTTGTTTACTCTTTTTTCTTTGAATTCTTGGATGGAATATGGGTGGGCAATATAAGCTGCGGCTTCAGCCATCACCCATTTCGGATAACTCACGTGGAATTGTTTAGTAGAAGGAGTCTTTGTCTAATTTGACCTTGTTGTTATATTATACAGTTTCTTTTAACCTGTACTGTATTATCCGAAATAAATTCATTCATTCATTCATTCATTCATTCATCATAGGAACACCACCCCAGCCCTTGTGCAAGCAGGCTGGTGTGTGTCCTCCGGCTCTCAACCAAGAGACACAGAGTGTGTGTGTCAGCAGCAGCAGTTGAAGAGAGGATGAGTTACAGAACATGTGCAGTATTTATACCCAGTTACAGACAATACATGAAAGGCATGGGACATTTGCATCATAGTAAGAGCAGGAAACCTGAATGTTTGCATTTGATTCATACAAAACAGCAGGACACCAGCGGAAGGAGCTAGACACAGGAAGGCTGCCTATTGTTCTGTTAATCGCTCCAGATGCGCGCTCTGCATGTCCCGGTCTGTTGTGGGGGTTACGCCACATGCTCCCCCCCAGAGAGCTTGGCAGGGGGCCGAGGCCTCGATAGTGCAGCTTTGGCAGCGAGCAGGGAAAGCTCTGTGCAGGCGGAGATGGAGGGGGGTGGGGGGTAGTAAGTGCCGGCAAGAGACGGTGAAATCGTCTGAGCCACGCAAAAATTGCTTGTGGGTCCGCGATGTCGAGGGGCTGTCCTGTTGAACGTGCAGAGGTCCACAAGAAGAAAAATTAGTCACTGGCTCCTCTCGTGATTAAGTCCTGCAAGGATTAATAGCGGCCGTGAAGAAAAAAGGAAGCGGCGAGGATTAACAGCGGCCATGAAGAAAACAGGGGCGGCTGTAATAAAAAAACAAAAAACAAAAGCCAAGGGACTTGGTGTGTTGACTTTAGGTGCGGGCACAACCTTAAAGCCTTCGGGGACCGCAGATTGCTGAATTCCCGTTGAGCGCCATGGCTAAGACCATAAAATCCAGTGAGCAAGCTGCGTGCCTCAGGTGTACGAGCAAGCCTGAAGGGCCAGTGTGCAGTGGCGAAGGAGGAAGGCGGTCAGTGGAGCCGTATGTGTCCCGTGCGTGGTGCGCTGTCCTCGTAACTTCCCGGTGCGTTTGCCGGGGCTCCGTGCATTGTTGGGCCAGCTGGAGAGGAGACAGGGTCAGGGAGCGTAATCATCCCTGTTCGATGTGTTGGAGCGGTGAAAGGAAGTAGACGATCTTTGTCCCTCGCGCTCGTGCAGATGCGTTGAAGTGGTGAGAGGGAGGAGACGATCTTTGTCACTCGCTCGGCCATGGTGCATTCAGGTCCACGCGCTGCATTCTTCGTCGGCCATGGAGGTCGCCGTCGTGGAGAGGGGACGAGGTGCATGCACTCTCGTGTGGAGGAGCTGTTAGCGCGGCCGGTCCAGCGTGGATGTGCCGATCTAGGCGTGCAGATCCCACCATGAAGTTTGCTGCGGCTTTCCCGGTCGTGGGTGATGTCCGGAGAGTTCCCTGAAGCAGAAGGGAGCTGCAGCGTTCGCTTGTCGTTGGAGCATCACCGCCGGGTGCTGCATTCGCCGGCAGTGTGGCTGTCCAAGCCAGAAGGTTGTGTCGCACAAAGCGTGTGCGTCTTTGGGGTCACCAGTGAGGCGGATGATAAAATAAAGGCAGCGAAGTGAGGTTTTAAGTAGGTTTATTAAATCATACCGCCATCACAGGAACACCACCCCAGCCCTTGTGCAAGCAGGCTGGTGTGTGTCCTCCAGCTCTCAACCAAGAGACACAGAGTGTGTGTGTCAGCAGCAGCAGTTGAAGAGAGGATGAGTTACAGAACATGTGCAGTATTTATACCCAGTTACAGACAATACATGAAAGGCATGGGGCATTTGCATCACAGTAAGAGCAGGAAACCTGAATGACTGCATTTGATTCATACAAAACAGCATGATACCAGCGGAAGGAGCTAGACACAGGAAGGCTGCCTATTGTTCTGTTAATCGCTCCAGATGCACGCTCTGCATGTCCCAGTCTGTTGTGGCGGTTACGCCACAAAGGTCCACTTTAATGGCGTGAAAAGTCAGAAAATCTAAGAAAAACATTTATTAGGATAAGAATGGCTTCTGAGGTGGAGGAAAAATTATTCTGAGAGTCTGACTCTCTATTTAAGGCGAGTTTGTAAGAAAAAGATGGTTTCTCCTCAGGAACCAGAAAATTGAGAAAACTAACTCAGCATTTGACAAACTTCACACAGAACAATTTAGATAAAACAGAACTGCAAGGAACTTTGAAAAAGTGAAACAAAACTTTTCTCTGAGATCTAGAGCACTATTCTGCTTCTTTAATCTTAACCTTAAACTTCTTTTCTATTCTTTCTATATTCTCTCTATTCTTTCCTTATTCTCTTTTCATTTCTTTCTTGTCTCTCTTTTTCTTCACTCCTTTATTCTGCTTCTTCTTCTAATATGCAGGGCGGCTCCTCACTGTTTTAACTGAGCACACCGTTGGGTCATAAAACAGGGGCCGGTCACAAGACAGACCAATCAACTTTCATAAAGAGGAGTTTGAACGGGCCGTTGTCCAATGTGAGAACATTTCTTTGTTTGGGAGCAGCCAATCAAATGAAAAGGGCCTTATCCCATGAAAAGGGAGAGAAAGCCAGGGGCCAGGAATGATAGCGGACAAGAATTAATACCCATTCAGTTCTTATAAAATTAGGTGCTCACTACAAGATCTAACTAAATTAAATGACTTGGCTAATATTCAGTGATCATGCATTTATACCATTACTACTAATACTAACATTCGTTTGACTAACACTCATGAACATAACATTTCTTATACAAGTTTATAATACATGCACTCATATTTAGATCAAGGAGTAAGGAATTACTGCAAACCCTGGTCAATGATCAAAAGAATGATTTTCTGTGTCCTTAGGATCCGGGGGAGATGATAAACTGAAAGAAACTTAATGTTTAGTTAGAAATGACAGTCAGATTATACATAATGAAACACATTCCGTAGGCATCCACTAGGAGGTACTGTTGAGCTGTAGATAATTTCTTTAGGTCTGTGATATCTGGAAAGGGGTCTGGTATCTGTCAAAAGTCATAAACCTGTCGGGTTAAGAAGTTTATGACCTTTAAGAGCATTAGTTTCCTGTAGGGTGGATGCAATCCACATGAACTGTCCACGCTGGGAATCTGGACTCTAGTTTTTATGGTCTCTTTAAGCCTTTAAAAGCAAATTCTGATCCTTACCATCTCTGCAAGAGGCAACTGTTTACAATGGGGTCCTGGGGAAAGCATTCTTGGTCAGGCCTTGAGTGAGGGTAGTTAATATGAACACAAGTGATATTCCTGTAGAATAAAAAAGTGAAATCCCTGTAGAATGGAGGAAAGTGATCTTCTGGATTGGTTTGAGGAGACGTTGATGCTACATATTCCCCCTTTGTAGCAATGGTGAGCATCGATCAGCGTTGGTACACACCCATGGCAGCTTCGTCTCCTTGGCAACACTTGACCTAAATACTGGGTTAAAGGGTTTTTGATGTCCATACACACTAGCATGCAAACAGTATCTATTACTAAGTAGAGATCTTTGACTGGTTTACTGGAAGAACTTCCATGAATTTCCAAAAATAATTTGAATTTGCAACTTTAATAATGGCAGGCTCATTGTTAAAGTGTTAGCTGAAAAGCTAATGTTTCTAGTTACCTTTTGAAGGAACACAGACATTAGGTGTGTGTGAGCATGGTCAACCTCTAACATGAAGAGCGACAAGTCCAAGACCTTGTTGAGTTTGAATGAGGCTTTGGAGCAAACATTCAAAACAACACAGTATCTTGCAAAGTTTCGGTAACGGTTTGTGGTTCAACTACTTGGCGTTTCAGTATAGCGGTGTTGACCGATTTAACAATAGACGTGCTAAGGCTAGAAAGGGGCCCTAATGATGAAGCTGTGGTTGAGAATCTACCTAAGGATTGTTGACTTTTTGTCTGGGCTCTGTCTAGTTCTAACTGGGCAAAAGTAGGTGAGAGTGCTAGGTAGAGGGCTAAACTGAAAAACAGGAGGGCCATCGTCCTGGCAAATGAATGGAAGTGAGTGATTTTAATCTTGAGCTTCTTGTAGGTTTTCTTTTTCTTGAGCTACCTGAGTGGTAGGTGAAAGTTATTCTCAGAGGTAGAACAACTTTGTTAGAGACTGAGCTCTAGGCTTTTAGTGTTTTATCATCTTTAATGGAGTTGTGTGATTATTGACTTAAGCTAGTGATATTGGAGGTTTTGTGTGTACTATTTTGAAATAGTAAGTTGATGACACTGAATGAAATTTTGCAGGGTCTTTTGAAGTTAGATTTTAAGGAAGTCAGTTTGGGTTAACTTTTCCCTTTGAAGGTTTAATGCAGTTACCTGATTGAGGGAGAGAAATGTGACCGAGTATACCTGAGGCTGATACTTTGCTTACAGTTGTCTATCAGGCGCAAACAAGATTTTAGGTTTGTTTACTGACTTAATGGAACAGTGTTGTCCCCGACAAGTCCCATGGGGTTTTTGTAAGCTTTGATTTGATTACGATGGACCCATTTGGAGATGGGGTCCTGGCGAGCTTTGCTTATTTTGATTTGGTAAACGACCGGAGAGAGCTTATCTGTGATCGTGTGTGGACCCGTCCACCTGGGGAGGAACTTACGAGCGAGTTTTCCTGCTTGTGCATTGGTCGAGCATTCATTGAGGAATGAAAGAGTAGTAGAAAACCTTGTCTCCCACTTGGAGCTCGTCATGTGAGGCTTTCTGGTCGTAGTAGGCTTTGCGCCCTTCAGTTGATTGGTCCAAATGTTTTTGGGCAAAGGCAAAAGTCTGGTGGAGATGTTTGGTCAGGTCAGTCATGTACTAGTGAGTAGTGTAAGCTGTGGCAACACTGGCCTCTCCAGGTTGGTAGAGTAAATGCAGGGGCAAAGTCATTTGCCAGCCTGTCATCATTTCAAAAGGTGACACCCCAGTAGCTTCATGGGGTGTGGCTCGGATAGCCATCAAGACCAGCGGAAGTTTTACATCCCAGTTTTTTTGGTGTGGTGAAACATACTTGATCACAGTTCGGTGGGTTCTTTCAGCCTGTCTGGAGGATCGTGGGTGGTGGCTAATATGGAAGTTAGCTTTAACTCCCAAGGTTTTCCACAGTTGTCACATGACTTCATCAGTGAAATGAGTGCCACGGTCAGAGTTGATTTGGCTTGGCAGACCGAATCTGGAAAATACATGGTTCATCAATAAGTAGGACGTGGTTTCTGCCGTGTCATTAGGAGCAGGCAAGCACTCGACCCATTTGGTGAAAGCACATGTGACTGTGAGGAAGTATTTGTTTCCTCTGGCTGACTGTGAAAGGGGACCTACCCAGTCAATTTGGAGGTCAGACCATGGGAATGAAATGCCTCTTTTCTGTAGGGGTGCTCGGTGAATCAGGTTGGTTGGTTGAAACTGGCAACATACGAGACATCCCTTGATGTAGTCCGCTACATCCTTTCCCATGTATGGTCAATATGCCACTTGTTTGTCGCTTTGACGCCTTTGTGTCCTGCAGTTGGGAGATTGTGGGCATGAACAATCATCACCCCCCTCTGGTAACGAGGGACCACAAGTGCAGGTGCAGGGAGCTCATCAGAAACATGAACTAGAATGCCATTGCGCAGCTGCAAGGATGATCGTGCAGCATAAAGCGGTTTGAAGTCAGGAATGTCAGCAAGATCCAAGTCGGATGGTGCATTGAGTGCAGGATCCGAGAGATATTGTATCATTTTATGGATCGTAGGGTCAAGGGTTTGAAGAGAGATAAGGTCAGCGTCAGCGAAAACAGGGTCAACCACGAGGGGACCTGTGGTTTGTGTCGGATCTTGGGCCCTGTTTGTCTGGGCCCTAGTGACTGCGCAGACTGTAGGGGTGGGTGGGTGGGACTGTGAAGTCGGCACCTGAGCAGAATCAAAGGACCAGGGCGTGCCTTGTATGGCTCCATGTTTTGCAAGTGAGTCCACAAGGTCATTCCATTCTTTGTCCTGACCTGGTGTGCGCGAGTGACCTCTGACCTTTTTCCAGTACACCTGGAGGTTGTTGGAGGTGACCAGGTGATCACATGCCTTGAAAAGGTCTTGATGTTTAGCCGGTTTGCAGTTGGAGGTTACAAAACCTTTGGCCTTCCAGAGTGCTAAATGACAAGTGAAACTGAGGCGTGCGTAGTTGGAGTCAGTGCAGATGACCAATGTGCGAATGCCATGGTCTACGGCAAGTTGCAGTGTAATGAGCACACCTGCGATTTCCGCATACTGGGATGATTGGGAACCCAGTTGAAAGTTGTGGGGTTCACAAGGCTGATTGTTCATCCATGCCACTCCCACACCAGCATGGATGTGAGTTTCATGGTGGAAAGAACAACCATCGACATAAGCGGTGACCATACAGTATCTTGACAGATGTTTTGGTCGAAGTAGTGATGGTTCGGGTCTTCAGGGACTGTAGGTGGTTCTACATGAATGGATGGTCCTGGAGTGTCCTCAGAGCACCATTGGCAGGCGGCCAAGTCTGTGCCGAGAGGGCTTCTCAACTTCTGTGCGTAGCGGACCTCCACATCAAAGCTTTGTAGAGCCATCAACCAGGAGGCTATTCTGGCATTTGTTACAACGCCTTCTCTGATGTGTTGACTGTTAAGGAAGACCACTGGTTGGTGGTGAGTCTCAACTGTGATTCTCTGGCCTCCCACATAGTTGGAGAAATGTTTGACTGCCCATCCAGTGGCCAGAAGGGCTTTTTCGCAGTCCGAGTATTTCAGTTCCGGACCAGAGAGGGTTTTGCTTACATAGGCCAAGACTCGTTTGTCATGGTCGTAGATTTGGTATAATCCAGCGCTTAAGCAGTTGGCAGAGAACTCCACTTGTACGAAGAATGGCTGGTCACAGTTGGGATAGGCCAGACATGGTGCTGTGCATAACTTTTGCTTCAATGCTAGCATAGCCTGTTCTTGAGTCTCAGACCAGATTAAAAGGGTGTCCTTTCGTAGGAGGTCTGTGAGGGGTTTTGCCAAGTCTGCATAATCCTCAATGAACTGACGTGAGTTGTTGCATACCCCTATGAAGCTCCGGAGTTCGGAGATGTTAGTAGGGGCCTTGATGTTTAAGACACCTTGAATTTGTGCCATTTGTGGTAGGACCCCTTTGGATCCTACCAAGAGACCAACATAGTTGACTTTGGCTTTGCACCATTGGCACTTGGAAAGAGAAATTTTGGCTCCTGCTCGCGTGAGCTGGCCAAGGACACGGTTGATTTCAGTGAGGTGGGTGTCCAGAGACGGACTCCGAATGAGAATGTCATCAACATAGATGAGGTTACCTCTGTCTCGGGCGTCTTTCTTTGTTCAAGAAAATGTTGAACTCTGCAGGAGAGTTGGCATAACCGAAAGGGCATCGGGTGAATGTATATTGGCGATTCGTGAACGTGAAGGCCAGTTTGTGTTGGTCTTCAGCTTAGACAGGAATAGTCCAGAAACCAGAAGCAATGTCCAGTGTTGAGAAGTATTTGACATCTTTGACTCTAGGGAGTTCTTGCTCCAGTTGAGTCAGAGGCCACCTAGAGAGAGGAACTTGAGTGTTCAATTTCCTGTAATCAATGGTGAGTTGCCACTCACCATTGGGCTTTAGGACAGGCCACAAGGGGGCTGAGTAGGTACTGTTGCATGGCCTGATTATGCCATGGTCCAGTAGGTCATCGATTATTTCTTGTACTGGGCCGTACGGGGCCAAGGGAATCTTGTACTGCCCGACGTAGGTGAGAGGAGCATCAGGTGGTGTAGGAATGCGTACTGAGTGGATTGTGGTTAGTCCACAGTCCAAGGAGTCTTTGGAGAAGGCTTGTTCATACTTAAGAAGAACCTGGTGAAGTTTTTTTCACATTCTTCATCATCAGAGGTTAGGCCATCAGCATCAGCTACCACCTGTGCAATCTCTTCAGCGATAGTGAGGACCGATTTCGGTGGAGCATTGCTGGGATTGTCATTGGTCTGCTGATTGGACACCGATGGAAGGAGTTCAATGGCTTGGACAAGCATTTGGTCATTGTTGGTCAAGTCAATTCATCCCACTGACTCTTTGTCAGGAGTTGGCATTGACACAAGAGCGATGGCCTTGGAAGGCTTAGTGTAAATGACTGTAGGTTCAAGAGAGAATCAGGGAGGCTGCCTAGCACAGGAACAGTCAGTTTGAAATTGTGGAAATCCGTAGTGATGAGCCAGCTGAGAGGCGTGGCCTTGGGCAGGACGATGGTCTCTGCCGTGGGATTATTTACTGGCAACGTGGTGGTTCTGTATTCTAGGCTTTGAAGGGATGTGGCCTCCAGAGTTAAGCCTAGATTGTCAATCAAAGGAGCCGGTTATAAAAATGCTTGTAAGGGACCATAAAACATTGTTTATGGTATCAACCTGAGTTCCGAGTCTCACAAGAAGATCACTGCCGATGTAGACTGCATGTGGCAGGTCGGGAATGACCAAGAAAGGATGAATTAGCAGTCTGTGGTTCCATTGAAGGTGGAGGGCACAGATACTTGTGGCGACCAATGTTTTGTTTGATTTGGTCCCAGCAGGGAAATGAAAAGACTTGTTAGTGACCATAAGGTCAGGGTATTTCTTGTGCAGAGAGTTGAAAAGTGTCTGGCTGATGGTGGATTTATCAGCCCAAAGAGCCAGTACCACGTTGTCTATGGGGAGGCTTTGGATAACTAGTCCTTTGACCACTTGGGGCCAGTACTCTTCGTCGGCTGCCCCTGGTTTTAGGGTGGAAAGGAATGAACTGTGTTCATTTTAGGTTGGGTTGTCGGATGTGGTGGCATGGGAAGGGGTGCCTGTTTCAGCCCGGTCCCCAAGGTCACCTTCCGTCAAACTTTGTTGGGTCAGCAGTGTGAGTGAATTGACTCCTGGGACATCCAAGGTGTCAAGAGTGTAGCACTGTGATCCGGTTGATTCAGTTAGAGTGGTTGGGAGAGGTTGTCGAATTTGATCCCATAGCTTGAGATTCTTGAAGTCGATCAGAGGCTCAAAGCGATTAAGTAGATCCTTGCCTATCAGCAATGGAATTGAGTTGAGATTGGACACATAGATCGGATGGATCAAGGTCATGGACCAAATGGAGATCTTTATCAATGACATGTGTGACACAGTCGTGTTTGAGGTTGCATAAGGTTGAATAGCTAAGGAGCAAGGTCTTAGTTTCAAGTCTTTGTGCGCGTGGCTAGCAGCGACACGTAGGTGTTCAAAAAGGTCCCGCGACATGAGTGTGATGTCTGCTGCGGTATCCAGTAGGGCTTCATGCGTCATCACATCTTCCAGGGTCAATGGAAGGAAAAATTTTCATGCAACCCCCCTTTCGGTCAAATCACACAGAAATTGTTGGACCGGTGGTTCAACGCAGATTAAAGAGTCGCCTGTTTTGGGCAAATGAGGTTTTTCAGGTAGCTGGACTACCAAAATGGCACTGGGTGGCATTGCATTTTGGAGCTCCTCCTGAGTTTCGGGTGGAGGATGCTCGGTTGTGTCTTCGGTATCCTTCCCCTTTGTAACAGGAGATTCCTCAGGGTTGAGTTGTGGCAACCCTAAAGGATCGCTTGGGGTGGTCACAATATTTATGTCTAGGACATCTGGTTTCTTGTCCTCTTTCGCCTCTTTTTTCCTCTTCAGTTCGTCAAGTATACGTTGGGGAGTTTCCAGGTCTTCTCGGCTTAAAATGGGCTTTTCTTTCTTCTCCCAGGGTTTGGAGCTAAACTTACCAGGGGGAGGTCTTGCTTCCCTGTTGAAGTTTTTTTGTTGATACGAGGGAGGTGACCATCTCCCGTGGTTATGCGAGTCTCGAAATCGATATCTGTCATCCCGGGTATCCATACCGTATTCTCGTGACTTACCTGGTGGGCTGATCCTCCGACGGTAGTCAGGTTTTGGTGATGTTGGCTTGGACCTTGGTGTCAAAAATTTTGCCGGGTCATGACTCGACTTATCTTGACTAGAGGGTTGCCATTGTTTTATGTGTGACCGAGGTGCTGGGACAGGGGCTGGCCTTGGGGCGCCCTCTAGGTCCAGGGTGTCTGATGCGGTGTTGACAACTAACACTGCGGTAGACTCGGTATGCTTCTGATTGCTTTGTCGCTGTTTCTGGAATGCATAATGTGTGAATTCTCTTAGCTGCTTTATCGAGTTTGACCTTGGGTTAGCCATGACTCCAAGGTGGTGTCCGACCGTGGGATGGAGATTCTGAATGAAAAGAGCCTTGAAATTGTGGTCTTCTTCCATTTCGGGCGTGTTTTGAGATCTGAAATATGCACACAGGAGTCGCTGGTAGTATGCCTGTGGGGGCTCTAAGCAACCCTGTTTCACAGCTAGGGCTGTCGCTAGCCCTGACTGTAAGCAGTCGTCAGAGAACAACTTTTCAATGGCTTTGTAGAGTTTCCAGTGGTTCCTCGTGATGTCAAATGGTTGCCAATCTATAAATTTTGATACCGACCTGTTGGATGTCAACTTAATCAGATAAATGGGCAGCACGGTGGTGCAGTGGTTAGCACTGTTGCCTTACAGCTAGAAGGTTCCTGGTTCAAATCCCCAGGCTGGCAGGGGTTGGAACCTTTCTGTGTGGAGTTCTTCCTGCGCTGCGTGGGTTTACTCCGGGGGCTCCGGTTTCCTCCCACAATCCAAAAGACATGCATGTTAGGTTAATTGGCTGTTCTAAATTGTCCCTAGATATCTGTTTCCTATAGGCCCTTAGAATAGAGGGTTAGTACTAGTGAAAGCGCTTTGAGTGGTCTTTGTGACTAGAAAAGGGCTATATAAGTGCAGGTTAGTTAGTTAGTTAGTTAGTTAGTAAATGCAATCGTCAACAGCATCAGGGTATTTACGCAAGTAGTAGTCGATGTCTTGCAAATAAGCCCTGGTATCAGGTGACCCACTGGTTGAGGGGTCAAATTTTGTAACGTGGCGAGCGATCTTATTGAGGTCTCCATCGGAGGGAATTTGCAAATGTCTTTCACGTTGCCGTTCGGGTCCGTCGAACGGGTCAGGTAAGTGTGTGCCGGGGAAGTCCCCATCCCATGAGGGGATGCCCCCCTTTGTCGAAGGAACCGGCCTGCTCATGGCTTCTGGTCTCAGATCCCTTCATCTGCGGTAGTCTTACGCTCTTCTTTGACGTCCTGAAGACCTTGTTGTGCTTCTTGTAGGAGCAGTTTACATTTCCCATAGTCGGAGTTTGTTTCGTCCAACTGACCTTCAACTTCCTTGAGTTGGTTCTCTTTGTGAAGCAGGATGGTTCCCAATTCCTCATTTTCTTGCTGAAGTGAGGTATTGTTGTCTTCTAGTCGTTGCTTTTCTTCCTTTGCTTGTTCCAGATTTAGCAACGTCTGATCAAGCATAGTTTGGGTATCTTCTTGCTCTATGCAAGCTTGTTCCTGCTTTTTCATAAGAGATTTGTTCTCTTCCTGAAGAGAAAGGATAGTTGTTTGTTGTTTCACCAGTTCCTTTTCGGTGTAGAGTACTTGGGTTTCAGCTCGTTTTAGCCTTGCAACTAATGCTAGTGCAAACTTTCCCAACACACCGGGAATCTCCTTTGCTTTCGGTGGGTTAGTTTCGCATTCATCCAAAAGTTTTTTCATGATTTGCTTCAAATCTTTGGGGGGAGTATCCTGAACTTGTTTGGAGAAACTGGGTATAAGATCGGAAGCCAACTATTCTAATGGTACATGAAGGTCATTCAGTTCATCAGGTGGACTCGACATGTTTGACCATTTGTGTAATGCTTTGCTTGAAATCAATTCGTTGATTATAGCTAAAGTTGTGAGTCAAGAGTTAACCTCGAGTGTCGTTTTGTAGTGAAGGTAATTACAAGCTTCTTTTTGGAGTTTGTTTCAACTTCCAGTCTTGTAAGAAGGAAAGCAAATATTTTGGAATTATTTAGAAATGTGGAATATGTGTTAATTTATTTTTTTGACACTGTATTTTGATTTGTATTTTACAAGATAAACAAAAAAAATTGTCTGGATTGAGTTCTTTCAGTTCAGTTATCAAAGTGTAGTTTGGAATAGTTCTCAACTAGGTTGTGAATTTTTGTTGAATCTTACTTGAAAGTAATGATTTTATTTACAAAAAGAAAGCAACAAAAACAGAAAAGGTTAAATGCTTTAAGGATTTAGAGTTATAAGTCTTCGCTTTGTTTTAAAGTTAGAATTGGCTTTGCTTTATTTGTTAAAGCCTATCTTCATTTAAAGCCTTTAAATGTTTTAATATTTACAAATTAGGAAACAAATGAATTGTCTTTGTGTATTGTCACTAAGGTGTGGTGATCTGAGCGCCGATCTCGTCCGCGCTCGGGCCATGCATCATCTCTGCCGGCTTTGACAGCAGCGGATTACATTCTGGCTCCCCGGGCTCTTATTGTGACAGCGCTCAGTGGGGCTTCCTGCTGTCAAAGCCGATCAGCTGTTCTGTGTCACTGCTCGTTAGCGGCTGGCTTTATTAGCGGGCGCTTGACAGCGGGTTGATGCAGCGGTATCATCAAATATGCCTCGTGAATCCTTAGGTGATGTCAACATTCATGCTAAGGTTCGTGTCTTTATTCATGTCTTTGTTCTCGGCTAGATCGTAGGTGGTTGGGTGTAGCCCTACGTTCCCTTGGATTCTGTATAGTGTGTTTTTGCCCTCAGCGGCTCATAGTTTTGTGTTATTGTCTTGTGTTCTTGTATATTAAGCATCAATGCAAAACTCACTGGCGACTTTTGGCGTCTTATGGTGGCCCGTGAGGGTCACCGCGTGACAGTATACTGCTGCCAAGGCATCTAAACGGAGATGCCACACCGAGACGCCATCCCGGTGAGTTTTTGCGTAAATTGGACTATTGTTCTTCCCTGTCTGAGTAACTGCGTGCTGGGAGAATGCCGTTGCGGAGGGGCCACGCTCGGAGTCGGGACTACGAGCTGGCGGAGGCTTTGGACTATGTGGACGAAATGCTCATCGCTGCCTCCCTCCTCGACTATCACAGCGACGTACGCTGGTACCTGGACTGCGCTGAGGATGTCCTTAATCATCTCCCCCACTACGCCGACCACCCTGAAGTCGGTGCGAGGAGGGATGACATCGCCGCAAGCGCGAGATACTCCGTATGGTGGAAGAGGACTACAGCCGGAAGCAGAAGAGGAGGCATCCTAGCTCCCCACTTTGGGATCCCATTCCTGTCTTCGATCCAGTCCAGGAGTTCGCGCCATCCGGGGGCCGTCGAAGACGTCAGCGCCCCTGCCAAGGTGAACCTCAGCAGAATCCCCGGCTGGACCTGCTGCCAGCGAAGCCTGTCACTGGACCCATGAGACCGGCTCCTCCTCGTCCTTCCAGGGGGCCCTCTGTCACCATCCAGCGGGGAGAGGGAGGAACTATGTCCCCTACAGCAGGCACCATCCTCCCTCCCGGAGAAAGGCAAGTGCAAGTTCATTCTTTACATGATAATTGTGATCTGCCTTGTCTGACTCCTGGGGGCGGAGTTCAGGGTTCGCAGTCCCCCGAGCTCCTACCACCTGCTGTAGTTGTGATAACCAAACCTGTTGCCTCTGTGTCTCCCTCCGCTGAGCGGTCCACGACGCCAGGCCTACGTCGCCGGAACAAGGGGGGGCCTGCGGTTCTGGAGAGCCTGGATCCAGCCCCGCAGCCACATCGTGGACAGAGGAGAAGAATGGACTGCAGCCTGGAGCCTGTGCCGATGGTGAAGCATCCCCGGGTCTCCTCACCGAAGCGGTCCGAGCCAGTGGGTTGAGGGTCCCCTGCCCCCACGCCATATGGGTCATTGGCGTGGACGTCAGCATCAGAGGAGCCTCAGGCTGCAGAAACCATTATGCCAGCTGCAGAGCCCGACGTAACTGAGTGGGATCCTGCGGACGAACGTCTTCGCCCTGAACCTGGATCAGCGAAGTCCTGGATGGCAACAGAACCCATGTGCAGGCAAGTGCTCTCTCTTGTGTCTCTTTCTCCTGTCTTGGAGCACTTTTTCCTGCCTCTCGGGGAGGCGAGTCAGGGGCAGCCGCCTGCTGCACCCAAGCTCGTCTCGCTGGGCTCTGTCGCTGCTGGTGATGCTGATCCCGGTTCTTCTCTGTCCTCTGAGCTTTGTTGCAGTGTCACCGGCACGGAGCCAGTTGTGGTCGCTGTGTTGGAGGTTCCAGGTTTGGGGGCGAAGGTCGTCAGCGGTGCTGCGCTGACCCAGTCGGGGTCCTTCGTGGGTGCTGCTGTGGCCCAATTGGGGTCCGATGTGGGTGCACCCGAGGCCCAATCGGAGTCCATCGCGGGAGCTGCTTTGGCCCAATTGGGGTCCGACATGGGTGCGCCCGAGGCCCAATCGGGGTCCATTGTGGGAGGTGCTTTGGCCCAATCGGGGTCCATCGTGGGAGGTGCTTTGGCCCAATCGGGGTCCGACGCGGGTGCGCCCGACGCCCAAACGGGGTCCGACGTGGGTGCAGCCGGGACCCAATTGGGGTCCAGCGGAGGTGCAGCGCCGGTGTGGTCCGAGGACGGTGGATGAGCTGCAGACCCTTCGCCGCCTGACTTAGTACGGGCTCATCTTCACCACCATGCCCCTCTTCGGAGTCATCGCCCCTGCTCATCATCGCCGGGGGCCGTGGGGGTCCTTCTTCGCTCACCTCGGCTCTCCCATGTTTTGTCTTCACCAGGGAGGCTGCCGCGGGCTGTTTCCCCCCGGTTCTAGTGGCTGAGGGACGCGGGTCAACCGCCCGAGGAACTGCTTCCCCGGTTCAGCGCCTTGGGTCGGCCACCCGACATGTTTTGTGTTTTACTGGGTGATCTGGTTCGGCCACCGGAGGAGTGGACTTTCTGTGCCTGGGACTGTGGTAAGCCGGCCCCCATGACCGCCGGTCATGTTCCACCCCCCATGACCACCCGTCGGCCATTGGACGCGGGGAGACCGCCTGAAGTGTTCTGGTGGCGTTTGGTCTCCGCCGGTCAGCATGAACTGTCGGCAGTAGAGGTCATTCGTGGTGGTAGTCTAGCCCTGTAATTGTTCTGGGGTTTTTTTCTGTCCTGTGTTGTATTTGCTTTGTGACTTAAGAGTGTGGCATTTTTGTTATCGTGCCTTGTATTGTTTTCTTTCTTGCCTTGTCTTGATCATGATTTGTGCCCTAAGGAGTGTTGTATTTTTTATTTATTTTTTTGTTATTCCGTGCCTATGTTAACTGCGTTTCACGTATTTTGCAGTTGTTATTTTTTCCTGATTGTCTGTACCCTGGTTCACGGTCTGTGATTTGATCCTCTCCCGCCGGGCCTGCCCCATCCGCCCACCCTGGAGGGGGTGGGGGTGGGGGCTTGGATGTCTATGGGCGTTCTGAGCCTGCTCTCGGAGGGAGGGTACTGTGATGACCCGAGCACTGATCTCGTCCGCGCTCTGGCCATGCATCATCTCTGCCGGCTTTGACAGCAGCGGATTACATTCTGGCTCCCCGGGCTCTTATTGTGACAGCGCTCGGTGGGGCTTCCTGCTGTCAAAGCCGATCAGCTGTTCTGCATTACTGCTCGTTAGCGGCCGGCTTTATTAGCGGGCGCTGACAACGGGTTGATGCAGAAGTATCGTCAAACATGCCTTGTGATTCCTTGGGTGATGTCAACATTCATGCTAAGGTTCGTGTCTTTATTCATGTCTTTGTTCTGGGCTAGATCGTAGGTGGCTGGGTGTAGCCCTACGATCCCTTGGATTCTGTATAGTGTGTTTTTGCCCTCAGCGGCTCATAGTTTTGTATTATTGTCTTGTGTTCTTTTATATTAAACATCAATGCAAAACTCACTGGCGACTTTTGGCGTCTTATGGTGGCCAGTGAGGGTCACCGCGTGACATAAGGCTTCCTTAGGATTAAAGTTAATGATTATCTAAAAAAAAAAAAATGTTTTACAAACTAATCAAAGTTTTCACCTTTTGACTTACACTACCGTTCAAAAGTTTGGGGTCACTTAGAAATGTCCTTATTTTTGAAAGAAAAGCACTGTTTTTTTTTCAATGAAGATAACTTTAAACTAATCAGAAATACACTCTAATATCTAATATACATTGCTAATGTGGTAAATGACTATTCTAGCTGCAAATGTCTGGTTTTTGGTGCAATATCTACATAGGTGTATAGAGGCCCATTTCCAGCAACTATCACTCCAGTGTTCTAATGGTACAATGTGTTTGCTCATTGCGTCAGAAGGCTAATGGATGATTAGAAAACCCTTGTGCAATCATGTTAGCACAGCTGAAAACAGTTTAGCTGGTTAGAGAAGCAATAAAACTGACCTTCCTTTGAGCAGGTTGAGTATCTGGAAAAAAATATTATTTCAAATACAAATGATTATTTCTAACCTTGTCAATGTCTTGACTATATTTTCTATTCATTTTACAACTCATGGTGGTAATTAAGTGTGACTTTTCATGGAAAACACAAAATAATTGTCTGGGTGACCCCAAACTTTTGAACGGTAGTGTATTTCAAATCCTGGTGAGAAATAGTGAGTTGGTTAAATGTTTTCCTTCTCCTGGGGAGGTAACATGAATCAAAAGCAACACACTGACTGTAAATAAGCTAAAGCTTTCAAGTTTAATTGCTGAATGTGGTTTCCTAATTTTGGAAAATTTTTGGTTAAATGTTTAGTAAATCATTAAATCCTTTACCAACGTGCACAGGATTAACATTAACTTGAGTCTAAATGAACATTGTCATTTATTTGAGTCCCTAAGTTGAATGGCTTCCTGTGAAAGAAATCGCACAAAGTGATATTTAAAAACAAAACACATATACATACAGTAGCTTCAAAAGTTTGCAGATTTTAGCGTAAGATGTGTAATTATATGTTTTTAACTAAAAAGATTAAAATATGTGGTTAACATATGTGAGTAAATACAAAGTCTATGCTTCTATGTTCTTTCACTGTGTATATATGAAGTCAAAAGCTCTTCCACCAATGAGAACAAACTTTAAACCCACAAGTTGCTTTTTCCTTTTGTTCTTGGCATAAAACTTTGAATTGGGTTTAAATTTAGGTTGTTCCGGATAATTCGGATTGATTTGAAGTTAATTTGTAAGTTCCGTTTGATTATAAATCAGCTTAATAGATTCACTCTGCTTTAATCCGAGTGTGCATTCATGCAAGAAATGCAACTCCTATAGTTGACCACAAGATGGAGGCAGTTATCTCTGCCCTCCCAAGAGGAGGAGACACTGGTGACGTCACTCTGGGCGGGTCTACTGGTCTCACTCAAAATGGCGGCTAGGGTGACTCCCTCTTAGCACCTTCAAAATGGCATCTGCACGCTTACTCTGCTCATGCGCAGTTTTTCGTGCATGCCTGTCGGTCACGTGCGCGACTGTGCGTGTGCATGTGACACGTGGATGCGGGCTTGAGTCTTATTGACAATGCCACGCCTTGCTTTTTTGAGAATGAGAGTTTTAATCTCCAACTTGCACAAATAATGTTACCCCTTTAATTCTGGGTATAGTTTAGCGTTACTTCCCCAACGGTTTATTCAGTGACCAGATCGAACTTTGTCCAGCTTAATCTGACGTCACCACACTTGGGTAATTACAGAACTGGCCAATTTAATGAGTCCTGTCAGGATAATCGCCGGCAGGTTAAACTGGTGAGGGACAGAATGGTTTTCTTCACGTTTCTGTCACTCTAGGCCTTTATTTTTCTTAATCCAGCATATAATACTGCTTAAACTTGTTGCATGCATCAACACAGCTCTGTTCACCTTAGACAGTAGGTGACTCAGCCCACCCCCCTTTTTGCAGCTATCAGCAACCAGACGCCTCAGCAGGAGGCGGAGTAAAGAAACACATACAGAGAGGGAGATGCAGGCCTGCAGCTGCAGCCTTTCTCTCCCAAACAACACACAGGTTCACCGAATAAAGTGGATCAATATTTGCAGAAAAAAAAAAAACTGCATATGTCTCAATGATTTTTCTTTTGCATATACAGACGTGGACAAAATTGTTGGTACCCCTCTGTTAATGAAAGAAAAACCCACAATGGTCATAGAAATAACGAATCTAACAAAAGCGGTAATAAATAAAAATTCTATGAAAATTAACCAATGAAAATCAGACAATGCTTTTGAATTGTTGTTCAACAGAATTATTTTAAAAAACAAACTCATGAAACAGGCCTGGACAAAAATGGTGGTACCCTTAACTTAATATTTTGTTGCACAACCTTTTGAGCCAATCACTGCAATCAAATGATTTCTGTAACTGTCAATGAGACTTCTGCACCTCTCAGCAGGTATTTTGGCCCACTCCTCATGAGCAAACTGCTCCAGTTGTCTCAGGTTTGAAGGGTGCCTTCTCCAGACGGCATGTTTCAGCTCCTTCCACAGATGTTCAATAGGCTTTAGATCAGGGCTCATAGAAGGCCACTTTAGAATAGTCCAATGTTTTGCTCTTAGCCATTCTTGGGTGTTTTTAGCTGTGTGTTTTGGGTCACTATCTTGTTGCTAGACCCATGACCTGCGACTGAGACCAAGCTGTCTGACACTGGGCAGCACCTTTCTCTCTAGAATACCTTGATAGTCTTGAGATTTCATTGTACCCTGCACAGATTCAATACAACCTGTGCCAGATGCAGCAAAGCAGCCCCAGAACATAACAGAACCTCCTCCATGTTTTACAGTAGGGACAGTGTTCTTTTCTTGGTATGCTTCATTTTTGCGTATGTGAACATAGTGCTGATGTGCCTTGCCAAAAACTTTCAGTTTTGTCTCGTCTGTCCATAGGACATTCTCCCAGAAGCTTTGTGGCTTGTCAACAAGCAGTTTGGCAAATTCCAGTCTGGCTTTTTTATGATTTGTTTTCAACAGTGGTGTCCTCCTTGGTCGTCTCTCATGAAGTCCACTTTGGCTCAAACAATGATGGATGGTGCGATCTGACACTGATGTTGAGATGGTGACATCTCACCACAGACATTGAGATGGTGACATCCTACAAGTACCTGGGTGTTCATCTGAACAATAAACTAGACTGGTCACACAATACTGATACACTCTACAAGAAGGGACAGCGCAGGCTGTTCCTACTGAGGAGACTCAGGTCTTTTGTCGTACAAGGGGCACTGCTGAAGACATTCTATGACTCGGTGGTGGCATCAGCCATCACTTTTGGAGTGGTCTGCTGGGGCAGTGGCATTACAGCAGCCGATAGGAAGAGACTGAACAAACTGATCAAGAAAGCTAGCTCTGTCCTGGGGCAACGCCTCGACCCGGTGGTGAAGATAGGAGAGAGAAGGACGGTGGCTAAACTGTCATCTCTGCTGGAGTCCGAGTTCCACCCTATGCAGGACATAATGAATGCACTGAGGAGCTCATTTAGCAGCAGACTACATCATCCCAGGTGCACAACCGAGAGGTTTCGCAGGTCCTTCCTACCAACGGCTGTCAGACTGTACAACCTAAGCAGGGCTGCTCGCAGAGATAGCAAAAAGACGTAACAACCTAATAGTTTTTGAATGCAAAAGATGCAATAGACTTACACAATGGTCCCCTCCGGCATACAACTAGGAAAATACCGGTCGCTATGGAGGGTGAGAATATGTATGGGCATATAATCATACCATGTAGGATAACTAAGTAGACGGTTGTGCTGTTTCATCCCATCTAGCTACAATGCTCCGCACTGTGTGTGTTTATATATCTACATATTTTTCCATCTAGCTACATTGCTCCGCACTGTGTTTGTTTATATATCTACATATTATTCCATCTAGCTACATTGCTCCGCACTGTTTATATACACTACCGTTCAAAAGTTTGGGGTCACCCAGACAATTATTTTGTGTTTTCCATGAAAAGTCACACTTATTTACCACCATGAGTTTTAAATGAATAGAAAATATAGTCAAGACATTGACAAGGTTAGAAATAATGATTTGTATTTGAAATAATAATTTTTTCCTTCAAACTTTGCTTTCGTCAAAGAATCCTCCATTTGCAGCAATTACAGCATTGCGGACCTAACATGATTGCACAAGGGTTTTTTAATCATCCATTAGTCTTCTGACGCAATGAGCAAACACATTGTACCATTAGAACACTGGAGTGATAGTTGCTGGAAATGGGCCTCTATACACCTATCTAGATATTGCACCAAAAACCAGACATTTGCAGATAGAATAGTCATTTACCACATTAGCAATGTATAGAGTGTATTTCTGATTAGATTAAAGTTATCTTCATTGAAAAAAAGTGCTTTTCTTTCAAAAATAAGGAAATTTCTAAGTGACCCCAAACTTTTGAACGGTAGTGTATTTACATATTTATTCCATCCAGCTACAATGCTCTGCACTGTGTGTCTGAGTGTGTGTGTGTATACATATATATATATATATATATATATATATATATATATATATATATATATATATATATATATATATATATATATATATATATTTATTTATTTATTTATTTATAGTAATATGTACATATGTATATTAGCTGCTCTTGCTTTTTTTTTCTTGCCTTCTGATTGTTGCTCTGTGTGTTGCTATCCCTGTGCCGTTGCAATCCTGGAATTTCCCCGTTGTGGGACTAATAAAGGCTTATCTTATCTTATCTTATCTTATCTTATCTTATCTTATGTACCTTGACCATGGAGTTCACCATGAATGTGTTTAGAGGTTGTTCTGGGCTCTCTTGTTACCGTTTGTATTATCCATCTCCTCCTGCGGCCACGTCCAGGGAGGTTGGCTACAGTCCTGTGGATCTTAAATTTCTGAATAATATGTGCAACTGTAGTCACAGGAACATCAAGCTGCTTGGAGATGGTCTTATAGCCTTTACCTTTAACAGGCTCGTCTGTAATTTTCTTTCTAAACTCCTGAGACAACTCTCTCCTTTGCTTCCTCTGGACCATGTTTAGTGTGGTACACACCATGTCAACAAACAGCACAGTGACTACTTGTCACCCTTTAAATAGGCTGACTGACTGATTAAAAGTTTGTAGACACCTGTGATGTTAATTAGAGGACACATCTTGGTTATCCCTATGGTCACATTATTTTCAATCTTTTCTAGGGGTACCATCATTTTTGTCCAGGCCAGTTTCATGAGTTTGTTTTTTCAAATAATTCTGTTGAACCACAATTCAAAAGCATTGTCTGATTTTCATTGGTTAATTTTCATAGAAATTTTATTTATTACCACTTTTGTCAGATTCAAGTTATTTCTCTGACCATTGCAGGTTTTTCTTTCATTAACAGAGGGGTACCAACAATTTTGTCCATGTCTGTACGTTTCTTAGTTGCACGCAGTCCCACATGGCGGCACCAAAATATATGTAGGATAAATAAATAAATATTTAATAAAATATTGTAATAAGGTATAGGAATTATTTATTTTATTTACTAGTGGGTGTGAAAGGGGGCGGCCTTAAACCGTCACCCCTGCACTCACTAAATAAGATAAATAAGCACTCGTAAAAGGGGCACCAGTCCTAACGGACACTTATATTAAACTTAGTTTTAATTAACTTTGTACCTTTGAATGAATGAATGAATGAATGAATGAATGAATGAATCTTTATTTCGGATGGATTAAAAGTACAGGTTAAAAGAAACTGAATAATATAACAAAGGCGGAAAGAAAATCCAACAAGGTCAAATTAGACAATAACTCCTCTGATTATACAGTTCAACATAAGTTATCCGAAATGGGTGATGGCTGAAGCCGCAGCTTATATTGCCCACCCATGTTCCATCCAAGAATTCAAAAGAAAAAACAAAACAAGAGCGATTACAATTAAGAACAAAGCTAAGACAAAATGTGACAAAAAACTAAGCTACAACACAACGCAGGCTGGATATGACACTCCTTATATGATTTTACATGTCATCTTGTATATATGTTTGGAGTATTTCTTCCTTTAGTTTTTGTTTAAATTGTCCAGGCGTTGTACATGATTTTAATACAGGTCCAAAATCGTTCCATAATCTGACTCCTTGCACTGAAACACAGTGTTGCTTGGTGGTAGTTCTCACTGAAAGTTTTTGAAATATACATGTTCCTCTGAAATGATATTGTTTCTCCCTTATTTGGAACAACTTTTGGATATTTGCGGGCAGTGATAGATTCTTCACTTTAAACATTATTACTGCAGTTTTAAAGTCAACCAGATCTCTCAACTTGAGAGCTTTTAATTTAAGAAAAAGTGGGTTTGTTGGTTCCTTGTAAGCTGCTTTGTTTATTATTCTAACAGCTCTCTTCTGAAGCATAAAGACTGGATATATGTTTGTTTTATATGTATTTCCCCATACTTAAGTACAATATGTCACGTATGGGAGTATTAATGAATGATACAAGGTATACAGTGGGAAAAAAAAGTATTTAGTCAGCCGCCAATTGTGCAAGTTCTCCCACTTAAAATACGAGAGAGGTCTCCAACTTTCATCAAAGGTATACCTCAACTATGAGAGACAAAATGAGAAAAAAAAAATCCAGAAAATCACACTGAAGGATTTTTAATGAATTAATTGGTAAATTCCTTGGTAAAATAAGTATTTGGTCACCTACAAACAAGCAAGATTTCTGGCTCTCACAGACTTGTAACTTCTTCTTTAAGAGGCTCCTCTGTCCTCCACTCATTACCTGTGTTAATGGCACCTGTTTGAACTCATTATCAATATAAAAGACACCTGTCCACAACATCAAACAGTCAGACTCCAAACTCCACTATGGCCAAGACCAAAGAGCTGTCAAAGGACACCAGAAACAAAATTGTAGACCTGCACCAGGCTGGGAAGACTGAATCTGCAATAGGTAAGCAGCTTGGTGTGAAGAAATCAACTGTGGTAGCAATTATTAGAAAATGGAAGACATACAAGACCACTGATAATCTTCCTCCATCTGGGGCTCCATGCAAGATCTCACCCCGTGAGGTCAAAATGATCATGAGAATGGTGAACAAAAATCCCAGAACCACACTGGGGGACCTAGTGAATGACCTGCAGAGAGTTGGGACCAAAGCAATAAAGGCTACATCAGAAACACACTACGCTGCCAGGGACTCAAATCCTGCAGTGCCAGACGTGTCCCCCTGCTAAAGCCAGTACATGTCCAGGCCCGTCTGAAGTTTGCTAGAGAGCATTTGGATGATTCAGAAGAGGATTGGGAGAATGTCATATGGTCAGATGAAACCAAAATAGAACTTTTTGGTAAAAACTCAACTTGTTGCATTTGGAGGAGAAAGAACACCATACCTACTGTGAAGCATGGGGGTGAAAACATCATATTTTGGGGCTGTTTTTCTGCAAAGAGACCAGGACGACTGATCCGTGTAAAGGAATGGGACCATGTATCGTGAAATTTTGAGTGAAAACCTCCTTTCATCAGCAAGGGCATTGAAGATGAAACGTGGCTGGGTCTTTCAGCATGACAATGATCCCAAACACACCACCCGGGCAACGAAGGAGTGGCTTCGTAAGAAGCATTTCAAAGTCCTGGAGTGGCCTAGCCAGTCTCCAGATCTCAACCCCATAGAAAATCTTTTGAGCGAGTTGAAAGTCCATGTTACCCAGCGACAGCCCCAAAACATCACTGCTCTAGAGGAGATCTGCATGGAGGAATGGACAAAATACCATCAACAGTGTGTGAAAACCTTGTGAAGACTTACAGAAAACTTTTGACCTCTGCCATTGCCAACAAAGGGTATATAACAAAGTATTGAGATGAACTTTTGTTACTGACCAAATACTTATTTTACCGAGGAATTTACCATTCATTAAAAATCCTTCAATGTGATTTTCTGGATTTTTTTTTCTCATTTTGTCTCTCATAGTTGAGGTATACCTATGATGAAAATTGGAGACCTCTCTCATCTTTTAAGTGGGAGAATTTGCACAATTGGTGGCTGACTAAATACTTTTTTTCCCCACTGTATAGTGTGGGTTGATTCAGCAAATATTTCACTCTGTGTAGTATTGCAATTGATTTGGATATTTTACCTTTAATATAATTAATATGTGACTTCCAACACAGTTTATTATCAATTATTACTCCAAGAAATTTCGTTTTGGATACCCTTTCAATCTCTACACCATTTACACTGAGTTTAGATACTGAGTTGTTGTGATGGTTGTTAAAGACTATAAATTTTGTCTTACTTAAATTGAGCGTTAATTTGTTTGAATCAAATCACAGTTTAAGCTTTCCTAATTCCTTTCCGAGTGTATCCAAAAGTTGTTCCAAATTGCTTCCACTGCATAATAGATTAGTGTCTTCGGCAAACAATATTAAGTCCATTTTTTCTGAAACTTTACATATATCATTTATATACATATTGAATAACAATGGCCCCAAAACTGAACCCTGTGGGACTCCACAAGTAACCTTCAGTAACTGTGAGTTTTTGTTACCAACACATACATACTGATATCGATTCTTTAAGTAACTACTTAACCAGGACAGTGCTACCCCTCTAATACCACAATTTTGTAGTTTCTTTAATAATAAATTATGATCCACTGTATCAAATGCTTTTTTAAGATCCAGGAATACCCCAACTGGATACTCTTTATTTTCAATGGCAGTTGATATTTTTTCTATAAATTCCATTAGAGCAAATGTAGTTGTCCTCTTGTGTCTGAACCCATATTGCTGCTCACTCAATAAATTATTCTTCAGTATGAAGTTGTCAATTCTCTCATAGAATATTTTTTCAAGTATCTTGGAAAATTGCGGCAATAGTGAAATTGGTCTATTGTTTGAGAATTCCCCTCTGTCACCTGTCTTGTATATCGGAATTACTTTAGCTATTTTCATTGCATTGGGAAATATACCTGTTTGGAGAGACAGGTTACAGATATACATCAGTGGTTTCACTAAGCATTCAATAATAGTTTTGACTAAGAGCATGTCAATACCATCACAGTCCGTAGATGTTTTACTTTTAAACAATTTAACAATTTCAATGACCTCTCTCTCGTCTGTGTTCTTTTTGAAAAGGGAGTCTTTTATAGCAGTGTTATTGCTTATTGTATCACCTGTAGGCTCCGTAACGGGTATTTCTCGAGCCAAATTAGGACCAATGTTAACAAAAAAGTTATTAAATTCGTCTGCAGGTGAAGCTGCATTCACACTCTGAGTCGTTTTATTATTTTTTGAAAAATTGGTTGGGTAGCTTGTATTTCTGCTTTTATTTCCAAAAATACTGTTAAGTATTGTTCATGTATTTTTAATATTGTCTCTGTTTTTCTCCAGTTCTTTACTGTAATAGTCTCTCTTACTACATCTTATTATATATGTTAACTTATTTTTGTATGTTTTATATCGCTGCTCTGCTTCTTTTGTCCTTTTCTTTAGGAAAGCTTTATATAATAAATTTTTCTTTTTACACGCCTTTTGTAATCCTTTGGTTAACCATGGCTTATCGGCAAATTTATGTTTAAGCTTTTTCTTTACTAATGGACAATTTTTTTCATTAAGAGTGGTTACAGTGTTCATAAATGTGTCATAGGCTTCATTTACATCTGATACATAGACTTCTGTCCAGTCTTGCTTCAGCAAGTCCTCTTTAAAAGAACTGATTGCATTTTGTGATTTGTATCTGAACAATTTTAAAAAATTTTCTGTATTGGCCCCCGTGTGGCCATGGATAAGTGCAAAGGTTGGCAAGTGGTCACTTATATCATTTATCAATAATCCACTTTCTATTTTCTTATCAATAATATTAACAAACAGGTTGTCAATAAGTGTAGCAGTGTGAACTGTGATTCTACTGGGATGTGTTATTGTGGGATATAGACTCATGCTGTACACAGAGTTCATGAACTCTGTAATTACATTTTGTTGATGTGGATTTAGTAAATCAATGGGGGGCAATGGATCAGCGTTCTCGTCGCGCCCTCCGCCAGTACCCGGGCTCGCCTGGGGAAGCTAATGATCCTACCAGCAGACTAAATTCGAAGAGACGACGCCTCTGTGCCAAGTCAAAGAAGAATCCTAGTCACAGTCCTAAAGCCGAAAGCAAACAGCCCCAAGAGCACTTTGTGGTAGGATCTGCCCTTCGCATATTACAACTAAACGTTGAAGGCCTATCTGCAGCCAAGCGAAGCCTTATCGAAGTCCTCGCCTTCCAACATTCGATTGATGTAATCTGCCTCCAAGAGACTCATATTGGCACAGAGGAAGCTGGCCGCTTCACCATCAAAGGCTTTGACCTCCTGTGCTATGTTCTACATGCTAAACATGGACGTGCCACCTATGTGCGTTCTGACATAGTTGAAGCAAATCACCTGATAACAACACATTTCTCAGACACCATAATCATTGGTGGCTTCCATATTGTCAATGTGTACAAGCCCCCTAATGCCAACTGGGATCTGCAGGTCTTACCCACCCTACCCCACCCTGCCATCTATGTGGGGGACTTTAACAGCCATCACCCTGACTGGGGGTACCCAGCAGTGGACAGTGATGGGGAGGCACTTTCAGACTGGGCAGCCAGAAATGACCTCGCTTTGATATACGACCCCAAACAAAGAGGAACCTTCCACTCTGCTAGGTGGAAGAAGGACTATTCTCCTGACCTGTGTTGGGTCAGCTCTTTGAATGGGGAGCCATATCCTACACAGATCCTCATTCTTGATGATTTTCCACACAGCCAACACCGGCCCCTGCTTGTACACATTGGCCTACAACTTCCAGTCATATACAGCCCAAGGAAGATGCGCTGGAACTTCCGCAAAGCCAACTGGAAGAAATTCAGTGAAACTCTGGACCGGAGCGTTGTTACCATCCCACTCCACACCATCACTGTAGATGAAGCATACAACCGCTTCTGCAGTGCAATCTTCAAGGCTGCCCATACTGCAATCCCACGAGGCTACCGACCCCTCTATGTCCCATGTTTGGACGGAGAAAGTGCTGCCCTCCTACAATCCTATCAAACATCAGAGGACCCAGAGATAGCAGACCATCTCATTGAATCGCTAAATACAGCCCGGCGAAAGAAATGGGAGGAGACAGTTGCTGACCGGAGCTTTACCCACTCTAGCAGGAAATGTTGGAGCCTCATCCATCGCCTAGGAGCTGCACAGAAGCCCCCTAGCCAAAGCCAAGCATCCGTCACACCCAACCAAGTTGCATCCCACCTACTGACTATCGCCAAAGCACCCCAAGACAAAGACACCAGAAGAGCAGTTACAACTGAGCTAAAAAAACACCAAAAAATGCCTGTAGAGGAAACGAACCCTGAACCCTTCGAGGCTGCTGAACTGGAGAAAGTCCTACAGGGCCTGAAATGTGGAAAGGCAGCAGGATACGATAACATCTTCCCAGAATTCATGAAAAATCTTGGCCCCCGAGCCCTAACCTGGTTGACACAATTCTACACAAGGATCACACAAACAAACTCGATCCCAAAGAAATGGCGGACAGCAAAGGTCATTGCCATCCCAAAACCTGGCAAAGACCACAAACTACCAGCAAGCTACCGCCCAATCTCCCTACTCAGCGTTCCTTACAAAATCATGGAGCGCCTAATACTGCAACGCATTTCCCCAGAAATAGAGGATATTCTAAGTGTGGATCAAGCAGGTTTCCGCAAGGACCGCAGTACAGGAGAACAAGTACTGGCCCTAACCACCTTCATTGAAAATGGCTTCGAGAGCAGACTGAAGACAGGGGCTGTGTTTCTCGATCTTACAGCCGCCTATGATACGGTCTGGCACAAAGGCCTCCTCCTGAAACTTAAAAAGGCGATCCCTGCTTGGGCAACAGCAATTATAAAAACCCTGCTGACCAACCGAAGGTTCAGAGTCCACCTCAGTCAGAGCACAAGTGCATGGAGAATGCAGAAAAACGGACTCCCACAAGGCTCAGTTCTAGCTCCAACTCTGTTCAACCTCTACATAAACGACCTGCCTATTACAAAATCCCGCAAATTCATCTATGCAGACAACATCTGTTTGGCATTCCAAGCACCAGACTTTGAACCACTGGAACGGGTGCTCACGGAAGATCTTGCTAAACTGGACCAGTTCTGCAAAATCTGGCGCCTAAAACCAAGCCCAGCAAAAACCGTCTCCAGTGTATTTCATCTCCACAATGCAAAAGCTGCCAGAGAACTAAACATCCACCTGAGCGGACTCAAGCTTAAGCATGCCCCAAATCCAACTTATCTTGGAGTGACCCTTGATAGGACCTTATCCTTCAAGGAACATCTAAAGGGGACGGCTGCTAAGGTGAAAGTACGAAACAACCTGCTCTGCAAGCTCGCTGGTGCAAAATGGGGGGCGGCAGTCTCCACCCTGCGCACCTCAGCACTGGCCCTTTCATACTCTGTAGCAGAATATTGTGCCCCTGTCTGGTCCAGGTCATCTTACACACACTATGTAGACACCCAGCTCAACTCAACCATGAGAACTATAACTGGAACAATCCGCTCAACACCACTCCCCTGGCTCTCTGTACTGTCAAACATAGCCCCTCCACACATCCGGCGAGCAGCATTAACTCAAAGGATGCTCCAAAAAGTTAAAGATTTTCCTCACTTACCAATCCATGCAGATATCTACACCCCACCCACTGCCCGACTTTCATCCAGACGGCCGATTTGGAAAAACCCTCCCCCAGCTGACTTTACCATCCAGACAGCTTGGCAAGAGGAATGGGAGACCAAGGAGGTCCCAAACAAACAGCTGGTGATAAACCCCAACCAACAGGTCCCGGGCACCAACCTCCCAAGGAGACAGTGGTCTACACTCAATCGCTTCAGGACTGGACATGGCCCCTGCTTGGCCAGCCTTCACAGATGGGGCAGTAGCCCTAGCCCACTGTGCGCATGTGGAGAGGAGCAAACTATGGAACACATCATAGAGACTTGCCCGCTCCAAAGACTGGAAGGAGGATTACACACCCTCCATACAGCAAACCAGGAGGCAACTGCTTGGCTTAAGGACTTTGCATTCGCTAAATAAATAGTAAATCAATATTGAAATCTCCACAAATTACTACCATTTCTTACTAGTAATATTATTGTACAGCTCGACTAATTTATCTCTGAATGTTTCAATGCAAGTTCCCAACATTCTATATATACAACTTATAATTAGATTTTTTGTTTTATCTTGGTCAATCTCAACAGTAACACATTCCAAAATCCCTGGTAGTGCAAAGGACATTCCATTTACAAGCTTACCCCTATACAGGTCATCAATATACAGTGCAACACCACCACCCTTTTTTTGAGATCTGTTAATATGAAATATCTGATATCCCTCTATTGCCATCAGGGGAGCCTGCTCTTCATTAAGCCAAGTCTCAGAGACTGCGGTAGCTGTAAATTTTCTGTCTAGCTGTTTTAAATAGTCCTGAATCTGTGGAAAGTTTTTGTTAAGACTTCTGCTGTTGAAGTGTATTATTGATAGTTTACCGTCTAGTTGCACTTGACTTTTGAATTGCTTTTCAGTGTAATATTCCCAATGGTTATGAATATTATTGAAAAAGTGGTTATCAGGATCAATATCGTTCTCCATCTCTTGTAGTTTATGTTCAGCATAATGGCATATTTTCAGTTTGAATTTCTTCACTCTGTGTCAAATGACTTCCTCCAACTGGGGGTAATTGATGTCTACTCAAGTCAGTCATAAGTTTTTTGTTTGTTTTGCCTTTTTTTTTTTTAAAGTACATTGACATGGTATGTCAAAAGAACTATTCTTACCGTGTGTGTGAATATGGATTATCATTGTCTCTTAATTTTCTTAATCAGTGTTCATCTGTATTTATTTAAGTCAGTAATATCTCTGATCATTATGCTCTTTGCTTGCTCATGTGTTCCATTTAGTTTGATCCAAACTCTACAATTTCTTGTCCATGTTGCCTGTATCTTATTTTGTCTTTTCAGCATCCGTGCTTGCCGTGCTATTTCAGCATTTGTTTTTGTTAGGTGTTCATTTAGGTAAACTTCTGTTCCCTGTAGCTTTCTGGCCTGCCTCAGTATGTCATTCTTTACCCTTCTGTTCACAAAGCGCATCACAATTGATTTCTTTGTTTTATTATCTTTTCTGGGTAAAACATAACAGGCTGAAATTGCATTTGCTTCGACCTTTATATCTCTACTGTCAAGGAACTGAAGCACCTGGTTTTCTAGGGAGACTGATTCACTCAGGGGAGCCTCCTCACCTCTCAGTCCTGTTGTAGCATGAGCGTATGATTGATATTTGATGTCTAGTCAGGTCATCCATACGAGAACCTTGTTCAAGATCCTCGACGTGTCACTCCAAGTCCGTATTTTTTTTTGTCTTTTTCCTGAATTGTTAATTTTAATTCTCGTATTTCTTCCATTAGGCCTATTATTTTGGCCTGCTGGCTAACCATTTTGGCCACTTCTTCTGACAAGAAGTTCAGAGATTTTTTGATCTCTTCCATTTCCTCCTTCTTTGGTGGCATTTTTACTGACCTGTGGATAGTAAAAACAATCTCTGCTTGTGTCGCCGGTATCCGATCCGACCGACCTCAAATCCAGCTGGGCCTCAGCTAGCCCCTTCCGCTGCTAGTCCCGCTGCTTACCGCCACCGTAACTGAGCTCCTGTCCAGCTCCTCCACCGAGTCCCGCTGCACACCGCCGCTGTAGCCGAGCTCCGATCCTGCTTCTGTCCGGCTGGGGTCCCGGTAGATCCTCCGCTGAGCTTCACCACCTACCGCCGTTGGTAGGTGGCGGACCTACGAAAATATGCAAACTGTGCAAACACCTACCACCAATATGCAATATTACCACCAATATGCAAACACCTACCACTGTACCTTCAATTACTTAATGGATCAGTCTCAAAATTTAAGGGAGTTCTTCTCCTGCTGTGATCTAAGAAACATATATATTCAAAAGGAAAACGCTTCAACTTCTCTCATTCACCCTTTTATTAAACTCATTCAGGTTACATGATATGGCATTCAAATGATGGATAAACAGATTCAAATGATAACAGGCATCCGATATCACATCAACTGTTATTGGATTCCTGAACATAAAATCTAGCTTTAAACCTTTGTAGAACCAAGGAGAAACCAGACTTATGTTTCAACGGTAAATGAAGGCTGAAACTTCTAACAAAACAGAATGCAATTTTATGGGGAAAATTCATAAGCTGATTATCTAAAATTGAACGTCTGAATTAATCTACAAAAATGAAGGGAAGTTACTTCAAAATGACTAAGAGCCTTCCTTCAGTTTATAGCTTTATCCGGTGGCTGAGAGACTAATTGTACCATGAAACACTGGTTATGTTCAATTGTAATTTGATTATCAGGACATCACGTTTAACCCAGCAGATAGGAAAAGGGGGAGTCTCACTTACGAACAGCTGTAGGTCCACATTTTCAGCGGGTCGGTACCGGCTGAGTTTGAAGTCGGGACATTGGGAGAAAGCGACTGCTGCTATGCTTCCTCACAGCCATAAGAAATGCAGGCTCAGCCGGGGGCTCGTACAGAACCATGGCAGCAGTGAAGAATTGTTCCAGAGCGGTGTGAAAAGTCCTTAGGCAATGAGTCCGACCAAATCAGTGAGGTCTCTGCCGCGGGATAGACCAAAAAAACTGAAGGAGAAACTTCTCAGTCAGGCGGGTATGAGGCCAGAAAGAGAGTCCAAAACACAATCTCTGTTCACTTCAAATTAGGAAAATTAAAGGTCCACTTTAACGGCTTGAAAAGTCAGAAAAACTGAGAAAATGTTTACTAGGATAAGAATGGGTTCTAAGGTGAAGAAAAAAGAGTTTGAGAGTTTGACTCTCTAAGGCAAGCTCGTAAGAAAAAGATGGTTTCTCCTCAGTAACCAGAAAAATGAGAAAATGCAGGATTTGACAAACTTCACATAGAACAATTTAGATAAAAGAAAACTACATGGAATTTTGAAAAGGTGGAACAAAACTTTCCTCTGAGATCTAGATCGCTATTCTGCTTCTTTAATCTTTATCTAGTTCCTGATCTACCCAGACTTCTACACGTCTTTCAGTCTTTTTTCTAGTTCTCAATCCACGCTGCACGGTGGCGCAGTGGTTTAGCACTGTGGCAGCACAGTTTTACCCTTGGCCGGGGGATCGCGGGGATCATGAGATCGTGGGTTCGATTCCAGCCCCCGACCAACAGTGAGCTGTGTGGAGTTTGCATGTTCTCCCCGTGTTGCGTGGGTTTACTCCGGGATTTCTCCGGTTTCCTCCCGCATACCAAAAACATGTAGGTTTAGGGCGCTCGCGCACGCAGCAACCAGCAGCCGGTGGCTTGTCACCAGACTGCAGACCAAATCTACCTACGGGTACAAATAAGTAACAAAAAAAAAAAAAAAAATCCTTGTCTTTTCTTTGTCTGTCTTATTCCCTCTTATTCTGTTTTATTCTTTGTTTTATATTATCTCATATTCTCATTCTGTCTTTTTTCTTTTCTTATTCTAACATGCAGGGCGGCTCCTCACTCCTTTTAACTGAGCGTGCCGTTGGGTCATAAAACATGGGCCGGTCTCAAGACAGACCAATCAACTTTATAAAAAGGAGTTTGAACTGGCCACCATCCAATGTGAAAACATTTCTTTGTTTGGGGGCAACGAATCAAACGAGGACACCATCCCATGAAAATGCAGAGAAGAATTAATACTCATTCAGTTCTTATAAAATTAGGTGCTCAATATATGATCTAACTAAATTCAATGACTTGGCTAGTATTCAGTGATCATGCATTTTGACCATTACTACTAATATTACATTCGTCTGACTAACACTCATGAACATAACATTTCTTATACATAATTATAATACATGCACTCATATTTAGATCAAAGATTAATGAAGTACTGCAAACCATGGTCGGTGATCAAAAGGATGATTTTCTGTGTCCTTAGGATCTGGGGGAAATGATCAGCTGACAGAAACTTAAGGTTTACTAAGAATTGACAGTCAAATTATACATAATGAAACACATTCCGTAGGTATCCACTAGGAGGTACTGTTGAGCTGTAGATAATTTTTTTAGGTCCATGATATCTGAACAGGGGATCTGGTATCTGACGAAAGTCATAAACCTGTCTGGTTAAGCAGTTTATGACCTTTTAAGAGCTTTAGTTTCCTGTTAGGGTGGATGCTATCCACATGAACTGTCCACACTGGGGATCTGGACTCCTGAGTTTTTATGGTCTCTTTAAGCTTTCAAAAGCAAATTCTGATCCTTACCATCTCTGCAAGAGGCTACTGTTTACATTGAGGTCCTGGGAAAAGGATTCTTGGTCAGGCCTTGAGTGAGAGTAGTTAATATGAAAACACGTGATATTCCTGTAGACTGAAGAAAAGTGATTTTCCTGTAGAAGGAAGAAAAGTGAAATTCCTGTAGAATGGAGGAAAGTGATCTTCTGTATTGGTTTGAGGAGATGATGATGCTACAGATGGATAGTATCAAAAGCTGCACTAAGGTCTAAAAGGACAAGTACAGAAACAAGTCCATTATCAGATGCGATGAGGAGGTCGTTAGTGACCTTCGCTAAGGCTGTTTCAGTACTATGATGGATTCTAAACCCAGATTGAAACTCTTCAAGTAAACCATTTCCCTGCAGGTGGTCAAATAATTGTGTAGCAACAACTCTTTCAAAGATTTTTGAAATGAAAGGGAGATTAGAGATTGGTCTATAGTTAGCTAAAGCTCCTGGATCTAGCGTTGGCTTTTTGAGTAAGGGTTTAATTAAAGCCGTTTTAAAAGCCTGCGGTACATGGCCTAAAGTTAATGAAGAATTGATTATATAAAGAATAAAGCTACCAATAAGTGGGAAGACTTCTTTAAATAACCTGGTAGGAATAGGGTCTAAAAGACAAGTTGAAGGCTTGGATGAGGAAACTATTTTGTCTAGCTCTAAAAGCTCAATTGGAGTAAACTCATCAAGACAGATATCAGTTGAAGGAGTTGTAGTAGTTACTTTATTTAAGTTAATGGTGGGAAGAATCTGATTGATTTTATCTCTGATGGATGAAATTTTATTATTGAAAAAGTTCATAAAGTCCTGACTAGTAAGCTCTAAGGGAATGCTAGGATTGACAGAGTCCTGACTCTTTGTCAACCTGGCTACAGTACTGAAAAGAAACCTGGGATTATTCTTGTTCTCTTCTATTATGAATTATGAATCGATTATGAATCTGTTTTTTAATAGGTTCAACTCCCAGTCTGTCACCCGAGCAACTCAACCAGACCCCCACACACCCCTCCCTACCCACGCTCCCGTGCAGAACCTCTCTCCATCTCCCTCCTCCTCCTCCTCATGGGGCACCAGGACCCTCCCTCACTTCACGGTGACTACAGATCAGGTGGAGAAACAGCTGGAGAGACTCCGTCAGCGGAAGGCTTCGGGCCCGGATGGCATCTCCGCTAGGATCCTGAGGACCTGTGGCAACCAACTAGCTCCAGTACTGAAACACCTGTACAACCTGAGCCTGAGTCTGGAGAGAGTACCGGTGCTGTGGAAGACATCCTGCCTGGTTCCTGTCCCCAAGAAGTCATCTCCATCGGATCTGAATGACTACTGACCAGCTGCCCTCACATCTCATGTGATGAAGGTCCTAGAGAGACTGGTCTTAGCACACCTGAGGCCGCAGGTGGAGACGTGGCTGGACCCTCTGCAGTTTGCATATCAGCCCCATTTAGGAGTTGAAGATGCTGTCATCTACCTGCTGCAATGAGCCCATCAGCACCTGGACGGTGGAGGAGATACTGTGAGAATCACTTTTTTTGATTTCTCCAGTGCCTTTAACACCATCCAGCCACTGCTGCTGGGCGAGAAGCTGCGAGGGATGGGGGTTGACAGCTCTGTGATCTCCTGGATTACCGACTTCCTGACAGGCAGACCACAGTTTGTCAGTCTGGGCAGTGTCTTGTCTGGAGTGGTGGCTTGTGATACGGGAGCACCACAGGGGACTGTGGTCTCTCCTTTTCTTTTTACCTTATACACCACGGACTTTCAGTACAACACTGAGTCATGTCACCTGTAAAAATTCTCTGATGACTCAGCTGTTGTGGGGTGTATAAGAAGAGGAGAGGAGGGGGAGTACAGGGCACTGGTAGACAGATTTGTGGAGTGGACGGAACAGAATCACCTGAGGTTGAATGTCAGCAAGACCACGCAGATGGTGATTGACTTCAGGAAGAGGAAGGCTCCTTCTCAGCCACTGCAGATTAGGGGGGAGGATGTGGGAGTGGTTGAAGACTACAAATATTTGGGTGTCAGGATCAGCAGTGGGTTGGACTGGAGATCCAACACTGATGCTGCGCACAAGAAGGGGATGAGCAGACTCTATTTCCTGAGAAAACTGAGATCCTTCAACGTGTGCAGCAGGATGCTGGAGCTTTTCTACCAGACTGTTGTCGCCAGCGCCATCTTCTTTGCTGCGGTCTGTTGGGGTAGCAGTATCAGGGCCAGAGATACCAACAGACTTGACAAGATTATCAGGAGGGCTGGCTCTGTAATTGGTCTCAGACCGGAGACCTTTGAGACAGTGGTGGAGAGGAGAACACTAAATAAACTGCGATCCATCATGAACAATCTTGATCACCCCTTCCACCACACACTAGATAGGCAGCGAAGCACTTTCTCCAGTAGACTACTACAGCTTCGTTGTCGAACGGCCAGGTACAGGAAATCTTTCCTGCCACATGCAATTTCACTGTACAATAACTCACTATGATGTTGTATTCTGGTCATAGCTATGCTGCCACACTGCACCTTACAGACTAACTGGTACCTCACATTTCACTCTGCTCCTTATAGTCCTTCTTTGTGCAATGGGATGATTCATGTGTTTTTACGGGTCATCATATATTAAGCTATGATGTATATAGGTTCTATAGTCGTGTTAGTTTCTTTTTTACTTTCCATGGGTAATCCCTTTGTCTGTCATGTGTGTGTTTCTGTTGTTTGGCTGTCAAGTGTCATGCTGCTGTTACACTGTAATTTCCCAGTTTGGGATCAATAAAGTACATCTATCTATCTATCTATCTATCTATCTATCTATCTATCTATCTATCTATCTATCTATCTATCTATCTATCTATCTATCTATTAATGCAGAATAATAACTCGATCTAGCTTTTCTAAGAGATTTTTTATAAATTAAAAGATGATTTCTCCAAGCTAAATAGGTTTCATCTAAATTAGTGGAGTGCCATTTTCTTTCTAATTGACGAGTCTTCTGTTTTAAGCTTCGAGTTTCTGTGTTGAACCAAGGAGTTAGAAATCTCTGATTAGACTTTTTCTTTTTTAAGAGGGCCACCAAGTCTAGAGTCTGATGCAGAGAAGCTGGAACACTATCTACCATGCTATCAATTACAGAAGGAGCAAGCTGTCTATAGTTATTTCCGTTGTGTTGACACATGGCATAGAGGAAACAATCTGCATAAATTTGGTTACAGCATCATCTGAGAGGCATCTACTGTCATAATATTTTTCTTTAGGAGCCAAATAGTCAGAAATAGTAAAACCAAAGGTTAACAGACAATGGTCTGACAGTACAGGGTTATGAGGAGACACTACCAGATTTTCTATTTCTATGCCATATGTCAGAACAAGGTCTAACGTATGGTGGAGATAATGAGTAGAATTTCCTACTTTCTGAGAAAACCCAATCGAGTCTAAAATTGAATTAAATGCCACATTAAGGCAGTCACTATCTACATCTACATGTATATTAAAGTCCCCTACTATAATTATTCTATCTGATTTCAGCACTAAATCAGCTAAGAATTCAGCAAATTCGGATAAAAATTCTGAGTAGGTTGATGGAGGACGATAAACTATGACAAATAAAATTGGGTTTAGCCTAAAATTGCTAAAGTGGCCAATACTGAGGACCAGGCCCTCAAAGGAAATATAACATGTTTTTTGCTTTACATTAACTAGTAATTTGGAGCTAGCTGGCTAGCTAGCTCCAACCGCCACCCGGTGCTAACGGAGAAGCTCGACATACCGAGGAACTGTGGCGAAAATGACGCGGGTGCCGGGCTGGAGTTTAGGCGGCGTGCAAGAAATATAAGACAGAATAATAAAGAGCGATGGCAAGAACCAAGCAGACCGCCCGTAAATCTACTGGAGGAAAAAGCCCCCCAGGAAGCAGCTAGCCACCAAGGCTGCTCGAAAAAAGCGCTCCGGCCAACGGCGGAGTGAAGAAGCCTCACCGTTACAGGCCCAGTACCGTGGCTCTGAGAGAGATCCGTCGCTACCAGAAATCCACGGAGCTGCTCATCCGTAGGCTGCCCTTCCAGCGCCTGGTGAGGGAGATCGCTCAGGACTTCAAGACCGACCTGCACTTCCAGAGCTCCGCTGTCATGGCTTTGCAGGAGGCCATTGAGGCCTACCTGGTGGGTCTGTTCGTGGACACCAGTCTGTGCGCCATCCACGCCAAGAGGGTCACCATCATGCCCAAAGACATCCAGCTAGCCCGCCGCACCCGCGGAGGGAGAGCTTAGACTTTCTGCTGCACATTCACCAACCACAATGCTGTGTGTCTAAATATATATATGTATTAGTGCTGTCCAGCGATTAAAATATTTAATCATAATTAATCACACGATCTCATAGTTAACTCATGATTAATCACATTTTAGTTGCGTATTTTTGTCTCATGAAAAACCATTGTAATTCTCTTAACAGCACAAAAAGTGAGTGGGCTTGCTTTGTACAAATGTTTTTTATTATTATTATCATTGCAAAGCATCCATATCTTCCGTATTAGACCGAGAAAACAAAACAGGACATATTACTCTGAAAATAAAAAAATGTTTTCTTTTTTTTCCTTTTCATTAGTTTAGTAACCCTGCCACTGATATCTGCGATAAAAAAAGATACATACAAATAAAAAATATATAGGCACAAAAGCAGCCCCTTAAATACAAAATGAAAACAAGAGGAGAGTGTCCCCTGAGAGGAGTAGTACAGTCTAATGACTGTATAGTAGCCCAACTGCTGCAGTTTTAAACTTACCAACACAGCCTCTTGAACATGAACATAATGTAACCGCTAGCATGTAACAGGTGAGTCAACCTAAAGGCCTACTTTCTGTCTTTGAGCCAGTTGCTCAAACAGACAAGCCTATTGACATTTTCAGACAACAGGGAAGATCGTTTTTTCTGAACGACATGTCCAGACAGTGAAAACAATCGTTCACATGGTACTGACGTGGCAGGCGTTGCTAAATATTTGCATGCAAGGGAGGCCATCTCACTGTGTGACGCTTTATGTGTGGACCACCATTCCTGTGGAGAGTCTTCAATGCCAATCATAGGTTCTGCCTTGTAGCGCTCAGTGCAGCGTTCCACGGTGTCCTCCTCTTCATCTGAGGAAGATTCTTGTGCAAACATGAGAGCTGGCTTCTTCTTCTCTGGCTCAGGCATGCTTTGGTCATCCAGTGCTGCTGGTCTCCCCTTCTCCTGCTGCTGGAGTAAGGCACAGATGGAATCCCACACGACAACCCGGTCAGGTTTGCTCAGACACTTGAGGTCCTTAAACCTTGAAATGAAATAATAAAAAATATCAACGTTATTGCCATACAAGCAAAGGCACTAGTAAAACAAAACATTGACCTAATCTCTATTCCAGATTCAGAAGAAAAAAATGGATATTGAAGAGAACCAACCCACAAAACAAAGTGGTGCTTAAGACAAACAAAATACTGAGAAGAATGTAGAATGAATATCTTACCTTGGGTCGAGTGCTGTAGCAACCCTGAGCCATGCGATGTTCAACTTCTCTTTGCGACCTTCCATATCCGCTGAAAAGGTTTCCTTGAACTTGGTCAAGTACGCTGGGTCGTCCTCAGTGACTTCCATTACTCGGGACAGGTGGCATAATGCTGGCATCACCACAGAGCAAGAAACAAACTTCTCTCCACCCAGAAGATCTGTCACATATCTGCAACAATATACAAAAGCTCTTTCAAAAACTCTGTCACACACATACGGACACCTGATAGATAACCTACAGTTACAGTGATGGGAGGGGATATGAGGAATCACATGTGTTCCTGCACGCACACACACACACACACATTACCCATTTACAGTGCTGTGCGGGACAAACACACACAGTTGAAGGGAGAGAGGTGATACCGACAGACAGACATTAGGGCCTGTGTCCACCAAATGCGTTTTTAGGGCGGAAAGTGCTGAAAACCTAGCCTCTTGGGCGCTTCCTGGCCTTCTCTGTTGTTAAGTTACACAGGGAATCATAGCTATTGAAACAGTCACTGATTATGTCAAAATACAGAAAAAAATATACAGATAATCACGAGCTACACTTTGAGTAAAATGAAGCAAATAAACAGTCTACACATAGAGATGGCCCATCTAAAACATGCCACAGGGTGGTATTTTACGTTGGGTGAGACAGGTGCTAATGTTTCTGTCTTGACACAGATCTACTTTAATTGTTAAAGAATCAGATATAGGCTACAAGACATAATTAGGCCTACCTGCAATGCTCCAACGCAGCTTCGAGCTTCTTTGTTTTCTCCACCTCCGTTGCTGTTGGCATGGTGACTTTGGTTGAGTGTAGGGCCAGGGCAGCTGTCAGAGGTTCAATATTCCGGTTGACACGCTTTATCATTTCAAGGGTACTATTCCATTTTGTTGCTACCTCCTGCGTGAGCGCTTCTTCTTTCTGGTTGTGTGCGATTTGCTGCCGCTCGAGTTCCAGGGCATTCGTTGGGCTGTGTTTAAAGTGTCCCACAAGTTTTCTGCATTTTGCCAATGCGCTGTCGAATGGGCTATTGTGCAGAGAAACCGTGACTGCTCGGTGCACGCTGTGTGCGATGCACGGCAGGTGTTCAAAGGGGAGCTCTCTGGCTGCAGCCATCATATTGCGTGCACTATCCGTGGTCAGTGAAACAACTTTCTTTTCGATGCCCCACTCTCTGGCTACATTCATGAAGTGCTCTGCAACATTATCAGCGAAGTGCCTCTCTTCTGTCTTCATAACAGTCAAAGCATGGGACTGAAGTTTCCACTGTGGGGTGAAATAATGTGCTGTGACCCCGAGGTAGTTGTCATTGCCAAGTGACGTCCAGTAATCTCCTGTTAGCGCGACTATTTCTGTCTGCCCCAATGCCTGTTGTAACTGGGACTTCTCCGTTTCAAACAACGTTTCTATCCGGCGTGTGATAGTAGCTCTGGAAGGAGTTTCGTAGGTCCAGTCGTTGGATGCGATGCGAATTATCTCGGCCAGACCTTCATCCTCCACAATACTAACGGGCCTGCATGCCGTAGCCACCCACTTAGCTATGGCAGCTGTTAGCTTCATTTTAGTAGCAGCATCCATGGGCCGCTGTCGGAAGCCATCCAAACTTGTTTGGTTCTGACGCGGAGGAGGCGAAGCTACATCACTGGTGTGTTTGGCCATCAAATGGTATTTTAAACTGGATGTGCTTCGATGGTAGCTAAGTTCACATCGACAATAAATGCAAATAACTTTAGTTTTATCGATCGAACCATCCTTTCCTATTTTAAATGTAAACTTTCCGTTCAGAAGTGTCCCTGGTGCGTCCATTACTGTGGCTGACTAGTGCCGCCAGTGCCGCGCGCTTTAGTCGTTGGGTTCTTCTTTGTTTGATATTTGAAATCGTATCCTTCGTTCTGCCACCATGTGTACGTGCGTGGTATTACAGCCAGTACACTGTGCTTATGAAAAACTATGGTCACAGCATTAATCTCGCGTTAAAAAAAATCTCGCCATTAAAAAGGCGCTTGAGTTAACGCGATAATAACGCGATATTTTGACAGCACTAATATATATATATATATAGTATATATACACACACACACACACACACACACACACACACACACACACACACACACACACACACACACACACACACACATATATATATATATATATACAGTATATATATATATATATATACCAGCTGTTCTTGTTTTTTTCTTGCCTTCTGATTGTTGCTCTGAGTGTTGCTATCCCTGTGCTGTTGCAATCCTGGAATTTCCCCATTGTGGGACTAATAAAGGCTTATCTTATCTTATCTTATCTTAATTTGGAATGGTAAATTGTTGCTACTCCTCCTCCATGACCAGAACTTCTGGGATTTTGACAGTTTAAATAACCAGAGGGAGTTGATTCATTTAAACCAACATAATCCTCTTGTCCTAACCAAGTCTCTGTAAGGGATATTAAATCAATCTGGTGATCAATTAACAGATCATGGACTAGCAGAGACTTGGGAGTTAGAGACCTAATATTTAACAAACTGCATTTAATTTTTAAATTATGAGGAAGAACAGGGCCAAGTCATTCAATTGACTATAGTGCATTACACAGGGCTTCATGTGTAATTTGAGTTTTACCAACTTTTTGTTTAATCACTTTGGGATGCTTATATACACTACCGTTCAAAAGTTTGGGGTCACTTAGAAATTTCCTTATTTTTGAAAGAAAAGCACTGTTTTTTTTCAATGAAGATAACTTTAAACTAATCACAAATACACTCTATTATCTAATATACATTGCTAATGTGGTAAATGACTATTCTAGCTGCAAATGTCTGGTTTTTGGTGCAATATCCACATAGGTGTATAGAGGCCCATTTCCAGCAACTATCACTCCAGTGTTCTAATGGTACAATGTGTTTGCCCATTGCGTCAGAAGGCTAATGGATGATTAGAAAACCCTTGTGCAATCATGTTAGCACAGCTGAAAACAGTTTAGCTGGTTAGAGAAGCTATAAAACTGACCTTCCTTTGAGCAGGTTGAGTATCTGGAAAAAAATATTATTTCAAATACAAATCATTATTTCTAACCTTGTCAATGTCTTGACTATATTTTCTATTCATTTTACAACTCATGGTGGTAAATAAGTGTGACTTTTCATGAAAAACACAAAATAATTGTCTGGGTGACCCCAAACTTTTGAACGGTAGAGCATTATATTTTTTTTTTACTTTGGAGGGAGCAGACAATGATTCTCTGATGGGGAAGACAGCGGCTAAGTTGAGGGGTGGCGGATCAGAAGGAGCTGCAGAGAGGCGTGTAAGACTGCGACTCTGCTTCCTGGTCCCAACTCTGAGTTGTCAAGATTTTGGAAATTTGGATAAAAATGAAGCCAGATTGTTAGATAAATGAGACACACCATCCAAAGTGGGATGGAAAATGAGCTCCAATTGTGAATGTAGCCCACGTTGTTTGCAGGACACCACACAGACAGCCAGCGGTTGAAGGATGACAAGCGACTAAACATATCATCACTGGTCAAATTGGGGAGGGTCCCAGAGAATACTACAGAGCCAGACATTGTTTTGGCAAAGTCACACACCGATTCTACATTAAGTTTCGTGACTTCCAACTGCCAGACACGGATGTCATTAATGCCAGTGTGAAAAACAATTGTGGAGTATTTACAGTTACTTTTAGCCAGCATTTTCAAATTTGACTCAATGCCGCCTGCTCTGGCCCCAGGAATGTATTTGACTATGGCCGCTGGAGTCTCTAGGTTCACGTTTCTGACTACAGAGTCGCCAATGATCAGAGTTTTTTCCTCAGCAGGTGTGTCACTGAGCGGGGAAAAACGATTAGAAACGTCAACAGGTTGGTGGTGAACCGAGGCTTTGCGGCTAGTCTTCCTTCTCACTGTCACCCACCCAGTCTCCTCGCTGCTGAGGAGGACCGGAGGACCGCTAGCAGGCTGCCCTGTGCTAGGGAGCTCCGCTGCAGCTAAGGGATGTCCGTCAAGAGTAACTGGCGCAGACGGTGTTTCAATACAGCGGAGCCGGGATTCCAATTCAGACAACCTCGCCTCGAGCGCCTCAAAAAGACAATATTTATTACATTTACCGTTATCACTAAAAGAGGCAGAGGTGTAGCTAAACATCTGACAGAGGGAACACACCAGAGGAGGAGAGGAAGGAGAGCTAGTAGCCATAGCTAGTGGCTAACCCGAAGCTAACAACAACACAGATGAAAGGTGAACAGAAGGCTAAAGAGGGTGATTGGGTGACACTGAGTGTGCACACAGGTGCAAGAGGCTTGATAAACAGAAGTGAGAGCTAACGGTAGATGGAAAAAAGTGGTTAAAATACAATTAAAAGCAAAATCCTCAGAAGAGTGAGGAGAGCTAACCACATGGACAGACAGCAATACAGGAAGTGATGATACGTTACCACAAGTGATGTGTCCTCGCTTGGGGTCTATCAGGGCCCATGACTTCTACCATAGGCATAGTGGTGGACAGGTCTGGTTTAAGCGTGACGATTTCCCGTCTACTGGCCGCTGCTGGTGGTTCATGAATTGAGGCTTTCATCAATCCATCAAGTTCCTTGCTACCCTTGTGTTTCTAACTGCAATTGCATCAACAATTTTTTTTTGATAAATATTCAGTGAATCACTAAATCTACAGGTTTGATCCTACTTTAGGATCACTCTTGAATAAACATCAGCATTTAATAGAATCCTTAAGCTAAAATGGGTATTCTGTAGGAGGAATCACACCATGTCACATTTAAAAACAGCAAAATAAACACACATATACCTTCAAAGTTTGCGATTTTGCTTAAAAATGTGTAAATATGTTTGCTTTTAACTTAAAAGATTACAATATGTGGTTACATACGGTGGGGTAAAAAAGTATTTAGTCAGCCGCCAATTGTGCAAGTTCTCCCACTTAAAAGATGAGAGAGGTCTCTAATTTTCATCATAGGTATACCTCAACTATGAGAGACAAAATGAAAAAAAAAAAAATCCAGAAAATCACATTGAAGGATTTTTAAAGAATTTATTTGCACATTATGGTGGAAAATAAGTATTTGGTCAATAACAAAAATTCATCTCAATACTTTGTTATACACCCTTTGTTGGCAATGACAGAGGTCAAACGTTTTCTGTAAGTTTTCACAAGGTTTTCACACACTGTTGATGGTATTTTGGCCCATTCCTCCATGCAGATCTCCTCTAGGGCAGTGATGTTTTGGGGCCTTCACTGGGCAACACGGACTTTCAACTCTCTCCAAAGATTTTCTATGGCGTTGAGATCTGGAGACTGGCTAGGCCACTCCAGGACCTTGAAATGCTTCTTACGAAGCCACTCCTTCATTGCCCGGGCAGTGTGTTTGGGATCATTGTCATGCTGAAAGACCCAGCCACGTTTCATCTTCAATGCCCTTGCTGATGGAAGGAGGTTTTCACTCAAAATCTCACGATACATGGCCCCATTCATTCTTTCCTTTACACGGATCAGTCGTCCTGGTCCCTTTGCAGAAAAACAGCCCCAAAGCATGATGTTTCCACCCCCATGCTTCACAGTAGGTATGGTGTTCTTTGGATGCAACTCAGCATTCTTTCTCCTCCAAACACGACAAGTTGAGTTTTTACCAAAAAGTTCTATTTTGGTTTCATCTGACCATATGACATTCTCCCAATCCTCTTCTGGATCATCCAAATGCTCTCTGGCAAACTTCAGATGGGCCTGGACATGTACTAGCTTAAGCAGGGGGACACGTCTGGCACTGCAGGATTTGAATCCCTGGCGGCGCATTCACTAGTTCCCCCCGTGTGGTTCTGGGATTTTTGCTCACTGTTCTCGTGATCATTTTGACCCCACGGGGTGAGATCTTGCGTGGAGCCCCAGATCAAGGGAGATTATCAGTGGTCTTATATGTCTTCCATTTTCTAATAATTGCTCCCACAGTTGATTTCTTCACACCAAGCTGCTTACCTATTGCAGATTCAGTCTTCCCAGCCTGATGTAGGTCTACAATTTTGTTTATGGTGTCCTTTGACAGCTCTTTGGTCTTGGCCATAGTGGAGTTTGGAGTCTGACTATTTGAGGTTGTGGACAGGTGTCTTTTATACTGATAATGAGTTCAAACAGGTGCCATTAATGCAGATAACGAGTGGAGGACAGAGGAGCCTCTTAAAGAAGAAGTTACAGGTCTGTGAGAGCCAGAAATCTTGCTTGTTTGTAGGTGACCAAATACTTATTTTCCACCATAATTTGCAAATAAATTCTTTAAAAATCAGACAATGTGATTTTCTTGATTTTTTTTTTCTCATTTTGTCTCTTATAGTTGAGGTATACCTATGATGAAAATTGGAGACCTCTCTCATCTTTTAAGTGGGAGAACTTGCACAATTGGTGGCTGACTAAATACTTTTTTGCCCCACTGTAAGTGTTTAAATATAATGTGGATCCTTTTACATGTTCCTACTGTACAGTATGTATATCTATGCAGTGAATGGAGAGCAGACAACAAGTTTCTTTTTTGCTTCTTTTTGTATAGAAACTTTAAATTGGTGTTAAATTTAGGTTATTCTGAATTATATGGATTGCTTTGAAGTTACTTTGAAGACTTAATTTGGTTATAAATCGGCTTTAAAGATTAAGTTTGAATAAAGATGCAGTCCTCATGTTTGACCACAAGATAGAGGCAGTTTTTGTCTGCACTCCCAGAAGAGGAAACCCAGTGACGTCACTAAGGCCCAGGGTCTCTACACTAAGATGGCGGCCAAAGGACACTTGCTTTAAGTGGACTTAAGATGGCGTCGTTTGGCTGATTCTACACATGCGCAGTGTGGAGCCATTTAGTGACGCGCGGATGTGGGGATGTTTGTCCTCACGACAACGAAGCATGCATTGTTTTAAGGCCCATTTTAATTATTCAGCGTGTAATCATGCTTCTTAAGCATGCATTAAACAACAAACAGAAATACCTGAGCGGAGTGAGGTAGGGGCGTTCCCTCCTCCCTCTCGCTATCAGTGCACACACACACACACACACACACACACACACACACACACAATGTACTACCCAGAGAACGGGGGGAGAGTGGTTGAATATCCCCCCCCTTCCCTGGAGGAAACTCAGCCTGGCAGATCCATTTTTCAATAAACTCCACACTCTCAGGACCATAATTGTCAGTCATAAACTTCACCTTTGGGCCGCTCACGCTGGAGGGACACCGTTTGGTTCTCGATCTGCAAGACCCCATTACTGACCAATATGACCATTAGTCATCACTAAACATCTTCAGTGCCTGCTAACGCGTTCTTATCTTGACCGCTGGTCACCCTAGGCGTGCCCCAACGCGTCTCACTGTGATTCGCAGACCATGTCCCCAAACTCGCATATTTACGAGTACTGTACACTGTCTATTTTTAGCTATGTCCCCAAATCTACTTTTAATAGGTACTGTACACCGCCTTAAATTTAGCTATGTCCCCAAAACTGCTTCTAACAGGTACTGTACACCGCCTTAAATTTAGTCCTGCCACAAGATTGACTCGCCGGACTCCAGAATTTGTTCACAGATATTGGTCCAGTGAGGTGAACTACATAACCGACAATTTACCAATACAATCTCCATAAGGGCACAATAAATTTTACTTACTTTAACTTTAGGAGACTTGTAAAATGGATTCTTCTGGATAGTGTGATGCCCCTTCACTGCCTCCGCACCCCCGTCGCCAACTAGGAGGAAAAAGCCAAACTCATTGGCGGAAAAAGCCAAACTCCATTCAGGGAGCTCCGTTCGGGGTGATCAACCTGCGTTGACGAGCGAAGATTGGCGAACAACTATTCCACTTATGACACCAAGAAATGTTACCAGATATTTCCTAGACCACTTATAAGGTCTTGGAGAAAATAATCAGACGGATCTGCCATGTTGAATTTCCTTTATTACTGCTGGCAGGAGAGAAGCGAAAAAACAGCCAGCCTGAAGTTTCTGCACTGCTCTGCCTAACAAAGCAGGCTCCTGGTTTTTAAAGGCACCCCCAGAGCACTCCCCCACATTACCTTATATGGATACATAGAAACTGGCAGGGCAAATACGAGAACATTCTGGTAGTAGCCTTCAAACCAAGCAAGTACTAGAACATTCTGACAGTACTATTCCACTAGTTACACTCAGGGCCTGTATTAGCAGCAATTGTTCAGAAGAAAGACATTTAAACATAACTGTACATCACCTAAATTACACAACAGAATGGTATATAGCAGTCAATTTCCACCATGATGAGAATGTGAATAATAAATTTCCACCACAGATGTTGCTGCATTCTCTGTTGTAGAGGCCTTACTGAAAAAAAAAAACAGTACATGCTGCTGGTGCACCTACTGTAAGTATCTCATATTAGCTTAGCAGGAGGAGCGTGACAAGATTCAAGCGATGACGATAGTCAGGTTTAAATCATGTCTACCTATATCTCTGAAAGAAGAAATGTTGGTGTTGACAATATGCCTATAATGACTAAAGCATGATGTAACAGGTGAAAATTGTGTAAATACATTTATTGAAAGTTTTTGAAGTTTTATTTTTTTATTGAAATTGTAATACTGAATGTTTGCAAATGATGACTTATTTCTATGATTGTCAAAAGGTAATAAGAAGTGACAATTTTTTCCTGTATAAATGCAAAAAGAATGAAGACAGAAAAGAAATTGCATTATAATGATTACTCATGAAAGTATGTACTGCTTATAAGTTTTCACTCATCACCCATAAGAATAACATTTGGTGTCAGATACCTATTTATTGTAATTATTGACTCCATTAAATGGAGTCAAGAGAGGAAAATTGTCATAATAAAAAATAGTGAAGATTAGTTAATTAGATATTACACAAAATGTCATCATATCATAGCAGTCTGTCGTGGGGGATGATAACTATTTCATTTAGGTCTGATCAGATTCCTCCACACAGCTCTGTCCTTAGCCTTCTGCTGCCAGGAACTCCTGTCTATATCCAACTTCTTCAAGTTTCTTTTTTACAGTATCTTTAAAGCTGAGCCTTGGTCTACCCTGGTTGCGTTTGCCCTTGCATAACTGTGAGTAGAGTAACTGCCGAGGGGGACGCTGGTGGTCCATCCTCTCAACATGTCAGAGCCATCTCAGGTTCATCTGTATTAGCATGTCCTCCATTGATGGTAGACCAGCTCGTTTCAACACTTCTATGTTGGTTATCTTGTCTTTCCATGAGGTGTTCAATATGGCTCAAGGGTGTCTCATCATGTACGCATGGAGTTTTTTCACCTGCACTCTGTAGACAGTCCAAGTTTCAGCACCATACAATAGAGTAGCCAGTACTGTTGCTCTGTACACTTTGCATTCCACACGGATAGACACATGTCGATTGTTCCACAGTCTCTCCCTCAAGTTTCCAAACACAGTGCTTGCTCTTCCCATTCTGAGAGATAGTTCATCCTCCAGCCTAGCATTCTCTGAAACAGTACTCCCTAGATACTAGAAAGTCTTTCACTTGACTAGTGGCTCTGTACCAATGCTGATCTCTTCTGGTAGTGATGTTGATAATTGGAACTTTGGTGGTTGATAAAGGCACTCTGTCTTCTTGATGTTGATTTGGAGGCTGAATTGGCTAGCTGCTCTTGCAAATTTCTCCCTAAAGATTGCATATCTTCCACGCTGTGCTCAACTAGAGCACTGTCATCGGCAAACAACATTCCTCTTACTACCATTATCGATGTCTTACTCTTGGCTTTAAACTGTGCCACATTGAACAAGTCTGCTTCTTTCCTTGTTTGAATGTATACTCCTTCTGAAGTGTCTTTGAAGGCCACTTCAAGCATGGCTGCCAGATATAGCGAGAAGAGTGTAGGCGCCAGCACACACACTTGCTTCACCCCGTTGCTTACTGAAAAGTCTTTAGATACTGAACCACTCATTTCCACGTTTGCTTGCATACCTGTATGTAGTGCCTCGACCAGGCTGACAAACTTCTCTGTACAGCCATATTTCTTGAGTACCTGCCAAAGTCCTTGTTGCGAAACAGTATCAAAGGCTTTACTAAGTCTATGAAGACTACATAAAGCGGCATGTTCTGTTTGATACACTTTTCTTAAACCTGTTTCAAGCAGAAAATCATGTCCATTGTGCTTCTTCCACTTCTAAAGCACACTGGGTTTCTGGTAGTACATTCTGTGAGATATGTTCATTGAGTCTGTTCAGTAGTACATGTGAGAGAATCTTACCAACAATGGCTAGCAGTGATATGCCTCGGTAATTTCCACAATCTTTCCTGTCACCTTTCTTGAACAAAGGCACAATACTTGCATCCTTCCAGTCTTGAGGTACTTTCTGGGCATCCCATATCTCTTGGATGAGCTTGTGCAGGCAGTTGGTCAGCTGAACACCACCAAATTTCCACACTTCTGCTGGAATTCCATCCCTTCCTGGAGTTTTACCATCCTGTGTTGTCCTGATAGCTGTCATTAGTTCATCAAGATTTGGTGGTTTATCCAGACTTGATACAGCTGGTTGCTGCACTAGAGCTTCTTTAGCCTCTTCAATGAGATCTCCAGGGTAGTAGTTGGTCAAAGTGGTCTGCAAATCTGTCCAGGATCTTGTCTTTCTCCTGCAAAACCATTCCACCATCCATAGCCTTTAGTTGGATCAGTCCTCTTGGTTTTGGGCCGTAGATTTCTCTCAAACCTGTGAAGAATGTTTTCATGTCCTTCCTGTCTGCTGCAGTTTGAAGTTCCTCCGCTTTTTCATCCCACCAGTTGGACTTCATCTCTCGTGTACTTCTTTAGCTCACTCTGATCCTTTGAGTATTTCATCTTCTTTGACCTTGTGTTACACTGTAGATTTTCCTGCCTAGCTGTATTCCTCGCTTCTAGTATTTTCTTCAGGTGTTCATCATGCTCAGGTTCAGGTTCAGGTTCAGGTTACTTTGTTTTTACCCGTAGGTAGATTTGTTTTGCAGTCTGGTGACATCCATATTTACAAACCACAATTACATTCAACATAAACACAAACACAGGCACACATTAAGCTGACTATAAACATGATAAAAAATACTCAAGGCTCCATCAATCAGGATATAAGACAAAGAGATGAGAGAAAAACCAGAGATAAGAGAGAAGGGTCATATTAAAAAGTTAAAGACTAGTCAAAGAGGTTAAAAACTCAAAAGTCTAAAACCCAATAAAAGATTTAGAACCCAAATAAAAATCCTACAAAAAATAAGTAAATATAAAATGAAATTAATAAATAGGTACCTAAATTATGTGCAATATATTGTTACAACTTGTTCAACTCTTTGACAGCAGCAGGAACAAAGCTGTTTCTGTAGCGCTGGGTTTTACTTTTTGGGACAGCAAACCTCCGTCTTGAGGGAAGAAGCTGAAAGTGGCAGTGCAAAGGGTGGGAGTCACCATTTAAAATGGAGGTAGCAATCCTCTGTACCTGTCTGGTGTACAGGGATGTCAGGCTCAGCTGTGACTCACCAAGCAAACGACTGGACCATCTAACTACCTGATCCAAGGATTTCCTCTGTTTCAGTTTTATCTGACCAAACCATGACACTAAAGAAGATAAAACAGATTCAATAAAAGCCCAATAAAACATTGCCATTGTGGTTCGGTCAATTTGAAAGCGTGCAAGTTTCCTTAAACAATGCAAATGTTGCTGACCCTTTTTGCACACCCTTTCACAGTTCTCTTCAAAGTTTAAATTACTATCAATAATCATCCCAAGATATTCGTAGGATTGTACACATTCAGTGGTCTGGCCTTTTAGTACGGTGACTTCGTTCCAGGGAGTTTTCCTCCTAAAGTCAATAATCATATCTTTAGTTTTTGTTGTATTCAGCTGCAGGTAGGAATCCTCACACCAATGAACAAAATCATCAACTACTGGGCCATGGCCACTCTCACCATCCTGGAGGAGACTGACAATAACTGAATCATCAACATACTTTATAATGTGTCTGTTGTCATGTCTGCTTCGACACATGTTTGTGTACAGGATGAAGAGTAGTGATGACAACACACATCCCTGAGGAGAGCCAGTAGAAGAGCACTTTTGGTCAGACAATGTACCATTGACCCTTACTCTCTGTGTCCTGTTGGTTAAAAAATCCAGCATCCAACCCACCAGATTATTGCTCAAAACAAATTGTTGCAGGAGCCTTTCAACTAAAATATGAGGTTGGAATGTATTAAAGGCGGAAGAAAAGTCCACAAATAAAAGCCTGGCATGTGTCCCATTAAAATCCAGATGTTTAAAAAGCATGTTAGACAGAGTGACAGTGGCGTCCTCCACTCCTTTGTGAGGCCTATAGGCAAACTGCAGAGGATCCAATGCATGCTCAGTCTGCTTTAGGACCTCAAATCTGACCAGTTTTTCAAAAATTTTCATTAAAATTGAAGTCAAAGCAACTGGTCTAAAGTCGTTTGCCATTTTAGGACTGCTGGATTTTGGAACGGGATCAACCATGGCATCTTTCCAGATCTTAGGCACATGTTGTGTCTGTAAGGACTTATTGAAAATGTAATGAAATACAGGACCCAATTCACGTGCACAGGACTTTACCAATCGCCCACATATATTATCAGGGCCCTGACTTTTGTTCACTTTTACAGCATAGAATGCCCTTTTAATATCCTGCACCTCAATATTAAAGTGCTGATTGTCTTTGAGTTTCTGTTTCAAATCTTGGATTTCTGTGCTAAAATCAGAGGAATCAAAACAACCATAAAAACAATTAAGAGCATTAGCCAGCTCTGTGTCTGAATTAAAACCATCTAAAAACACACGATTACTGCGCTCTGTGCTCTGAAGGCCTGCAATAGTTTTCATATTGGCCCAGGCTGAACCAAGTCTCTTTCTTGCCATCTTGCTTTCCAACTCTGATTTATAAATCTGTTTTGCTCTTAAAATTTCGGACTTCATTCTTTTGTGGCAACCTGTAGCTCAGAAACAGACCGCTGTTTAAAGGCAAGTGCTTTCCTCTGTAAGCAGGATTTAACTGATTTTGTAACCCATGGTTTGTTGTTGGGATATATTTTGACACGTTTATGTGGAACGATCATGTATCTACAGAAAGCCATGTATGAGCATGTCATGTCTACCAAAGAGTCCAAATCATCCCTGCAGGCCAGTGTGAAAACCTCCCAGTCCGTACAGTTAAAGCATTCCTGGAGGCAGTGCACTGAATCCTCTGTCCACACGTTTATGTCTGTGGTCTTCGCCTTGTCTCTTCTGAGAGCAGTTTTATATGTGGGCAGCAAATGTACACAGTTGTGATCTGAGGATCTTAAAGGAGGAAGGGGAAGTGATTTATAGGCCCTCTCAATGGATCCATAGCACAGGTCCAATGTCTTTTTTCACCTGGTTGGGCAGGAGACATACTGATAAAAGTTTTTTAAGTGTCTTCTTTAAAGAAACGTTGTTAAAATCCCCAAGAATAAAGTTTAGAGCCTCTGGGGAAATTGACTGCAACCGCTGTACCACATCAAAGATGGTGCTTGAGGCTCATCAAACCAATCTTGATGTTTCCTCTCAGGATGGCCTAATACATCGCTCGCAGTCTGACACACCGTATCCTTCTGTGTTGCCCATTTCTCTTCTATGTCATTCTCTGAGTTGTTGGTGTCCCAGTCTTTAAGTTTTCATTCATTTCCTGTATAAGTTCTTCCTGCTTCTTTTGGCCTTTCAGCGCACTAGTGTTTAGCTTCCGTGATGGCTTCGCACCCATCCTGCAGTGCTGTTTTCATCTCCAAATCCTTAATCTAGATCTCAGTATAACATGATCAGTACCACAGCCCGTGCCTCTCATTGCTCTAGTGTCCAATACATCCCTTATGTCTCTCTGCCTGACTATGATGTAGTCTAACAAGTGCCAGTACGTGGATCTTGGGTGCATCCATGTCTTCTTGTGTGTATCCTTGTGCTTAAATTGAGTGTTGGTTATCACAAGGTTGTACTCTGAACATAGTGCAAGTAGAAGTTCTCCATTAGCATTGCACTTGCCTACTCCATGACTGCCTAGCACTCATTTCCATTTCTCAGTGTCCGAACCAACTCTGGCATTAAAATAGCCAATGAGAATCAGCCTGTCATCAGTTGGTACACACCTGATTGTCTCACGAAAATCACTGTAGAGCTCTTTCTTCACCTCCTTTGTGTTGGTCATTGTTGGGGCATATACACTGATGAGTGTGGCATACATCTTCCACTGTAGTGGGACTCTTTTTTTTTTTTTTTTTTGCTTCTGCCCTTCAGAGAGAACAGACGCCTTTTTCTTTGCTCCCTTTTACCCTCCTTCCCTCCCTAACTGAGAATCCCAGCTTGCTGTCTTATCTGCGTCGCTGTCTTCTGGCTGAATCTTGAACCAAACGAAAAAAATGGATTTGGTGAGCGGCTTTAATAAGATTAACAACATTTTATATAAATTCGGGCCAGGGGGAGCCCCTATGGAGAGACCGATGGATTGGAATGCATGTGTCTGCATGATTCGACTGAGGATGTGGAAACATCTACCTGGTTTGGCTAGGATCACATGATTTTCTGCTGATTGGCTCTGGAGTTTTTCCTGGTGTATCGAAAAATTAACTGGAAGAGCTAATTAAAAGCGGTCCCGGCATAGCTGCTTCTCAACAATTCGACTAGACGGGGGAGTGCACTAACTATCGGCAATGATAACATGGAAATTACCATCTGCATGCACTGTAGAGGGATGGACTCTACCGGACATGTTTACCCATGTTCTAGAAGGGAAACATCTGGAGTCGTCTTTGGTGCCTCCAAGGAATGGATTTAAAGCCTATGTATGGAAATTATGAACACAGGATTGCTGGAGATGTAAAATTCTATGCTCTGAGTGATCTGTGTCTATCAGACCTTGAATTCGCCCTGTTGTCTATTTTCCTCCTGGATTAAGACAAAACAGAAGATTGTGCTTCTCTTTCATAAACATTCTGGGTCTGCATCTGAACTCTCATTGACATGTGAATGGCTCAGGAAATTTCCATCTGCCATGCCTCAAGGACATGCTTCCGAGTTTCAGACACTAAGACATAACATCTCGGCTGGGAGAGATTTTGCTGCCTCCAGTAACTGATAAACACCCACCTGCATTCAACATACACGAACACACTGATTCATAATACTGAATTACACCCATCCATTCACTGATTCTCTCTGACTTTTGGTCTTTTGGTTTTTTGTGGTTGATTGTTGCTCTGTGCTATTGAGAGATTTTTTTTCATTGTAATCATAATCTGCTTAAATATAAGCTGTATTCTGATAACAAAGTTTTTTTTCTCTCCTCCCCCCTTGTGTCGTTCCCTCCCCTCCCCTCCCTTTCTTATCTATCTCTGTTTGATGAGGCGCCTATTATGGCTGCCGTGTCGTTGTGTCGCGCGCATGCGCACCAATGTCAAGTCAAGTTCCTCGTGTGTTTTTTTTACATGCTTGGCAATAAAGTTTATTCTGATTCTGATTCTGATTCTCTCATAGTCATTATCCTGTCGTTGATTGGCACCGGTTCCTCATCAAGCATTGCTTGATGAGGAACCGGTGTCTTTCTAACTGCAAAGCACACTCCTGCTTCTCTCCTTTCTTGAGTTGATCTCCCACTCCAAAAGAAGATGTACCCATGGTCGTCCAAGCTTTCATATCCAGGAATTCTGACATAATTGGCTGACCCAGGGAATAGACACAAGCTCAAGAGTAGGTTCAATGATCTTTATTGTAACAGTATTTATGTATGGGTGCGTGTGTGTGTGTAGTGAATGTGGATGTGAGTGCGTGGATCCGTAGACTCGTAACAGCTGGGAGTGAGCAGAGCATTGTACAATCTGGCAACACTATAAACAGAGCAGAGGCACAGTGTTAGTGCCGTTCCACACTTGAGTGTATAGGTGAAGTAACTGAGGCTTACTGTTACAGCTGCGGTGGAGAATGAAGGTTGGCCCCAAGGCAATCCAGGAAGACAGCATCTGCCACACAACACTGCTGATGAGGGGCGGTGCGAGGAAGAGAGGTAGGCGATGACCGCCACCTGGAGGAAAAGATTCCGCCACCTGGGAGTTCCGCCTGTGCACAGGGGATAACGCAGAACAAGTGAGAAGAATGGAGAGCTTACTTGGAGGTAAGGAGAATCCTTCCAGGCTGCAGTGGCAGGGATGACGATGGCTGAATATTTGGCTGGAATGAAGAGCACAGAGCTTCACGTAGCCAGGGAGATAGATGGCTCCGTGCCGGTCTACAGGCAGAGCAGGTTATATAGCCCATGAGTGATGGGGAGCAGGTGTGCGCGCAGCTGTAGAAGATAATAGCAGAGAGCGAGTCATCACACAATCTTGTTTCACTAAGTGCAGCTATGTCTACAGTGTACCTGTTCATTTCCAGGGCCAAAAGCGCGGTCTGTCTTCCTGGGCGCTGTGATGTTGTTCTGTCCAACAGAGTGCTTGCATTCCATTCTGCTGCACACAAGGCTTCTTTTTTCCTCTTCTTTTGTCTTCCTACACAAAGTGTATGCATGCACATATCTCTTAGATTCATACATATATACACACACACATCCAAAAAAGTGCTTTAGTTCTACACATATATACGTACATGCACACACAAAATCTCTAGTCTCTGTTTCCTGCATCCACATGTGGGTATTGGTGTTGCGTAGGTCAACAGGATATAAATGCCATAAATGGACTAAAAGGAGCCATAAAGCCATAAAGGGAAGACATCTGGAGCCACTGAGAGGAAGGAGGTGGAAGAGGACAGTTTGAAACAATAGACATGTATTGTTGGAGAGTAGTTGCGATCCACCTACTCACTCAGAAGCTGTATGTAGGAGGGACTTCCTATGTTTGAGGTCCTCCCCAGGAAACAGAGCTGGGGTAGGATCCATGGCCTTGTGACTTTTTGCATTTTCCAATAAAGTTAAGCTGAAATAATATTTCTTCTGTGATTGTTTGGTTGGTTAAATGAAAAGATTCTGCTAAGTGTCAAAAAAATCATTTTTTACAGTACCGTTACCATTCTGGTAGGAGGTATGTGGGTTCTGTGGTCGCATAGAGGAGACGATGGCTTGTTTTTATGTAGAGGCTGAAGATTCTTATCATTTTTTGAAAAGCATTAAGTTGTCTGGTTTGTACCATTTTTTTCTTTTCTGAAAAACAGAGAAAATAAAGAACATTACTGACAGGGTTTTTACTGGAGGGTCTACATTCCAAGGCTTGGGTGGGTTAGGTTTTTGAAAGCTTTCTCGATGACTACCCCCAGTTTGTCCGTCAACTGGTCGGTTTGGTATAGGGAGCCAAAGGTAGTGCACTGGCAGCCGCTCGTTGTCAGACGCCTCTCTTCCATGACCCTCTCAATAGTTTTGTGTTCGCCGTCATCTTTTGTCAATATCTTGTATTTCTGGTTTATTTTTATCATATAAGCAGATAAAATAGAATGGATGATACGTGGTAGGGATGTTGTTGATAAGAATATTTGGTCTGTGCTTGGTTCCAATCCTAAGCATGTCCGAATAAGCAGCTATCTACCGTGATCAACTGAGACAAACAATCACAAGGATTTCCTTTGGAGACTGAGTCCCATGAGGTGTTAAAATTGATGGGGTTCCTTTTGGTAGAAAAAAATTCTTAGGTCTCTCATTTGAAATGTTAGATATTGTAACATCGCAGCTTTTTCCCAGCATGCTTTACCAGCAGAGGACGTTATTTTTGTGTGTGTTAAACTGTTATTACTGTGTCATTACACTGCTGTGTCATTATAACTGCGTTATAATGACCCAGCAGTGTTATAGGTAGAATTAGAACAGGAATGATTATGTGTCTGTGTAACCCTTATTGAAATGGAGGTCGGTGAGAATTACCTCCCCTCCTTTCTGTGTAGAGTGTGGTGTTTTCAATAAAGCCTGTTTTGTCGCAACCATCTTCTCCTTTTCTTGTGTGAACCCCTAATACGTCACTATATTTTTTAATAGTTTATTTTTTAATTTTGGGGTTTTTATGTTTGGTATATTCCTCAAGGATCGGTGTTAGGGAATGGTTCCTGTTGATTGGAGTTCTTGTTTTAAGATTCTGAATTTCTGTGTTCTTGGTCCTTGGTTAAATTTTTTATTGAGGACTGGGGATGTATACCCTAGTTTGGTTTTCTTAGGTTGTAGAGTGTTCCATCTAGGTTTAGGTTAGGAGTTAGGTTTTAGGGGTTAGGATTAGAGGTTTAGGTTAGGGTTAAGGTCTAGGGTCAAGGTTCGGGATCGGGTTTTGGGGGTTAGGTTTAGGGTTTATGGTTGAGATTAGGGTTAGAGGTTAAGGTTAGGGTTAGAGGTTAAGATTAGGGTTTAAGGTCAGGGTAAGGGGTTAACATTAGAGGTCAAGGATTAGGGTTAGGGGTTCCGTTTTAGAAGTTCAGATTAGGGGTTAAGGTTGGGCTAGGTTAAGATTAAGGTTATTTGGGTTTAGGGATTGGGTTAAGATTAAAAGTAGCCGGGTTAGGGGAATTGGTTAGGGTTAGATGAAAATTCTTTTTGTGAGGTGAAGGTTGGGTTTTAGGTTAAAAGTGTCCATGTTTTGGGGAATGGTAATGTCTAAAGTTGTGGGGTTAAGTTTGAAGCTTTTCCAGTTTTGTTTTTTTTTTGAGTTTGTGTTCAGGGTCCAGGGTAGATTTTTCTCAGAGTTGGTTCACATTCTACTGTGTTTTGTGAAGGAGGTCTTTTCCAGTTGCTGAAAGGTTAGTTTTGTGTCTGATCTATTTTGGACTATTTTAGACTATTTTGTGGACACATCATCAGTAGTGTACCTTGGAATCATTGGGTGTTTCAGCCTTTTACCACAAGACAACCTCATCCAAGTGTAGGTCCCACCGAGATGGATCAGGTCTTGGGGTGTGTCCTTAGGTAAGCTAAGTATATGGTAAATGGCGTTCACTTATTTAACACTTTTTTCTCATCTCTGGATGACCAAAGTGCTTTACAGATCCTGCTATCCACCCATTCATGCACACATTCACACACTGATGGCGGCAGAGCTGCCATACACAAACAGACACTAGCTTGGCCACCAGGAGCAACTGAAGGTTCAGTGTCTTGTTCAAGGACACTTTGACATGCAGACTGCAGACAGAGCGGGAATCGAACCAATGACTCTCCATTCAGCAGTCGGTCACACTATACATGTGCCACAGCCACCCCCCAAGTAATCTTTTTAAGTTTTTAGGTAGATTTTTTTTTTTAGTTAATATTAATTCAATTCATTCATTCATTCATTCATCTTCTTCCGCTTAATCCTTTTCGGGTCGCGGAGGGGCTGGAGCCTATCCCAGCGTCTTTGGGCGAGAGGCAGGGTACACCCCAAACAGATTGCCAGTCTATCGCAGGGCCAACACAGAGAGACAGACAACCATTCACTCTCACAGTCATTCCTAAGGACAATTTAGAATCCCCAGTTTGATGCCAATTAACCTAACCTGCATGTTTTCGGCATGTGGGAGGAAACCGGAGAAATCCCGGAGTAAACCCACGCAGACACGGGGAGAACATACAAACTCCACACAGATCACTGTTGGTCGGGGGCTGGGATCGAACCCAGGATCCCCCGGCCAAGGGTGAGTTGCTGTGCTGCCGCAGTGCTAACCACTCCGCCACCGCGCCGCCCAGTGGCAGAGTGGTTAGCACTACGGCAATTCAACTCAATAACTCAAAATAAAGTTGAATTCAATTCAACTTTATTTATATAGTGTAGAGACCGGGTGAATCATCTCAGACTGGACACAGAGGGTAAAGAGAGGAGAACAATAGCTAGGGAGATCGTGGGGAGATAGCAGGAGGAAGAGGTTGGGGGGAGAAAGGATGAAGGTATTGTGATGTTAAATGTCATGCAATGTGATGTGAAAGGTCATCCAAATGTGAGATGAGCGGTTGGGATAAAAGGGGAAACCATGGTGTATTGTGACATTCTTTTTCTGTTTATGACTGATGAGAGAGTGGAACAAAGTAGTGTGTTCATAAATCTGCCTCCGTTGTTCACACTCTCCACACTGGTGACCCTGGACGAATTATGGAACGCGAGGCAAGATCCCCGGAGTCGGCCCAGATGGGAAGCCCCAGCAACGCGGCAAGCATCCCACAGACGGCCTGGACGGGAACTCCCAGCAACGCGTGCGCTGTTTCGGTCAAACTACTGGACTTTTGGCTGCACAACCCGCGCTCTTGGTTCCACCACACCGAGGCTCAGTTCGCCCTCCGGGGAATAACGGCAGACGATACCAAGTATTACTACGTGGTCGCAGCGCTGGACACTCGCACAGCTCAGCAAGTAGCGACCCTGCTCCAACAGCCTCCAGCCCACAACAAATACGAGACTCTAAAGGCTGCGCTGACCCGGCGCTACATGCTCTCGGACTGTGAGAGAGCAGAGAGGCTCCTGAGGTGCTCCGAGTTAGGAGATGGTTCGACGGTCGAACTGATGGAGAAGAGGTTGGCATTAATGGGCACAGATGACTGGCATTTTCTGTTTGCCCACCTTTTCCTCTGGAACCTCCAAACAGAGGTGAGAGCGGTTCTGGCCAATTCACCATTGCTGGCTGTGCGTGACTACTGGGCGCTAGCCCAGGAGGCAGATCGGATCATCCTCACCACCAGAGCCCTCACAGTAAATGCGGCGGCGTCGGAACCCAGCGAGACGACCAGCAGAGGCGAGGACCCACCGACGGTAGCGGCAGCAGGGGCCAGGGAGCGCCAGAGAGATATGCTCTGCTTTTACCACAGCCGCTTCGGAGAGAATGCACGCAGATGTGCGCCACCGTGCCAATTCAAGCACTTGGGAATCGCCAAGGCCAGCAGTCAGTAGCAGCTGCGACCGCCGGTGAAGAAAACAAGCTGCTCGAGCTCGGGGAGGTGCTTCCTCGTCGACACTGGAGCCCAGAAGAGCATCATCCTGCCGTCCTACGCCAACCGGCTGGCAGGACATAGCGGCCCCAGGCTGGTAGCAGTAAACGGCTCGGACATTAAGACCTTTGGTGAGAGAACACTGACTTTATTCCTAAAACGGCCGTATGTACGAGTGGACTTTTGTCATAGCGGCACTGAGTTTCCCAATCCTGGGAGCTGATTTTCTGTGTGCACATGGGTTCCTAGTTGATGTTGCTAACAGGTGCCTGGTTAATGCAATGTCTTTTGACTCTCTCCCCTGTACAGCTTGAGGGGCCGGGCCAGTAACACAAGCCAACGTCACAGCTCCAGGCGGTAATTTCCACACACTGCTCACTCAGTTTCCAGCACTCACGGTCCCAATGTTTTCAGCGGCCATCGCTAAACACGGGGTGGAACACTTTATCACCACCACCGGGCCGCCCATTTTTGCAAGACCTCGGCGCTTGGATGCAGCTAAACTGTCCATAACGTGCGAGGAGTTTGCTAACCTGGAAAGGCTGGGCATCATCAGGCGATCGAACAGCCCATTGGCATCCCCGCTACACATGGTCCCTAAGGCCAAGGGATCGTGGCGACCGTGCGGTGATTTCCGCAGATTGAATAATGCCACAGCACACGACCGCTACCCAATTCCCCACATTCAGGATTTTTCCGTTCACCTCGCCGGAGCACGCATTTTTTCTAAAATAGACCTGGTCCGCGGTTACCACCAGGTCCCAGTGTGCACGGAGGACGTACCCAAAACAGCGGTAATAACTCCGTTCGGCTTGTTCAAGTTTCTACGCATGCCATTTGGGTTAAAAGGAGTGGCACAGACATTCCAGTGCATGATGGATGCGGTGCTGCGCGATCTCCCGTTTGTGTTGGTCTACCTGGATGATATCCTGGTGGCCAGTGCATCTGAGAACGAACACGTAACCCACCTCAGGACAGTTTTCTGGAGGTTGGAGGAGCACGGGTTAATAATCAACCCGGCGAAATGCCAGTTCGGCGTGTCGGAGATTGATTTTTTGGGGCACCGCGTCTCACCGGAGGGAGCGATACCCTTGCCTGACAAAGTGCGCGCCGTGGCGAATTTTCCCCGGCCTCAGACGGTCAGGGCGCTGCAAGAATTTTTGGGGATGGTTAACTTTTATAACCGGTTCCTCCCCCGCGTAGCTCAACCCATGCAGTCACTGTACGCCACGCTCAAGAGACGGAAACCCGCGGATAGAGTCGGATGGACTCCAGAGCGAGAGCAGGCGTTCTCTGAGGATAAAACAGCTCTGGCAAATGCCGCACTGTTGGTGCATCCAGACCCGGTGGCCTGGATAGCACTTACTACCGACGCCTCGGAAGTGGCCATAGGGGCCGTCATGGAGCAACGTGTCACCGGTTCTTGGCAGCCACTCGCTTTTTTCAGCAGGGCTTTGCATGACAGTGAGCGTAAATACAGCGCATTCAACAGAGAGTTGCTGGCTCTCCACCTGGCCATACGCCACTTCCAGTTCTGGCTGGAAGGGCGCAGCTTCACCGCGTTCGTAGACTACAAGCCGCTGATGTTCGCGATGACCAAAAGTTTGGAACCATGGTCGGGCCGGCAGCAGAGACAGCTGGCCGCGATCTCGGAGTTCACGACCAATATTCAGCATGTGTCTTCCCCATCAGACAATCATTGTCTGCTCCCTCCAAAGTAAATAAAAATATAATATCTAAGCATCCCAAAGTGATTAAGCAAAATATTGCTAAAGCTCAAATTAAACATAAAGCCTCTAAATTGAATGATTTGGCCTCTGTTCCTCCTCATAATTTAAAAATTAAATGTGGTTTATTAAATATTAGGCCTCTAACTCCCAAGTCTCTGTTAGTCCATGATCTGTTAATTGATCATCAGATTGATTTAATTTCCCTTACAGAGACTTGGTTAGGGCAAGATGATTATGTTGGTTTAAACGAATCAACTCCCTCTGGTTATTTAAACTGTCAAAATCCCAAAAGTTCTGGTCGTGGAGGAGGAGTAGCAACAATTTACCATTCCAAATTACTAGTTAATCTAAAGCAAAAAACATGTTATAATTCCTTTGAGGGCCTGGTCCTCCGTATTGGGCACTTTAGCAATTTTAGGTTAAACCCAATTTTATTTGCCATAGTTTATCGTCCCCCATCAACCTACTCAGAATTTTTATCCAAATTTACTGATTTGTTAGCTGATTTAGTGCTGAAATCTGATAGAATAATTATAGTAGGGGACTTTAATATACATGTGGATGTAGATAGTGACTGCCTTAATGTGGCATTTAATTCAATATTAGACTCGATTGGGTTTTCTCAGAAAGTAGGAAATTCTACTCATTAACTCCACCATACATTGGACCTTGTTCTGACATATGGCATAGAAATAGAAAATCTTGTAGTGTCTCCACATAATCCTGTACTGTCAGACCATTGTCCGTTAACCTTTGATTTTACTATTTCTGACCATTTGGCTCCTAACGAAAAATATTATTACAGTAGATGCCTCTCAGATGATGCTGTTACCAAATTTATGCAGATTGTTTCCTCTATGCCATGTGTCAACACAACGGAAATAAGCTATAGATAGCTTGCCCCTTCTGTAATTGATAACATGGTGGATAGTGTTACAGCTTCTCTATATCAGACTCTAGACTTGGTGGCCCCCTTAAAAAAAGAAAAAGTCTAATCAGAGATTTCTAACTCCTTGGTTCAATACAGAAACTCGTAGCTTAAAACAGAACACTCGTCAATTAGAAAGAAAATGGCGCTCCACTAATTTAGATGAAATCTATTTAGCTTGGAGAAATCATCTTTTAATTTATAAAAAATCTCTTAGAAAAGCTAGAACGAGTTATTACTCTGCATTAATAGAAGAGAACAAGAATAATCCCAGGTTTCTTTTCAGCACTGTAGCCAGGTTGACAAAGAGTCAGGACTCTGTCAATCCTAGCATTCCCTTAGAGCTTACTAGTCAGGACTTTATGAACTTTTTCAATGATAAAATTTCATCCATCAGAGATAAAATCAATCAGATTCTTCCCACAGTTAACTTAAATACTGTAACTACTACAACTCCTTCTATTGATGTCTGTCTTGATGAGTTTACTCCAACCGACCTTTGTGAGTTAGACAAAATAGTTTCCTCATCCAAACCTTCAACTTGTCTTTTAGACCCTATTCCTACCAGGTTATTTAAAGAAGTCGCCCCACTTATTGGTAGCTTTATTCTTCATATAATCAATTCTTCATTAACTTTAGGCCATGTACCGCAGGCTTTTAAAACGGCTGTAATTAAACCCTTACTCAAAAAGCCAACGCTAGATCCAGGAGCTTTAGCTAACTATAGACCAATCTCTAATCTCCCTTTCATTTCAAAAATCTTAGAAAGAGTTGTTGCTACGCAACTATTTGACCACCTGCAGGGAAATGGTTTACTTGAAGAGTTTCAATCTGGGTTTAGAATCCATCATAGTACTGAAACAGCCTTAGCGAAGGTCACTAACGACCTCCTCATTGCATCTGATAATGGACTGGTTTCTGTACTTGTCCTTTTAGACCTTAGTGCAGTTTTTGATACTATCGATCATAATATTCTACTTGATAGATTAGAACACTATGTTGGACTTAATGGAACTTCATTGCAGTGGTTTAGATCTTATTTATCTTATAGGTTCCAGTTTGTTCATGTAAATAATGAGTTTTCTTTCAACTCAAAGCTTAGTCATGGAGTTTCACAGGGATCTGTGCTAGGCCCTACTCTTTTTAGTTTATATATGCTTCCGTTAGGCAACATTATTAGAAAGCACTGTATACATTTTCATTGTTATGCAGATGACACACAATTATACCTGTCAATGAAGCCAGATGATAGTAATCAATTAGCCAAGTTAGAAGCCTGTCTTAAGGAAATCAAAGCTTGGATGACTTGTAATTTCCTGCTATTAAAGTCAGATAAGACTGAAGTCATTCTTGTTGGTCCAAAAAACCTTAGAATTTCCTTTCCAAATCAAACTTTCAGTTTGGATGTGGTTACTCTTTCTCTTAATAACTCTGTGAGGAACCTTGGAATTATTTTTGATCAAGATCTGTCCTTCAATTCACATATTAAATTTGTTTCTAAGACTGCCTTCTATCATTTGCGTAATATTGCCAAGATTAGGAGCATCTTGTCTCAGAGTGATGCTGAGAAACTGATCCATGCTTTTGTTAGCTCGAAATTAGATTATTGTAATTCTTTATTATCAGGCTGTCCTAAAACATCTTTAAAAAGTCTTCAGCTGATCCAAAATGAAAGAGTTTTAACAGGTACTAGAAAGAGAGATCATATCTCTCCAGTTCTGGCCTCCCTTCATTGGCTTCCCATAGAGTTTAGAATTAAGTTTAAGATCTTTCTTCTCACTTACAAAGCTCTAAACAATCAGGCTCCTTTTTTATTTAAAAGATCTGATACTACCGTATTATCCTAACAGAGCACTACGCTCCAAAAATGCAGGATTACTTGTAATACCTAGAATCTCCAAAAGTACAATGGGAGGCAGAGCCTTCAGTTATCAAGCTCCTCTCCTGTGGAACCAGCTGCCAATCTGGATTTGGGAGTCAGACTTGATCTCTGTTTTTAAGAATAGGGCTAAAACCTACCTTTTTGATATAGCCTACAATTAGGGATGGATCATGTGTTTCTGAACCCTCCCTTAGTTATGCTGCTAATAGGTTTAGTCAGCCGGGGGACCTCCAATAATGCACTGGGCCTCACTCATTTCCTCACTCTCAATGAAATATTTTTTTTGCTGGTCATTAACATTTGTTTGTTGTCTCCCATAGATTGAGTCCCCATCGTGCTGTTTGCTCTCTACATGTCTGTTCTTTTCATCTTCTCTATCCCCTCACCCCCCAGCCAGTCGCAGCAGATGACTGCCCCTCCCTGAGCCTGGTTCTGCTGGAGGTTTCTTCCTGTTAAAAGGGAGTTTTTCCTCTCCACCGTCGCCAAGTGCTTGCTCGCAGAGGATCACCTGATTGCTGGGGTCTTTCTGCAACTGTGGAGGTTCCCCCTACAGTTGATAGTGCTATGAGATGACTGTTGTTGTGAAATGGCGCTATATAAATAAAGTTGAATTGAATTGAATTGAATCGATATTCAGCATGTGTCGGGTAAACTGAATGTGGTGGCGGACTGCCTCTTGCGTGCGGTAGTGGCCCCAGTCTGCGTGGGGATAGATTATAAGGCCATGGCCGCAGAGCAGATTAGCGATATAGGCGTGTGCACGCTCCAGTCTGGACCAACAGGGTTAAGGCTGGAGAGCAGAGTACTGCAAGACGGCAAGTCCCCCCTAATCTGCGACGTCTCCACTGGATGCCCACACCCAGTGGTCCCAGTTGCGTGGCGCCGCCGCGTGTTTGAGTCAGTTCACGCTCTGGCGCACCCAGGAGAGCGCGCATCAGTCAAAATGGTGGGAGCGAAGTTCGTGTGGCCAGGCCTGCGCAAACAAGTGAAAGAGTGGGCTGCAGCCTGCGTAGCGTGCCAACGGGCCAAAGTACACAGACACACAAAGGCTCCTTTGGAACCATTTCATATACCGGCTAAGAGGTTCAATCATGTTCACGTGGACCTCGTGGGCCCCCTCCCCCCATCGCAGGGCTGAATGCACCTTCTGACAGTGGTGAACCGCACCACACGCTGGCCAGAAACAGTCCCGCTGGTGGCTGGTGGTGCACGCTTTTTTGACCACATGGGTGGCGTGTTTTGGAATCCCGTCGGACATCACGTTCGATAGGGGCCCTCAGTTTGTTTCCGACCTCTGGTCCGCAATAGCCCACAGCCTGGGTGTTGCAATTCATTGCACAACCACGTACAACCCATAGGCCAATGGGTTATGCGAGCATTTTCATAGGTCACTGAAAGCAGCGCTCAGGGCTTCGCTGACGGATGTAAATTGGGTAGACCAGTTGCCGTGGGTTTTATTGGGGTTGCGTTCCGTGCCAAAAGAGGATTTGGAGGCTTCCCCGGCGGAGCTTGTTTTTTCTCAGAAATTGCCAGACAATCCTGCGCTGGACAGCTGCCCGTCTCAGCATTTGCAGCATAGTGCAGACACAGGCACGCTGTCAGGCCTGGCCCACCACTGTTTTCCACGCGCTTTTGTGCCAAAAACTTTGAAGAACGCGGAGTTCGTGTTCGTCAGGCATGACGCCCACCACCCTCCATTGTGCCCACCCTACGATGGCCCGTTCAGAGTGCTGGAAACAGGGGACAAACATTTTTTGTTAGACTTGGGGGGTCGTCGGGAGAAAATATGCACAGACAGACTTAACCACTTGCACTCCGGGCAATTTTCCTAAAAATGCCAAAAAATAACGTGCCCAAAGTAAATCGAAAGCTGTTATTCAACCCTTTGCAGCATCTTCATGGGGTTGGTCTCATTTAAAAGAAAACACTTTGAATTTTTTGGCAAAAAACCATAATCTCTCTACGTGCTCCGGCCACTGAGTTACAGTCATCTAAACATACTGAACTTGAAGAAAAAAAAATTGGACACAGTGTTTTTTTGGATACAAATGCTTGTAAATAACACACAGCTGTCCGATACGGCTGGAAAAATGCAACAGAAATGTAGAACCAAGTGATATCCAGCTGAGATCCAAATTTGGTAACAATACCACAAAAAATGAATATTTTACACAGCTTTGTTCTCAGGCTGTTCCCAGGCGTTTTGGAACTGTGCCAAATTGTGCCAAATGGCACAGTTTGGAAAAACGTCTGTAACTTTTGAATAATTCAATGTAGAATCTTCATTTTAGGCTCTAATGAAAGGTCACACTCAGGGCTGTGTCTGTGTGTGTGTGTGTGGGCGGGGGGTCGTTCCCCCCCCCGCTACCAAGGACCAAATTCGGCCCTCTACATGACGGATTACACTCCTTGCATGCTTTCACAGCGGCTCCCCCCCCCCCCCTCGCTACTGTGTGTGTGTGTGTGTGTGTGGGGAACCGTGAACGGACCGTGAACGCCCCCCCCCTCGCTACAGAAGAGGGCCATCGCTACATGATGGAATAGACTGATATGCTTCCTCCCGCGGACCGGGGGGCGTTCGGACCATGGCCCACCCCCGCTCCTCTTCTGCAGCGGGGGGGGGGGGGGGGGCGTTCACGGTCCAAACACGGCAAATGAACCGTTTATCGCGGCGCACGTACTTCGTGCGCAGTACAGTTGTAATTTACCGATCGGTCAAAAGTCATTTTTGGATTACAGTTTTCAGGGATAAATAATAATTTAGCTTATAACACCTTACCTCTTCAAAGCAGCAGAGTCGCGGCGTACAGCTCTTCCCCCATTGTCAGACGAACGCGACGCTACTCCGCTCGTGGATCCCGATCAACATAATTCCATTATTGCCGTTTTGGCGAATGATTTACGACTTTTGTCGTTGGCCTCCGTCTATTCTGCTGGAATGAGTGCAGGTCCCACTTGTGGGTGTTCTCCATGCTGCTGGGTGAGCCTGGGTCTGTAGTAGATTCGTACAGAGTCCTTCTCCAGCAGTAAATATCGCTTCACCCAGCCTGAATTTCTGTGCTTCAATTGGCTCCTGCGTTCACAGTAGGCGGGTCCTCCTTCCTAGATTTTCATTCATTGGCTCCTCAAGGTTTCAGAAACCCAATTCAAGGCTCTTATTAGTCGAATGAGAGGTCAATCAGATGAACTAATCTGTTCGCGGCTGTGTTTGCAGATTTTTTTTTCAGTGGCGCTTGGAGGGCACACCACCTACACCATCACCATCAATATCCTTATCATGCGTCATGCGCACGAGGGCGCACGAGAGCGTGCTCGTGTGCCCTCGTGCGTCATAGGACGCAGAGACTTGCCCGCCCGCGGAACAACGGATCGCAAGTGGTTAAGCCCTCCTTTGTAGTGGCGGAACAGCAAGTGCTGTTGGCTCGGGCCCCTTGGCGTGGAAGACCGCCACTGAGAACTCCCCAGGTAAACGATTCATCAGAGCAGCCACACGGGCAAGTCGAAGGTTTCCCCCCCTCGCCACGGCCCAACCGCAGACAGACACACCCCCAGGAGCCCCCCACCGGCACAGCAGGGCCGCGGAGGCGGTAAACCCCCGTTACAGCAGATATGGGAGGAGACTGAAGCCAAAAGGATGTGAGGACTGAAACTCGGTCTGAGATTCGGGGGGGGGGGGCTGTAGAGACTGGATGAAGGTATGATGTTAAATGTCATGCAATGTGATGTGAAAGGTCATGCAAATGTGAGATGAGCGGTTGGGATAAAAGGGGAAACCGTGGTGTATTGTGACATTCTTTTTCTGTGTATGACTGATGAGAGAGTGGAACAAAGTAGTTCATAAATCTGCCTCCGTTATTCACATTCTCCACAATAGCGCCATTTCACAACAACAGTCATTTCATAGCACTTTAAACTGTAGGGGAAAACCCCAGAATTGCAGAAAGACCCCAGCAATCAGATGATCCCCTGTGAGCAGCACTTTGTGATGTTGGAGAGGAAAAACTCCCTTTTAACAGGAAGAAACCTCCAGCAGAACCAGGCTAGGGAGGGGCAGTCATCTGCTGCGACTGGCTGGGGGAGGGGGGTAGAGAAGACGAAAAGAACAGATATGTAGAGAGCAAACAGCACAACGAGAACTCAATCTATGGGAGAGAACAAACAGATGTTAATGACCAGCAAAACTATTTCATTGAAAGTGAAGAAAGGAGCGAAGCCCAGTGCATTGTTGGAGGTCCCCCAGCGGTCTGAACCTATTAGCAGCATAACTAAGGGAGGGTTCAGGGGAACATGATCCCTCCCTAGTTATAGGCTATATCAAAAAGGAAGGTTTTAACCCTATTCTTAAAAACAGAGATCCAGTCTGACCCCCAAATCCAGATTGGCAACTGGTTCCACAGGAGAGGAGCTTGATAACTGAAAGCTCTGCCTCCCATTGTACTTTTGGAGATTCGAGGTATTACAAGTAATCCTGCATTTTGGGAGCACAGTGCTCTGTTAAGACAATAGGGTACTACCAGATCTTTTAAATAAAAAGGGGACTGATTGTTTACAGCTTTGTAAGTAAGAAGAAGGATTTTAAACTTAATTCTAAACTCTATGGGAAGCCAATGAAGGGAGGCCAGAACCAGAGAGATATGATCTCTCTTTCTAGTACCTGTTAAAACGCTTGCTGCAGCATTTTGGTCAGCTGAAGACTTCAAAAGATGTTTTAGGAGAACCTGAAAATAAAGAGTTACAACAATCTAATCTAGAGCTAACAAAAGCATGGATTAGTTTCTCAGCATCACTCTGAGACAAGATGCTCCTAATATTGGCAAGATTACGCAAATGACAGATGGGAGTCTTAGAAACAAGTTTAATATGTGATTTAACAATAATCAAAAAAAAAAAAAACCTCCAAGGTTCCTCACAGAACTATTCAGAGAAAGAGAAGCCGCATCCAAACTAAGAGTTTGATTTGGAAATGTATTTCTAACGTCTTTTGGACCAACTAGAATGACTTCAGTCTTATCTGAATTTAATAGCAGGAAATTACAAGTCATCCAAGCTTTGATTTCCTTAAGACAGGCCTCTAACTTGGCTAATTGATAACTTTTATCTGGCTTCACTGACAGGTATAATTGTGTGTCATCTGCATAACAATGAAAATGTATACATTGCTTTCAAATAATGTTGCCTAGCAGAAGCATATATAAACCAAAAAGAATAGGGCCTAGCACAGATCACTGTGGAACTCCATGACTGAGCTTTGAGTTAGAAGAAAACTCATTATTGACATGAACAAACTGGAACCTATCAGATAAATAAGATCTAAACCACTGCAACGAAGTTCCATTAAGTCCAACACAGTGTTCTAATCTATCAAGTAGAATATTATAATCGATAGTATCAAAAGCTGCACTAAGGTCTAAAAGGACAAGAACAGAAACCAGTCCATTATCAGATGCGATCAGGAGGTCATTCGTGACCTTCACTAAGGCTGTTTCAGTACTATGATGGATTCTAAACCCAGATTGAAACTCTTCCAATAAACCATTTCCCTGCAAGTGGTCAAATAATTGCATAGGAACAACTATTTTTAAGATTTTTAAAATGAAAGGCAGATTAGATATTGGTCTAAAGCACTGGTCAACACCAAATTTATTGTCTAAGTGCTTTTTTAGCTGATTTAGGACAATTTTGATATGCTGAATCAAAACATCACATTGTTTTTGCTCAATCAGGTCAACATTTTGAACTACTGTATGGCCTCATGTTTTTTAAGTTTTTGTTTTCATGTATGGGTATTTTCACTTTATATGATGCAAAATTCTTTTTTATTTCTTGAAATTCTCTGAATTTTGAACAGTGATGATGTAACATTCAATTTACATGTACTTACCTTTATCAGTGTCTACTATTCAATTTACAATACAACTGTAAAACTGCTGTACAACTGCTTACAACTTAGCATAAAAACCTGACCTGATTGAGAGAAACAGACATCATTTTCAGATTCAGCGGTGGAAAATTGTCTTAAATCAGTTGAAAAAACACAGACAATTTACAAAAAAAATTGCTATTACTTATTATTACTGTACTTATTAATTATTATTACTATTACTAGCTAACTATTGTTAGCTAAAACTCCTGGATCCAGCTTTGGCTTTTTGAGTAAGGGTTTAATTACAGCAGTTTTAACCCTTTAACTGCCCAGATTAAATGGACGGGTCGCTCCTCCCCAGTGGCACAGCGCTGTACTGTCAGATCTGTATTGATCTGACAGTTTAGAAGGTGGCAGACACGCGCCAAAGGAATCATGGCTGACATGTAACACAGCAAAGAAGAAGAAATCCTCGTTTTTATTCTTCCTTTTTCCGCTTTGAGCTCACAGTACCAATGTGGATGCCTTCATGATCAATCATCGCGGCAGCGATGATAGCTGAAACTGCATGAAATGGGGAAAATAGCCTGGTAATACAAACGAAATTCACATGGGATAATCATAAGAGTTTGTAGCTGTGAAAGCAGGTATAAATTACTAAGTAAATGTGATACATTGACCACGATGGACGAAAAACTGAGCTCCCATTACCAAGATGGCAGTGCCCGCGAGCAGCTGGATTCCCACAGGAAAAATGCACCAAACAGAAAAAATAGCCTCGTAGTACAAACAAAATTCAAGCGGGATAATCATAAGGGTTTGTAGATGTGTAAGCAGGTGTAAATTACTAAGTAAACGCGACAACGATAGACGAAAACGGACCGGTCACATGGGCGAGCAAGCCCCCCTATCCGTCAACAGGTAAGAGAAATATGTTTTTTTGACATTTTATTGATTTTCTTGTTCATATACTTTGAAGATTATATAAAAGCATACCCCATAGACAAATCGGTGTCAACAAAAGGACCATTCTTTGTGTAAATGTGTCCAAAGTCCACTTTTGACTGAGTTTTGTAATTTATATAGCTGCCGCGACATTATGCAAATTAGATGCATAAATTTATTCCTATCTGAAACTTTTGATCATATTCTACATCTTTCTAATTGACAGTAAGCCATTATCTCTTGTGACTTTCAAGTTATAGCCTTGGAAATCTGAACTATTTTATTGACAATGTGGGTCAGTAAAAATAAGTCAGCCTCTCTCTCTTACTGCTCTTTGACCACTCTGATGACTTGCTGCTACTAGAGACACAGGGCTCATTCCAGCGCGCTTACACAGCGCTGGGACGAGTCTCGTGATGGAGGATGAATAAAACACCCTTTTAAACTTCACTTCGCCGTGCCCATGCACCGGGGTCCCTTATTTTCATCCGCCACACTGGTGATCCCGAATACAAGAACACGCTGACGAAGAACAAACGCAGCACCCGGTGATGACTCCGACGACAAGCGAATGCAGCAGCCTGACGCAAATGGACTGCCCTCCCTTCTGCCACACAGGAGACCTCGACGCAGAGCCAACACCAGGCGAACTCTCCGGAGATCATCCACGACCGGGAAGGCTGCAGAAAGTGTCATGGTGCGACCCTCGCCTGAGATCGGGACATCCACGCTGGACTGGCTGAGGGACACAGAACGTCTACTCCCGCTCACCGCTCCTCTGCATCCACACGAGCGCGCATGCACTTCGTCCTCTCTCCACGACAGCGACCTCCAGGGCCGACGGAGAATGCAGCGCGTGGACCAGAATGCACCATGACCCGGCACGAGCGAACGACAGCAACAGCCCGAACAGGGACGACCATCGGCGCCGACGACGCTGATCTACAGCAAGCTCCCTGACCCTGACTAGCCTCGACAGTGGACCTGCCATGCACCGAACCCCCGCACGCACACCGGGGGGTTACGAGGACAGCGCACCATGCACGGGACAATACCGGCTCCACAGACCGCCATCGTCCTCCGCCGCTGCACACGCCCGAGAGACACGGCCGACCGCCATCCTCGGAACCTTCAGGGCTGCTCACACACCTGAAGCACACACGCAGCCCGCTCACAGGATGTTGTATGGATCTCAGCCATGGCGCACAATGGAAATTCAGCCGTCAGCTGTCCCCGAAGGCTTTAGGGCTGTGCGTGCACCTAAAGCCAACATGCCAAGTCCCTCACACAGCTGCAGCTCCTGTTTTTCTTCATGGCCGCTACTCATACTCGCAGAACTGAGCTGCGAGACAAGTCAGAGACAAATTTTTCTTCTCACAGCCGCTGTGGATCTCCGCCACGTTCAACGGGACAGCCCCTCAACACCGTGGATCCACATGCAATTTTTGCGCGGTCCAGACAACTTCGCCGTCCCGAGCCGGCACTTGCTATCCCCACCCTCCTCCCTCCCCCTCCTCCGGCACAGAACTTTTCCCGCAGCTCGCTCCCAAAGCCGGACGATCGACGCCTCACCCCCCAGCTGAGCCCTCTGGGGGGGGGGGTGACCCCCACAGCCTTCTGGTCAAGCAGAGCGCTCAGCTGGAGCAATTAGCAGAACAGTGAGATGTATGGACTGATATCAATAGGCAGCCTCTCCTTCCTGCCAGTAATCCTGCTATTGATATGTGTAACTTTCATGTAAATGTCCCATGCATTCCTGCTGTACTGTGATGCTAATGTGCCATGCATGCATTGTCTAGCTGGGTATATAAGTGAACTGAATATCGCTTGCTCTCTCTCTCTTACTGCTCTTTGACCACTCTGATGACTTGCTGCTACTAGAGACACAGGGCTCGTTCCTGCGCGCTTACACAGTGCTGGGATGAGTCTCGTGATAGAGGATGAATAAAACACCCTTTTAAACTTCAGTTCGCCGTGCCTGCACTTATTCCATGCCTCCACACTTGGGTTCCCTTATTCCATCCGCCACAACAAAAATGTTTTACCAATCTTGACCACTGGGGGGGGGGGGGCTTGAGTTGCCTTGCATTGCCCCAGGTGCCACATGGTGCCTAGGGCATCTAAAGAGTTAAAAGCCTGCAGTACATGACCTAATGTTAATGAACAATTGATTACATGAAGAATAGAGCTACCAATAAATGGGAAGACTTCTTTTAATAACCTGGTAGGAATAGGGTCTAAAAGACAAGTTGAAGGCTTGGATGAGGAAATTATTTTATCTAACTCTAAAAGTTCAATTGGAGTAAACTGATCCAAACAGATATCAGTTGAAGGAATTGTAGTAGTTAATGTATTTAAGTTAACGGTGGGAAGAATCTGACTGATTTTTTCTCTGACAGATGAAATTTTATTATTGAAAAAGTTGACAAAGTCCTGACAGGTAAGCTCTAAGGGAATGCTAGGGTTGACAGAGTCCTGACTTCTTGTCAGCCTGGCTACAGTGCTGAAAAGAAACTGTCATGTGTCTGAGGTTTCATGTCATCCTAGACCTCAGACACAGGTTACTGTTGTATTTTGTTTACTTGTTTTGTCCACTTATTTATCTAGGGTTATTCTGTGTTCTGTTCTGCCTCTCCCTCTACCTCCAGGCACTCTCCATTGGCTGCTCAGCCTATTGCTGCAGTAAGCAGCATGTAATCAGCGCACCTGTTTCGGCTACTCACCTGTATTCACTCTGTGCCATTAGTTCACTGTGTATTCATTCCCTATCAGTTTATTCACTTATTGTCGCGGCGTTAGTCTGCATCCTTCATGCAGTCAGTCTTCTTGTTCAGTTATCTTGCGGTGTTTGGTCTACTTTCCCCGGGGACTACGTTTGATGTTGTATTTTCCAGAGCCCAGCTGCACTCCGACACACTCATTTAAGTCCTTCTTTCCCTGGTTTACATTTCTTGTTTTCCCCAGCGGCCAGATTTACCATGGGGCGAGACGTGAACCTTTTCCTTGTAGCCAACCTGACTCTACTGAACCGTGCTCATGTGTTGTGTAGCTTATTATTTTGACTACTTATGTTGGACACCTTTTTGTATTATTGGCTCTTTGTTTATAAAACACACACTTAACCTGCAAGTGGGCTCGTCTCTTTTCATCTGTGTGTTGCGTAAAAGTGCACGGTCATGACAGAAACCTGGGATTATTCTTGTTCTCTTCTATTAATGTGGAATAATAACTTGTTCTAGCTTTCCTATGAGTTTTTTTTTTAAATTAAAAGATGATTTCTCTAATAAAACCTTTTTTGGAAATGGTTTTAGAAGCATTTCAAAATAATAATTTACCATCATACATAAATAATGCCTTAATTATACTGCTGCCAAAACCAGGTAAGCCCTCTAATAAATGTGAAAATATGAGACCAATAAGCCTATTAAACGCCGACCCTAAGATAATCTGTAAAATTTTAGCAAGACGAATACAAGAAATTTTACCAAATATTATTAATCGAGATCAGAATGGCTTTATAAAGGGAAGACAAGGCTTCCATAATGTAAGAAGACTATTTAATATTATTTATTTTAATAAAGACGCACCGGATACAGCTCTCCTATCACTGGACGCCGAAAAGGCCTTTGATAGAGTTGAATGGCCCTTTCTTTTTGAAGTCCTACAAAGGTTTGGACTTGGAAATAATTTCATAAAAGGGGTTCAAATAATATACAATAATGCTACAGCAGAAATCCTAACAAATAACAATATTTCAAAACCAATAAAAATCAATAGAGGATGTCGACAAGGCTGTCCACTTTCACCTTTACTGTTTACTATGGCAATTGAACCTTTAGCGATAGCGATACGTTTACATTCACAAATATATGGAATTAAAGTTGGACCAACAGAACATAAAATCTCCCTGTACGCCGATGACATAATTTTGTTTATGTCGAATCTAAAAAAATCAATTCCAACCTTGTTGAATTTAATAAAGAATTTTGGGGAAATATCAGGATATAAAATAAATAAAACTAAATCTTCAATATTAATGCTAAATGAGACCCAGAGAAATTACCCAGCCCCTGAGGTAAATCAATTCAATGTTGTAAATCAGTTTAAATATTTAGGAATCCAAATTGTGCCTAAGCTAGAATCAGTCGCCAGTGTCAACTATGAAGCCTTAATGTCAGATATCAATGAGTTAACTCAGAGATGGATGTCACTACCAATGTCGATGATCGGGAGAATCAATATACTTAAAAGTAATATTTTACCTAAAATACTTTATTTATTTCAATACATTCCCTTATCACCACCTTTAGATTTATTCTCAAGAATAAAAAAAAAGTTAGTGGAATTTATATGGAACAACAGGAGGGCTAGATTACGTCTGTCTTTATTATATTTACCATTTGATCGTGGAGGTCTGAAATGTCCAAATTTTATGTTGTATTATTGGTCGGCACAACTGAGGTCTATGACATATTATTTTTCATCAAATGATCTCCCTCACTGGACTGAAATGGAATCATACAATTTACCTTTACCTCTTCCCATATTCATATACTCAGATTCGGCAAAAAAAATTACAAAAACAAGTTAAAAATCCATTTGTAAAGCATATGATCAAAATATGGTGTGAAGCTAAAAACTATTTAAAAGAACCACAGTTATTGTCACAATTTAGTCCAATATGGGGTAATCAATATTTTAAACCAAGGAGAGCGGACGCTGTATTTAAAGTATGGAATTTAAAAGGGATACAAAAGATTCAGGATTTATATTTGCCATGTGCAGATAACATAATGTCTTTTGAAGAGCTGAGGATCAAATTTAATCTCAATAGAACACATTTTTTTAAATATCTTCAACTTAGAAACTTTATTCGATCAAATCAAAATAAAGCTCTCACTCGACCTATTATTCATCCTTGGAAAAAATGATGATGAAAGATAGTAAAAGAAAGGGTATTATTTCAGAGTTTTATAACTCATTGACACTATCTTCAAGTGAAAATTCACTGAAAAGATTAAACTACTGAAAAGAAGATCTGCAAACTGAAATTTCAGAGGAACAATGGGAATTGGCTTGTACAGAAGCTCAAACCAAATCAATAAATGTACGCCTTAAATTGATACATTTCAATGGTTAATGCGGATGTATGTTACACCGGAGGAGTTAAATAAATATAACAAAAGTATACCAGATACATTCACAAAATGCATGGAAAGTAAAGGAACTCTATTTCATTGTGTATGGGAATGTAGATTAATAAGAATGTTTTGGGAAGAGGTGAGGGTAACAATTGAAAAAATAATCTCAAAACAAATCATATTGAATCCTAAATGTTTTTGTTGGGTCTGTACCCAGAAAAGCATAATTTTAATAAAAGTGAAAGAACATTCATAGACCTCAGTTTGCTTAATGCCAAAAAATGTATTGCACTATTATGGAAAAAGACTCATAGACCAGATGTGACTCAGTGGTTAAGACAGATGTTAACAAACCTTCCATTAGAAAGAATAACATATATACTGAAATCAAAGGAAATTGTGTTTGAGAATATATGTAGACCTTTTATTGATTATGTAAAAATTTAAACATAATTTTTGAAGAAGAAGGTGAATGATGTGTGTGGACCTTGTAAATTCCAAACTGGTGAACATAATATGTATACTTATGTATTGGATTGTCTAGACTAAACAGAGGAGCATTGTTGAAGATTTGATTTTGCTGGTGGTTGTTGGTGTTTTTAGTGCATCTTTTTTTTTTTTTGTAGTACTTTAGTGTTAGTGTTTGATTGTTTGTATCATGTTTATAAAAAAAAAAAGGTTCAATAAAGATATTGTGGAAAAAAAAAGATGATTTCTCCAAGCTAAATAGATTTCATCTAATTTTGTGGAGTGCCATTTTCTTTCTAATTGACAAGTGTTCTGTTTTAAGCTACGAGTTTCTGTGTTGAACTAAGGAGTTAGAAATCTCTGATTAGACTTTTTCTTTTTTTAAAGATGCCAACATGTCTAGAGTCTGATGCAGATAAACTGTAACACTATCTACCATGCTATCAATTACAGAAGGAGCAAGCTGTTGTCGAAGACCCTTTGACCTTGTACCCCAAGATTGAGGTTAGGCTCACTAGCATGCAGTTCCTAGAGGAATTTTCCTCATAGGAAATTCTGTCACGTGTAGGTGTGTGCTTGGGGACTGTGAGGGTTAACCCAGCTCCACTGTCTTCTTCTACTAGGCGACCTCCACTTACCTGTATACCAGACCCCTGACTGAGTGACCTGTCCAGTCAGAAACCCGGAATACACCCTTGATATTAACGACAGCCCCTCATGGTCTTACATTGTTCTTGGTAATCTGGGTGGATGTTTAAGATCAGGAAAATTGATCTATAGGAGGTGTGTTTTAAAAACACCATCAAGAGTAACCTTTAAAAATTCATAAAAAAATGTAACACCTCTTGTAGAAAAATACCTTCTTGAAAAACCAGAAAAGATGGACACTGAATCAGTGATCTCACAACTCCAATACTGTCTTTTAATATGCTGTAGTATTTATTGAAGGTCTGCAAAGCTCAGCCAAAAAGGATATACTTGTATAAAAACAGTCAATTAAATCAAAAATAATAAAATTCAAAATTAACCCAGTCATCAAAAATTGAAATCATTCAAAATTATAAAAGTCCAAAAACCACCATGATCAGTCAAGAAAATCAAAATTTAAAATCAATCGAAAATATAAAAAATCTGAAAGAGTCCAAAATGAAAGAAACCCTTTGGATGGCGGCACGCATGGACGCTGCGGCCCCTCTCGGCATCAGTGAGTGTGAAAATTTTGAGTGTTTTAATCATCTCAGACGTACAACTTACAACCGAGAGACCTTATTAAGCATCAAAGTAATGCACGCTGCAAGAATTGCGGAGTTCGGGTGCAATTTGGACATTCTACGCCAGCATGGAATACTATCGGGGGTTAGGCTGGCAGCTACCCAGGAAAGGAGGAAGTGTAAGTGGCGCAAACGTAAACAAAGGAGAGGAAAGAGGGCAGGAATTCATGCTAGGATAAAAGCTAACCCCTCCAGACCAGCAGTACCGTCGCTCCTTCTCTCCAATGTCCGCTCCCTCGACAACAAACTGGACAAGCTGCATCTGCTGCTGAGAGAAACCCGGAGAGAGTGGAGGGACTGCTGTGTGTTTGTGTTCACGGAGACATGGCTCCACGACAACATCCCTGATGCGGCCATTCAGCTGCAAGGGATGACATCGTTCCAGGCGGACAGGGAGGCCGCTAGCTCCGGTAAGAGCTGGGGGGGGGGGGGGGGGTTATATTTCTATATTAACCAGAACTGGTGTGTTAATGCCACGTTAGCAACTAAACACTGCTCTCCGTTGGCGGAGTTCCTTATCTTAAACTGCCGGCCATTCTATCTGTCGAGGGAATTCACCAACGTGTTTGTAGTTGTTGTTTACATAGCTCCTAGTGCAAATGCTAAAGCTAATGCTAACGAAGCACTCAGAGAGCTGCATGATGCTATCAGTGAATTTCAAACTTCACACCTGGACAGTTTTGTGGTGGTTGCAGGGGATTTTAATCACACCAGTCTAAAGACTGTGCTCCCCAAGTTCAAACAATGTGTGGACTTTAAGACCAGAGGAGAGAATATGTTGGACTTGGTGTACACAAATTTCCCAAGTGCATACAAGGCAACACCTCGCCCCCACCTCGGCCATTCTGACTGTTGTGTTGGGTTCTTTTATAAATAAAGACTGCTGCTTTGGGTGAACACGGAGCCTCCTTTATTGACTGGCTGGAACACATTAACACACGAACTCCGCCATATTAATATCCGTCCTGTTGTACTCCTGACAACATCCGGTCTGTGTCGCCCCCTAGTGGCTCCACATATGTAATACTTAAGATTACACCACATCCCCCTTACTGAAGCCAAGTTGACCCCTTTTAGCTGAAAACACAAAATACATTCTTATTTCCGTTCCCTTTTGTCAGCTAACTATGACAGCATAAATGTAACACATCACCCCCTTTTACAAATCTATAACATTTCTTTTTTTTTTTTCAACACTGTTGCCATGTAAGAACATATTATGCAAAGGCCTCTTATTTTCTATTTAAAGAAGGCATTTTCAGAACTCAACTCTGCTTTCACAAATATTAACATGCAACTCTACAGATCCAGTCTCTTTGGTTTAATCACTTCTCTACCAGACCTGGTTCTAACAACACCTGGTGTTTCCTGTGCATTGGGCTCAGAAACAGTTTCTGTAGGAGTGTCTTTTCCATTTGACTGGGTCCGTTGTGGTTCCATCTCAGTCTCTGGTATCGACATAGGCACAAGATGAGTGCGATTCCTCCTGATTGTCCCTTGTGGTCCTCTAATGACATAGGACCGTGGAGTTTTGTGGACAGATGTCACTGTGCCCTATGCTTTTGCATCTGTAATCCAAACAGAGTTTCCGGGTAACAGTTTATCCAGATCTCTCGTTCTGTGTCTTTTGTTGAAACATTCAGTTTGCCTCATCCGTCTCTCCTTTTCCATGTGACGAATTTGTTGCAGATTTGGCACGCATGGCTGCAAGGCCTCTGGAAGCATTGGCAGGGTGGTACGAAGCCTACGCCCCATGAGAAGCTGTGCTGGGCTGTAGCCATTTGCCAACGCTGTGGTTCTGTAGGCTAACAGTGCTCGGTATGGATCACTGGCTTTCTTAATTAGGTTTTTGACTGTTCTGACAGCTCTTTCTGCCTCACCGTTACTTTGGGGGTACCTGGGACTACTGGTCACGTGCTCAAAACAGTACTCCTTTGCAAAGTCTTCCATTTCCTGACTTGCGAACTGCGGGCCGTTATCCGTGATCAGTATCTCCGGTATTCCGTGACGTGCAAACATTGATTTTAAATGCACAATGACATTGGCAGAGCGAGTTGGGCTGAGCTGGGCAATCTCTATATACCTAGAGAAGTAGTCCACTAATAACAGGTAGTTTTTGTCTTGTAGCGTGAACAAATCAGCTCCCAACTTCTGCCATGGCCTTTCTGGTAAATCTGTGGGCATTAAAGGCTCTCTCACATTAACTCTTTCCTGTATGCACTTTCTGCATTTGAGTACAATTTCACTAATCTGGTTGCTTAAACCTGACCACCATACAGCCTGACGGGCGCGCTCTCTGCATTTAACCACCCCCTGGTGGCCCTCATGTATCTTGTCCAAAACTGCATTTCTCATGTTAGCAGGGATAACTAACCTCATGCCTCTCAGTAGTAGTCCGTTATGCAAACTCAAAACGGTTCTCTCAGACCAGTAGTGCTTCACCGCTCCCTGTAGCTGGTTACGATCCGGCCAGCCTTCTGTGCAGTATTTCATGACTTGTGAACAGACGCTGTCGGACTGCAGTTGCTCTTGGAGATCTGCAAGATATTTGCTGCTTGTAGGGAGTCCCTCTAGCACAGAGTCAACATAAATGTTAGTGTCCTCCATAAGATCTGTGTCTGTGTGAGTAACACTGTTTGTGAGCGGTAAGCGTGAGAGCGTGTCGGCAGTGGTGAGACTTTTGCCCGGGATGTGCTTTATAGTGTATGAGTACCTCATTAGGCGCATACGAAATCTCTGTATACGCGGTGGAAGCGCATCCAAAGCTTGTCCTCCCAGCAGACTCACTAGTGCTTATGATCAGTTTCTAGTTCAAAGTGCAGACCCAGGATAAAGTCATTGAATCTTTCACAGGCCCACGTGAGAGCCAGCGCTTCTTTTTCCAGCTGTGCGTAGCGCTGCTCTGTAGGTGTCAATGATCGGGAAGCGTAAGCAACTGGTGACCACACGTCTCTCTCCTTCTGTAGCATGACTGCCCCCAATCCGTATGAAGAGGCATCTGCAGATATTTTCTGTGGTTTGTTTGGGTCATAGAGCTGCAATACAGGAGCAGAGGACAGTTCTTGTTTGAGATTACAAAACGCATTTTGTTGTTCATGCCCCCAGTACCACATGTTCTTTGTTGAAAGCAAGTCTCTCAATGGTTTGTCCTTTTCAGAAAGGTTCGGAATGAACTTCCCCAGCTGGTTCACCATTCCGAGAAAGCTCCTGAGCTCACTCACGTTGCTTGGCTCTTTCATGTCCTGAACAGCTTGGGTTTTGTCTGGATCGGGCCTCATTCCTTCTGCTGAAACAATAAACCCAAGAAATTTAACCTCTCTTTTGCCAAACTCACATTTTGACATATTCAGCGTAACGCCGGCTTTGTCCGCGCGCTTCAAGACAGCGTGCAGTCTTGCGTCATGCTGCTCCTTGGTGGATCCCCAGACCAGGATATCGTCCATGTGACAGACGACTCTGTCAAGATCCGCTGTAACCTCTGTTACCATCATGTTTTGGAAATGTTCAGGAGCACTGAAAATACCAAATGGCAAACGGTTAAAGTGGTATCTGCCAAATGGCGTAATGAATGTGGTGAGAAAGGCCGACTCTTTAGACAGTGGTATTTGCCAAAATCCCATATTTGCATCAAGCTTTGAAAAATACTGAGCACCCGTGAGCATGCCTAGCGTTTGGTCCACAGACGGGAGGATGTATCTTTCGCGACACACTGACTTGTTTAAAGGTGTCATGTCCACACAGATACGCACCTTTTCTTTGTCCTTTTTGGGAGCTACAACCATGCCACAGCACCAATCTGTTGGCTGCTCCACGCGACTGATGACTCCCAACTTTTCCATCCTCTCGAGCTCTTCTTTCACTTTCGCCATGAGCGGCAGTGGCACATGCCTTGGCACCTTGAGCGAAAAGGGCTTAGCATCAGGTTTCAGTTTAATCGTGTATGGCTTTTGAGCAAGCCCAAGTCCATCGCATAACTTGGGGTACGCTTTTCTCACTGTCTCTTGGTCTATAGTGTCAATTCTGGCGATTAGTTTCAGTCTCACGGAAGCTGTTCTACTCAGTAGTGCCATGCGCAGATTTTTGACAACATAGATTTTCTCAGTAGCGCTCTTGTCACCGTATGTAATAGTCTCTGTCATAGACCCCAACACGGTTAGTGCAGTTCCACCCGGTCCGTAGAGTGGTTTTTGTGCCTTTTCCAACTGTTCATTTTTCTTCTTGAAGATGTCAAATGTTTGGTCAGAAACCGCTGTGACGTCCGCTCCGGAATCTAACTTAAAAGTCACTTTATTTCCTCTCACATTTATGTCTGCCAGCCATGGATCCTCCCCTAGATCCACTTCACCCAGAAAAAGTCTGTCTGCATTGTCAGTGACCTCATTCACAGTTGGGTTGGACCTACAGACTCTAATATAGTGTCCACGTTTTTTACAGTTATGGCATTCCGCGTTTTTAGCTGGGCACTGTACTGCTGCATGTGCTGGTGCTTTGCCACACTTGGAACAAACTTTACTGTCTTGTTTTGTCTGCTGAGGCCTTGAGGACTTAATCTGTTTTTGTTCCTTGATTATGAACTTGTTTGGCTTGGCTTTTCTGATGTGTACCGCATCCACGGCTGTTCTGTTAATGCTAGTTTCACCTCTTAGGCCAGTTTGTTGTCGTTTTATTTCTTCAGATTGTCTTGCCATTGTTATAGCTTTAGCTAGGGTAAGATCTTTGTCAAGCTGCATTCTTTCTGACAGCGACGAATCTTTCAGACCCACTACAAGCCTGTCTCTCAAGAGGTCATCATGAAGTGCACCGTACTCACAGTTTTCTGCCAGCGCATAGAGTGCTGTTATGAACGAGTCTACTGGTTCTGCCGGCTGTTGCACTCGCTTGTTGAATTTTGCTCGTTCATAAATCACGTTCTTTCTGGGAACGAAATGTCTATCAAAGGTTGTTTTAACGGCATTGTACTGCTGGCGCTGCACACTCGTTAGCTCGAGCCCTCTTAGCACGTCGTCAGCCTCATCTCCCATGCAATAAACCAGTGTATTTACTTGGTTCGCCTCAGACGAGTTATTCAGGTTACTTGCCAGTCTAAAATGCTCAAAACGTCTTATCCACTTTTCCCACTCTTGGGGTTTCGCAAAGTCGAAGGGCTCCGGTGGTTTAATGGTGAAGGTTGCCGCTGGAGTAGCCGCTGCCATTACTGGATCAATTGGCGCAGCTGCAGCTCTTTGAACTTCGTCTGGCATAGCCGCTAGCCGGTTGCAAAGCTGACTTTTCTCACCTCAAAGCGCACCAACTTCTGACACCATGTTGTGTTGGGTTCTTTTATAAATAAAGACTGCTGCTTTGGGTGAACACGGAGCCTCCTTTATTGACTGGCTGGAACACATTAACACACGAACTCCGCCATATTAATATCCGTCCTGTTGTACTCCTGACAACATCCGGTCTGTGTCGCCCCCTAGTGGCTCCACATATGTAATACTTAAGATTACACCACACTGACCACCTATCCATGATGCAGGTGCCTGCCTACAAACTCTTACTGAAGCGCAGTAGGCCAGTAGAGAAACAATTCAGGACTTGGCCAGAGGGTGCAGCCTCGGGACTTCAGGACTGTTTTCTGCATACAGACTGGGAGGTTTTCAAAATAGCAGCCTCTCAGGGAGACAGGACTGATGTGGAGGAGTACACTGAAATGGTCACCAGCTACATTGCGAAGTGCACAGAGGATGTCACTATATTGAAGACCTTCACTGCACGGGGCAACTATAAACCCTGGATGACTGCAGAGGTGCGCTCGCTGCTCACAGCCAGAGATGCAGCCTTCAGAGAGAAGAACAGGATCGCCCTCCGCTCAGCCAGGTCTGCACTTGCAAAGGGAATTAAGATGGTGAAACGCGCCTACGCGGAGAAAATCCAGGGACATTTCTGTGACACAGGGAACATTAAACGGATGTGGCAAGGAGTAGGGGCGTTGACGGATTATAAGTCTAGGCAGGGGGTCGATGATGATGATGCTTTGCTTCCAGACAGGCTCAATAACTTCTTTGCATGTTTTGAAGCATCAAACCCGACAATCAGAGGGAGGGCTGTCCCATCTTCACCATTTGTGGGGCCAGCTATCACCATCAACACAGCGGACACATGGAGGACCCTAATCAGGGTTAACCCACGTAAAGCTGCAGGTCCAGACAACATCCCGGGACGTGTGCTCCGCTTCTGCGCGAGTGAATTGGCGGATGTCCTGACTGACATATATAACATTTCCATGAGTCAGGCCATCGTCCCTAGATGCTTTAAGACCTCTATCATAGTACTGGTGGCAAAGAAAGCGGTTGTGTCCTGTCTGAATGACTATCGTCCTGTTGCACTGACACCAATTTTGACGAAGTGTTTTTGAAGGGCTTGTTAAACCACACATCACAGCCTGCCTCCCTGCATCACATGACCAGCTCCAGTTTGCGTATCGTTCAAATCGCTCCACAGAGGACGCTATAGTCACCACCCTGCACTCTGTCATTACCCACCTGGATCAGAAAGACACCTATGTCAGACTCCTGTACATTGATTTCAGTTCAGCATTTAACACCACATATTCCCCAGAGACTGATGAAGAAATTACTCCTTCTCGGTCTGAACACTGCTACATGTCTCTGGATCCTGGATTCCTGACTGAGAGACCTCAGTCTGTCCGGGTTGGAAACAACATCTCCAACTCCGTCACACTGAGCATTGATCCCCTCAAGGCTGTGTACTCAGTCCACTGTTGTTTACACTTTTTACAAGTTTACAAGTTTGCGGATGACACCACAGTGGTGGGACTTATTCAGAGGGATGAGGAATCAATGTACAGGGAAGAGGTGAGAGACCTGAAGGACTGGTGCAGGGAGAACAATCTGGTGCTCAACGTGGACAAAACGAAGGAGATGATTATCGACTTCCGGCGGTCACAGCCTGAACACGTCCCTGTCTTCATCAGCAGCCGTTCGGTGGAGAGAGTGGAGAAACATCAAGTTCCTCGGAGTGCAGATCTCGCAGGACCTTACCTGGAGCAAGAATTCCTTGGGGATCAGGAAGCGGGCCCAGCAGAGACTTCACTTCTTGAGGAAACTCAAACAGGCCTCTCTCCCCACCTGCATCCTCAGGGCCTTCTACAGAGGTGTGGTGGAGAGTGTTCTGACGTATTGCATTGCAACATGGTACTCCAGTTGCAGTATGTCAGACAAAAAAGCTCTGCAGAGGATAGTTAAGGGAGCTGAAAAGGTAATTGGAGTTTCCCTCTCCTCTGTTCAAGAACTTTTTCAGAGCCGTTGTAGGAGCAGGGCACTGAACGTTGTTAAGGACCACTCTCACCCTCTGCACAAACACTTTGAACTGCTGCCATCTGGCAAACGATTCTGGAGCATCAGAGGCAGAACCACCAGACTGATCAACAGCTTCCTTCCACAAGCTGTTAGGATGTTGAACAGTTGATCCAGAATCCTTTACACATATTACTGCACTTTATGGACATTATGTATATTATATGTATATTATAGTTTTAGTCAGTTTTAAGTATTTATTTCTCTTAGCTACTTAGATTCACTTAGCCATTTTAATTGTTTAATATATACATAGGCAGTTATTATCATTTCAACTGCAACTGTAATAGGTTAACATTACTGTAATATCCAAATGTGTCTCAGGGATGTGTGAATGGCTGTCAGGGTGGGGGGTGTGAGTGTGTTTTTAAATTATGTTCTTTTTACAATACAGATGCCTAGAGAAACGCAATTTCATCTTGCTTGCACTACAGTTGCATGCATAGCATCATGGCAATAAAGGTTGATTGATTGATTGATTGGATAATAAAACCTGGTAAAAACATCTGGCTAGTTTGGGACTATGTCTAAAGAAGCCTTGCTGGGGAGTTTAAAAAGGATGATTAATGGCTGGTCATCTCCTTCGATGCTCCTCTTCTCGGGGGAGAAGGGGAAGGGAGGGAGAGGCTTGGGAGCAGGAGGCCCGTGCAAAGGACTCTTGAGGATCCAACTTCTGTTCTCCCATCAGCGGGACCCATGATCTGTGAAGCAGCAGGCGGGGGAAGCCGTCAGCCGAGAAGGGGAAGGGGGGCCTCCACTTCTTCTTCTATTCTTCCCCCAAGTGTTGACTTCTCCCTTCTTGCCGCAGAAGATTTAGAGTTGTTAAAAATTGAAGAGTTGAGATGGTATTTGGTTCATCTTCTTAGGAGTGGTCTTCCTTCTCTTCAGTCTTCTGCCATGGGATGATTGGCGTCCTGGAGTCCGCCGACAATGAACATTTCGGGGTTTGCAGACAGAGTTTTTATAACAACTTTGCACTCAGTTGTGATTGGCTAGTAATCTCCCCATAGGTTCTTTGGCTTCTGTGACTGGCTTAATGTTAACTTTTATACAACAATTACCTCATCTGCACATGTCTCCCTCCTGATTTCCAGTAACAGCCATGTGACATTTACCCCATGCACTCATGACCATCTGGTTTTACTTATCTCAGCATTTTCTCCCTTAGTTCTGCTCACTTCATCATTTTCCATCACCAAGCTAGATGGACCCAGCTGTCTCAGCTACTTTCAGTTCCCCTTTTTCTTGCATGCTTTCCAGTCACAGGTTTGCAGAACATATTTCACAATCTGAACTCACATAAACCTTTCATTGTGCATATCAAAAATGTACCTAATGGTAACATAGGTTGATTACACTTATTCAGTTGTTGATCACATAATTCTTAGTCAATGAGTACATATTTGTTTTACTGATTACATACAAGATATTACATTCCATGGCATATGCTTCCAATTATGTTTTGCATTCAGTCCTCTGTATTTCACCAGCCGTGTCGGTTACTGTCCTTTCTGACCACAGAAGTTTGTGCTCTCTGATGGCTCTGTGACCCTGGCTGACCACCTTGTGGTACTTTCTGTATTCTTGGGACATTTGAAGCAGGATTCCCCATTTTCTTTTCATAGGGGGCATATCGGTGTGATTGGGAGGGTCGGCTGCTTTCAGCCTTTCTACGATTGATGGGGTCATGTCGCAGGGTACTTGAACACTGTCTATAGCTTATTTTCATTGTGTTGACACATGGCATAGAGGGAACAATCTGCAAAAATTTAGTAACAGCATCATCTGAGAGACATCTACTGTAGTAATATTTTTCCTTAGGAGCTACGTAAATAGTCAGAAATAGTAAAATCAAAGGTTAACAGACAATGGTCTGACGGTACAGGATTATGAGGAGAAACTACCAGATTTTCTATTTCTATGCCATATGTCAGAACAAGGTCCAATGTGTGGTGGAGATAATGGGTAGAATTTCCACCTTTCTGAGAAAACCCCATCGAGTCTAATATTGAATTAAATCAGAATCAGAATCAGAATGAGATTTATTGCCATTGTTCACGTAGTACACAAACTAGGAATTTGTCTCGGTGCAATGCTGCAACATTAAAAATGGAGTAGCACTAAAGATAAAAATAAAAAACTATGCATGCAATAAAAGGTAGAATATGAATAAGTAATACTAATCTATGCAATTTTTAAATATGTTAACAAGCAGCAGATATTGTGGAGTTCCACATAGTGCAGTCGGTAGTGCAAAAAGAAAACAGTGATAATTGTCATGAGTCGGGTTGAGCTGCTGTACGTAGTGCATGAGAGTCTAATAAGTCACTTAGTGTTCAGCAGTCTGATGGCAGAGGGGAAGAAGCTGTTCATGTAGGGGGAGGTTTTAGTCTGAATGGACCGAAGTCTTCTGCCTGAGGGGAGGGGGGCAAACAGTGCATGTCCAGGGTGTGAAGGGTCGGCCATGATCCGACCTGCATGCCTCAGGGTCCTGGAGATGTACAGGTCCTGGAGGGATGGGAGCTTGCAGCCGATCACCTTCTCAGCAGCGCGCACAACACGCTGCAGTCTTAGTCTGTCCCTGGCGGTGGCTCCTGCGTACCACACGGTGATGGAGGTGGTGAGGATGGACTCGATGATGGCCGTGTAGAACTGCACCAACATCTTGGTGGGTAGCTTGAGCTTCCTCAGCTGCTGCAGAAAGAACATCCTCTGCTGGGCCTTTTTGATGAGGGAGCTGATGGTTGGCTCCCACTTGAGGTCCCGGGTGATGGTGTGCCCAGGAAGCGGAAGGAATCTGCAGTGGTGATGGGAGAGTCTGTGAGGGTAAGGGGGGGGGGCAGAGGGGCTGTGACTTTTCTGAAGTCCACGATCATCTCCACTGTCTTCAGAGCGTTCAGCTGCAGGTTGTTGTGGCTGCACCAGGACGCCAGCTGGGCCACCTCTCTCCTGTAGACGGACTTGTCACCGTTGGAGATGAGCCCGATGAGGGTGGTGTTGTCTGCAAACTTGATCAGCTTGACAGACTGGTGGCTGGAGGTGCAGGAGTTGGTGTACAGGGAGAAGAGCGGGGGGGAAAGTACACAGTCCTGGGGTGATCCGGTGCTGATGCTAACAGAGTCTGAGACAGTCTTTCCCAGCCGCACATGCTGCCTCCGGTCCGTCAGGAAGTCGGTGATCCACCTGGAGAGGAAGTCAGGCACGTTGAGCAGGGACAGCTTGTCCTGGAGCAGAGCGGGGCGGATGGTATTGAATGCAGAGCTGAAGTCCACAAACAGGATCCTGACGTAGGTTCCCAGGGAGTCCAGGTGCTGAATTAAATGCCATATTAAGGCAATCACTATCTACATCTGCATGTATCAGCACTAACTCTGCTAAGAATTTGGCAAATTCGGATAAAAACTCAGAGTAGGATGAGGGAGGACAATAAACTATGACAAATAAAATTGGGTTTAACCTAAAATTGCTAACATGCCCAATACTGAGGACCAGGCCCTCAAAGGAACTATAATGTGTTTTTTGCTTTACATTAACAAGTGATTTGGAATGGCAAATTGTTGCAAATCCTCCTCCACGACCATAACTTATGGGATTTTGACAGTTTAAATAACCAGAGGGAGTTGATTCATTTAAACCAACATAATCCTCTTGCCCTAACCAAGTCTCTGGAAGGGATATTAAATCAATCTCATGATCAATTAACAGATCATGGACTAGCAGAGACTTGGGAGTTAGAGCCTTAATATTTAACAAACCACATTTAATTTTTAAATTATGAGGAGGAAGAGAGACAAAATCATTCAATTTAGAGGCTTCATGTTTAATTTGAGTTTTACCAACTTTTTGTTTAATCACTTTGGGATGCTTATACATTATATTTTTATTTACTTTGGAGGGAGCAGACAATGATTCTCTGATGGGGAAGACAGGGGCTAAGTTGAGGGGTGGCGGATGAAGAGGAGCTGCAGAGAGGCGTGTAAGACTGCGACTCTGCTTCCTGGTCCCAACTCTGAGTTGTCACGGTTTTGGAAATTTGGATAAAAATGATGCCAGATTGTTCGGTAAATGAGAGGCACCATCCAAAGTGGGATGGACGTTGTCTCGTCTAAGACAACAAGGTTTTCCCCAAAATGAGTTCCAATTGTCTATGTAGCCCACGTTGTTTGCAGGACACCACACAGACAGCCAGCACTGGTCAGATTAGGGAGTGGCCCAGAGAATACTACAGAGGCAGACATCATTTTGGCAAAGCTACACACTGATTCCTCACTAAGTTTTGTGACTTCCGACTGTCGGAGTTGGCTGTCGTTAATGCCGGTGTGGATAACAATTGTGGAGTATTTACAGTTACTTTTAGCCAGCATTTTCAAATTTGACTCGATGTCGCCTGCTCTGGCCCCAGGAATGCATTTGACTATGGCCGCTGGAGTCTCTAGGTTCACGTTTCTGACTACAGAGTCGCCAATGATCAGAATTTTTTCCTCAGCGGGTGTGTCGCTGAGCGGGGAAAAGCGATTAGAAACATGAACAAGTTGGTGGTTAACCAGGGGCTTGCGACTATGCTTCCTTCTCACCGTCACCCACCCATTCTCTCCTGGCTGCTCAGGAGAGGTGGAAGCCGGGGGATGGCTAGCAGACCCAATGCTAGGGTGCTCTGCTGCAGCTAAGGGGAGTCCATCATTACTGGCTGGTGCTGACGGTGTTTCAATGCAGTGGAGCCAGGATTCCAAATCCCACACCCTCGCCTCGAGGGCCTCAAAAAGACAACATTTATTGTATTTACCGTTATCACTAAAAGAGGCAGAGGTGTAGTTAAACATCTGGCAGAGAGAGTGCACCAGAGGAGGAGAGGAAGGAAAGCTAGTAGCCATAGCTAGTGGCTAACCCAAAGCTAACAAAAACACAGATGAAAGATGAACAGAAGGCTGAAGAGGGTGATTAGGTGACACTGAGTGCGCACACAGGTGCAAGAGGCTTGATAAACAGAAGTGAGAGGTGACAGTCGATAGAAAAAAGGGATTAAAGTAAATTAAAGGCAATAATCAAAAAACAATGTTCTCGACCTCTGTTGTTGAAGCAGTGGCCCAGAGCTGCGGCCGCAAGGTGGTCGGTGCATCTCGTTGTGGTAACCCCCGAACCAAGTGGTGGACACCAGTGGTGAGGGGGGCCATTAAGCTGAAGAAGGAGTCCTATCAAGCTTGGTTGGCTTGTAGGACTCCTGAAGCAGCTGAGGTGTACCGGCAGGCCAAGCAGAGTGCAGCTCAGGTGGTTGCTGAAGCAAAAACCCGGGTATGGGACAAGTTTGGTGAGGCCATGGAACAAGGCTTTCGGTCGGCTTCTAAGAGATTCTGGCAAACTGTCCGGCAGCTCAGGAGGGGAAAGCAGCTCCCTGTCCAAACTGTGTATGGTGCGGATGGGGCGCTGTTGACTTCGACTGGGGATATCATCGGGCGGTGGAAGGAATACTTCGAGGATCTCCTCAATATCACTGATACGTCTTCCACAGAGGAAGCAGGGTTTGTGGACGAGGGGGACGACTCACCTATCACAGGGGCTGAGGTTGCCAAGGTGGTTAAAAATCTCCTTGGTGGCCGGGCCCCAGGGGTGGACGAGATTCGCCCTGAGTACCTCAAGGCCCTGGATGTTGTTGGGCTGTCATGGTTGTCACGCCTCGGCAACATTGCGTGGAGGTCTGGGGCAGTGCCTTTGGCATGGCAAACCATGGTGGTGGGTCCTTTCTTCAAAAATGGGAACCGAGGGTATGCTCCAACTTTAGAGGGATCACACTCCTCAGCCTCCCTAGGAAGGTCTATGCCAAGGTACTGGAGAGGAGAGTCCGGCTGTTTGTCGTACCTCGGATTCAGGAGGAGCAATGTGGTTTTCGCCCTGGCCGTGGCACATTGGACCAGCTCTTTACCCTGTCGAGAATTCTCAAGGGTTCGTGGGTGTTTGCCCAACCAGTTTACATGCGTTTTGTGGACTTGGAGAAGGCATTTGACCACGTCCCTCGTGGTTTTTTGTGGGGGGTGCTTCGGGAGTATTGGGTATCGGGCTTGTTGTTACGAGCTATTCGGTCTCTGTATGACTGTTGTGAGAGTTTGGTTCGTATTGCCAACACTCGGTCGGACTCATTCCCAGTAAGAGTTGGACTCCACCAGGGCTGCCCTTTGTCATCGATCCTGTTCATAATTTTTATGGACAGGATTTCTAGGCGCAGCCAGGGAATGGAGCGCGTCATGCTTGGTGACCACAGGATCTCATCTCTGTTGTTTGCAGATGATGTTGTCCTGCTGGCTTCATCCAGCAATGACCTACAGCTCTTGCTGGGACGGTTTTCCGCTGAATGTGAAGCAGCTGGGATGAGAATCAACACCTGCAAGTCCGAGTCCATGGTCCTCAGTCGGAAAAAGGTGGATTGTCCTCTCTGGGTTGGGGACAGGCTCCTGCCCCAAGTGGAGGAGTTTACACACGTGGACAAAATTGTTGCTACCTCTCTGTTAATGAAAGAAAAACCCACAGTGGTCACAGAAATAATTTGAATCTGACAAAATGTTTTTGAATTGTGGTTCAACAGAATAATTTTAAAAAAACAAACTCAGTTTGAGAGTTGTCTCTCAGAGAGTTGTCTTTGGAGATTAGAAAGAAAATTATAGATAAGCATGTTAAAGATAAAGACTATAAGACCATCTATAAGCAGCTTGATGTTCCTGTGACTACAGCTGCACATATTATTCAGAAATTTAAGATCCACGGGACTGTAGCCAACCTCCCTGGACGTGGCCACAGGAGGAAACTTGATGAAAAATGGAAGAGACGGATAATACGAATGGTAACAAAAGAGCCCAGATCAACCTCTAAACACATTCATGGTGAACTCCAAGGTCAAGGTATATCAGTATCAGATCGCACCATCCATCGTTGTTTGAGCCAAAGTGGACTTCATGGGAGACGACCAAGGAGGACACCACTGTTGAAAACAAATCATAAAAAAGCCAGACTGGAATTTGCCAAACTGCATGTTGACAAGCCACAAAGCTTCTGGGAGAATGTCCTATGGACAGACGAGACAAAACTGGAACTTTCTGGCAAGCACATCAGCGCTGTGTTCACACACGCAAAAAATGAAGCATACCAAGAGAAGAACATTGTCCCTACTGTGAAACATAGTCGTTCAGTTGAACGCGAGAAATATACCCAGAAATAAATTCCCGTTCCAGTGAAATCGGTCTAAATGATCTTCACACAGTAATGTTGTAAAAAATATATTGAAGAACAATTCACATAGTTCAACTCGAAAAATATGCACAAAAACGAAATCTAACTCGAGAAAAAATTTAACATTTACAATTTTTTCAACGCGAAGATGATCGCCACGTGATCCGTCTGGACCAATCACTGATCAGTTTTCCTCTCCAAGCAACGAGTAAACATGGCGTCCCCTGCTGCGGAAACCAGCAAGGCAGATAGTGACGGGCAAATAAAATGCTTTTTCCACCTCGATTCCGTGAAAAATGAGAAAGCTGCTCCCATGACAGCAGTGAGGTGGATTAAGGTTGTTGAATGTTGTAAATCGTGGCGAAATTTGGACGGACGGATTGTAGTGCCTGGAAGGTCCTAAATTCGGACCAAATTATATTTTACATATTGTGTATTTTCCTTGTACATATATTTGCATTTTTATTCCACGGGCCAAAATGACATGGCTAGAATTTTTTTTTTCAACTAGCTTATCATGAATTGTTCAATGGAGGTAGTTTGTTTTTAGTTGATCTCTAATGAACTACATGAATCATTGCAAGCACATGTACATGTAATTTGAAATCATTTTGGGAGATCACTTTGCTGTAGGGAGACAACATGGAGACAGTTATTGATTTAATAGTGTCTGCCCCTTAAATACAAAAAGCATTGAAAGCTCGATGGTGATGATGAAGATAAACAGTGAGGAAATATTTAAAAATGAACATTCATATTATTTATTCGGTTGCTTTGGTGTCTGGGTAAAAAATAAAAATCAAGAAATTTTAATGCCATTACATGTAACATGTTGATATTGAAGGGGAAAGGAATGTTTTCATAAACCAAGTCAACTGGAAAGCACGAATTCAGCGATAGCTACCAGTCCCTATATTCCTTTAGGGAGCGGCAACCAGTCTATGTTGAGTCCTTAGGACACGAAGCCAGTCTATCTATGCTAATGCCACACACAGAGTTGACTCGGGGCGGCGATTCGTATGCGGCAGACCGACCCAATTAGGTGGAAAAAGCATTTTATTTGCCCGTCACTATCTGCCTTGCTGGTTTCCGCAGCAGGGGACGCCATGTTTACTCGTTGCTTGGAGAGGAAAGCTGATTGGTGATTGGTCCAGACGGATCACGTGGCGATCATCTTCGCGTTGAAAAAAATGTAAATGTTAAATTTTTTCTCGAGTTAGATTTCGTTTTTGTGCATATTTTTCGAGTTGAACTATGTGAATTGTTCCTCAATATATTTTTTACAACATTACTGTGTGAAGATCATTTAGACCGGTTTTACTGGAACGGAAATGAAAGATAGATTTTTCATCCGAGTGACTAACATGGAGGGGGTTCTGTTATGTTCTGGGGCTGCTTTGCTGCTTCTGGCACAGGGTGTCTTGAATCTGTGCAGGGTACAATGAAATCTCAAGACTATCAAGGTATTCTAGAGAAAAATGTGCTGCCCAGTGTCAGACAGTCTGGTCTCAGTCACAGGTCATGGGTCTTGCAACAGGATAATGACCCAAAACACAACTAAAAACACCCAAGAATGGCTAAGAGCCAAACATTGGACTATTCTAAAGTGGCCTTCTATGAGTCCTGATCTAAATCCTATTGAACATTTGTGGAAGGAGCTGAAACATGCCGTCTGGAGAAGGCACCCTTCAAACCTGAGACAACTGGAGCAGTTTGCTCATGAGGAGTGGGCCAAAATACCTGCTGAGAGGTGCAGAAGTCTCATTGACAGTTACAGAAATTGTTTGATTGCAGTAATTGCCTCAAAAGGTTGTGCAACAAAATATTAAGTTAAGGGTGCCATCATTTTTGTCCAGGCCTGTTGCATGAGTTTGTTTTTTAAAATAATTCTGTTGAACCACAATTCAAAAACATTGTCTGATTTTTACTGGTTAATTTTCATAGAATTTTTATTTATTACCACTTTTGTCAGATTCAAGTTATTTCTGTGACCATTGTGGGTTTTTCTTTCATTAACAGAGGGGTACCCACAATTTTGTCCACAGCTGTAAGTATCTTGGGGTCTTATTCACGAGTGAGGGGAAAATGGAGCAAGAGATTGACAGACAGATCGGAGCAGCATCTGCAGTGATGCGGAAGTTGTACCGGTCTGTTGTGGTGAAGAGGGAGCTGAGTTCTTAGGCAAAGCTGTCGATTTACCAGTCAGTCTACGTTCTTACTCTCACCTATGGTCACGAGCTTTGGGTAATGACCAAAAGAACAAGATTGTGGATACAAGCAGCTGAAATGATCTTTCTCCGTAGGATTGCTGGACTCACCCTCAGAGATGGGGTGAGGAGCTCAGTCATCCGGGAGAGGCTCAGAGTAGAACCGCTGCTCCTCCACATTGAAAGGAGTCAGTTGAGGTGGTTTGGGCATCTGATTAGGATGCCTTCTGGACGCCTCCCACTTGAGGTGTTTCGGGCACGTCCCACTGGGAGGAGACCCCGGGGCAGACCCAGGACTCGGTGGAGAGACTATGTCTCCCAGCTGATCTGGGAACGCCTTGGTATCCTCTCTGAAGAGCTGGAGCAGGTGGCTGGGGAGAGAGAAGTCTGGGCTTCTCTGCTTGAACTGCTGCCTCCGTGACCCGGACCTCCGGAAAAGCAGTAGAAGATGGATGGATGGATAAAGGCAATAATCCTCAGGATAGTGAGGAGAGATAACCACAGAGCAAACCACATGGACAGCCAGCAACACAGGAAGTGATGATATTATTATTATTTTTTTAATGTTTCATTAGGGTTAGGGTTAAGTGAGGGGAAATTGCCCTTTCTGCCATAGAAGTTGGGGGGTGCATGGGCCATCCCCCAGTGGGGTCGCTCCTGATGGCACCAGTTTCGTTGGGGGCGCCGAGCTCGGAGTCTCCCATAGCGGACCTCTGTCCAGCCTTCATGCTCAAAAGACGTGCTCTTTAATCTTGAAAAAAAAAATTAAAGTGGAAAAAAATTTGAAAAAGTTTGTGATTAAAAAAGAAACTTATTTGTGTGCTATCTGGCAACCTTGTGCCCCTCTTGGAACTCTTTCAGGGCTTGAGCACACTTGATAAATGAAAATGCACCGACCCTGGCAGTCTGGCACCATGGAGTTTCCTCCTCAGTAGTCAGAGCTAGAATGAGCTGTGCTGTCCCCTCCCTTTATCTCCTCCCCTTCTGCAGTCAGAAAGCGGTGGACAATTTTTTTTTTCAAAAGATTCTTCAGATTGATCTCCCTGTTCAATTAACACTTAAAATGCCTTTTTTTTTAATAAATCCCGTAACCATTATTCCATATTTAAATGTAAATGAAATTAAGTAAATTTTCCTCCCTTATATCCATCGATGTTAAAATTGCTTATAGAAGATAAGTGCTTGGGGTCAAAGGTCAGCATTAGGGTTAGGAGGGTTAGGGTTAGGACTAGGATCTGGGCTGGGGGTCAGGGCTAGCCCCCAAGGGTTAGGCTTAGGTAAAAGGTTAGGGTAAATGTTAAAATTGTGGGTAAATTAAATTAAATTAAATCACCCTTATTGTCATTCAACCGTACAACCAATCATGTACAGTAGAACGAGATTGTGCTTTTCCTATCTACAGTGTCAAATCACACACACCCCAGTGCAGAATCAGAGGGCCACTGCCATGCAAGGCGCCGCCACAGATTTCCCTCCTCCATTCCATTATTGCTGAGCACCAAGCTGGACGGCAGGAAGTTCCACTTTTATATGGTCTTCGGCATGACCCGGCCGGGATTTGAACCCCTGCCTCTCGGGTGTGGGGCGGCTGCTCTACCAACTGAGCCACCACTCCGGTCACTCCAGCCACTCCGTAAGGCAGCAAAGTTGAAGATTTTTTTTTTTAAACTGGTGGTTGTGAATCAGAATAAAAATGAAAATAAATAAATAAAAATAATGGGGTTAAATTCAAACTTAAGGTATAAGCATTATGCTCAAATCCGAACTTGGAATGGAGTAAAAAAAATCCTGTAAATTATAACTCAAGCAACTATGCCCAACACAATTCTTTCTGCTCTGATTCTTTGATTTGTTGGAGAGAAATGTTTTTGATAAATTATTGTATTTTTTTTTATTAATTTACCCTTTGAGTGTGAGATTCCACGTGCCCCTTGTGGCAGAGCGCGGTGTTGCACCTGTCAACTGATTTTACTTTCCTAAACATTATTCACCTTTACTGAGGATTTGTACTGATCACGAAAGCTCACAGGGTGGCAGGCACGCGTTGGAGGACTCATGGATGACACGTAATACACCAAAGAAGAAATCCTCCTTCTTCTTCATTGTCTTGGAGATCACAGCACAAGAGGGACGTGGACCGTCATTGTGGACATTCACAAATGCCGACGGATGAGGAAATTCAGAGGATTTGGTCCCGAATTTGCCAACTATGATTCTAGAAAGAGATAATTTAGTTTATGAAGGTAGATGTTTACATGTTCTTCTAACACAGGGAGCGTGAAGCCCATTGAAGTCACCTGCCGGTACCCAGAGTGCCATGTAACTGGAGGACAATCGCTGGTTGTATGTCGTTAATATAAGATAAACTGCCGTGGAATAAAAGCGAAATGCTGGATCCAGCAATGACCTACAGTTCTTGCTGGGATGATTTGCCGCTGAGTGTGAAGCGGCTGGGATGAGAATCAGCACCTCCAAGTCCGAGTCCATGGTCCTCAGCTGGAAAAAGGTGGATTGTCCTCTCCGGGTTGGGAACAGGCTCCTGTCCCAAGTGGAGGAGTTCAAGTATCTTGGGCTCTTATTCACAAGTGAGGGGAGAATGGAGCAAGAAATTGACAGACGGATCGGAGCAGCATCTGCAGTGATGCAGATGTTGTACCAGTCTGTTGTGGTGAAGAGGGAGCTGAGTTCTAAGGCAAAGCTGTCGATTTACCAGTCATTCTACACTACCGTTCAAAAGTTTGGGGTCACTTAGAAATTTCCTTAGTTTTGAAAGAAAAGCACTGTTTTTTTTCAATGAAGATAACTTTAAACTAATCAGAAATACACTCTATACATTGCTAATGTGGTAAATGACTATTCTAGCTGCAAATGTCTGGTTTTTGGTGCAATATCTACATAGGTGTATAGAGGCCCATTTCCAGCAACTATCACTCCAGTGTTCTAATGGTACAATGTGTTTGCTCATTGCGTCAGAAGGCTAATGGATGATTAGAAAACCCTTGTGCAATCATGTTAGCACAGCTGAAAACAGTTTAGCTGGTTAGAGAAGCTATAAAACTGACCTTCCTTTGAGCAGGTTGAGTATCTGGAAAAAATTATTATTTCAAATACAAATCATTATTTCTAACCTTGTCAATGTCTTGACTATATTTTCTATTCATTTTACAACTCATGGTGGTAAATAAGTGTGACTTTTCATGAAAAACACAAAATAATTGTCTGGGTGACCCCAAACTTTTGAACGGTAGTGTATGTTCCTACTCTCACCTATGGTCACGAGCTTCGGGTAATGACCGAAAGAACAAGATCACGGATACAAGCAGCTGAAATGAGCTTTCTCCGTAGGATTGCTGGACTCACCTTCAGAGATCTGAAAAAAAAAAAATATGACAGGCGCCTTCATGGCTGCCGCGTCATTGGAGGCGCTTATCGAGTGCGCCCAATGTCAAGTCAAATTCCTCGTTTGTTTACACTGTAAACATGCTTGGCAATAAAGCTATTCTGATTCTGATTCTGAGATAGGGTGAGGAGCTCAGTCATCTGGGAGAGGCTCAGAGTAGAACCGCTGCTCCTCCACATTGAAAAGAGTCAGTTGAGGTGGTATGGGCATCTGATTAGGATGCCTCCCGGACGCCTCTCACTTGAGGTGTTTTGGGCACGTCCCACTGGGAGGAGACCCCGGGGCAGACCCAGGACTCGCTGGAGAGACTATGTCTCCCAGCTTGTCTGGGAACGCCTTGGCATCCTCTCTGAAGAGCTGGAGCAGGTGGCTGGGGAGAGGGAAGTCTGGGCTTCTCTGCTTGAACTGCTGCCTCCACGACCCGGACCTCCGGAAAAGTGGTAGAAGATAGATGGATGGATGGATGGATGGAGGGATGGTCCAGGCCTTTCATCAAGCCCATCCCAACAAACCCAGTGGACTGCCAGGAGATGCCCCTTGGTGGTGGTGGTGGTGGGGCACTGTCATGATCAGGTGAGCGGGCACCCTCCTCCCTTCCTGTGAGAGGTTCCCTGGCTCCACAGGTAATCATCACACCTGCGTGAGTGAACACACCTGCCGTCTCTGCCTTGCCAGCGCTTAGAGGACCAATCTATGAAAGCTTCAGCGCTAGCTCGCTGGGTATAGGGCCTCATCAGCAAGCTAGTGCGTTTGTATGAATACTTTGAGGATACCGTGTCAAATTCCTCTCCTCTTCCTCTTCTCAGGTTGCTGCCATCTATGTGGTGTGTCTCTGGGGATCGTTGTGTGCTCACCTGCTCCATCATCCTCATTTCTGCTTCAGCTGTCTGTCTCTACCCAGTCAGACACCTTACCCAGCTACTCTCCTTCCCTACTCTCTGCCAGCTCCATCCTGCTGGTTCATCCATTCCCAATGGGTCTCTCTGTCGGGTTCTCTGCTCATCTCCCGTAAGTGGTAATTTGTCTTCCACCTTTCCCAACCTCCCTCCTCCTATTAACCAGCTCTCATCTCCTCCCTACAGGCTGAATCATCCTCTGGTGAGTGGCGTCTTTTACAAACTGTGCTTTCCCTTTTGGATTAATAAATTGGTCTAACGTAGCTTCTCTGTGTCATGTGTGTTTTCTCTGGTGTGGCACCTTGCATGTGAGCCGACCATTCTTTCATCATGACATATAGAATGAATAAAATTTGAGAGACATTTTAGTTTGTGCTAAATTAAAACCAATACATCAAACAAAATTGTTGAATTCATGACCAAATTTTGTCAACGTAAAATTTATCTCAAACAGGATTATAAAAACCATCTTTCCTCTTAAACAAAGATTTGACCCCCGGACATTGAACTGTATTTATGTTATAATTTGCTCTAGGGGTGGAATACAGGATAGATAGATAGATAGACTTTATTGATCCCAAACTGGGAAATTACAGTGTAACAGCAGCATGACAATTGACAACCAAACAACAGAAACACACACATGACAGACAAAGGGATTACCCATGGAAAGTAAAAACTAACATGACTGTAAAACCTATATACATCAGAGCTTAATATATGATGACCTGTATAAACACATGAATCATCCCATTGCACAAAGAAGGACTATCAGGAGCAGAGTGAAAATGTGAGGTACCAGTTAGTCTGTAAGGTGCAGTATGGCAGCATACCATATGACCAGAATACAACAACATAGTGAGTTATTGTACAGTGAAATGGCATGTGGCAGGAAAGACTTCCTGTACCTGGCCGTTAGACAACGAAGTTGTAGTAGTCTACTGGAGAAAGTGCTTCGCTGTTTGTCCAGTGTGTGGTGGAGGGGGTGATCAGGATTGATCGCAGTCTCAAAGGTCTCTGTTGGTATCTCTGGCCCTGATACTGCTACCCCAACAGACAGCAGCAAAGAAGATGGCGCTGGTGACAATAGTCTGGTAGAAAAGCTCCAGCATCCTGCTGCACAAGTTGAAGGATCTCAGCTTCCTCAGGAAGTAGAGTCTGCTCATCCGCTTCTTGTGCGCAGCATCGGTGTTGGATCTCCAGTCCAACCCGCTGCTGATCCTGACACCCAGATATTTGTAGTCCTCAACCACTCCCACATCCTCCCCCCTAATCTGCAGTGGCTGAGAAGGTGTCTTCCTCTTCCTGAAGCCAATCACCATCTCTCTGGACTTGCTGACATTCAACCTCATGTGATTCTGCTCCGTCCACTCCACAAATCTGTCTACCAGTTCCCTGTACTCCCCCTCCTCTCCTCCTCTTATACACTCCACAACAGCTGAGTCGTCAGAGAATTTCTGCAGGTGGCATGACTCAGTGTTGTACTGAAAGTCAGTGGTGTATAAGGTAAAAAGAAAAGGAGAGAGCACAGTCCCCTGTGGAGCTCCCGTATCACTAGCCACCACTCCAGACAAGACATTGCCCAGCCGGACAAACTGTGGTCTGCCTGTCAGGTAGTCAGTAATCCAGGAGATCACAGAGCTGTCAACCCCCATCACCCACAGCTTCTCACCCAGCAGCAGTGGCTGGATGGTGTTAAAGGCATTGGAGAAATAAAAAAAAAAGTGATTGTATCTCCTCCACCATCCAGGTGCAGATGGGCTCGTTGCAGCAGGTAGATGACAGCATCTTCATCTCCTAAATGGGGCTGATATGCAAACTGCAGAGGGTCCAGCCACGTCTTCACCTGCAGCCTCAGGTGGGCTGAGACCAGTCTTTCCAGGACCTTCATCACATGAGAAGCGAGGGCAACTGGTCGGTAGTCATTCAAATCTGATGGAGATAACTTCTTGGGAACAGGAACCAGGCAGGATGTCTTCCACAGCACCGGTACTCTCTTCAGACTCAGGCTCAGGTTGTACAGGTGTTTCAGTACCAGAGCTAGCTGGTTGGCACAGGTCCTCAGGGTCCTTGCGGAGATGCCATCAGGGCCCACTGCCTTCCGCTGGCGGAGTCTCTCCAGCTGTTTCTTCACCTGGTCTGTAGTCACCATGAAGTGAGCGAGGGTCCTGGTGTCCCCTGAGGAGGAGGAGATGAAGAGAGGTTCTGCACAGGAGGGTGGGTGGGGAGGTGTGTGTGGGGGGTCTGGTTGTGTTGCTCGGGTGACAGATTGTGAGTTGAACCTATTAAAAAACAGATTCAGTTCCTCAGCTCTCTCCTGGCTCCCAGATGGCTGCCTGACTCTCCCCTTGCACCCAGTTATTTGTTTCATTCCCATCCACACATCTTTAGTGTTGTTTTGCCTGAGTTTATCCTCCAACTTCCTCCTATAATTGTCCTTGCACCTCCTCAGCATCTCTCTCAGCTCATGCTGCACTCCCCTCATCTTCTCCTTGTCTCCAGCCCTAAAAGCTCTCTTCTTTTTGTTCAGAAGTGTTTTCAGGTCACTGGTGACCCATGGTCTGTTGTTGGAGAAGCAGTGTACAGCCTGAGCTGGCATGGTCATGTCTTCACAGAATCTGATGTATTCTGTAATGCAGTCGGTCATATTGTCTATGTCCACCCCATGTGGTTCACACAATACGCTCCAGTCTGTCGTCTCGAAGCAGTCCTGCAGTGCATCAGCAGCCTCCTGTGTCCACCTCCTCACAGTCTGTATATAAGCAGGCTGCCTTTGCACAAGGGGGACGTACCTGGGTGTTAACATGACCATGCAGTGATCTGATTTACCAATGGGGGGTAGAGCTGTGGCACTATATGCATCTCTGACATTGGCATACAGTAAATCCAGTGTTTTGTTCTCTCTGGTGGGACAGTCAACAAACTGGTGAAAGTCTGGTAAAGTTTTTCCCACTAAGACATGGTTAAAATCACCTGTGATGGCCATGAATGCATCTGGGTGCTTCTCCAGTAATGTGGTCACAGTGGAGCTGATGACGTCACAGACCACCGCTGCGTCAGCTGACGGAGGGATGTAGATGATAATAATTAAAGCGCACTTCATTTCTCGCGGCATATAATAAGGTCTCATACTCACAGCCAGCAGTTCAATGTCTGGGCTGCAGCACTTTTCCTTCACATAAATGTGTCCAGGATGACACCATCGCTCATTAACAAGAAGTGCCACTCCTCCTCCTGTCTTTTTCCTGCTGCTTATCACGTCTCTGTCCCCCCGTATAGTCTTGAAGCCAGGTATTGATACGTTTATATCCAGGATCTGAGTGTAACCACGTCTCCGTAAAACACATGAAACTACACTCACGATACTCCTTTTGCATCCTGACCAGTGCTGTAAGCTCGTCTGTTTTATTTCCCAGTGATTGCACGTTCCCTTTGATGACCATTGGTACATCCGGATTATGCTTCCTCCTCCTCCTCCTCACCTTCGCTCCAGCCCTTCGCCCGTGGCGTCTCCTCTTTAGCTCATCCGGAATGAGGGGCTTCACTGCCGGCCGCAGTGCTCCAGGCGCCGGCCTTCTCACCGCAATCAGCTGTTCGCGTGTGTAAACAATGCATCCATCCCCACCTCTGTTGATCTCCATTGCCCGAGGAAGAGAAAAGAAAAGAAAACTAGAGAAAGACTGGGCTAAAATAGAGAAAAAGTTTGTCCAGTCTTAATCCCAATCTTCCTACAGAGCCCTGATTAATAAGAGACCGAATAAGACACGAGAGAGTTGCTGCTGGTACGGCCGCCCTGCCCCCGGCACAAAAAAAAAAAAAAAAAAAAAAAAAAATATATATATATATATATATATATATATATACTGTATATATATACGTATATATATACAGACAAAATGAAACATTCAATCTCAACACGGATGACACAACACAGATATACATCACAGATATGACACAACACAGATATACAGACTGGGCTTCATTCCTTTCTTCACTCTCAATGAAATATTTTTTTTTTTTTTTTTGCTGGTCATTAACATCTGTTTGTTCTCTCCCATAGATTGAGTCCCCATCGTGCTGTTTGCTCTCTATATGTCTGTTCTTTTCATCTTCTCTATCCCCTCACCCCCCAGCCAGTCGCAGCAGATGACTGCCCCTCCCTGAGCCTGGTTCTGCTGGAGGTTTCTTCCTGTTAAAAGGGAGTTTTTCCTCTCCACCATCGCCAAGTGCTGCTCACAGGGGATCACCTGATTGCTGGGGTCTTTCTGCAATTTTGGGGGTTCCCCCTACTGTTGAAAGGGCTATGAGATGTCTGTTGTTGTGAAATGGCGCTATATAAATAAAGTTGAATTGAATTGAATTAAACTGCTTTTAATGACCAATGCTATTCAATCATTATCATAGGCAACCATGCATACAACTGGACATATCCTTCAACCAGTAAGTTTTTTTTTTTTTTTTAATCACAGGATTTATTCTAATAATGTAGTACTAGCGACTATTAACTTTGTGGGATGTGGGTTGGCCGAGTAATCACAGATCCTGGTGTTTGAAGGAGGTGGGAAAGTGAAGAAATTTTGACACAAAAGGTTTTGTTTGTAGAAAAAAGGGCATAAGATAGCATTTTAGATGATGTAGATTTGTTTTGGATCAAATGGGAGTGAACCTTCCAGTCGCACAATGATCTCAAACATAAACCAGAAAAGCACTCAGAGAGCACATACCTCCACCAAGGCTCCTTCCATCCCTCATGGATCACCTCCAAAATGTAATGGGTCTGTGTAGGTCACAAGCCAGTTCTGGTGAAAATTGCATGAACACCTATCCAGTAGTTTTGGAAGATTCTAGCTAATACAGTGTGAGAAGATAAGCACCTTGGTGGAGGTATGCATTCTCAGATCATCACCAAAATGTAATGGTTTCCTCTCTAGGCCGAGGAGCACCTCTGGCAAAATTTTCACCCAGTAGTTTTTGTGTAATCCTGCTAGCAGACAGACAGACAGACATAACCTCCTTGGTGGAGGTAATCATGAAACTTAAAACCTGATGAGATCAAGGCTCAAAGTATTTCTGCTGAGAAGAATGGTCCCAGGTCCCACATGAGTACTGCAGGAAATTAGTTTCTCCATACAGGAAGGATCTTGAAACTGTCATCAAAAACAAAAGGTTCTCCACTAAGTATTAAATACATTTCAGTTGCCAAGTTCAGTACAATTTTCCAGTTTCATTCCACTTTGTTACACACAATTTTATTTAAGGACAGCTCGGCGGAACAGTGGTCAGCACTGTGGCAGCCCAGTAAGGAGGTCACGGGATCGATTCCACCCCTGACCATTGTGGGTTCAATCCCACCCCCTGACCATCGGTGACTCTTCTGTGTGGAGTTTGCATGTTCTCCCCGTGTCTGCGTGGGTTTACCCCGGATACTCTGGTTTCCTCCTACAGAGCAAAAACATGCAAGTTAGGTTAATTGGAGACTCTAAAGTGTCCCTCAGTGTGAATGTGTGTGTGAATGGTGAAGGGATTGGTGGCACCCCGTGGCTGCCTCGTCCATCCAGGACAATGCCCTGAATTTCCCTCTGGGATTAATAAAGTATACCAGAAAATGTTTTGTTTCTTTATAGATGTGGACTTCTTGAGTTTATACCAACATCTAGTGAAAATTTCATTTGGATAGTCTTCCTGGAAATATATGTACTTTAAAAATGTTACATTCAATACTTATTTGTCCCTTTGGATTTTAATTTACCTTAGAGTTGAGCAGAATAGTGGGAGTAGATTCTGGCAGTGCAGGAATTTTTGCCACATGCTGGCTGAATGGCTCATACAAATGGAAAAGAGAGAGGATCACAACGGCCCGTAGATGGCGCATCCTGTTAATAGGGTCAGGCTGAAGACAAACTGGTAGACCACCATCAATCCTGCAGTGCTTTTGAAAAGAAAGAGTCAGAGAAATGGATGGAAGAAAAGTATTTATCATGCAATGTGTGAGTTGCTTTCACTATTTTATGTACTGAACAATCATTCATGGTATCGCCTATAGATGCCGTTTATTAGGGGTGGGACAAAAGAACGATTCAGTGGTGGATTGTGGTACTTGACATTAACGACAATGCACCGATCCCTAAACAAATGGATTGATATTTTATTAATTATATACAGTATATTCATGTAAATGTTGCATACTCTCTTGGGTATTCAACCAAGTGTGTTTTCAGTCCACTAGATGGTGCAAATCAAGCACCAGTCAAGTGAAGTCAGGGCTTGTCTCACAAGATTTGCAGCCAGCTTTGAAAGTTAGGAAGCAGTTAGCTCAAATGTTGGGCCTTTTTTAAAATTTTATAACACAGATGTTAAAAAATTCAATTCAAAACACTTTATTCATCCCCAAGGGGCAATTAACAGGCACAAAGGGCACAGATATAAACAAGACATAAACACACGACAGTAAACAAGACTATAAATCAATCTACTGTCTGCAGACATCAATTACAGCTAAATGCTTAAGGTGAGATAGAGTGGCATGTGCCAGAAAGATGATGACACGATACACAACATGTAAGAACACAAAAAAAAGAAAAATGGCAGGCCAGCACACTTCTCGGAGCAGCATTAGTAATGGCTAAGCTAAAAACACATCAGCATGGAGCTTGCAAGCAGCGATGAAAAAGTAAGTAATGTTTATTTATGCAGTGCTTTTCAGAGACCATCCATCCATCCATCCATCCATCTTCTACCGCTTTTCCGGGGGTCCGAGTCGCGGAGGCAGCAGTTCAAGCAGAGAAGCCCAGACTTCCCTCTCCCCAGCCACCTCCTCCAGCTCTTCAGAGAGGATACCAAGGCATTCCCAGACCAGCTGGGAGACATAGTCTCTCCACCGGGTCCTGGGTCTGCCCCGGGGTCTCCTCCCACTGGGACATGCCTGAAACACCTCAAGTGGGAGGCATCCAGGAGGCATCCTAATCAGATGCCCATACCACCTCAACTGACTCTTTTCAATGTGGAGGAGCAGCGGTTCTACTCTGAGCCTCTTCCGGATGACTGAGCTCCTCACCCTATCTCTGAGGGTGAGTCCAGCAATCCTACGGCGAAAGCTTATTTCAGCCGCTTGTATCCGCAATCTTGTTCTTTCGGTCATTACCCAAAGCTCATGACCATAGGTGAGAGTAGGAATGTAGATTGACTGGTAAATCGACAGCTTTGCCTTAGAGCTCAGCTCCCTCTTCACCACAACAGACCAGTACAACGTCCGCATCACTGCAGATGCTGCTCCGATCTGTCTGTCAATCTCTTGCTCCATTTTCCCCTCACTCGTGAATAAGACCCCAAGATACTTAAACTCCTCCACTTGGGGCAGGAGCCTGTCCCCAACCCAGAGAGGACAATCCACCTTTTTCCAGCTGAGGACCATGGACTCGGACTTTGAGGTGCTGATTCTCATCCCAGCCACGTCACACTCAGCTGCAAACCGTCCCAGCAAGAGCTGTAGGTTATTGCTGCGTGAAGCCAACAGGACAACATCATCTGCAAACAACAGAGATGAGATCCTGTGGTCACCAAGCATGACACCCTCCATTCCCTGGCTGCGCCTAGAAATCCTGTCCATAAAGATTATGAACAGGATCGGTGACAAAGGGCAGCCCTGGCGGAGTCCAACTCTCACTGGGAATGGCTCCATCCGAGTGTTGGCAATACGAACCAAACTCTCACAACGGTTGTACATAGACCGAATAGCTCGTAACAACAAGCCCGATACCCTATACTCCCAAAGCACCCTCCACAAAAAACCACGAGGGATGTGGTCAAATGCCTTCTCCAAGTCCACAAAACACATGTAAAGTGGTTGGGCAAACTCCCACGAGCCCTCGAGAATTCTCGAGAGGGTAAAGAGCTGGTCCGATGTGCCACGGCCAGGACGAAAACCACATTGCTCCTCCTGAATCCGAGGTTCGACCAACGGCTGGACTTTCCTCTCCAGTACCTTGGCATAGACCTTCCCAGGGAGGCTGAGGAGTGTGATCCCTCTAAAGTTGGAGCATACCCTCCGGTCCCCTTTTTTGAATAGAGGAACCACCACCCCGGTTTGCCATGCCAAAGGCACTGCCCCCGACCTCCACACAATGTTGCAGAGGCGTGTCAACCATGACAGCCCAACAACATCCAGGGCCTTGAGGTACTCAGGGTGAATCTCGTCCACCCCCGGGGCCCAGCCACCAAGGAGATTTTTAACCACCTTGGTGACCTCAGCCCCTGTGATAGGCAAGTCATTCCCCTCATCCACAAACCCTGCTTCATCTGTGGAAGGTGTATCAGTGGGATTGATGAGATCCTCGAAGTATTCCTTCCACCGCCCGACGATATCCCCAGTCGAAGTCAACAGCACCCCATCCGCACCACACACAGTGTGGACAGGGAGCTGCTTTCCCCTCCTGAGGCACCGGACAGTTTTCCAGAATCTCTTCAAGGCCAACCAAAAGTCTTGTTCCATGGCCTCACCGAACTCCTCCCATACCCGGGTTTTTTCTTCAGCAACCACCTGAGCTGCACTCCGCTTGGCCTGCCGGTACACCTCAGCTGCTTCGGGAGTCCCACAAGCCAACCAAGCTTGATAGGACTCCTTCTTCAGCTTAATGGCCCCCCTCACCACTGGTGTCCACCACTTGGTTTGGGGGTTACCACCATGAGATGCACCGACCACCCTGCAGCTGCAGCTCTGGGCTGTCACTTCAACAACAGAGGTGGAGAACATGGCCCATTCAGACTCCATGTCTCCAGACTCCCTCGGAATGTGGTTGAAGTTCTTCCAGAGGTGGAAGTTTAAGACCTCCTGGACAGGGGCCTCAGCCAGAGGTTCCCAGCACACCCTCTCTATACGTTTGGGTCTACCAGGTCTGAATGGCTTCCTCTATTGCCGTTGGATCCAACTAACCACCAGGTGGTGATCAGTTGACAGCTCTGCACCTCTCTTTACCCGAGTATCCAAGACATACAGTTGCAGGTCTGATGACACGATAACAAAATCGATCATCGACCTGCAACCTAGGGTGTCTTGGTGCCAGGTGCACATATGGACACCCTTATGCTTGAACATGGTGTTCGTTATGGGCAAACTGTGGATAGCACAGAAGTCCAATAACTGAACACCACTCGGGTTCAGATCGGGCAGGCCATTCCTCCCAATTACCCCCCTCCAGGTTTCACTGTCGTTGCCCACGTGCACATTGAAGTCCCCCAGTAGGACAATGGAGTCTCCAAGAGGAGCACCCTCCAGCACCCCAGTCACAGACTCCAAAAATGGTGGGTACTCTGAAACATCATTTGGTGCATAGGCACAAATGACGGTCAGGACCCGTTTCCCAACCCGAAGGCGCAGGGAAGCAACCCTTTCATCCACCGGGGAAAACTTCAATATAGAGGCAGCAAAGTGGGGGGATACAAGAATACCCACCCCTGCTCGTCGCCTCTCGCCCGGGGCAACTCCAGAAAAGGCCAAGCTCCAGCCCCTCTCCGGGAGACTGGTTCCGGAACCGGAGCTGTGTGTTGAGGTGAGGCTGACTATATCTAGCCGGTGTCTCTCAACCTCGTACACCTGCTCAGGCTCCTTCCCCACCAGAAAGGTGACATTCCACGTACCAAAAGCCAGTTTAGAAAGCTTGGGATCAGTCCGACAAGGTCTCCGCCTTTGACTGCCACCTAATCCACATAGCACCAGACCCCCATGATCCCTCCTGCAGGTGGTGAGCCCACTGGAGGGACCTATAGTCACAAAGCACTGTACAATAAAACAGATATAAAAGGAATTTGACAGAAAAAAATAATTTTAAAAATACAAGAACAATTTAAAACACAAGATTAAAATAATTTTAAAATATCAGACTTACCATTAAAAGGCAGTTGAATTGAAACTCAACAGAAAGCCTCCTTAAACAAAAAGGTTTTAAGCTACTTTTTAAGCGAGTCCACGGAGTCGGGTAAATATAGCTGGAGTGGGAATCTATTCCAGACAAACACCGTCCACCGCCCTCCACGTGTACAGAGACATGTCTCCACAAAAAATGAAGCCCCAGAATACTTTATTATATGAAAGAAATGTCAGCAGTTTTACTTTGGGTCATGATGTGAGGTTGGATAAGATGAAAAACTGCAATACTCAATATTGCGATCATCATTGAATGGTGATAGGATCGTATCGTGACCCATGTAATGCAATCCAGATCCCTCGCGATTCCCACCCCTACTTTTTAGACTTGTTACTTTATTCTTTAGAATTCTGTTACTATCTTGTAACAATGTGATTCACCACAAAAAAATCCCACCTTCTGTAGAGCCTGGTCCAAAAAGCTGCAGAACAAGTGATGGTCCAGGCATTCCTACAAATTAGAGCAAATGTTCCCACATCCTCAGGGCTGATGAAAGCACCAACCAAACGTCTACTGGATATTCCGTCCCATCAACGCTGCTTCCACTGGTTTCTGTCAGCAAACACCACACAGGAGACACAAAGTTGAGAACATTCTCATAAAGTGAGACCTCATTAAACACACAATTGACTTCATGCAAAAATGAAATAATGCCCTTTCTTCTCTGGTTTTCTTCTTGTGGGCCACTTTAGCTTCAAGGTCTCCATCTTCTTCAGGGTCTAAGTCATCACTGCTTCCTGCAGCATCTACCTTGACGCTCCCTGCTGATGACAGGATGTTCTCTATCGCACCTTGAGATGCTTCCAGGCGGCAAAGTAATTTCACTGAAACATGCAGTATTAAATTAAACTCCTGAATCACCTTTTAATAAAATACTAGCACAATGATGGCTGTTAAGCTGTTTACGTTCTTTTTCAGCGGCATTTGCAACAGCCTCCTTCCCTGACTTCACAGCGGCTGGGTCAGCATCAGCAGAATCAGCAACACTGACTAGAATAAAAAACAGAGACTTTTATTCATTTATTTGTTTTCATATTTGGCTCTACAGAAATGTTTAAATATGTTTAAGAGTAGAATTTAAGTTTCAGAGACTTTTTCATCACTCGTGAAAATATGTGACCAACTTGGCTCACATTGCACTGTGTGTGTTTATACATTTACATATTTATTTCATCTAGCTACAATGCTCCGCACTGGGTGTGTTTATGTTTATGTTTATATATCTATATATTCATTCCATCTAGCTACAATGCATACATGTGCATACATGTGCATACATACATGGGCTGCACGGTGGCGCAGTGGTTTAGCACTGTGGCAGCACAGTTTCACCCTCGGCCGGGGGATCGCGGGGATCATGAGGTCGTGGGTTCGATCCCAGCCCCCGACCAACAGTGAGCTGTGTGGAGTTCGCATGTTCTCCCCGTGTTGGTTGGGTTTACTCCGGGATTTCTCCGGTTTCCTCCCGCATACCAAAAACATGTAGGTTTAGGGCGCTCGCGCACGCAGCGACCGGCAGCCGGTGGCTTGTCACCAGACTGCAAACCAAGTCTACCTACGGGTACAAATAAGTAACAAAAAAAAAAAAAAAAAAAAAAAAATGCTCCGCACTGTGTGTTTATATATCTACATATTATTCCATCTAGCTACATTGCTCCGCACTGTGTGTGTTTATATATTTACATATTTATTCCACCTAGCTGCAATGCTCCGTACTGTGGGTGTTTATATATCTACATATTTATTCCATCTAGCTACAATGCTCCGCACTGTGTGTTTATATACTCATATATTTATCCCATCCAGCTACAATGCTCTGCACTGTGTGTCTGTGTGTATATACAGTGGGGTAAAAACGTATTTAGTCAGCCACCAATTGTGCAAGTTCTCCCACTTAAAAGATGAGAGATCTCCAATTTTCATCATAGGTATACCTCAACTATGAGAGACAAAATGAGAAAAAAACCTCCAGAAAATCACATTGAAGGATTTTTAATGAATTAATTGGTAAATTCCTCGGTAAAATAAGTATTTGGTCAATAACAAAAGTTCATCTCAATACTTTGTTATATACCCTTTGTTGGCAATGACAGAGGTCAAACGTTTTCTGTAAGTCTTCACAAGGTTTTCACACACTGTTGCTGGTATTTTGGCCCATTCCTCCATGCAGATCTCCTCTAGAGCAGTGATGTTTTGGGGCTGTCACTGGGCAACACAGACTTTCAACTCCCTCCAAAGATTTTCTATGGGGTTGAGATCTGGAGCCTGGCTAGGCCACTCCAGGACCTTGAAATGCTTCTTATGAAGCCACTCCTTCATTGCCCAGGCAGTGTGTTTGGGATCATTGTCATGCTGAAAGACCCAGCCACATTTCATCTTCAATGCCCTTGCTGATGGAAGGAGGTTTTCACTCAAAATCTCACAATACATGGCCCCATTCATTCTTTCCTTTACACGGATCAGTTATCCTGGTCCCTTTGCAGAAAAACAGCCACAAAGTATAATGTTTTCACCCCCATGCTTCACAGTAGGTATGGTGTTCTTTCTCCTCCAAACACGACAAGTTGAGTTTTACCAAAAAGTTCTATTTTGGTTTCATCTGACCATATGACATTCTCCCAATCCTCTTCTGGATCATCCAAATGCTCTCTAGCAAACTTCAGACGGGCCTGGACATGTACTGGCTTAAGCAGGGGGACACGTCTGGCACTGCAGGGTTTGAGCCCCTGGCGGCGTAGTGTGTTTCTGATGTAGCCTTTGTTACTTTGGTCCCAGCTCTCTGCAGGTCATTCACTAGGTCCCCCCATGTGGTTCTGGGATTTTTGCTCACCGTTCTCGTGATCATTTTGACCCCACGGGGTGAGATCTTGCGTGGAGCCCCAGATCAAGGGAGATTATCAGTGGTCTTGTATGTCTTCCATTTTCTAATAATTGCTACCACAGTTGATTTCTTCACACCAAGCTGCTTACCTATTGCAGATTCAGTCTTCCCAGCCTGGTGCAGGTCTACAATTTTGTTTCTGGTGTCCTTTGACAGCTCTTTGGTCTTGGCCATAGTGGAGTTTGGAGTCTGACTGTTTGAGGCTGTGGACAGGTGTCTTTTACACTGATAATGAGTTCAAACAGGTGCCATTAATACAGGTAACGAGTGGAGGACAGAGGAGCCTCTTAAAGAAGAAGTTACAGGTCTGTGAGAGCCAGAAATCTTGCTTGTTTGTAGGTGACCAAATACTTATTTTTACCAAGGAATTTACCAATTAATTCATTAAAAATCCTTCAATGTGATTTTCTGGATTTTTTTTTCTCATTTTGTCTCTCATAGTTGAGGTATACCTATGATGAAAATTGGAGACCTCTCTCATCTTTTAAGTGGGAGAACTTGCACAATTGGTGGCTGACTAAATACTTTTTTTCCCCACTGTATATATATTTATAGTAATATGTACATATGTATATTAGCTGCTCTTGCTTGCTTGCTTTTTTTTTCTTGCCTTCTGATTGTTGCTCTGAGTGTTGCTATCCCTGTGCTGTTGCAATCCTGGAATTTCCCCGTTGTGGGACTAATAAAGGCTTATCTTATCTTATCTTATCTTATTAAAAAGTTAATCACTAAACAAAAAAGTTCATTATTCTCAAGCAATTTATTTCTCCTAATTTCTACAGACAAACATACATCGTCTTGTCTTCATCAGCTTAGCCTGGAGCTGTAGGAATTGCAAGATTTCTATCATTTCACCGGGTTTTTGGCTATGGGATACAACTTAAAACGAAAAAACAAAACTTAGAATTGGAGAAAAATAAGATCCCTTTGCTACAATGAGAAGTAAAAGAACAACAACGCAGAATAAACAGATAAACTCGGATACACAAGAGACATCTTAAAGAAAATAATAAAAAGCAACTTCATCAAGATGGCCAAGATGGCGGTGCGTGCACAACGCGAGGCTCAGCGTCTCTTCAGATTTTGTGGATTAGCAGTGCTATTTCTGCTCATTTCGGGTATGTTCGTTCAGAACAGCTTCGCTTTCACATCTTACACCCGAAATGAGCTTTTGGACATTGGATTACAAAATAACGATAACGATCTTTTTATCAGCAACCTACGTCTCATCCCTGAGCTCCGGAGAACACCCGACGCTTGGCAGGCTTCCCGGCCGACCGGAAGTGCTCGCAGGTGGCGTAGAGACCGTAAACAAAGGCGGGGGAAGCGCGGTGGGCTAAGAGCTAAGCTAAAGCTAACACCGTACCGGCTTTCTCTACCCAGTATTTTCCTCGCTAATGTACGGTCACTGGCGAACAAAATGAATGAGCTACGGCTTCGGATCACCAACAATGAGAGACTTATGAACTGCAATATCATGATTTTCACGGAAACATGGCTACACAGTGGAATACCCGACAATGCTATTGAGCTAGTCGGCCTACACACGCTCCGGGCAGACAGAGCAGCAGATGACTCCGGTAAGACCAGGGGTGGGGGAGTGTGCATTTATATTAACAAGGCTTGGTGCACGAACTCTGTCACTGTTGAGAGACACTGCTCAGCTAACCTGGAGTTTCTCATGGTTAAATGTAGACCTTTCTATCTGCCACGCGGGTTCACTTGTACCATCATAACAGCCCCTTACATTTCTCCGGGTGCTAATGCTAAGCTTGCTATGAAAGAACTGCATGCCGCTATTAGCAAACAACAAACTGCACACCCAGAGGCAGCATTTATTGTGGCGGGTGATTTTAACCACTCTAACCTCAAGACAGTACTTCCTAAATTCTACCAGCATGTCTCCTGTCACACAAGAGGGGACAAAACATTGGACCTTGTTTACACCAATATTGTGGGAGCCTACACAGCAACTCTCCTCCCCCACCTAGGTCAGTCTGATCACTTATCTTTGTTCCTTACCCCCAAGTATGTACCGCTCATCAACCGGGTGAAGCCATCAGTGAGGACCATCAAAGTGTGGCCAGAGGGGGTTGACTCTGTACTCCAGGAGAAGTTTAGGAACAGAGACTGGAGTATGTTCACCTCTCAGGCTACTTGTGGCTCCCACATAAACATCGACTCTTACACCCACTCAGTCCTGGACCATATCAACACCACTATTGACAGTGTCACCACGGAAAGACAGATCACCACGTACCCAAATCAGAAGCCGTGGATGAACAGAGAAGTGCGGCTTCTGCTAAAGGCACGTAACAATGCCTTTAGATCTGGTGATGCACAGGCCTACAGTTCATCCAGGGCAGATCTGAAGAGGGGCATCCAGAAGGCCAAGCACAGCTACAAGCTGAAGGTGGAGGAACATTTTGGGGACTCTGACCCCCGACGCATGTGGCAGGGCATTCAAGCTATCTCTGATTATAAGCCCAGCAACTCCATACCTATAGCCATGACTGTGCCCTTTCTCAATGAGCTAAATGACTTCTATGCTCGTTTTGACAAGGACAATAACGAAAAGAACATCAATTTCCCACCCTCTGACGACCTCCACCACCTCACACTCACCCACACCAACGTCCGTAACGCACTGAGTCATGTCAACGTACGTAAGGCTGCTGGCCCTGACGGCATTCCTGGGCGTGTGCTGAGGGCATGCGCTGAGCAGCTGGCAGGGGTCTTCACAGACATCTTCAACCTGTCCCTGGCCCAGGCCGTGGTACCAGCGTGCTTCAAGACCACTTCTATAGTACCAGTGCCGAAACATTCAACACCATCTTGCCTAAATGACTATCGCCCTGTGGCACTGACGCCCATAGTCATGAAGTGCTTTGAGCGACTGGTCTTGGCACAGCTCAAAAAATGCCTGCCCCCTACACTGGACCCTCACCAGTTTGCCTACCGGAGCAACAGGAGTACAGAGGATGCCGTTTCTACAGCGCTGCACTATGTACTCTCACACCTGGATGACAAGAACACCTACGCAAGAATGCTGTTTGTTGACTTCAGCTCAGCATTCAACACAGTTATCCCCTCCAAGTTGATCACTAAACTTGGGAACCTGGGAATCAGTACCTCCACCTGCAACTGGATCATGGATTTTCTGACCAACAGACCCCAGCATGTTAGGTCAGGCCCCAACCGTTCTTCCGTCATCACACTCAACACTGGTGTACCACATGGCTGTGTGCTCAGCCCATTCCTCTACTCCCTCTTCACCCATGACTGCAGGCCTATGTATGGATCCAATTCCATCATAAAGTTCGCAGATGACACCACGATGATTGGACTCATCAGGGACAACGATGAGTCAGATTACAGGGCAGAGGTTGAGCACTTGGCTAGTTGGTGAGCTGACAATAACCTGCTCCTTAACACCAGCAAAACCAAGGAGCTCATAGTGGACTACAGGAAGGAGAGGGGAGAGACACATGACCCCATCCATATCAATGGCATAGCTGTTGAACGTGTCCCCAGCTTCAAATTCCTGGGGACCCACATCTCGGAGGACCTGTCCTGGTCAGTTAACACAACCAGCCTGACCAAGAAGGCCCATCAGCGCCTCTTCTTCTTGAGGACACTGAAGAAGAACCATCTGTCAACTGACATCCTGGGCAACTTCTACCGCTGCGTGATAGAGAGTACCCTGACCAACTGTGCCACAGTCTGGTATAGGAGCTGCTCTGTCGCTGACCGTAAGGCACTGCAGCGGGTGGTGAAAACCGCCCAACGCATCACAGGGACTCCACTTCCAGTTATAGAGGACGTCTACAGGAAAAGATGTCTGCACCGGGCACGCAGCATTCTTAGGGACTCCAACCATCCTGCTCATGGACTGTTCCAGCTTCTCCCCTCCAGAAGGCGTTTCAGAAGCCTTCGGACTAGAACCAGCAGGTTTAGGAACAGTTTCGTTCCAACAGCTGTCACGTTATTGAACTTAGTTCCCCGCTGACTCTCTTACCATCATCTCTTACCATCCTCACCTGTACATAACTGCCCATCTAACTTATTGTACATTATTTGCACATAACAGTATTCTTAACTTTCTGCACTGCTGCATATGTTTGCATATATTTGCTTAAATTGCACATACTGTTAATTACTGCATATACTGCACTGCTGTCCTTTGCACTTCTGATTGGATGCTAAACTGTGTTTCGTTACCTTGTATTCATACATGTGTAATGACAATAAAGTTGAATCTAATCTAATCTAATCTAATCTAATCTAATCAACTTTATCATTATTCTTCAAAATAACGTCTTATACGACAGTCAAGTCTGGTCTGAAAAAAGTTCTAGATTTTGTCCACACATTCAGTTCATCTGTTTTGATTTGAAAATCATGTACAAATTTACTTTCCACCAATATCAGAATACTTAAAACTTAAAAAAAAAATAAATGGTCTTAACATTAGAATGCAAAATGTTACTTTTGGCTCACGTACTGTAACATCAGGGCTGTGTTAAAGGGGCGGGGATTCTCCCAGCATGCTTTGGCAGCGGAGGATTCAAAGGGTGTTATCATTCGTGTGTTCTAAAGTGTTATTGCTGTGTCATTATAACGCAGTTATAATGACACAGCAGTGTTATAAGAAGAGTCAGAGCAGTGATGATCATGCGTTGTGTCACCCTTAGTGAGACGGGGGTCTGTGTGAATGACCTCCCTTCCTGTCTGTGTTGAGGAGGTGTGTTTAAATAAAGCCTGTTTCATCACAGTCATCTCTCCTTTTCTTGTGTGAACCCTCACTACGTCACACTGGTGTCAGGAGTGGGATCATGGAGCAGATGGAAGCCAGGATCAGAGCAGAGATCCAGCAGCTGGAGCGGTTCATCACTCAGTTGGGAATGGACGACAGAGCTGGTACACCGACCCCCAGAGTTGCTCACCGGGATGAACGGAGCAGCGGCCCCGACGGGACCAGCGTACCCCACCTTCTGCCTTTCTCAAGGCAGGGTGGGCTGAGCAGAGCAGATCAGCCCTGCTCACCGCCCTTTTCAGGGAAGGACAGGCTGGCGATTCCACTGCTACCAGGGGCGGCGATCGACCAAGAGGCGACCGTCCCACCCATCCGACAGTGGGCCAAGGTTCTCCGCTTTAACAGTAAAATCCTGCTGGATGACTACCTGGTCCAGGTCGAGCTGGCTGCTGCGTCGAATGGCTGGCCACCTGAAGAAACCGCCGTGCAGGTCGCGCTGGCCCTGGGGGGAAGGGCTCTCCGCACGCTGTCCGATCTCCGGCCCGAGGAACGCCGCAGCTGGCCAGCGCTACAAGGAGTGCTCCGGAGGTGGTTTGGGAGAGTGGCCAGCGCTGAGCACGCCCAGGAACAGCTGGCCATCCGCCAGCGAGGCAGCCGGGAGAGCCTGGGAGCCTACGCAGCAGACATACGGCTGCTGACACGGCGCAGCTACCTGGATTTCGAGCCAGAGGTAGTGGAGAAGCTCGCACTCCGGAACTTCATGCGGGGTCTCCGCCCGGCCCAGCTCCACAGCCACATCCAGATTAACGCCGGGAGCAGCTGGGAGACGGCTGTGGCAGAAGCGGAGCAGGAGGAACCACTAATGGATTGTACATCTGATGCATCGGCACTGAGACAGAGAGCCTTCCAGGCCACGGCTGAGAGCAAGGAGGAGGAGGAGGAGCTGCGGCAGACCATGGTGGCATGCCCACGGAGAAGACGGTTGCAGCGGCACGAGGAAGGGTGCTTCCACTGCGGGGAGCTAGGACACATTGCGCGGTACTGCCCAGCACCCACCCCACGACAAACCGGCCCCTCACCACATTAAACTAGAGCAAGGTGGCATGGACAGGGACCTGCCACCTCCCACAGGCATTGTCCCCGATGAACTGTCATCACATGTGGGCCAAATTGGACACTCACCAGGAATGTACCTACAGTACAGCCTGGACAAAACGCTGACCCAGTGTGCTGCCAGGCACGGACAAGACAGAACAACAGGGGTGGGAACCCACTGGGCGCTGCGTCACCACAGCTACCGGTGAGCACACCAGACTGGGAGGGCGGAGAGTTCTTGTGGTGGGGGTGGCTGGCCAGAACACAAACCACCCGTTCTGGCTGGCTGACATCCAAGACTCCTGCATTATTGGACTCGATCTTCTCCCAGTGTGGAGTTCAAAAATTGAAACCGCCAGATGGGCCCTCCTGCTGGAAACTTGGACCATCATGCTCTGCAGCGGGACCCAGAGGAGGAACCCGGAGGCCTGCGTGATTGAGGGACTGCCAGGACGGACTGAATTGGGCAGGTCACCGCAAGTACTGAACCCAACGGTGCCACCAGCACGAGCAGAGGGAGCACGATCACAGATAGAGACAGCAAGTGGGAGGGCCACAGCGAAGCGGGTCAATGTGTCAGCAGAAACGCCGGACACAATTCAATTCAATTCAACTTTATTTATATAGCGCCATTTCACAACAACAGTCATCTCATAGCACTTTCAACTGCAGGGGGAACCCCCACAGTTGCAGAAAGACCCCAGCAATCAGGCAATCCCCTGTGAGCAAGCACTTGGCGATGGTGGAGAGGAAAAACTCCCTTTTAACAGGAAGAAACCTCCAGCAGAACCATGCTCAGGGAGGGGCAGTCATCTGCTGCGACTGGCTGGGGGGTGAGGGGATAGAGAAGATGAAAAGAACAGACATGTAGAGAGCAAACAGCACGATGGGGACTCAATCTATGGGAGAGAACAAACGGATGTTAATGACCAGCAAAAAAAAAAAAATATTTCATTGAGAGTGAAGAAAGGAGTGAGGCCCAGTGCATTATTGGAGGTCCCCCGGCTGACTAAACCTATTAGCAGCATAACTAAGGGAGGGTTCAGAAACACATGATCCCTCCCTAATTGTAGGCTATATCAAAAAGGTAGGTTTTAGCCCTATTCTTAAAAACAGAGATCGAGTCTGACTCCCGAATCCAGATTGGCAGCTGGTTCCACAGGAGAGGAGCTTGATAACTGAAGGCTCTGCCTCCCATTGTACTTTTGGAGATTCTAGGTATTACAAGTAATCCTGCATTTTGGGAGCGTAGTGCTCTGTTAGGATAATACGGTAGTATCAGATCTTTTAAATAAAAAGGAGCCTGATTTTTTAGAGCTTTGTAAGTAAGAAGAAGGATTTTAAACTTAATTCTAAACTCTATGGGAAGCCAATGAAGGGAGGCCAGAACCGGAGAGATATGATCTCTCTTTCTAGTACCTGTTAAAACTCTTGCAGCAGCATTTTGGATCAGCTGAAGACTTTTTAAAGATGTTTTAGGACAGCCTGATAATAAAGAATTACAGTAATCTAATCTCGAGCTAACAAAAGCGTGGATCAGTTTCTCAGCATCACTCTGAGAAAGGATGCTCCTAATCTTGGTAATATTACGCAAATGATAGAAGGCAGTCTTAGAAACAAATTTAATATGTGAATTGAAGGACAGATCTTGATCAAAAATAATTCCAAGGTTCCTCACAGAGCTATTAAGAGAAAGAGTAACCGCATCCAAACTAAGAGTTTGATTTAGAAAGGTATTTCTAAGGTTTTTTGGACCAACAAGAATGACTTCAGTCTTATCTGAATTTAATAGCAGGAAATTACAAGTCATCCAAGCTTTGATTTCCTTAAGACAGGCTTCTAACTTGGCTAATTGATTACTATCATCTGGCTTCATTGACAGGTATAATTAGTAGTAGTAGATTAGTTTATTTGACAGGGACAGTGCAATAAACATAGACAATTAATCAAAGACAATCAATCTGATGTGTTGCACATAGAGTGTATAGCTATTAGCTAATTTGCAACTCTTGTCCCTGGATGGGCTTTAGAAAAAAGAATCAAGATAAAAATATACACAATAACCACATACATCAATGCAGAAAAATTATAAATACACAATTATAAATATTATAAATATTATAAATACACAAATATAACAGCCTGACTCACCTTTAACATAAATATTATAAATACACAAATATAACAGCCTGACTCACATTTAACACATATAACATAACTCACATTTGCCTATTTCAGGCCTTCCTCCCTCCGTCACTCACTATAAACAAACACATTTATTCCTTCCCTTCATTCACTCTCACTTTGCAGACAAATAATTCATACATGAGTACATTCTTGTTTATTTTTCAGCCAGTTTTTAACATTTTTAGTGAATGTTTTAAAGTCCGTTATTATTTTAATTTCATTTGGCATTGTGTTCCAGATGTGACTGCCCTTTATAGAGAAAGCTGTTTGTCCAAAAGTGGTTCTGCGGTGGAATATTTTACAGTTATTGTTAACAGAACTCCTGGTGGCTCTGCTGCTGTCCTGTCTTTGGACGAAACCAGCAAGTGGCTCGGGTGCTGATTTATGGAAACATTTGAACGTTAATTTCAGAAGACAGAGGTCAATGAAGCTCTCAAAACTCAATAGGTTGTATTTTTTTAAAACATTACAGTGATGCCACCTAATGGGCTTTTTGTCCAAGATTTTTAGGGTTTGATTATATAATGAACCTATATGTCTTATTGTGGAAGGGGCTGCTTGAGCCCAGACTGTCAAACAGTATGATATATGAGAAAAAACCATAGAATGCATATACAGTGCAGCTGCTTCGTAAGGTATGTAATATCTAATTAATTTAAAGCAGTTCAGATTTTTTTTTACTGTTTTTGAAATTTTCTTTATATGAAGATTAAATTTGAGTTGAGGATCTAGTACAATGCCAAGGTATTTGAATTCTGTAGCTAAACTGATGTCATGATCATGTATATTAACTTTAAAATGTTGCAGGTTACATTTTTTGATTGAAAAGCACATTGAGACTGTTTTCTGAAGGTTCAGCAATAGATGGTTCTTGAGGAGCCACTCTTGGACATCAACCATACTTGTAGACAGTACATCTGCAGCCTGTGCTGGAGTCTTGGCAGCTGTGTAAATAACTGCATCATCTGCATAAAGTTGGCATGTTGCAGCTGAGCAGTGTAACGGCAAGCCATTAATAAAAATGCTGAAAAGTAAAGGACCAAGAATGGACCCTTGTGGGATACCCATGCGGTTGTTTAAAAATGAGGATTTATCCTGGTGAACTTTTACACACTGTTCTCTATTCTGGAGATAAGATGCAAACCATTCTAATGTATTTGGGGAGAAGTTAAAAGATACCATTTTGGATAAAAGCAAACTGTGGTTTACAGTATCGAAAGCCTTTTGGAGATCTAGAAAAACAGCTCCTACCACATTACCCCTGTCCAAGGACTGTTTGACGTTTTCAATAAGGCAACAATTTGCTGTTTCTGTTGAGTATCCTGGTCTAAAACCAAATTGATGTGGATGAAGAAGTTGACTGTCTTGTAAGTAGTCTATCAGCTGTGTAGCTACAACTTTTTCAAGAACCTTAGATAGGACTGGTAAGATAGAGATTGGGCGGTAATTGCATATATCGTCTTTACTGCCTGATTTATGAACTGGTATGACGACAGCTTTTTTCCAGCCAGATGGAAATGTACTAGACCTAATGGAGAGATTAATGAGATGAGTCAGTGGTTTGATTAATATTTTGCTGTGCATTTTGAGAAAGGAGGTGCTCATATTGTAGATATCACTAGTTTTTGAGTTTGACAGTGTTTTAACAATACCAGCAATTAACTTCTCATTTACCTCATCGATGTGAAAAGTATCTGTTGGGAGTATGGAATTTGTGTTGTTGAGCACATTTGGCAGCACAAAAATTTTTGTTAAGTCTTCCACAGAGCCCACAAAGTGTGAATTAAATTCATTTGCCAAAGTAGCCTTGTCACTGACGGTCTTGCCATTGATTCTAAGTTCCTTTACCCCCTTCTGATCGTTTTTTTTATTAGTTAAGTTATTTAAATGCCTCCATAGGGAACTGTTGCTACCCTTTGCATGATCTATCAGTTTATTGTAATAAGATATTTTTGATTTTCGCAGCTCATGTACCACTTTATTTCTTAAACTTTTGTACACAAGGTGATCATTTTGTAGTTTGGAGGTTAGTGATGTTTTCAGTGCATAGTCTCGCCTCTTCATAAGTTTTCTTATTTCATTATTTAACCATGGTAGGCTAATCTTCTGTTGTCTACTTTTAATTTGCTTTGAAAATTTTTCTATAGACTTTGTGATTGTTGCAGTTATAAAATTACAACAATCATCTACTTCACATGTTGCCATGAGCTGCTCCCAATTTTGATTCTCTAAGTAATGTTCAAACTCCTCATTTTTTGATTTGGGGATAATAAAATTTGATTTGTCAATATCGACTCCCCCAAAATACTGTAGTCGCTTTTTAGTAAGTTTCCTGACAGCAAGAACCATGTTATGATCTGAGAGACCAGTTACAAGATTATAGGTTCTGGTTATTCGTTCTGGTTTATTAGTAAATACCATGTCAATAAGTGTTCTGGATTGTTTGGTTATCCTGGTGGGTCCTTTGATGATTTGCTGGTAATTAAATTTAGTCATGAGGCTTTTCAGTTTTTGTTTGTCTTTTTTATCAGACCAGTTGATATTAAAGTCACCATGAATTATTGTTTCTCTGTTCTTCTCAAGTTGTTTAACCAGATCACTTAATTCATTATAAAAGGAAGAGTTGTGTGACGGTGGGTTGTACACTACTGCAATGTTGAAATTCATTACCGGAGAGAGACATACATTAACAGCTAAACATTCAAGTGAAGTATTCAAATCAACCAGTTGACATTTATATTTCTCTTTGATGTAAATTAAAACACCTCCTCCCCTCCCTACCTGCCTGTCTTTTCTAAAACACTGGTAGCCCACAATATCGATCATATTAGTGTCTATGTTACTGTGTAGCCAGCTTTCTGAGAGACAAAGGTAGTCCAGATTTGAGTCCAACAGCAACACCGAAATCTCATCTCTTTTGGGGATTATGCTCCGTATGTTTAAATGACCGCCGAGGATCCCCTTTGGTTTAGCCTTGGTGTCCCAAAGAACTCGTGCATGATTAACAGTTTGGAAAAATAAATGTTGTTTTTGCTTTTGTACAGCTCGGTTTTGTGCTAACCCAGTGGTCTGCTGTTTAATAGTGGCAGGTCCAGGGTTAAGGTGAATATCTCCTGCCAGAAGTAGCAGAACTAACAGAACTTTAACTGTATATCCTCTGCCATATTGTGATTTTTGCTTAACAGCCATGTTCTTAATTTGGAAGTTTTTGCTCAGGGCTTTTAAAGACCACATAGAGTGTAGGGTGAGATGTCCAAGCCCAAATCCATACAGATAAAACTTTTTAACTTCACCTTTGGTTGAGTTTGTCGGAAAATCCTTCTTGTTGCAGGTCCAGACACACAAAGACAAAACGAAGAGGAAGTAGAGAAGTAGAGAAGGCTTATTAGTGGTGCCCATCAGCCCACTTTTTAATCCGGTGGCAGCCATCTTCAGTTCTTCTTGGAAAGAAGGAAAAGGAAAATCTGTGGATAGTAAAATAAATTCTGCTTATTGTTACTGCTAATTGTGCTAATTGTGTGTCATCTTCATAACAATGAAACTGTATACAGTGCTTTCTAATAATGTTGCCTAACGGAAGCATATATAAACTAGAAAAGCACTCGGAGAGCGGAGACCTCCGCCAAGCGCTGCAGTTCCGCCCATACAGTCTTGAGATTCCTTGATTATGAAAACATATGAGAAGCAGAGGTTCAGTAGTTATTCACGAAAATGGCATTTTCCGTAATGGCGGCCACAGTTCCTCCCATACAGTGTTTGTGTGTACGTTTTCAGATTCCTTGACCATGAAAACATATGACTAGCAATTGGATTGACAATGATAGGATTAGTGGTTCAGTAGTTATTGTGGAAAATGGCATTTTCCATAATTGCGGCCACAGTTCCTCCCATACAGTGTTTGTGTGTACGTTTTCAGATTCCTTGACCATGAAAACATATGAGTAGCAATTGGAATGACAATGATAGGATTAGTGGTTGAGTAGTTATTCACGAAAATGGCATTTTGCGTCATGGCGGTTTAGAGCTACAGTTCCCCCCATACAGTGTTTGTGTGTACGTTTTCAGATTCCTTGACCATGAAAACATATGACTAGCAATTGGATTGACAATGATAGGATTAGTGGTTCAGTAGTTATTCTTGAAAATGGCCTTTTCGGTAATGGCGCCAACAGTTCCCCCCATACAGTGTTTGTGTGTACGTTTTCAGATTCCTTGGCCCTGAAAACATATGACTAGCAATTGGATTGACAATGATAGGATTAGTGGTTCAGTAGTTATTCACAAAAATGGCATTTTGCATAATGGCGGTTTTCTTGTGGACGGTGATCCAGAGCACCACCAAAATCTAATCATCTGTAGGATACCCCATTTCTGACAATCTGTGAAAATGTCATGAAAATCCGTCCATAACTTCTTGAGTTATCTTGGTAACAGACAAACAAACAGACAAACAAACAAACAAACAAACAAACAAACAGACAAACCAACGCCGATGATCACATAACCTCCCCCTTTGGCGGAGGTAACTAAAAAGAGTAGAGCCTAGCACAGATCCCTGTGGAACTCGATGACTAAGCTTTGAGTTGAAAGAAAACTCATTATTTACATGAACAAACTGGAACCTATCAGATAAATAAGATCTAAACCACTGCAACGAAGTTCCATTAAGTCCAACATAGTGTTCTAATCTATCAAGTAGAATATTATGATCGATAGTATCAAAAGCTGCACTAAGGTCTAAAAGGACAAGTACAGAAACCAGTCCATTATCAGATGCAATGAGGAGGTTGTTAGTGACCTTTGCTAAAGCTGTTTCAGTACTATGATGGATTCTAAACCCAGATTGAAACTCTTCAAGTAAACCATTTCCCTGCAGGTGGTCAAATAATTGCGTAGCAACAACTCTTTCTAAGATTTTTGAAATGAAAGGGAGATTAGAGATTGGTCTATAGTTAGCTAAAGCTCCTGGATCTAGCGTTGGCTTTTTGAGTAAGGGTTTAATTATAGCCATTTTAAAAGCCTGTGGTACATGGCCTAAAGTTAATGAAGAATTGATTATATGAAGAATAAAGCTACCAATAAGTGGGAAGACTTCTTTAAATAACCTGGTAGGAATAGGGTCTAAAAGACAAGTTGAAGGTTTGGATGAGGAAACTATTTTGTCTAACTGACAAAGGTCGATTGGAGTAAACTCATCAAGACAGACATCAGTTGAAGGAGTTGTAGTTGTTACTGTATTTAAGTTAACTGTGGGAAGAATCTGATTGATTTTATCTCTGATGGATGAAATTTTATTATTGAAAAAGTTCATAAAGTCCTGACTAGTAAGCTCTAAGGGAATGCTAGGATTGACAGCATCCTGACTCTTTGTCAACCTGGTTACAGTGCTGAAAAGAAACCTGGGATTGTTCTCTTCTATTAATGCAGAATAATAACTCGTTCTAGCTTTTCTAAGAGATTTTTTATAGAATAAAAGATGATTTCTCCAAGCTAAATAGATTTCATCTAAATTAGTGGAGTGCCATTTTCTTTCTAATTGACGAGTCTTCTGTTTTAAGCTACGAGTTTCTGTGTTGAACCAAGGAGTTAGAAATCTCTGGTTAGAATTTTTCTTTTTTAAGGGGGCCACCAAGTTTCGAGTCTGATGCAGAGAAGCTGTAACACTATCCACCATGTTATCAATTACAGAAGGAGCAAGCTGTCTATAGCTTATTTCCATTGTGTTGACACATGGCATAGAGGAAACAATCTGCATAAATTTGGTAACAGCATCATCTGAGAGGCATCTACTGTAATAATACTTTTCTTTAGGAGCCAAATAGTCAGAAATAGTAAAATCAAAGGTTAACAGACAATGGTCTGACAGTACAGGGTTATGAGGAGACACTACAAGATTTTCTATTTCTATGCCATATGTCAGAACAAGGTCCAATGTATGGTGGAGGTAATGAGTAGAATTTCCTACTTTCTGAGAAAACCCAATCAAGTCTAATATTGAATTAAATGCCACATTAAGGCAGTCACTATCTACATCCACGTGTATATTAAAGTCCCCTACTATAATTATTCTATCAGATTTCAGCACTAAATCAGCTAAGAAATCAACAAATTCGGATAAAAATTCTGAGTAGGTTGATGGGGGACGATAAACTATGGCAAATAAAATTGGGTTTAACCCAAAATTGCTAAAGTGCCCAATACTGAGGACCAGGCCCTCAAAGGAATTATAACATGTTTTTTGCTTTAGATTGACTAGTAATTTGGAATGGTAAATTGTTGCTACTCCTCCTCCGTGACCAGAACTTCTGGGATTTTGACAGTTTAAATAACCAGAGGGAGTTGATTCATTTAAACCAACATAATCCTCTTGCCCTAACCAAGTCTCTGGAAGGGATATAAAATCAATCTGATGATCAATTAACAGATCATGGACTAAAAGAGACTTGGAAGTTAGAGACCTAATATTTAATAAACCACATTTAATTTTTAAATTATGAGGAGGAACAGAGGCCAAATCATTCAATTTAGAGGCTTTATGTTTAATTTGAGTTTTACCAATATTTTGCTTAATCACTTTGGGATGCTTATATATTATATTTTTATTAACTTTGGAGGGAGCAGACAATGATTCTCTGATGGGGAAGACAGGGGCTAAGTTGAGGGGTGGCGGATGAAGAGGAGCTGCAGAGAGGCGTGTAAGACTGCGACTCTGCTTCCTGGTCCCAACTCTGAGTTGTCAAGATTTTGGAAATTTGGATAAAAAAGATGCCAGATTGTTAGATAAATGAGAAGCACCATCCAAAGTGGGATGAATGCTGTCTCATCTCATAAGACCAGGTTTTCCCCAGAATGAGCTCCAATTGTCAATGTAGCCCACGTCATTTGCTGGACACCACACAGACAGCCAGCGGTTCAAGGATGACGAGCGGCTAAACATGTCATCACTGGTCAGATTGGGGAGGGGCCCAGAGAATACTACAGTGGCAGACATCGTTTTTGCAAAGTCACACACCGATTCTACATTAAGTTTCGTGACTTCTGACTGCCGGAGACGGATGTCATTAATGCCAGCGTGAATAACAATTGTGGAGTATTTACAGTTACTTTTAGCCAGCATTTTCAAATTTGACTCGATGTCACCTGCTCTGGCCCCAGGAATGCATTTGACTATAGCCGCTGGAGTCTCTAGGTTCACATTTCTGACTATAGAGTCGCCAATGATCAGAGTTTTTTCCTCAGCGGGTGTGTGAAAATTGGTGCAGCAAAGCGAGACCAGAGTTTCAATTTGTCCAATTTATTTCAACTTACAAGTGATAGTCTCCAGTCCAGGAAATCATCTGACACAATTCTTCAGAACAAATGCACTTCGTTAACCAAGAAGCATATCAAGAACCATAAGCACTCTGCAATCAGCAATACAATGCCATGCAATACCTTGCAATACATGCAATACATGTTACTCGATATCTCACACCTGCTATATAATGCATGAGATAATTAGAGGTGATTAGCCCCTACCATAATCCCAGGTAAAACAATCATCATTCCTATTCTTAACACATACCCACTAACTTCTAAAAGTACATAAATAATTTCCCCAAGCATACACAATATAAATATAAATAACATACAATAAATAGCAAATATAAATAATTCAATAAATAACTTTAACCCCTATTTACAAATATTAAACCACCCCTCTAACTTACCATACATGTTTGCTCCCTGCTGGTGTCCTATATAAGGCCCTCAACCCCTTGCAGAGTCTTTTGCCTGAACTCTCACAGGAAGCATGTTGGCAAAGGTATGTGAAATAAATTATTTTACCAAATACTTAATCATAATAATTATCTCCCAAGGGCATTCAAATAAACAAAGACAAATCCCAAACACTGTGTGCATCTTAACAAACAATCATACTGACATTTACAACAATACAAATATAACATAATCATACAACAAGACATACAGTGGTGACATCCCATCGTCACATTTCCTCCCCCCTTTCCCGAGAGTACAGTACTCTATGGGTCATGTTCTCTAGAAAGGTTATCAGCTACAAGGTTGGTTTTCCCTGCCACATACCGAACAGTAAAATTATATGGCTGAAGGGACACATACCACCCTGTAAGACGACTGTTCACATCTTTCATTCTGTCCAACCACTGTAGGGCCCGATGATCTGTCTCCAACAAAAAATGACACCCTAAAAAATAGTATTTTAGAGACCCTATTGCCCATTTCATAGCAAGACATTCTTTTTCTACAGTAGAATATCTTGTCTCCCGGTCCAACAACTTACGGCTCAAGAACAGCACTGGGTGTCTCTCTCCCTTCTCCTCCTGGAGAAGTACTGCTCCAATGCCAACCCCTGAAGCATCAGTCTGTAAAATGAACGGGTGAGCAAAGTCTGGACTGTAGAGAACCTTCTCCCCAGAAATAGCCCTCTTCAAATCCTCAAACGCTCTGTCACACTCCTCTGTCCATTTTACCTTATTTGGTGCTGAAGCCTTAGTGAGGTCAGTCAGCACTGCTGCTCTTTCAGCAAAGTGGGGGATGAACTTGCTATACAATCCTACCATTCCCAAGAATGATCGTACTTTCTTTTTTGTGGTGGGTACAGGGTAGGTCCGAATGGCATCCACTTTACCTACTCGTGGTCTAATGACCCCCTGACCAACCACATGTCCCAGGTACTCCACCTGCTGTTGTCCGAATGCACATTTGCGTGGGTTGATTGTCACAGGGATGGCAACAGGAAATTCTGATTTCAGCTGAAATCTAATTTGGTCGATAGACTTATGGGGGGCCGGGGGGGGGGGGGGGGGGCGCAGCCCCCCTGAAGCTGGGAGGTTTTCAGTAAAACAGAAGTAATTTAGACTGAAAAAAATGATTAAAAAAAATGAAATACTAGACTTAGATAAATCATTAAATTTAATGAAAAGTTAACTTACTTTTTCTTCAATGTTGTCTCACTGTCTTTAGTCCAACATATTTAACAGTTCTACAAGAGTTTATTACAATATTTACACTGGTCACCAAGTCACTTCTAATGTGAAACTTTCTTCCTTTTGGCAGCAAGCTGTGTCAGTCTCTGAACTTTGTACTTCATCTCCTTTTCTGGTTTCTTCAGAAATTGTCCGAGTGTTTCTGTTACCTCGTCAAACTTTGAGCCAATTTTCACTGCAGTCCCCCAGTGGGGTCCGGGGCAGAGCCCCGGTGGGGGGGCAAGGGGGGCAAAGCCCCCCGAAGCTCCTGGGTTTTTATGATTTTTAAGTACCAGAACTGTGCTTAAATGACATAAAACAAACAGCTGAATGCCACTTATTACTGTATAATATTGACTTATGTTCCAAGAAGATAGCATTCCTAAAATATTCCAACAAGCATTATCCATCACATGCTTTAACACTTGATCAAATCAAAATCAGTTAATTTTATCTATGCCAAAGTCCCCCAGTGTGTGACATCTTTGACTGCTTTATCTACTGTGGAAGATTGTTTCAAAAACACTGATCCCAAAGAATAGTTGCTCCGCCGAATGGCAAGGTAGTGGGCATGGTTTTTCACTTTTGATGCGTGGTCTGACAGCGCCACACATCCACGCGATCCATAGTTAATCAGCTCTTTACAATACACACAAAAAGCTTTTCCTGCCATGTCTGGTTTCTTCAAAAATTGTCCGAGTGTTTCTGTTACCTCGTCAAACTTTGAGCCAATTTTCACTTTTACCGTCACTTTTCTCTCAAGCCAATTCCATCGGAACTTTTTGACACTTCTATTTCTGCCACTGATGACTCCTGATCCTTCGATACAAATTTCATAATTCCGCTGAAAATATTACCGAAAGCTCAAAATTCCAACGCAAACACACCGATGACAAAGCATACAACGAGCCATTTCATTGGTCCAAATTTGCAACTATCCAATCGCAGGGCTGTTTACACATAACATCCGGGTTTATCGCGGGAAACTCACCCGGGAAAACGCTGAGCGCTAATGTATTGTGTTGATTTTCGCTAAAATCGGTGACAATAAGGTACCTTACCATCCATCTTCCATCTTCTACCACTTTTCCGGAGGTCCGTGTCGCGGAGGCAGCAGTTCAAGCAGAGAAGCCCAGACTTCCCTCTCCCCAGCCACCTGCTCCAGCAGCCATGACTTTTTTTGACAAAGCAACAACGAGCCATTTGATTGGTCCAATCATTTCCAATTATCCAATCGCAGGGCCATTTACAGCAGTAGCATGAGTACATAACATCCGGGTTATCGCGGAAGACTGTCACTCAGGGAAGCGCCGAGCGCTTTTGTAATCATATTAATTTTTGCTAAAATCATAAATCGGCGGAAATCCGCGGATCGGCGGAAAATTGCCATCCCTGTTGTCAGTCCTGCCCTCTTAATCAACTGTAGGACCTGCCTAAGGTGTACCAAATGTTCTTCCCAGGTCTGACTATAAATGACCACGTCATCCAGATAGGCAGCCGCAAAGTTCGATACTCTCCTTAATACTTGGTCCATCAGCCACTGAAACATTGCCGGTGCCCCCTGAAGGCCAAATGGCATGACCCTAAATTGGAAACTGCCATAAGGTGTTTTAAAGGCTGTAAGTTCCCTTGTTTCTGGTGCCAATGCCACCTGCCAATACCCCTTGCATAAGTCCAAAGTAGAAATAAATCTAGCCTTGCCCACTTTCTCTAATAATTCGTCAATCCGGGGCAAATCAAATCAAACTTTATTGTCATATTGCTGTACATACAACTGTAGTGCAGGCAAGATGAAATTGCGTTTCTCTCGGCATCCATATAAGAAGCAGCATGATTAAGACACACTCCCACATAGCTCCCACCCCCCATCCATTCACACATCCCTGAGACATACTTGGGGAAAAAGAATAACTAACTATAATATACAAAATGTCCATAGGTGCAGTAGTGTGTATGTGAGATTCCGGGTCAGCTGTTCAGCATCCTGACAGCTTGTGGGAGGAAGCTGTTGATCAGTCTGGTGGTTCTGCCTCTGATGCTCCGGAATCGTTTACCAGATGGAAGAAGTTCAAAGTGTTTATGCAGAGGGTGAGAACGGTCCTTGACAATGTTCAGTGCCCTGCTCCTACAACGGTTCTGAAAAAGTTCTTGGACAGAGGGGAGGGAGACTCCAATTACCCTCTCCGCCCCCTTGACTATTCTCTGCAGGGCTTTTTTGTCTGACATACTGCAGCTGGAGTACCATGTAGCAATGCAGTACGTCAGAACACTCTCCACCACACCTCTGTAGAAGGTCCTGAGGATGCAGATGGGGAGAGAGGCCTGTTTGAGTTTCCTCAAGAAGTGTAGTCTCTGCTGAGCTCGCTTCCTGATCTCCAAGGAATTCTTGCTCCAAGTCAGGTCCTGCGAGATCTGCACTCCGAGGAACTTGATGTTCTCTACTCTCTCCACTAAATGGCCGCCGATGCTGAGGGGGACGTGCTCAGGCTGTGACCGCCGGAAGTCGATAATCATCTCCTTTGTTTTGTCCACGTTGAGCACCAGAATGTTCTCCCTGCACCAGCCCTCCAGGTCTCTCACTTCTTCCCTGTACATTGATTCCTCATCCCTCTGAATAAGTCCCACCACCGTGGTGTCATCTGCAAACTTAATAATCTGGTTCCCCTCGTGTTTGGATACACAGTCATGTGTTAGAAGTGTAAACAACAGTGGACTGAGTACACAGCCTTGAGGGGTTCCGGTACTCAGCGTGACAGAGTTGGAGATGTTGTTTCCAACCCAGACAGACTGAGGTCTCTCAGTCAGGAAATCCAGGATCCAGAGACATGTGGCAGTGTTCAGACCGAGAAGGAGTAATTTCTCTATCAGTCTCTGGGGAATAATGGTGTTGAATGCTGAACTGAAATCAGTGTACAGGAGTCTGGCGTAGGTGTCTTTCTGGTCCAGGTGGGTGATGACAGAGTGTAGGGTGGTGACTATAGCATCCTCCGTGGAGCGGTTTGAACGATATGCAAACTGGAGCGGGTCGTGTGATGCAGGGAGGCAGGCTGTGATGTGTGGTTTGACAAGCCGTTCAAAACACTTCATCACAATTGGTGTAAGTGCAACAGGACGATAGTCATTCAAACATGACACCACTGGTTTCTTTGCCACCGGTACAATGATAGAGGTCTTGAAGCATCTGGGAACGATGGCCTGACTCAGGGAGATGTTATAAATGTCAGTCAGGACATCCGCCAACTCGCTCGCGCAGTCTTGGAGCACACGTCCCGGAATGTTGTCTGGACCTGCAGCTTTGCGTTGGTTGATTCTGGATAGGGTCCTCCGTGTGTCCGCTGTGTTAATGGTAAAAGCTGGTCCGACCGATGGTGGGAGTGGGCCGGCCCTCCCTCTGATTGTCGAGTTTGATGCTTCAAAACATGCAAAGAAGTCGTTAAGCCTGTCTGGAAGCGAAGCGTCGTCATCATCGACCCCCTGCCTAGACTTAAAGCCCGTCAGTGTCCGAACTCCCTGCCACATCTGCTTGGTGTTCCTAGTGTCACAGAGGTGTCCCTGGATTTTCTCCGCATAGGCGCGCTTTGCCACCTTAATTCCCTTTGAAAGCGCAGACCTGGCTGAGCGGAGGGCAATCCTGTCCTTCGCTCTGAACGCTGCATCTCTGGCTTTAAGCAGCGAGCGCACCTCTGCAGTCATCCAGGGCTTATGATTACCCCGCATTGTGATGGTCTTCACTGTAGTGACATCCTCTGTGCACTTCGCGATGTAGCTGGTGACCGAATCAGCATACTCCTCCACATCTGTCCTGTCTTCCTGGGAGGCTGCTATTTTGAAGATCCTCCAGTCTGTGTGATGAAAACAATCTTGCAGTGCAGAGGTTGCACTCTCTGGCAAAATCCTGATTTGTTTCACTGCTGGCCTGCTGCGCTTCAATAAAGGTTTGTAGGCAGGAACCAGCATCACGGACATGTGATCAGAACGGCCGAGATGGGGGCGGGGTAACGCTTTATATGCATCTGTGTTTGTGTACACTAAGTCCAACATATTCTCTCCTCTGGTCTTAAAGTCTACACATTGTTTAAACTTGGGGAGCACAGTCTTTAAGCTGGTGTGGTTAAAATCCCCCGCAACCACCACAAAACTGTCCGGGTGTGACATTTGGATTTTACTGATTGCATTGTGCAGTTCCCCGAGTGCCTTCTTAGCATTAGCTTTAGCGTTAGCGCTCGGCGCTATGTAAACACCAACTACAAACACGTTGCCGAATTCCCTCGGCAGATAAAAAGGCCGACAAAAGGCATGGGGTATGACTCAAATTTAGATACTGAGTTAAGGTATCTGAAGCCCATGCAAGAATCTTAATGAGCCGTCCTTTTTGGGGACCAGCACAATCGGGCTACACCACTCACTGACTGACTCCTCAATCACTCCCAGCTGCAACATCAAGTCAATTTCTGTTTTCATTTTTGGGACCAATCGTTCCGGGATCCTATACAATTTTCTACGTGGAACAGTTTCCTCTTTCAAATAAACCTTATGACGTACCAATGTGGTGAAACCAGGTCTCTCCTGAAACAATTCTGGATCCAATAATGTCTCTAACTCTCTCTGCTGATCCACCTGCAAATGAGACACTTGAAATAAATAAGGCTCTGACACATTTGTGGGAAAGGACTGTTCCTTCTCCTCATCCACTTCCGTCGCACAGATCAAGAGCTGATGTGTCTCCTGAAGAGCAGGCTGCTGCTGCTGATGACCAGGCTGCTGAAACTCTTTCAATAAGTTAATGTGGAAGGTCTGATATTTTACCTTCCTGTCAGGCATATATAGTTCATATGTCACTGAACTTAGTTTTTTTAGAAATTTCATATGGCCCCTGCCATCGAGCCAACAGCTTACTGTCACACGAGGGCAGCAGTAACAAAACTTGTTGTCCTGGGTGAAAACCCCTTTTTCTGGCCTTCTTGTCATACCAAGTTTTTTGTTTGGCCTGCGCTGTCCTCCTGCCAAAGCAGTCACTCGATCCAGTTTCTCTCTCATTTTAATGACATAAGAGACCACATTGTCCTGATCACTCGGTGGACTCTCCCAGTGCTCCTTTAATAAATCCAGTGGGCCCCTCACCTGACGACCATAAAGTAGTTCAAAAGGTGAGAACCCTGTTGAAGCCTGGGGCACCTCCCGGTAAGCAAACAGTAAATAAGGTACCCATTGATCCCAATCTCAGCCCGTTTCAGAAACAAATTTCCGCAGCATATTTTTAAGAGTCTGATTGAATCGCTCCACTAGTCCATCAGTCTGCGGGTGATAAGGGGTGGTCTTAATACCCTTAATACCCAACAGCTTATACACTTGCTGCAACAGTTTGGACAAGAAATTTGTTCCACAGTCTGTCAGAACTTCTCTAGGTATGCCTACCCTTGAAAACAACTGGATAAGGCAGTTAGCAACCTGCCTAGCCTTAATAGATTTCAGGGGAAAGGCTTCTGGGTACCGAGTCGCATAGTCACAAATTACAAGAATGTATTTATTACCCGAGGAGCTTCTCTCTAGGGGGCCAACTATATCCATCCCTATTCTGTCGAATGGTGTTCCAATAATGGGTAATGGTTGCAGTTGGGCACGTGCTACTCCCCTAGATGCTGTAATCTGACATACTGAACATGTCGTGCAGAACTCCTTTATCTGGGTATACATTCCCAGCCACACAAACCTTCTAGCAATTCTCTGTAGAGATTTTTGGAATGCTAGATGACCTGACCAAGGGATAACATGTCCCAGTTCCATAATTTTTGGTGTGAGGTTCTGTGGTAAAGCTATGGCCATAACTTCACCATGCTGTTGATATAGAATGCCCTTTCTAATGACATACAAGGCCTCAGCCAAACAATCAGTTTTACCCTGTTTCACACCCTCAATCTCCGAGACTTTATCAAACCAAGGTTTAAGTGTTGGATCAGCCTTCTGCAATGTAGCTATGTCAGGAGGGATGTCAAACTCTACTGACTGGCTTAATTGTGGTGTTTCTTCACCCAAGTTCTTTGCTGACACTAACACCTTATCTCTTCTCTTCTGAGCCTTGGATTTGTGTTGCTTAATAGGGCCTGCCTCTATCTCAGAATCATAAAATGGTAATTCCTGAAGAGCATTGGCAGCCCTCTGTGTCCTCTGTGCCCTAGTTGTCACCATATTACAGTTTTTCACCACAGGTGTGTTTACTCTCTGCTCAGCAGCGCCACCTGCCTGTCTCTCCTCCGTTTGTTCCCCTCTAACCTGTTGTATGATGTCCAACAAAGTTGGAATATCATTGCCAAGAATAACGGGATACGGCAAATCAGGCACAAGAGCTACAGGAAGGAGATAAGTTTGACCCCCTACTGTTAAATAAACCTCAGCGGTCGGGTACAGTTTCTTATCCCCATGGACACAACTGATATTTATTCCTGAGTCATTCCACAAATCCCTAGGGACCAAACTAGGTAGCACAACTGTTTGAAAACAGCCTGAATCTAACAGGGCCTCTTCACACTGACAATTAAGCAACACTTTTGATTTATATACTCCACTGTGCACTGAAGCTGAACAAATTTCCTTCCTGCCCTTCAGAGAGAACAGTCGCTTTTTCTTCAGCTCCCTCTTTCACCCTCCTTCACCCTCCCTAACTGAGAATCCCAGCTTGCTGTCTTGTCTGCGTCGCTGTTCTTCTGGCTGAATCTTGATCCAAATGAAAAAATGGATTTGGTGAGCGGCTTTAATAAAATTAACAACTTTTTACATAAATTTGGGCCAGGGGGAGCCCCTATGGAGAGACCCATGGATTGGAACACATGTGTCTGCATGATTCGACTGATGATGTGGAAACAACATCTATCTGGTTTGGCACGATCACAGGATTTTCTGCTGATTGGCTCTGGAGTTTCCTGGTGTATTGAAAATTTAACTAGAAGAGCTAATCAAAGCGGTCCCGGCGTAGCTGCTTCTTCAACAATTCGACTAGACGGGGGAGAGCACTAACTGACGGCAAGATTACATGGAAATTACCATCTGGCATGCACTGTAGAGAGATGGAGTCTGCCGGACATGCTTCCCATGTTTAGAAGGGAAACATCTGGAGTAGCTTTGGTGCCCTCCAAGAATGGATTTAAAGCCTATGTATGGAAATTATGAACACAGTATTGAAAGAGCTGTAAATTCTATGCTGTCAGTGATCTGTGTTATCAGACCTTGAATTCGGTGCCTTGTTGACTATTTTCCTCCTCGATTAAGACAAAACAGAAGATTGTGCTTCTCTTCATAAACATTCTGGTGTGCTACAATCTGAACTCAGGGACATGTGACTGGCTCAGGAAATTTCCATCTGCCATGCCTCAAGGACATGCTTCCGAGTTTCAGACACTAAGACATAACATCTCGGCTGGGAGAGATTTGTTGCCTCCAGTAACTGATAAACACCCACCTGCATTCAACATACACGAATACACTGATTCACTTATACTGAATTACATCCATTCATTCACTGATCCTCTCTGACTTTGGTTCTGTTGTCTGCTAAATGTGCATTGAGGTTTTTTTTTTCCTGCAATCAAAATTTCGCTCACTTACTGAACGAAAATTTGATAAACATGTTTTTTTCTCTCGCCTACTGTGTCATTATCCCTTCTCTTTTTTTTTTCTTTCTTCTTTATGACTGGCGCCTAGCGGCTGCCCCGGCCTTGGATGCACTCTGCAGAGCGTGCCCAAATGCCAATTCACGTTTCGTTACCTTGTATTCATACATGTGTAATGACAATAAAGTTGAATCTCAATCTCAATCTCAATCTCAAGTGGGTCTAGGAACTGAACATAACAGTGACGGTTTCTGATTCCTTGTGGCAGGACATGAGTATTGGGCGTGACCGATTTTATTGCACTCATAACAGCATATATCCTTATTTGCAACAACTCGTGACTTTTTGCTATTATCATATTTGCTGTTTGTGATCTGACTGGGCCTGGAATACAACCTATTTCGAGCTGGACCACCCCTTTCACCCTCATTAAACTCACTCTGAGTGGTGAAAAATCTGTCACGGCCGAGAGTAGGTCTCCTGCTCCCAGACCTGGCTGACAGAAAATCCTCTGCCAGACGAGCAGCGTCCTCTGCTGTCTTTGGGTCCCGCTCTTGTATCCAGACTCCCAGTTCCGGGTTCACCATACGCAAAAACTGTTCCAAAATTAGTTGTTCCATAATGTCTTTTAACGATAGGGTCTCTGGTTTGATCCATTTATATAACAAGTCTTTCAAGCGTACATAAAGTTCACGAGGAGTTTCGTCCTGGTAAATGTCCAAGGACCGAAACCTCCTCCTATAAGTGTCAGATGTGATTTCAAACTTATTCAAAATAGCTTCTTTAACTTTTCCATAATTATCTGTGTCAGCAACATCCATCAGAACACATGCGCTCCGCGCTTTACCTGTAAGTAGAGGAGCAAGGTGGATAGCCCACTTTTCTTCCCTCCAGCGGCAGACTGTAGCGATCCTCTCAAACTTCGTCAGGTAGTGTTCTATGTCGTCCTCGCGTGAGAGAGGATTCAGCCTGGGCTCGTGGTGCACTGGTGTCCTCCTCGGCTGCACCTGCAATGGCAAATCTTCCTCCTGCGTGCCGACCCGACTGGCCGTCACCCTGGGGTCCTCCCCTGAGGCGCCGTCGTCACCACCATGCTCCGCCCGGCTCTCGTACTCCTCTCTCAGCTCCGTAAACTGCAACTCCATCTGATGAATTTGTTCATTCACAGCCTGCCACCTTTGGTCACGGAGAGCGGCTTCTTCCTCCAGCTGGCGGTCTCTGAGAGTCAGCGAACGCACCACAGATTTCACCAGGCTCGTTAGCTCCTCGAGCTCCCCAGTCCGCTGACTCCCGGCTCCTCATCCGTCATACCTGCATCCAGGTCAGAACGCTCCTCCTGCCTCACTTTCCTTCTGGCCATGGATTCTTCCATCCACCGAACACTACGACGTTCTGAACACGGACCACCGCTGCCACCAAATGTGAAAATTTGGTGCAGCAAAGCGAGACCAGAGTTTCAATTTGTCCAAATTTTTTCAACTTACAAGTGATAGTCTCCAGTCCAGGAAATCATCTGACACAATTCTTCAGAACAAATGCACTTCGTTAACCAAGAAGCACATCAAGAACCATAAACACTCTGCAATCAGCAATACAATGCCATGCAATACCTTGCAATACATGCAATACATGTTACTCGATATCTCACACCTGTTATATAATGCACGGGATAATTAGAGGTGATTAGCCCCTACCATAATCCCAGGTAAAACAATCATCATTCCTATTCTTAACACATACCCACTAACTTCTAAAAGTACATAAATAATTTCCCCAAGCATACACAATATAAATATAAATAACATACAATAAATAGCAATATAAATAATTCAATAAATAACTTTAACCCCTATTTACAAATATTAAACCACCCCTCTAACTTACCATACATGTTTGCTCCCTGCTGGTGTCCTATATAAGGCCCTCAACCCCTTGCAGAGTCTTTTGCCTGGACACTCACAGGAAGCATGTTGGCAAAGGTATGTGAAATAAATTATTTTACCAAATACTTAATCATAATAATTATCTCCCAAGGGCATTCAAATTAACAAAGACAAATCCCAAACACTGTGTGCATCTTAACAAACAATCATACTGACATTTACAACAATACAAATATAACATAATCATACAACAAGACATACAGTGGTGACATCCCATCGTCACAGGGTGTGTCGTTGAGCGGGGAAAAATGATTAGAAATGTGAACAGGTTGGTGGTGTACCGGGGCTTTGCGACTAGGCTTCCTTCTCACCGTCACCCACCCAGTCTCCTCGCTGCTGAGGAGAGCCGGAGGACCGCTAAGGGGGTTAGCTATGCTAGCTAACTCTACTGCAGCTAAGGGGTGTCCGTCAAGAGTAACTGGCGCAGACGGTGTTTCAATGGAGCGGAGCCGGGATTCCAAATCAGACAACCTCTCCTCGAGCGCCTCAAAAAGACGACATTTATTACATTTACCGTTATCACTAAAAGAGGCAGAGGTGTAGCTAAACATCTAACAGAGAGAGCACACCAGAGGAGGAGAGGAAGGAGAGCTAGTAGCCATCGCTAGTGGCTAACCCAAAAGCTCAGGGGGGTGAGGAGAGCAAACCACACAGACAGACAACAAAACAGGAAACAGACAGCAAAACAGGACACAGAGGCTGTGTCTGCGCTGGACCCAGAGACCAAGGCCCTACACTCCCAGTGGGCCAATCTCTGCTGTCATGAGGGTGTTGTGTATCGGCATTGACAGACTCCAGCTGGGCAGTGTCACGTCTGGCAGCTGCTGGTTCTTCGGTGGCTCTGGCCCAATGTACTCCAGCTGGTTCATGGGGTGGTGGGGGCGTCTTTGAACCCGGTTCTACTGGCCCAGATGTCACCAGGATATAGAGCTCCACGTCCATCGCTGCGACACCTGCATGGCTCAGAAGGGGCCTACTCAGCAATTCCACGCTCCCCTGCAGCAGTACCAGGTGGGAGCACTGATGGAGCGGGTGGGAGTGGACATTCTGGGCCCTTTCCCAACTACGGACCAGGTGAACCACTATGTGCTGGTCGAAATGGATTATTTTACCAAGTGTCCAGAGGCGTACGCGGTCCCTGATCAGAGCGCCGCTATGATGGCATCAAAGCTGGTGGACGAAATGTTCTGTTGGTTTGGCACACCAGAGGAGCTGCACAGCGATCAGGGTCGGAACTTCAAGGCAGAGGTCTTTGGAGAGGTCTGCAAGTGGCTGGGCATCCGGAAGACCCGGACCACCCCGCTGCATCCACAGAGCGACGGCCTGGTCGAACGGTTCAACCGGATCCTCACCACCCAGCTCGCTATCCTAGTGGACAAGCGACAGCAAGACTGGGACCTGCATCTGTGCTATTATACTGTCGTGTCATTACAACTGCGTTATAATGACCAGGCAGTGTTATAGGTAGAATTAGAACAAGAATGCTCATGTGTTGTGTAACCCTGATTGAAACGGAGGTCTGTGAGAATGACCTCCCCTCCTGTCTGTGCTCAGTGTGTGTTTCAATAAAGCCTGTTTCGTCGCAGCCATCTGCTCCTCTTCTTGTGTGAATCTCTAATACGCCACAATATCATGTTGATTTTCTTCAGATTTTTCCCACAGTAAGAGCTCTCAAGGCAGGATAAAGCATGTTCTAAAACTTAATCTGAGTTAAAGTATTGTACTGCTTGAAAGGAAACTTGTTATTGGGTGCCTGCATGCTCACTCCACCCCCATGCCCATCTCCCCCTGGCACAATTCCCTCTTAATCTCATTCCAGACTTTTCTGAAAAGTTGGCAACTCTGATATCAGTTAACTGTCCTTCACAAAATTTCTCCATTTGAAACACCTTGCTTGCAACAGTCACCTGCTTCTGTATGTCACCATGGTAACCATGGACAGTACCGATTTACTGCCCTCCCATCGAGCTTCCCAATTATCGACTGGTAGACAGCAAGCTAACACGTGTGGTGCAGGCCTCAATGATGACAAGATGTTTCCTTTTATCTCGTTTATTGATGCTACACCACAAGGAACTCAACGTGATGTACACTCATCTTATTCTGGTCTTACATCCGTTTACATTCATTCCTACATCGGTATAAAAGGACTAATGATGACCAAGGCGCCAATAGTTAAACAACATTCACAGCGTTCGTACATCGGGTGCAGCTCTGACCGGTCTCCGTTGTATCATTACTGCGCATGTGCAACACTTTGTGTATCAATTCAAAAACAATACTTTCATTACACCACTAGAGGGAACCAAGCTCACTTACATGAAATGCTGTAATGAGAACTGCTCAACTTTAATTTATAAAGGCAGAATACTCCCCGTCTGGTGCAATAACATTGTACCACTATTTAGCCTTACGGCATTTCAAACAACAGTGCATAACAATGTTAACCATATCATTATCTATTCCCCATCTGCCATCAGTAAAACCATTTCTGTATTTGGTCTCAGAAACACCTTAACAGTCCCATCTCTTATTATCTTCACCTCCGCTTTTCATACTTTATTGTACTTTCCGTGAAATGTCTTTACAATCCACCCCGTGGGCCAGTCATTTCTGTGTGTTTGCCGATCCTTGAGCAAAACAACATCTCCAACATCGATGTTCGGTTTCTCATCATTCCATTTTCTTCGGCTCTGAAGAGTCACGAGATACTCTTGTCTCCATTGTTTCCAAAAACTGTCCGCAAGAGCCTGCACTTGTTTCCACTGACGTGCACGAAGTTCTGGTGCAGCGAAAGTTCCCGATGGTGCTATCAAGGGGTTGGTTTTTTGGGACAGTAGCATTGCTGGGGTTAGGATGGTTGGATTGTCAGGATCTGTTGAGACCGGCACGAGTGGTCTTGGATTCATCACTGCCATAACCTCTGCCATTAAGGTGCTCAGTACCTCATGCGTGAGCCGTAGTTTGTTCTTGAGAAGTAGTGCATCCAAAATCCGCCTGGCAACTCCAATGAGTCTTTCCCAGCATCCACCCATGTGTGATGTATGAGGTGGGTTAAAAAACCATTTGCAACCCTTTTCTTGTAGGTAACTCATTAATGCTGCATCACTGCGCTCAATTCTCAGTTCCTTACATGCCCTGATAAAGTTTGTGCCCCTATCAGATCGCAGAAGCTTTGCGGGTCCCCAAATGGAGAAGAATCTTCTCATAGCATTTATGCAACTGGACGTTGACACTGATTCAATCAGTTCAATGTGCACAGCTTTCGTTGACATGCATGTGAAAAGTACAGCCCATCTGTTGCTTTCTGCGCTTCCTCCTCTTGTGCGTCGTGTTGTCACTGACCACAGACCAGATACATCGAAACCAATGCTGGTGAACGGTGGCATTGGTGAGAGCCTGTCACTTGGTAAATCTGACATCTTTTGGATTTGGAATGTTTTTCTCAGTTTCCTGCAGGTCACACACTTGTGGATGGCAGAAGACACAAGACGTTTGCCTCCTATGATCCAAAACCCAGAAGCTCTAAGGGCTCCCTCTGTCATATGTCAGCCTTGATGTGCTACCTTTTCATGGTAGTATCTGATTAACCTCTTGCACTCTGGGATACCGCGGGCGGTCACGTCTCTGCGTCCTAGCGTGCCCTCGTGCACCCTAGGACGCACACTGTGTGTCTCAGAGCGCACTGAAAAAAAAAAAGCTTCATTTCCTTTCTTCCACTACATACACAGCCGCGAACAGAAAGCCAAAGGAGTGCTTTGATTGGTTTAGATTTGATTGACCTCTCATTCGACTAATAAGAGCCTTGAATTGTGTTTCTGAAACCTTCAAGAACCAATGACTGAAAACCTAGCAAGAAGGACCCGCCTACCAACGGCTGCAAATACAGCCAGCCAATTGAAGCACAGAAGTTTGAAAGCGTGTGTCCCGTGCGTAAAATCTATTTTGTGTAAGCCGCTGGGTGACACACACGCGTTCGCCAATCTTTTTTTCTTACTACTGTTCTTATTTGTTTTGAAAAATCGTTCGCCAAAACCGCAATCATGGAAGCGCAAAACCGCAATAATGGAATCATGGTTTGACCGGGTCGAGTGACCAGAGCCACGAGTCGTAACAAGCGGACCAGCGTCATGTTCATCTGACAATGAGGAAGAGAAGTTCGCCAGCGACACTGCTGTTGTGGACAGGTAAGTGTTATAAGCTAAACTATTCTTTGTCCCTGAAAATTGTAATCAAAATGACTTTTGACCGATCGGTAAATTACAACTGTGCGTCATCGCCACATGACAGACCGGTCCATGCGCCGCGTCCGGACCGTGAACACCCCACCCCACCCCCACTACTCTTCTGTAGCGGATTGCAGATATATTGCAGATATTTTAGTACAACTGTGCGTAGTAGACCGCGGCGCACCGTCACCGTGGTCCGTCATGTAGCGATGGACAATGTCTGTCCTCTGTAGCAGGGGGGGTGGGGGGGGAGTTGTTATCTTCTACATTACAGATATTTTAGTATAATTTTTAATGCACTGTAGGTTATTTTTTCTTGTAAAAAAAAGCCACACAGTTTTTACGTGGCATGCTTCTTTGTGTGTGGGGGCTTGTTTGTTCATTCATTCATTCATGAATGAATAAACAACCCCCCCCCCCCCACACACACACACACACAGCCCTGAGTGTCACCTTTCATTAGAGCCCAAGATGAAGCTTCTATATTGAATCATTCAAAAGTTACAGATGTTTTTCCAAACTGTGCCATTTGGCACAATTTGGCACAGTTCAAATTTATTTAGCGAATGCAAAGTCCTCAAGCCAAGCAGTTGCCTCCTGGTTTGCTGTATGGCGGGTGTGTAATCCTCCTTCCAGTCTTTGGAGCAGGCAAGCCTCTATGATGTGTTCCATTGTTTGCTCCTCTCCACATGTGCACAGTGGGCTAGGGCTACTGCCCCATCTGTGAAGGCTGGCCAAGCAGGGGCCATGTCCAGTCCTGAAGCGATTGAGTGTAGACCACTGTCTCCTTGGGAGGCTGGTGCCCGGGACCTGTTGGTTGGGGTTTGTCACCAGGTGTTTGTTTGGGACCTCCTTGGTCTCCCATTCTTCTTGCCAAGCTGTCTGGATGGTGAAATCAGCTGGGGGAGGGTTTTTCCAAATCGGCCGTCTGGATGGAAGTCAGGCAGTGGGTGGGGTGTAGATATCTGCATGGATTGGTAAGTGAGGAGAGTCTTTGGCTTTTTGAATCATCCTTTGAGTTAGTGCTGTTCGCCGGATGTGTGGGGGGGCTATGTTTGACAGTACAGGGAGCCAGGGGAGTGGTGTTGAGCAGATTGTCCCAGTTATGGTTCTCATGGTTGTGTTGTGCTGGGTGTCTACGTGGTGTGTGTAGGATGACCTGGACCAGACAGGGGCACAATATTCTGCTACAGAGTATGAAAGGGCCAGTGCTGAGGTGCGCAGGGTGGAGACTGCCGCCCCCCCATTTTGCACCAGCGAGCTTGCAGAGCAGGTTGTTTCGTGCCTTGACCTTAGCAGCCGTCCCCTTTAAATGTTCCTTGAAGGATAGGGTCCTGTCAAGGGCCACTCCAAGGTAGGTTGGATTCAAGGCATACTTAAGCTTGAGTCCGCTCAGGTGGATGTTTAGTTCTCTGGCAGCTTTTACATTGTGGAGATGGAATACACTGGAGACGGTTTTTGCTGGGCTTGGTTTTAGGTGCCAGGTTTTGCAGAACTGGTCCACTTTGGCAAGATCTTCCGTGAGCACCCGTTCCAGTGACTCAAAGTCTGGTGCTTGGAGTGCCAAACAGATGTCGTCTGCATAGATGAATTTGCGGGATTTTGTAGTGGGCAGGTCGTTTATGTAGAGGTGGAACAAGGTTGGAGCTAGAACTGAGCCTTGTGGGAGTCCGTTTTTCTGCGTTCTCCATGCGCTTATGTTCTGACCGAGGTGGACTCTGAACCTTCGGTTGGCCAGCAGGGTTTTTATAATTGCTGTTGCCCAGGCAGGGATCGCCGTTCAAAAACGCCTGGGAACAACCTGAGAAGAAAGCTGTGTAATATATTCATTTTTTGTGGTATTGTTACAAAATTTTGACCTCAGCTGGATAACACTTGGTTCTACATTTCTGTTGCATTTTCCAGCCCGGATCTGACAGCTGTGTGTTATTTGCAAGCATTTGTATCTAAAAAAAACACTCAGGCGAAATTTATTTTCTTCAAGTTCAGTATGTTTAGATGACTGTTACTCAGTGGCAGGAGCACTTAGAGAGATTATAACTGCCAAAAAATTCAAAGTGTTTTCTTTTAAATGAGACCAACCCCATGAAGATGCTGCAAAGGGTTGAAGAACAGATTTTGATTTACTTTGGGTATGTTATTTTTAGGCGATTTTAGGGAAATTGACCAGAGTGCAAGGGGTTAAAAGAGCAGCAATATAATGTGAACAAGGGATAATAAGAGGGTGCTTTTCCTCTTGTGTCAGGTTTGCTGGTGCCAAGCGTCCTCCGACTCTAAGCAAACCATCCTCGTCAATGATTGGGCTTAATTTTCTCAGCCAACTCTGTTTTGGCAGTGGATGTTATGTTTCAATGCACTTGAACTCTTCCTTAAAGACTTCATGTTGCACTGTAGATATTATTAGGCATCTTGCTTGTGAAAGCTCGTTGATAGTGGACACGCTGTTATAACGTTTCCATCCACCGTTTTTGGTTTGTCTGGACTTGCTCTTGTATGACGCTGCGACACGAATGAGTGATCCAACTGTGCGGCACAGTTTCATCCAGTGTGAGAACCTTTCAAAGCGGTGTGACCCCAAATGTCCATCAGACACTTTAGTAACGAATGTTTTTACATCAGGCCTGATTTCTGTATCTTCTTCTGGACTTATGAGTGAGAAGGGGTCAGATTGCTGTGGTTCTGCACTGAGTTGAGTCAAGAACAGAGGTCCTTGGAACCAGTTTGTGAGCTTGAGTGCATCTGCTGTGATGCATCTTGTGTCAGTGTCCGCTGGGTTGTCGCTGGTTGCTATGTAATGCCACTGTGATGGAAGTGTTGACTTTCTGATGCGGGTTACACAGTTTGCCACATATGTGTAGAACCTTTTTGTGTTGTTGTATATGTATCCAAGAACAATCTTACTGTCTGTATAAAACCTGACAGCATCCATTGCAGTGTCTATCTCATCTCTGATCAGCTCGCACATCTCAACAGCTAGGACAGCTGCGCATAACTCCAATTGAGGGATGGTGTGTGCAGGGCGTGGTGCTATTTTAGATTTACCCATAATAAACCCTGAGTGGCACTGACCTTCATTGTTGGTGGTTCTCAGGTATGCTACTGCTCCGATTGCCAAGGTTGATGCATCTGAGAAAATGCATAGCTCTCTTTTCCGAACAGAAGACTGCGACAATGGCAAGTAGCACCTTGGTATCTGTAGATCTTCTAGGTCTTTCAGGGAATCTTTTCATTTTTTTCCATTCCTCTTCTCTCTCAGTGGGAAGTGGTTCATCCCAGTCACCGTGTTCTGTTGGCAGTTCACGCAAGAGGTTCTTCCCCTGCATCGTGATAGGCGCCACAAACCCTATAGGATCATACAGGCTATTGGCTGTCGCCAAGACTCCCCTTCGTGTGTAGGGTTTCCTGTCGATGGACACCTGAAACATAAAACTGTCAGTTTCAAGATTCCAAAGCACTCCTAAACTGCGCTGTAGTGGGAGCTCGTCGCATTTGAGATCTAAATCTTTTAAGTTCTTTGCTCTTTCATTCACCAGAAAGGCTTCCATGACCCTGTAGTCATTAGATGCTATTTTGTGTAATTTGATATTGGATTGTGCTAACATCTTTTGTGCATTTGTCAGCATGTCAATAGCTTCTTCTGGTGTGGCTGTGGAGGCTAATCCATCATCTACATAGAAATGTCTCATTATGAACTGTGTTGGGTCGTGTCCATGCTCTTTCTCACCTTCAGCTGCAGCACGTCTCATGCAATAAATAGCCACGGCTTGAGAAGGGCTATTGCCGAACACATGCACTTTCATTCTGTCGTCTCTTACTTCTTTGTCAAGATCTTTACCTTCATACCATAGGAACCTGAGGTAGTCTCTATGATCTTCTCTGACCACAAAACAGTAAAACATCTGTTGCACATCTACAGAAAATGCTATTAGCGCTTTCCTGAAATGTAGTAGGATGCCCACAAGACTGTTGTTTAGGTCAGGTCCTCTTAGTAGTACCTTATTTAGAGACACTCCTCCGAATTCTGCACTCGAGTTAAACACCACTCTCAGTTGGTCGGGATTTTGGGGGTGATATACGCCAAATGATGGTAAGTACCAATGTTCTTTGTTCTTCTCTAAGGGAGGAGCAGCCTCTGCATGGTCGTTGTCCAGCATTTTTTGGACGAACTCTGTGTACTGTCTTTTCATTTCAGGTTTTCTGTCCAGTGTTTTTCTAAGAGAATGAAGACGTTGCATTGCCTGTTCTCAGTTGCTTGGGAGATGTGGTCTGGGAGAACGAAATGGTAGCGGTGCTACCCAGCTGTTCTTTGCATTTTGATGTACTTCGTTCATGATGTCAATAAAACTTGATCTTCTATTGACAGTGCTGGTTTATCGTCGTCCTTTGTTTTATCAAAGACTGTGCTTCCTAAGTGGTCTGTGTCTCGCTCACACTGCAAGGCACATGATAGTATGCTGTTGGGGCGTGAGGCAGAGCAACCTGGAACCTCTTTGACGAGAAATGTGTTTGGGCATGGGCTAAGGAATGATGCACGACCATTGTAGAGCACATGTGTCTTTAGCACATTAACAGTCGAAGGCTTGTGTGCTGTCCCCAAACAGGTTTCTCCCACAATAACCCATCCCAAGTCCAAGCGCTGTGCGTAGGGAGTACTGTGGGGTCCATTTATTTGTTCTCTCACCTTGTGTACCTGTAGGATGTCTCTTCCCAGCAGTAGGAGGATGGGAGCATGTTCATCTACAGGTGGAATCTTGTCTGCGACTTTTCTCAGGTGTGGATGCGCGAGTGTGGCCTTTGGAGATGGAATCTCCCTCCTGTAGCATCATCGTCTCCTCAAACCAAGACAGAAGATCACTTCCCTCCATTTTACAGGAATTTCACTTTATTCCTTCTACAGGAAAACCACTTTTCTGCATTCTACAGGAATGCCACTGGCTTTCATAGTGACTACACTCACCCCGGCCTGACCCAAAGATGTTTTCCCAGGACCCCAATGTAAACAGTTGCCTCTTGCAGAGATTGTAAGGATCAGAATTTGCTTTTAAAGGCTCAAAGGAACATAAAACTCGGGAGACCAGACCTCCAACGTGAACACTGCATTTGGATAACATCCTCCTTTACAGGAAACCAATACTCTTAAAAGGGTCAAACGGCTTAATCAGACAGGTTTATAACCTTGATGGCTCCCAGATTATCTCTTCCAGATACCATGGACCTAAAAGAAATCGTCTACAGCTCAACAGTACCTCCTAGCGGATACCTACGGAATGTGTTTCAGTATGTAGGATGACTTGTTAATTTGTTCTAAACATTAAGTTTCTTTCAACTTATCCTCTTCTCCCCTGGATCCTAAGGACACTGAAAATCATCCCTTTTTATCACCAACCATGGTTTGCTGTACTACATTAAGCTTTGATCTAAATATGAATGCATGTATTATAATTATGTATAAGAAATGTTATATTCACGAGTGTTATTCAAACAAATGTAATATTAGAGTAATGGTATAAATGCATGATCACCAAATATTAGCCAAGTCATTTAATTTAGTTAGATCTTATATTGAGCACCTAATTTCATAAGAACTGACTGAGTGTTGATTTTTCTCTGCAATTTCATGGGATGATGTCTTCGTTTGATTGGCTGCTCTCAAACAAAGGAATGTTTTCACATTGAATAGCAGCCATTTCAAACTGCTTTTGATAAAGTCGATTGGTCAGTCTTGCGATCGGCATCACAAGTTTATGACCCGGGCGGGGTCATTTAAAAAGTAGTAGAAGCTGCCCTGCAAGTTAGAACAAGACAAGCAGAAAGAAAAAGAAACACACAGATGTAAGTTAAAGTTAAGTTAAGTAAGAGAGCAAGAGAGAACACAAGTTACACAGAGACAAGTTATGCAGTTAAGTTAAAGTTAGAGAAGAAAAAGCAGACAAGAAAGAGACAGAATGAGATTAGATGTGTCAGAAGGCTAATGGATGATTAGAAAACCCTTGTGCAATCATGTTAGGTCTGCAATGCTGTAATTGCTGCAAATGGAGGATTCTTTGACGAAAGCAAAGTTTGAAGGAAAAAATTATTATTTCAAATACAAATCATTATTTCTAACCTTGTCAATGTCTTGACTATATTTTCTATTCATTTTACAACTCATGGTGGTAAATAAAGGTGTGACTTTTCATGGAAAACACAAAATTGTCTGAGGTGACCCCAGACTTTTGAATGGTAGTGTATATGTTTCCTAATCACGGCAGGAGAAGAACTCACTGAAACTTTGAGACTGATTCATCAAGTAATTGAAGGTACTGTGGAGATGTGAAAATGATGAGGCAGAGTTTATCTCACGAGTCAGGTTTATTCACATCTTCCAACATCAGCAAAAACAGAAAGAGGAAAAACCCCAGATATTCGTCCTTTATATATCAGGACCTTCAAAGCTCACAGTCACATTGCATTTAATCCCAAGTAACAATGCATCTTCTCTCAGATCTTAACACCTCCACCTCCAGTCTCTGGCAGCCAGGAAAATCCCCCAAGGCCGTCTCTTTGCATACCAAAGACTAAACTTTCACATCCTCCTGTTATCTTGTGATATCCTACCGTGTAGCAATGATCACACTTGAGTTATTTCTTTGGCTAACTCTGCCATTTATTCTGCAACACACACGACAATAACTGAACATGGATTCTGCGCGGGGTTTTCACACTCTTATTCTGATGTGTCCCCTTAGTAGTAGTGCTGAACAATACAGGTAGTTCCCCCTAGAGGCATGTGCCAGTAATGTTTTCATTTAGACTTGCAGTCTACCACATCCCTCCCCTCTAGATTAAACTACTCTTAATTACACTAGCCAATTACTAGACATCCTGGAACTCCCATTTAACCCTAAACTATCACAGTTACTGTTTAACTTCTTAAACACATGTGCCATACACATAATTTCTTTCTCTTTTTTTTTTCACATGTACAACACACATAACAGTCTAACTGGGGAATTGGTTTGACTACCGCATCCCAGTGAGGTTCCAGGACGCATTCTTGTCCTGTGGCTGGGGAACTCACTACTGACTAAGTATAGTCCTTCAAGTAGTCTGGAGCTTTCCTAGCTCGCTGAGATCTTCTCACGGCTGGTGAGCCAACTGCAGGTGAAGACTCAGAATGCTCCACTGTTTCGGCTGCTGCAGTGCTGCCCGTAGAATCTGCAGAGACGGGTACCTCAGGTATCACCTGAAGTGATGGTTCGTTGATGCTCTCCTCAGAATGGTGGTCAGACAACAACTCTGGTGCCATCGGCAGGGGAATGGAGCTCCTACCACGAACTTGGTCGATGTGTCGCCTCACCACTTGTCCATGGCCTAATGTCACCTTGAATGACACAGGGCCTGTCTTTTCTGTTATTTCTCCTGGTACCCAGGCTGGTCCTGAGCCAAAGTTGCGGGTGTAGACCATGTCTCCTTCTCTCAGTATTCTCTCTCTAGCATGCATGTCATGATAACCTTTTTGTTTCTCTTGTTTGTCATGCACTTTGTTTCGGAAGTCTGGATGTATTAAGTCAAATGTTGACCTCAACTTCCTTCCACACAACAGCTCAGCTGGTGACTTGCCAGTTGTAGATTGGGGTGTTATTCGATAGCTGAACAAAGCTCGCGACATTCGGGTTTCAATAGAGTCTCCTGTCATCTTTTTCATGAGTGACTTGAACGTCTGCACGGCCCTCTCGGCTAAGCCATTAGAAGAAGGATGGTATGGCGCAGTCGTGATGTGACGTATGCCATTCTTTTCAGAAAACTGTTGGAACTGTTCACTCGTAAAACATGTACCGTTATCTGATACTATGATTTCAGGTAGCCCATGTTGGCTGAAACTCTTTCTAAGACATTCAATGGTAACAGTAGAAGTAGAGCTACTCACAGAATATGCATCGATCCACTTTGAGTATGCATCAACTATGATCAGGAACATTCTTCCCATCCATGGACCTGCGTAGTCAATGTGAATTCTTCTCCATGGTTTATCTGGAACTTCCCAGGGATGTAGTGGGGCTGCTGGAGGACTGTTCCTGTTCTCCTGGCATGCCGCACATGACTTCACAAGCGCCTCCACCTCTGCATCCATGTTGGGCCACCACATGTAACTCCTCGCCAACGCTTTCATGCGAGTGATGCCAGGGTGTGCTTGGTGTAGTTGTTGCAGTAAGGCATTCCGACCAGGTGGTGGAACAACCACGCGCCCTCCCCACAGGATACAACCTTCCTGGGTGCTGAGCTCATCCTGTCGTCTGGCATAGGGAATGAACTCAGGACTGTTCATCTTCGGCCATCCTCGCAAGATGTATTCTCGCACTCTTGCTAGAACAGGGTCTTTGTCTGTCCACTTCTTTATTTGTTGTGCGTTCACCAGGGGCACGCCGATATCTTCAAACAATAGCACTCTCTCCTCCTCCTCAGGCGTGCTGTCTCTTCCTCCATCCAAGGGTAGCCTACTCATCGCGTCAGCATTCGTATGGTCCCGTCCGGCTTTGTAAACGATGGTGTACTCATACGCTGCTAATGTAACGGCCCATCTCTGAATTCTCTGAGATGTCATCTGGGGTATGGCTCTCATTTCACTGAACAGTGAAATTAGTGGCTTGTGGTCAGTCACTATAGCGAACTGTCTCCCGTACAGGTATTTGTGGAACTTTTTTACACCAAATACTACTGCAAGGCCCTCCTTGTCTAGCTGGGAGTAGTTTTTCTCAGCTCCACTAAGAGTTCTTGAGACGAACCCTATGGGTCTCTCTGAGCCATCCTCCATACGATGAGAGAGTACAGCTCCCACACCGTAGGGTGATGCGTCACACGCCAGGATGAGTGGTTTGTTTGAATCATAGTGCACTAACACACTACAGGACTGAAGTAGCGCTTTGGACTCTTCAAACGCCTTCTGCTGCTTGACCCCCCATGACCATTTTTCTTCCTTCTTAAGTAAGGTATGTAGTGGTGCCAGCAGCGTGGAGAGCTTTGGGAGGAACCTATGGTAATAGTTCAACAAGCCCAGGTAGGCTTTTAACTCAGTAACATTTTGTGGCTCAGGCGCCTCCGCAATGGCTTCCACTTTGTCTGTTAGAGGGTGTAGACCACTGGCGTGAATCTTGTGGCCTAGGAACACCACCTCTTTTCCCATGAACTCACACTTGCTTCTTTTCAACCTCAGACCGCTTTTCTCCAACCGTTGAAGCACTTCCTTCAGCGTTTTCAGATGTTCTTGTTCATTTGGTCCTGTACAAAGGATGTCATCCAAATAAATGGCAACATTCGGAATTCCACATAGGATGCCCTCCATAGTTCTCTGGAATGTAGCAGGACTGGAAGCTACTCCAAATGGTAAGCGTGTGTAGGTATATAAGCCTTTGTGTGTATTGATGGTTACATACTTTCTTGATTCTTCTTCCAGGACTACTTGTTGGTAGGCGTGACTCATGTCTAATTTCGTGAAGTGTCGGCCGCCATTCAGCTGTGCGAAGAGGTCCTCCACTTTAGGAATTGGATACTGATCCACCTGTGATGCTCGATTGACAGTGAGTTTGTAATCTCCACATATTCTAATGGAGCCATCCGGCTTTCTCACTGGGACTATGGGCACCGCCCATTCTGCAACCTGCACTGGCTCAATGATCTTGTCATCCAGCAGCCTCTGTAGCTCGCTTTCGACCAGTGGCTTGACTGCATAGGGCACCGGTCGGGGTTTGCAGAATCGTGGTTGGGCCTCCTTGTCCACATTAATCTTTGCAGTGACACCTTTTAGCTGTCCTAAGCCTTCTTTGAACACCTCAGCGTGTCTTTCGAGGATCTCCTCCAGCTGCAATTTGGGCTGAGATTCCACCTTATTCACCAACTGATCAATCATGGCCAGTTCTTGTAGCCAACTTCGCCCTAGTAGATTTGGTCCTTCGCTCCCAACTACTACTACAGGTAAGTCCTTTTCTTTGTTTTTGTGTTGCGCCTTCACTTGTGCCATGCCTAGCACGTCTAGCTTCTCTCCTGTGTATGTTTTTAATTTTAATGAACAGGGATTTAATTCTGCTGTGTCTGTTTTCTTCCACAGTTGTGTATATTGCTGTTTACTTAATATGGTTACTCCACAGCCTGTATCAACTTCAAATGTTACTTTCATTCCATTAACATTCATGGTACGCGTGATGGGCGCTACCTTGGTCAGCTCCTCTGACGTGTTGTAAATTGTGTGAAAACCCATGTCTTCTGTATCACTTTCTCCCTCCCCTCTAAGTTGATTCGCTCGCTGTTCCTTTCCTGGGCCCTTGTTTTCATACTTTTGCCCTTTTACTGTTGCCTTCTGCACCTGTGCATTGCCCACCTTTGTTCTACATGCTTTCTTAATGTGCCCTCGCTTGCCACAATTATGACACAGCTCAGTGGCAAATTTGCACTCGGCGGCATTGTGCTGGCCTTTGCAGCGATAACAACTGGGGAATTTGTGCTGATTTTTGTCAGTCGACACTTTGTGGACACCTACTTGGGTCTTAGGCACACGAACATGCGTTGCTGTGTCCTCTGTTAGCTTCCCTTGCATTTCTCTCACATCTTTAGATGCTGTTTCCATCGCTTGGCATAATTCCAAAGCCTTTGCAAAAGTGAGTTTTGTTTCAGATAAAAGTCGCCGTTGCATTCGGTCATCATTCACTCCACACACAAGTCTGTCTCTTAACATTTCTTCCAATGAGTCTTTGTAATCACAGTGCAGTGTTAATTTCTTCAATTCTGCCACATACTCTGCTATGAACTCAGTGTTCCTCCTTATGCGTGAATTAAATTTGAATCGTTGCACGATTTCACTCGGTTTGGGGCTGAAGTGCTTCTGAAACTCAGCAGTAAGCTGGTCGTACGTTTTATCTTTCGGTAATGCAGGGCTTATTAAATTTCTCAACAAGCTGTAAGTAGTTGCACCAACTCCACTCAACAGTACAGCCTTCCTTTTGTCTGGCTCCTCAATGTCATTAGCTTCGAAGAAAAAGTCCAACATTTCACTATATTCTTCCCATGACTGAATCGAGTTATCAAAAGGGGTTACCGTTCCGATTACAGCCGCCATTGCTCGTCGTGGTGGGGAAACCTCGTTTTCCTCCTCTGAACTTGCACTCGAACTACTGGAGTCACTTGAGTTCGCCACACTTGCAATGTTCTCTGTTTCTCGCCGCTAATTTTTTTCTTTTAATCCTCGTCGCCAATTGTGTGATATTCTACCGTGTAGCAATGATCACACTTGAGTTATTTCTTTGGCTAACTCTGCCATTTATTCTGCAACACACACGACAATAACTGAACATGGATTCTGCACGGGGTTTTCACACTCTTATTCTGATGTGTCCCCTTAGTAGTAGTGCTGAACAATACAGGTAGTTCCCCCTAGAGGCATGTGCCAGTAATGTTTTCATTTAGACTTGCAGTCTACCACATATCTCCAAGGAGACTCAGTCCTTTGTTCAATCTGAGATGTGAAGCCTAAAGTGGTATACATATGAAGCATAAAGTAATATACATATGTGCATATGTGTCCCACAGTACAAAATTAATTAAAATTAAAGTTAATATTATTGTCCATTGTGACTGGTGCCCCCTTTAACGAGTGATTTTATTTAATTTAGCGGGTGTAGAAGTGACGGTTTAACTCTGCCCCCTTTCACACCCACTATTAAATAAAATAAATAATTCCTGTACCTTATGACAAATATTTTATTATATAATCCTGCTACACTCCTGTCATAAGGGATCATGTCACACTTGATCAAGTTTGGAAGCTGGAGCTGTACTTTACCATCCATTGGTTCTATCACAAATTTTGAAGCTCTCCGCCCCCAAACCATAGTAGCTCCTGAACACGTTTCCAGTGTGTAAGGGTCGGAAGGTGTTCTAATGTTGAGCAGCTGGAAAAACTCTGATTTAGTGAGTGATCTGCTGCTTTGTTCATCGAGCACTGCATACATGTTTTGGGCTTCCTCTCTGTGTCCTGCAGGATAAACTAACACAGGGCTAATTTTTGAGCAGGAGTGTGCACGAAAAACTGCGCATGAGCAGAGTAAGCGTGCAGACGCCATTTTGAAGGTGCTAAGAGGGAGTCACCCTAGCCGCCATTTTGAGTGAGACCGGTAGATCCGCCCAGAGCGACGTCACCAGTGTCTCCTCCTCCTGGGAGGGCAGAGATAACTGCCTCCATCGTGTGGTCAACTATAGGAGTTGCATTTCTTGCATGAATGCACACTCGGATTAAGGCAGAGCAAACCTATTAAGTTGATTTATAATCAAACAGAGCTTCCAAATTAACTTTAAATCAATCCAAATTATCCGGAACAACCTAAATTTAAACTCAAATCAAAGTTTTATCCCAAGAACAAAAGGAAAAAGAAACTTGTGGGTTTGAAGTTTGTTCTCATTGGTGGAAGAGCTTTTGACTTCATATATACACAGTGAAAGAACATAGAAGCATAGACTTTGTATTTACTCACATATGTTAACCACATATTTTAATCTTTTTAGTTAAAAACATATATTTACACATCTTACGCTAAAAGTCTGCAAACTTTTGAAGCTATATATATGTGTTTTGTTTTTAAATATCACTTTGTGCAATTTCGTTCACAGGAAGCCATTCAACTTAGGGACTCAAATAAATGACAATGTTCATTTAGACTCAAGTTAATGTTAATCCTGTGCATGATGGTAAAGGATTTAGTGATTTACTAAATATTTAACCAAAATTTTCCAAAATTAGGAAACCACATTCAACAATTAACCCTTGAAAGCTTTAGCTTATTTAGTCAGTGTGTTGCTTTGATTCATGTTTCCTCCCCAGGAGAAGGAAAACATTTAACCAACTCACTATTTCTCACCAGGATTTGAAATAAGTCAAAAGGTGAAAACTTTGACTAGTCTGTAAAACATTTTTTTCTCTTCTCTTTTTAAATAATCGTTAACTTTAATCCTAAGGAAGCCTTAGTGACAATAGGCAAAGACAATTCATTTGTTTCCTAATTTGTAAATATTAAAACATTTAAAGGCTTTAAATGAAGATAAGCTTTAACAAATAAAACAAAGCCAATTCTAACTTTAAAACAAAGTGAAGACTTATACTGTAACCCTAAAAGCCTTAAAGCATTTAAACTTTTCTATTTTTGTTGCTTTCTTTTGTAAATAAAATCATTACTTTCAAGTGAGATTCAACAAAAAATCACAACCTAGTTGAGGACTACTCCAAAACTACACTTTGATAACTGAACTGAAAGAAGTCAATCCACACAAAGTTTTTTTGTTGTTGTGTTTGTCTTGTGAAATACAAATCAAAATACAGTGTCAACAAATAAATTAACACATATTCCACATTTCTAAAGAATTCCAAAATATTTGCTTTCCTTCTTACAAGCCTGGAAGTTGAAACAAACTCCAAAAAGAAGCTTGTAATTACCCTCACTGTAAAACAACACTCAAGGTTAACTCTTGACTCACAACCTTAGCCACAATCAACTAATCGATTTCAAGCTAAGCGTTACACAAACGGTGAAACATGTCGAGTCCACTTGACGAATTAAATGACCTTCAAGTAACATTGGAAGAGTTGGCTTCCAACCTTATACCCGGTTTCTCCAAACAAGTTCAGGATACTCCACCCAAAAATTTGAAGCAAATCACGAAAAAGCTTTTAAATGAATGCGAAACTAACCCACCGAAAGCAAAAGAAATCCCTGGTGTGTTAGGAAAATTTGCACTAGCATTAGTTGCAAGGCTAAAACGAGCTGAAACCCAAGTACTCTACGCTGAAAAGGAACTGGTGAAACAACAAACAACCATCCTTTCTCTTCAGGAAGAGAACAAATCCCTTGTGAAAAAGCAGGAACAAGCTCGCATAGAGAAAGAAGACACCCAAGCTACGCTTGATCAGACGTTGCTAAATCTGGAACAAGCAGAAGAAGAAAAGCAACGACTAGAAGACGACAATACCTCACTTCAGCAAGAAAATGAGGAATTGAGAACCGCCCTGCTTTACAAAGAGAATCAACTCAAGGAAGTTGAAGGTCAATTGGATGAAATAAGCTCCGATTATGGGAAATGTGAACTGCTCCTACGAGAAGCACAACAAGGTCTTCAGGACGTCAAAGAAGAGCTGGAAGACCACCGGAAACAATGGGATCTGAGACCAGAAGCCATGAACAGGCCGGTTCCCTCGACAAAGGGGGGGCATCCCCTCATGGGATGGGGACTCCCCCAGCTCACACTCATCTGACCCGTTCAGACCCGAACAGCAACACGAAAGACGTTTGCAAATTTCATCCGATGGAGGTCTCAATAAGATCGCTCGCCACGTCACGAAATTTGACCCCTCAACCAGTGGGTCACCTGATACCAGGGCTTATTTGCAAAACATTGACTACTACTTGCGTAAATACCCTGATGCTACGGTTGACGATCGCATTTATTTGATCAAGTTGACATCCAACAGGTCAGTATCAAGATTTATAGATCGGCAACCATTTGACATCAAGATGAACCACCGGAAACTCTATGAAGCCATTGAAAAGGAGTTCTCCGACGACTGCTTTACAGTCAGGGCTAGCGACAGCCCTACTGTGAAACAGGGTCACTTAGAGCCCCCACAGGCATATTACCAGCGACTCCTGCGCGCATATTTCGGATCTCAAAACACGCCTGAGATGGAAGAAGACCACAATTTCAAGGCTCTTTTCATTCAGAATCTCCATCCCACGATTGGACACCACCTTGGAGTCATGGCTAACCCAAGGTCAAACTCAATAAACCAGCTAAGAGAGTTCGCACATTATGCATTCCAGAAACAGCGACAAAGCAATCAGAAGCATACCAAATCTACCGCGGTGTTAGCTGTCAACACCGCATCAGACACCCTGGACCTAGAGAGCGCCCCAAGGCCAGCCCCTGTTCCAGCACCTCAGTCACAAATAAAACGACGACAGTCCTCTAGTCAAGATAAGTCGAGTCATGACCCGGAAAAGTTTTTGACACCAAGTTCCAAGCCAACATCACCAAAACCTGACTACCGTTGGAGACCAAGCCACCAGGTAAGTCACGAGAATACGGTACAGATACCCGGGATGACAGATATCGATTTCGAGACTCGCGTAACCACGGGAGGTGGTCACCTCCTTCATACCGCCGGAAAAACTTCGACAGGGAAGCAAGACCTCCCCCTGGTAAGTTTAGCTCCAAACCCTGGAAGAAGAAAGAAAAGCCCATTTTCAGCCGAGAAGACCTGGAAACTCTCCAACGCATACTTGACAAACTGAAGAGGAAAAGGAGGTGAAAAAGGACAAGAAGCCAGATGTCCTAGCCATAAATATTGTGACCACCCCAAACGACCCTTTAGGTTTGCCACAAGTCAACCCTGAGGAATCTCCTACTACAAAGGGGAAGGAGACCAAAGACACAACCGAGCATCCTCCACCCAAAACTCAGTAGGAGCTCCAAAATACAACGCCACCCAGTGCCATTTTGGTAGTCCAGCTACCTGGAAACCTCACTCGTCCGAAACCGGCGACCTTTAATCTGCGTTGAACCAGCAGTCCAAGAATTTCTGTGTGATTTGACTGAGAGGGGGGTTGCATGAAAATTTTCCTCTCACTGACCCTGGAAGATGTGATGACTGCACGAAGCCCTACTGATACCGCAGTGGACATCACACTCATGTTACGTGACCTTTTTGAACACCTACGTGTCACTGCTAACCATGCGCACAAAGACTTGAAACTAAGACTTGCTCCTTAGCTATTCAACCTTTATGCACCTCAAACACGACTGTGTCACACATGTCAGTGATAATAATCTCCATTGGGGCCCATGACCTTGATCCATCCGGTCTATGTGTCCAATCTCAACTCAATTCCATTGCTGATAGGCAAGGATCTACTTAATGGATAGACTTCAAGAATCTCAAGCTATGGGCTCAAGTTCGACAACCTCTTCCAACCACTCTACCTGAAGCATCCGATCAACTAGTGCTACATTCTTGACACCTTGGAAGTTCCAGGAGTCAACCCACTCGCACTGCTGACCAAACAAAGTTTGACGGAAGGTGACCTTGGGGACCGGGATGAAACAGGCACCCCTTTTCAGGTCACCACATCTGACAACCCAACCTTAAATGAACACAATTCATTCCTTTGTACCCTAAAACCAGGGGCAGCCAACGAAGAGTACTGCCCCCAAGTTGTCAAAGGACTAGTTATCCAAAGCTCCCACGTAGAAGACGTGGTACTGGCTCTCTGGGCTAATAAATCCGCGATCAGCCAGACACTTTTCGACTCTCTGCACGAAAAATACCCTGACCTTATGGTCACTAACAAGTCTTTTCGTTTCCCTGCTGGGACCAAAACAAACAAAACATTGATCGCCACAAGTATCTGTGCCGTCCACCTTCAGTGGAACCACAGACTGCTGATTCATCCCTTCTTGGTCGTTCCCGACCTGCCACATGCAGTCTACATCGGCAGTGATCTTCTTGTGAGACTTGGAACCCAGGTTGATACCATAAATAATATCTTATGGTCTCTCACCCCTGTTTGAGACACTCAGTCTAAACCAGATCTTGACACTCTAAAGTCAGGCCAGACCATCCCTGAGGCCTGCTAGGTACTGAACACTCAACATTGTCTCATACCTGCTAATGTCACGTGCTACCCGGTCCAACTATGCATTCAGACGGGACAGAAACTTATGCATCCACAAGCATTTTTCCAACCGGCTCCTTTGCTTGACGATCTAGGCTTAACTCTGGAGGCCACGCCCCTTCTAAGCCTAGAATACAGAGCCACCATGTTGCCAGTAAACAACCCCACGGCAGAGACCATCGTCCTGCCCAAGGCCACGCCTCTCGGCTGGCTCATCACCACAGATTTCCACGATTTTGAACTGACTGTTCCTGTGCTAGGCGGCCTTCCTGATTCTCTTTGGGCCGACTCTCTTGAACTGACAGTCATTTACACTAAGCCTTCTAAGGCCATTGCACTTGTGTTAATGCCAACCCCTGACAAAGAGTCAGTTGGACGAATCGACTTGACCAACAATGACCAAATGCTTGTCCAAGCCATTGAGCTCCTTCCATTGGAGTCTAATCAGCAGACCAATGACAATCCCAGCGATGCTCCACCGAAATCAGTCCTCACTATCACTGAAGAGATTGCGCAGATGGTAGCTGATGCTGATGCCCTAACCTCTGACGAAGAACGTGAAAAACTTCACCAAATTCTTCTTAAATACGAACAATCCTTCTCCAAAGACTCCTTGGACTGTGGACGGACCACAATCCACTCAGTACGCATTCCTACACCACCTGACGCTCCTCCCACCTACGTCAGGCAGTACAAGATTCCCTTGGCCTTGTATGGCCCAGTACAAGAAATAATCAATGACTAACTGGACCGTGGCATAATCAGGCCATGCAACAGTACCTACTCGGCCCCCTTATGGCCTGTCCTAAAGCCCAATGGTAAGTGGAGACTCACCATTGATTACAGGAAATTGAACACTCAAGTTCCTCTCTCTAGGTGGCCTATGACTCAACTGGAGCAAGAACTCCCTCGAGTCAAAGATGCCAAATACTTCTCAACACTGGACATTGCTTCTGGTTTTTGGACTATTCCTGTCCAAGTTGAAGACCAACACCAACTGGCCTTCACGTTCGCGAATCGCCAATATACATTCACCCAATGCCCTTTCGGTTATGCCAACTCTCCTGCAGAGTTCAACATTTTCTTGAACAAAAAATGTCCAGACGCCCGAGACAGAGGTAACCTCATCTATGTTGACGACATTCTCATTCGGAGTCCAACTCTGGACACCCACCTCACTGAAATCGACCACGTCCTTGGCCAGCTCATGCAAGCAGGAGCCAAAATTTCTCTCTCCAAGTGCCAATGGTGTAAAACCAAAGTCAACTATGTTGGTCTCTTGGTAGGATCCAAAGGGGTCTTACCACAAACGGCATGAATTCAAGGTGTGCTAAACATCAAAGCCCCTACCAACATCTCCGAACTCCGGAGCTTCCTAGGGGTATGTAATTACTCACGTCAGTTCATTGAGGATTATGCAGACTTGGCAAAACCCCTTACAGACCTCCTACGAAAGGACACCCCTTTCATTTGGTCTGAGGCTCAAGAACAGGCTATGCTAGCATTGAAGCAAAAGTTATGCACAGCACCATGATTGGCCTATCCCAACTGCGACCAGCCATTCTTCTTAGAAGTGGGGTTCTCTGCCAACTGCTTAAGTGCTGGATTATACCAAATCTACGACCACGACAAACAAGTTGTGGCCTATGCCAGCAAAACCCTCTCCGGTCCGGAACTGAAATACTTGGACTGCGAAAAAGCCCTTCTGGCCACTGTATGGGCAGTCAAACATTTCTCCAACTATGTGGGAGGCCAGAGAATCACAGTTGAGACTCACCACCAACCAGTGGTCTTCCTTAACAGTCAACACATCAAAGAAGGCATTGTCACAAATGCCAGAATAGCCTCCTGGTTGATGGCTCTACAAAGCTTTGATGTGGAGGTCCGCTACGCACAAAAGTTGAGAAGCCCTCTCGGCACAGGCTTGGCCGCCTGCCAACGGTGCTCTGAGGACACTCCAGGACCATCCATTCGTGCAGAGCCACCTACAGTCACTGAAGACCCAAACCATCACTACTTTGACCAGAACATCTGTCAAGATATGGTCACCGCCTATGTCGATGGTTGTTCTTTTCACCATGAAACTCACATTTGTGGTGGTGTGGGTGTGGCATGGTTGAACAATCAGCCTTGTGAACCCCACAACTATCAACTGGGTTCCCAATCATCCCAGTATGCAGAAATCGCAGATGTGCTCATTACACTGCAGCTTGCCGTAGACCATGGCATTTGCACATTGGTCATCTGCACTGACTCCAACTACGCACGCCTCAGTTTTACTTGTCATTTAGCACTCTGGAAGACCAAAGGTTTCGTAACCTCCAACCGCAAACCGGTTAAACATCAAGACCTTTTCAAGTCATGTGATCACCTGGTCACCTCCAACAACCTCCAGGTGTATTGGAAAAAGGTCAGAGGTCACTCGCGCACACCAGGTCAGGACAAAGAATGGAATGACCTTGTGGACTCACTTGCAAAACAAGGAGCTATACAAGGCACGCCCTGGTCCTTTGATTCTGCCCAGGTGCCGACTTCACAGTCCCACCCACCCACCCCTGCAGTCTGCGCAGTCACTAGGGCCCAGACAAACAGGGCCCAAGATGCGACACAAACCACAGGTCCCCTCGCGGTTGACCCTGTTTTCACTGACGCTGACCTTATCTCTCTTCAAACTCTTGACCCTGCGATCCATAAAATGATACAATACCTCTCGGATCTTGCACTCAATGCACCATCCGACTCGGATCTCACTGACACTCCAGACTTAAAACCACTTTTTGCCGCACGATCGTCCTTGCAGCTGTGCAATGGCATTCTAGTTCATGTTTCCGATGAACTCCCTGCGCCTGTGCTTGTGGTCCCTCGTAACCAGAGGGGGGTGATGATTGTTCATGCCCATGATTTCCCAACTGCAGGACACAAAGGCATCAAAGCGACGTACAACACATTCAAACAAGTGGCATATTGGCCATACATGCGAAAGGATGTAGCAGACTACATCAAGGGATGTCTCATATGTTGCCAGTTTCAACCAACCAACCGATTCATCGAGTACCCCTACAGAAAAGAGGCATTTCATTCCCATGGTCTGACCTCCAAATTGACTGGGTAGGCCCCCTTCCACGGTCAGCCAGAAGAAACAAATACCTCCTCACAGTCACATGTGCTTTCACCAAATGGGTCGAGTGCCTTCCTGCTCCTAATGACACGGCAGAAACCATGGTCTACTTGTTGATGAACCATGTATTCTCTAGATTTGGTCTGCCAAGCCGAATCAACTTTGACCACGGCACTCATTTCACAGCCAAAGTCATGCGACAACTGTGGGAAACCTTTGAAGTTAAAGCTAACTTCCATATTAGCCACCACCCACAATCCTCTGGACAGGTTGAAAGAACCCACCGAACTGTGATCAACATACTGAAGAAGTATGTTTCACCACACCAAAAAGACTGGGATGTAAAACTCCCGCTGGTCTTAATGGCCATCCGAGCCACACCCCATGAAGCTACGGGGGTGTCACCTTTTGAAATGATGACAGGCCGGCAAATGACTTTGCCCCTGCATTTACTCTACCAACCTGGAGAAGCCAGTGTTGCCACAGCTTACACTACTCACCAGTACATGAATGACCTGACCAAACATCTCCAACAGACTTTTGCCTTTGCCCAGAAACATTTGGACCGATCAGCTGAAGGACGCAAAGCCTACTACGATCAGAAAGCCTCACATGATGAACTCCAAGTGGGAGACAAGGTTTTCTATTATGCTTTCATTCCTCAGACAGGACAGACCAACACACGAGCAGGAAAACTCGCTTGGAAGTTCCTCCCCAGGTGGACAGGTCCACACACGATCACAGATAAACTCTCTCCGGTCGTTTACCAAATCAAAATAAGCAAAGGTCGCCAGGACCCCATCTCCAAATGGGTCCATCGTAATCAAATCAAAGCTTACAAAAACCCCATGGGACTCGTTGGGAGCAACACTGTTCCATTAAGTCAGTAAACAAACCTAAAATCTTGTTTGCGCCCGATAGATAACTGTTAGCTAACTATAAGCCTAAGCATAAGCCACATTTCTCTTCCCTCAATCAGGTAACTGCATTAAACCTTCAAACAGGAAAGTTAACCCAAACTAACTGACTTCCTTAAAATCTAACATTAAAAGACCCTGCAAAATTTCATTTGGTGTCATCAAGTTACTATTTCAAATTAGTACACACAAACCGCCAATACCACTAGCTTAAGTCAATAATCACAAAACCCTCTAAAGGTGATAAACACTAATAGCCTAGAGCTCAGTCTCTAACAAAGTTGTTCCACCTCTGAGAATAACTTTCACCTACCACTCAGGTACCTCAAGAAAAGGAAAACCAACAAGAAGCTCAAGATTAAAATGACTCACTTCTATTCATTTGCCAGGACGATGGCCCTCCTGTTTTTCAGTTTAGCCCTCTACCTAGCACTCTCACCTACTTTCGCCCAGTTAGAACTGGACATAGCCCAGACAAGAAGTCAACAATCCTTAGGTAGATTCTCAACCACGGCCTCATCATTAGGGCCCCTTGCTAGCCTTAGCACATCTACTGTTAAATCAGTCAACAACCGCTACACTGAAATGCCAGATAGTTGAACCACCAACCGTTACCAAAACTTTGCAAGATACTGTGTTGGTTTTGAATGTTTGCTCCAAAGCCTTGTTCAAACTCAACAAGGTCTTGGACTTGTCACTCTTCATGTTAAAGGGTGACCATGCTCACCCACATCTAATGCCTGTGTTTCTTCGGAAGGTAGCTAGAAATGTTAGATTTTCAGCTAACACTTTGACAATGAGCCTGCCTTCACCGCTTCTTGCCCCTGTTTCAGATGTCACAAAGTTATTCCTCATTGCCACTCAAAGAACAATGATGACTTTCCATGTTCGCTCAGTCTTCCAGAACAAAGGTCTCAAACACCCTCAAACACCCTCAAACACCCTCTGAGTCAGACCTCTGTGGAACCATGGTTTAGTCCAGCTAAACCAATTCAATTCGAACCTCCTTGAATTACCTCAATATTGCTTAACCTAAACATCTACCTCAAATAAGCAATAAATTTTTGTTTTGCATTCTTTGTTTTGATTTTAATTTTTCTTTATTTTTTAGAATTTTTGAAGTTATATGCATGCTTATATACAAACATATAATTATGTATATAGTTTCCGCACTCCATTTTGATCTTTGTGCCCAATTCAAACTATTTTTGAACAATTATAGCAGCTATTTCATCGTAAACCAAAATTCCTACCTCAGGTATGTAAGACTATACACTTTGTATCTCCTTATTTTTGTAACGAGAATTTTTGAGTCATTTCAAGACATATGCCTTAGCTTACTATTCCAAACAAATTTTATAATCTACATTTGTCCATATTCAAATTATTTTTGGAAATTCATGGAAGTCCTTCCAGTAAACCGAAGTCAAAGATCTCTACTTAGTAATAGATACTGTTTGCATGCTACTGTGTATGGACATCACAAAAACCTTTTAACCCAGTATTTAGGTCAAGTGTTGCCAAGGAGACAAAGCTGCCATGGGTGTGTACCAACGCTGACCGATGCTCACCATTGCTACAAAGGGGGGAATCTGTAGCATCATCGTCTCCTCAAACCAAGACAGAAGATCACTTCTCTCCATTTTATAGGAATTTCACTTTATTCCTTCTACAGGAAAACCACTTTTCTGCATTCTACAGGAATATCACTGGCTTTCATAGTGACTACACTCACCCCGGCCTGACCCAAAGCTGTTTTCCCAGGACCCCAATGTAAACAGTTGCCTCTTGCAGAGATTGTAAGGATCAGAATTTGCTTTTAAAGGCTCAAAGGTACATAAAACTCGGGAGACCAGACCTCCAACGTGAACACTGCATTTGGATAACATCCTCCTTTACAGGAAACCAATGCTCTTAAAAGGGTCATAAACGGCTTAATCAGACAGGTTTATAACCTTGATGTCTCCCAGATTATCTCTTCCAGATACCATGGACCTAAAAGAAATCATCTACAGCTCAACAGTACCTCCTAGCAGATACCTATGGAATGTGTTTCAGTATGTAGGATGACTTTTTAATTTGTTCTAAACATTGTTTCTTTCAACTTATCCTCTTCTCCCCTGGATCCTAAGGACACTGAAAATCATCCCTTTTTATCACCAACCATGGTTTGCTGTACTACATTAAGCTTTGATCTAAATATGAATGCATGTATTATAATTATGTATAAGAAATGTTATATTTACGAGTGTTATTCAAACAAATGTAATATTAGAGTAATGGTATAAATGCATGATCACCAAATATTAGCCAAGTCATTTAATTTAGTTAGATCTTATATTGAGCACCTAATTTCATAAGAACTGACTGAGTGTTGATTTTTCTCTGCAATTTCATGGGATGGTGTCTTCGTTTGATTGGCTGCTCTCAAACAAAGGAATGTTTTCACATTGAATAGCATCCATTTCAAACTGCTTTTGATAAAGTCGATTTGTCAGTCTTGCGATTGGCATCACAAGTTTATGACCCGGGCGGGGTCATTTAAAAAGTAGTAGAAGCTGCCCTGCAAGTTAGAATTAGAACAAGACAAGCAGAAAGAAAAAGAAACACACAGATGTAAGTTAAAGTTAAGTAAGAGAGCAAGAGAGAACACAAGTTACACAGAGACAAATTATGCAGTTAAGTTAAGTTAAAGTTAGAGAAGAAAAAGCAGTCAAGAAAGAGACAGAATGAGATTAGATACGTCTGGGAAGATTTTATTCCACCATTTCAAGGTCCTGTGTAGTTTTATTTTATCTAAATTGCATTAGTTTTTCTGGTTACTGAGGAGAAATCACCTTTTTTCTTTAGATCTTGCTTTCTCAGAGAATCAAATTCTCAAACTTTTTTCCTACATCTCAGAAGCCATTCTTATCCTAGTAAATGTTTTTCTCATTTTTTTTTTACTTTTCACGCCATTAAAGTGGACCTTAATTTTCCTAATTTAAAGTGAACAGAGACTGTTTTTGGACTCTCTTTCCGACCTCATACCTGCCTGACTGAGAAGTTTCTCCTTCAGTTTTTTTGGTCTATCCCGCTACAAGAGACCTCAAATTCGGACTCTTTTCCAAGGACTTGCCACGCCGCTCGGTGACAGACCATCCCCTGCTGCCATTGTCTGCAGAGCCCCCAGCTGAGTTTACACTTCCACGGCTGTGAGGAAGCATTGCAGCAGCCGCTTCATCCGATGTCCTAACTCCCAACTCGGCCAGTATCGACCCGCTGAAACGTGGACCTACAGCTGTTTTCGTAAGTGAAACTCCTACTTCTCCTATCTGCTGGGTTAAAACGTGATGTCCTAACAATTAAGTTACAATTAAATATAGCCCATATTTCAGGGCTCAATTAGTCTCTTAGCCACAGGATAAAGCTGTAAGCTGAAGGAAGACTCTTAGTCATTTTTAAGTAACTGCCCTTAACCTCTTGCACTCCGGTGTACCGCGGACGGGCACGTCTCTGCGTCCTAGAGCGCACGAGGGCGCTGCGTCCAAGCGCGCCCTGAAAAAAAAAAAAAAAAGTTCTTTCACTACAGACACAGCCGTGAACAGATCAGATATGATTGACCTCTCACTCGATTAATAAGAGCCTTGAATTGGGTTTCTGAAACCTTGAAGAACCAATGACTGAAAACCTAGCAACAAGGACCCACCTACCAACGCTGTGAATGCAGCGAGCCAATTGAAGCACAGAAGTTTGGGCTGGGTGAAGAGAGACTGACTGCTGCAGCAGATGAAAAAAAAGGACCTGCAGGAAGAACCTGCTACAGATCCAGCAGCACGGAGACCACCCACAAGTGCGACCTGCACTTATTCCAGCAGAATAGACGTTTAGGATTCTCTTCCATGGTCATCATAGACCGACGGAGGCCGATGACGAAGGTCGTAAATCATTCGCTAAAACCGCAATCATGGAAGCGCAAAGCTGCAATAATGGAATTATGTTTTGACCGGGAACCACGAGCGGACCAGCGTCGCGTTCGTCTGACAATGAGGAAGAGAAGTTCGCCAGGACAGTGCTGCTGTGAAGAGGTAAGTGTTATAAGCTAAATTATTCTTTATCCCTGAAAATTGTAATCAAAAAATGACTTTTGACCGATTGGTAAATTACAACTGTACAGCGCACGAAGTCCGAAGTGCGTGCGCCGCGGTACATGGTTCGTTCGCCGCGTCCGGACTGTGAAGGCCCCCCCCCCGCTACTCTTCTGTAGCGAGGGGGGGTGAAGCCGCGGTGACTGCGCCGCGGTCGCCACATAGCCACATGAGTCTATTCCGTCATGTAGCAATGGCCGATGTCCGTCCTCTGTAGCTATGGGGGGGACAACCCCCCTCACACACACACACACAGCCCTGAGTGTCACCTTTCATTAGAGCCCAAGATGAAGCTTCTATATTGAATCATTCAAAAGTTACAGACGTTTTTCCAAACTGTGCCATTTGGCACAATTTGGCACAGTCAGAAGGCAGAAGGAAGCGTGGAAGACGTGGAGGTGTGAAATTGCACCTTAGGAGATGTCAGTTTGGTAACATTCCTCTTCCTTTGATCATTTTTGGGAATGCACAGTCTGTGAGAAACAAGGTGGAGGAAATTCAAGGCAATGTACGTTACCAGAAGGATTTTAAGAACTGCTGCGTCATGGCTTTCACTGAATCTTGGCTTACTGCGCATGATCGAGATGCAGACCTGTGGATTGACGGCTTTGGAGCCCCGCTGCGCTCGGATCGGCAGGAAGAGGTAACTGGGAAGCATCAGGGGGGCGGTGTATGTTTATACATTAATAAGTAGTACTGCACATCTGTCACGGTCAGAGAGCGCATCTGTACACCCGATGTGGAGTTGCTGTCTGTGTCACTACGCCCCTTTTATTTGCCTTGAGAGTTTCCCCAACTTTTCATCACAGTTGTGTATATTCATCCGAGGGCAGACGCTGACTCCGCCTCCAGCACCATCTCTGATGTGGTGCAGCGGCTGCAGTCAATTTCTCCAGAGGCGCCAAACTTCATTCTTGGGGATTTTAACCATGTTTCTTTAAAGAAGACACTTAAAAACTTTCATCAGTATGTCTCCTGCCCAACCAGGCGAAAAAAGACATTGGACCTGTGCTATGGATCCATAGAGAGGGCCTATAAATCACTCCCCCTTCCTCCTTTAGGATCCTCAGATCACAACTGTGTTCATTTGCTGCCCACATATAAAACTGCTCTCAGAAGAGGCAAGGTGGAGATGAGAGACATTGATGTGTGGACAGAAGATTCAGAGCACAGCCTCCAGGAATGCTTTGACTGTACAGACTGGAAGATGTTCGTAATGGCCTGCGGGGATGACTTGGACTGTCTGGCTGAGCTCACATGCTCATACATGGCTTACTGTCAAAATAAGATTGTTCCACGTAAATGTGTCAAAATATACCCCAACAACAAACCATGGGTTACTAAATCAGTTAAATCCTGCTTACAGAGGAAAGCTCTTGCCTTTAAACAGGGGTCTGTTTCTGAGCTACAGGTTGCCACTAAGGAGCTGAAGGCCGAAATTTTAAGAGCAAAACAGAATTATAAATCAGAGTTGGAAAGCAAGATGGCAGCAAATAAACTTGGTTCGGCCTGGGCCAGTATGAAAACTATTGCAGGCCTTCAGAGCACAGAGCGCAGTAATCGTGTGTTTTTAGATGGTTTTAGTTCAGACACAGAGCTGGCTAATGCTCTTAATTGTTTTTATGGTCGTTTTGACTCCTTTGATTTTAGCACAGAAATCCAAGATTTGAAACAGAAACTCAAAGACAATCAGCACTTTATAATATTGAGATGCAGGATGTTAAAAGGGAGTTCCGCGCTGTAAAAGTGAACAAAAGTCAGGGCCCTGATAATATATGTGGGCGCCTGGTAAAGTCCTGTGCACATGAACTGAGTCCTATATTTCATTACATTTTCAATAAGTCCTTACAGACACAACATGTGCCTAAGATCTGGAAAGATGCCGTGGTTGTTCCCGTTCCAAAATCCAGCTGTCCTAAAACGGTAAATGACTTTAGACCAGTTGCTTTGACTTCAATTTTAATGAAAATTTTTGAAAAACTGGTCAGATGTGAGGTCCTAAGGCAGACTGAACATGCATTGGATCCTCTGCAGTTTGCCTATAGGCCTCACAGAGGAGTGGAGGATGCCACTGTCACTCTGTTTAACATGCTTTTCAAACATCTGGATTTTAATGGGACACACGCCAGGCTTTTATTTGTGGACTTTTCTTCTGCCTTTAATACAATCCAACCTCATATTTTAGTTGAAAGGCTCCTGCAACAATTTGATTTAAGCAATAATCTGGTGGGTTGGATTCTGGATTTCTTAACCAACAGGACGCAGAGAGTAAGGGTCAATGGCACATTGTCTGACCTAAAGTGCTCTTCTACTGGCTCTCCTCAGGGGTGTGTGTTGTCACCACTACTCTTCATCCTGTACACAAACATGTGTCGGAGCAGACATGACAACAGACACATTATAAAGTATGCTGATGACTCAGTCATTGTCAGTCTCCTCCGGGATGGTGAGAGTGGCCACGGCCCAGTAGTTGATGACTTTGTTCGCTGGTGTGAGGATTCCTACCTGCAGCTGAATACAACAAAAACGAAAGATATGATTATTGACTTTAGGAGGAAAACTCCCAGGCACAAAGTCACCATACTAAAAGGCCAGACCACCGAATGTGTACAATCGTACAAATATCTTGGGACGATTATTGATAGTGGATTGAACTTTGAGGTGAACTGTGAAAGGGTGTGCAAAAAGGGTCAGCAAAATTTGCATTGTTTGAGGAAACTTGCACGCTTCCAAATTGACCGAACCATAATGACTATGTTTTATCGGGCTTTTATTGAATCTGTTTTATCCTTTTCTTTAATGTCATGGTTTGGTCAGATAAAACTGAAACAGAGGAAATCCTTGGATCAGGTAGTCAGATGGTCCAGTCGTTTGCTTGGTGAGTCACAGCTGAGCCTGACATCCCTGTACACCAGACAAGTACAGAAGATGGCCGACTCGATTTTAAATGACGACCCTTTGCACTGCAACTTTCAGCTTCTTCCCTCCAGATGGAGGTTTGCTGTCCCAAAAAGTAGAACCCAGCGCTACAAAAACAGCTTTGTCCCTGCTGCTGTCAAAAAGTTGAAGAAGCTATAAAAATTATATTGTACATATTTTATATTTACCTATTTTGTAAGATGTGTGCCTGTGTTTGTGTCTATGTTGAATGTAATTAGTGGCTTGTAAATATGGATGTCACCAACTGCAAAACAAATCTACCTACAGGTACAAATAAAGTAACCTGAACCTGAACCTGAACAGTTCAAAAACGCCTGGGAACTACTTGAGGAAAAATCTATGTAATATATTTATTTTTTTGTGGTATTGTTACAAAATTTTGACCTCAGCTGGATAATACTTGGTTCTACATTTCTGTTACATTTTCCAGCCCGGATCTGACAGCTGTGTGTTATTTGCAAGCATTTGTATCCAAAAAAACACCCAGGCCAAATTTATTTTCTTCAAGTTCAGTATGTTTAGATGACTGTAACTCAGTGGCCGGAGCACTTAGAGAGGTTATGACTATTTTGCCAAAAAATTCAAAGTGTCATGAAGATGCTGCAAAGGGTTGAAGAACAACTTTCGATTTACTTTGGGCATGTTATTTTTTGGCGTTTTTAGGGAAATTGACCGGAGTGCAAGGGGTTAATTTTTGTAGATTAATTCAGAAGTTCATTTTTAGATTATCAGCTTATGAATTTTCCCCATAAAACTATGGTTTTGTTAGACATTTCAGTTTCATTTACCATTGAAACATAAGTCTGGTTTCTCCTTCGTTCTACAAAGGTTAACGCTAGACTTTATGTTCAGTAAAACAATAACAGTTGATGTGATAGCGGATGCCTGTTATCATTTGAATCTGTTTATCCATCATTTGAATGGCATATCATGTAACCTGAATGAGTTTAATAAAAGGGTGAATGAGAGAAGTTGAAGTGTTTTCCTTTCGCATATACGTATATGTATCCTAATCACGGCAGGAGAAGAACTCACTGAAACTTTGAGACTGATTCATCAAGTAATTGAAGGTACAAAATTAATTAAAATTAAAGTTAATATTATTGTCCATTGTGACTGGTGCCCCCTTTTACGAGTGCTTTTATTTAATTTAGCGGGTGAAGAAGTGACGGTTTAACTCTGCCCCCTTTCACACCCACTATTAAATAAAATAAATAATTCCTGTACCTTATGACAAATATTTTATTATATAATCCTGCTACACTCCTGTCATCGTGGATCATGTCACACTCGATCAAGTTTGGAAGCTGGAGCTGTACTTTACCATCCACTGGTTCTATCACGAAGTTTGAAGCTCTCCGCCCCCAAACCATAGTAGCTCCTGAACATGTTTTCAGCGTGTAAGGGTCGGAATGTGTTCTAATGTTGAGCAGCTGTAAAAACTCTGATTTAGCGAGTGATCTGTTGCTTTGTTCATCGAGCACTGCATACATTTTTTGGGCTTCCTCTCTGTGTCCTGCAGGATAAACTAACACAGGGCTAATTTTTGAGCAGGATTGTGGGTTTTCTGCATTACCACAAACTTCTATGCATCTAGACGTGACTAGTGTGCCTTCATAATCATGGGACTCCCCGCCATGATCCGTCTCAGCTTCCTGAGGTTCTATGGGAGGCAGAGAGGGGCCGGGGTGTAGCGCTGCTATATGTCTATCACTACCGCAGTCAGAGCACTGGATTGACTGTTTACAGTCTTTTGCCAGATGCTGAGTGGATCCACAATACTTAAAGCAGATGTGATTCTCTCTCAAGAACAGTTTGCGTTCTTCTATTGGTTTTGCTCTAAACGTTTTACATTTCTTTAATGCGTGTGGCTTTCTGTGTATGGGACATTGTTTATCTGGGCTTTCTGTTCTTTTGTGTGCATGGTTACCTTTAGCTGCGGGTGAAGCTGGTAGGATGTCTGTTTTGTGGACACTGATGAGATACTTACTAGCGAACTTCAGGGCCTTTTCAACTCTGGCGTTCATGTGGGCCGGTGGAGAGAAACTGAAACTTGGGTCGCTTCTTATTTTGGCCTGTTGTCTGACGTAACTGGAAAAAAGGCTGAAAGGAGGAATAGCGACTTTGTGTGTTTCTTTGTATTTGGCACCTGCTGCAATCCACTTCTCCTGTAGGCTGTAGGACAGTTTCTCTACAATAGGATTCACTCCACGGGCTGTATCCAGGTATGAGAGCCCAGGTACAGTGGGGCAAAAAGTATTTAGTCAGCCACCAATTGTGCAAGTTCTCCCACTTAAAAGATGAGAGAGGTCTCCAATTTTCATCATAGGTTTACCTCAACTATGAGAGACAAAATGAGAAAAAAAATCCAGAAAATCACATTGAAGGATTTTTAATGAATTAATTAGTAAATTCCTCAGTAAAATAAATATTTGGTCATCTACAAACAAGCAAGATTTCTGGCTCTCACAGACCTGTAACTTCTTCTTTAAGAGGCTCCTCTGTCCTCCACTCGTTACCTGTATTAATGGCGCCTGTTTGAACTCGTTATCAGCATAAAAGACTCCTGTCCACAACCTTAAACAGTTAGACTCCAAACTCCACTATGGCCAAGACCAAAGAGCTGTCAAAGGACACCAGAAACAAAATTGTAGACCTGCACCAGGCTGTGAAGACTGAATCTGCAAAAGATAAGCAGCTTGGTGTGAAGAAATCAACTGTGGGAGCAATTATTAGAAAATGGAAGACATACAAGACCACTGATAATCTCCCTCGATCTGGGGCTCCACACAAGATCTCACCCTGTGGGGTCAAAATTGTCACGAGAACAGTGAGTAAAAATCCCAGAACTACATGGGGGGACCTAGTGAATGACCTGCAGAGAGCTGGGACCAAAGTAACAAAGGCTACATCAGAAACACACTACCCCGCCAGGGACTCAAATCCAGCAGTGCCTGACGTGTCCCCCTGCTTAAGCCAGTACACTTCCAGGCCCGTCTGAAGTTTGCTAGAGAGCATTTGGATGAACCAGAAGAGGACTGGGAGAATGTTATGTTATATGGTCAGATGAAACCAAAATAGAACTTTTTGGTAAAAACTCAACTTGTCGTGTTTGGAGGAGAAAGAACACCACCTACTGTGAAGCATGGGGGTGGAAACATCATACTTTGGGGCTGTTTTTCTGCAAAGGGACCAGGATGACTGATCCGTGTAAAGGAAAGAATGAATGGAGCTATGTATCGTGAAATTTTGAGTGAAAACCTCCTTCCACCAGCAAGGGCATTGAAGATGAAACGTGGCTGGGTCTTTCAGCATGACAATGATCCCAAACACACCGCCTGGGCAACGAAGGAGTGGCTTCGTAAGAAGCATTTCAAGGTCCTGGAGAGGCCTAGCCAGTCTCCAAATCTCAACCCCATAGAAAATCTTTGGAGGGAGTTGAAAGTCTGTAGTGCCCAGCGACAGCCCCAAAACATCACTGCTCTAGAGGAGATCTGCATGGAGGAATGGGCCAAAATACCAGCAACAGTGTGTGAAAACCTTGTGAAAACTTACAGAAAACGTTTGACCTCTGTCATTGCCAACAAAGGGTATATAACAAAGTATTGAGATGAACTTTTGTTATTGACCAAATACTTATTTTACCGAGTAATTTACCAATTAATTCATTAAAAATCATTCAATGTGATTTTCTGGATTTTTTTTTTCTTATCTTGTCTCTCATAGTTGAGGTATACCTATGATGAAAATTGGAGACCTCTCTCATCTTTTAAGTGGGAGAATTTGCACAATTGGTGGCTGACTAAATACTTTTTTACCCCACTGTTAGTATCCGCCATCCTTGGCACATTCGATTTCCTGTAGAACGTCGCCAAGTTCTCTCAGCTTGAGTGTGTCTTTGTTGCTGATTTTGGAAAAATGTTCAAGCTTTTTTAACAGTGCATTTTCTATTGCTTCAGGTGACCCATAACACTCTTCTAGCCTTTCCCAGACTACGTTAAGGGCTGCTTTTGGGTCGAAGACATGTGCAGAGCGGATCCTCTTTGCTTGTTCTGCTGATTCTGTGCCGAGCCATTTTATCATCAAATCCAATTGCTCACGGCGTGAGAGACTGAGGTCTTGTATGGCGTTCTGGAAGGATGCCTTCCATGCCCAATAATTCTCTGGGAGGTCATCAAACTGTAGGAGTCCCGTGGTCAACATTTCCCGGCGCGTGAGGTATTTGGTCAGATCCTGAATGCCTTGTGCTTCCGCGTAATGTGTTGCAGGGGCATAATAGTGTCGTAACATTGGGGGATTAGTCGTCTCTGTAGCTCCATGCTCCTCCTCAATGTTGACGCTGACCCTACTTTTGCCATCTACAGCATTAGATGGGATGAATGGTACATTTGTGGCCATTTCAAACTGTTCACATTGGATCTTAGAGGGGGTGGCTGGATCAGTTTTAAGTGGAATTTCCTCAAAGCGCATATCAAAGTGTTTCTGTATGTACTCAGATGTGCGTTGTGCTGAGTCAACTGGCAAGTCCATTAATACTTGACTGAATTCACTTCTTGCACATTGCTCTGCTTCTTCATAGGCCGCAGCTTCAGCTTCTGCAGCTGCAGCAGCCTTCCGATGGTTCAGAATGTGCATATGTGCTTCAAGATTAGCTTTCTGCGTGATGAGGGCTGCTTCTTTCTCTGAATAAGCTAATTTAGCTTGTGCAGCATCTGCTTTAGCTCTAGCTTTTATGGCTGAGGAGGTAGCTGAAGAAGCCTTGCTTGGCTTGGAGCTATGTGAATATAACGAGCTACCTTGTACAGCTGTAGCCAAGGGAGCTGTGTGTTCCGTCTCCATAACTTCACTTCTGAGTTGGGCAGTTGGCTGGTGCTGCTCTCCTGCATGTATTTTGCGGACCAGCGGCAGCTAATTCCCGCACTTGTCATTTTTGTCTTTTTTGATTGTTTTTGCATAGTTCTGCTACTTGTTATGCTGTTTGTGGTTTATAAATGGAGGTTCCTCACAACCAAGCAAAGATAAATCTGTGGCTTCAACAACATTACGTAGATCATGCACCAACAACTAAAAAAAGATTATTTGGGTAATCGTTGGTACAGACACAGGACAGAAACAAGAGCACCAAGTATGTTTTCACTTGTGTGAATGTCACAGCGACGTGTAAACAGAGTATATACAGACGTGGACAAAATTGTTGGTACCCCTCTGTTTGTCACGCCGCGCCATTCATCAGCGGCGCCACCTACTCACGCACCTGACAATCATCAGCGGCGAGGGATAAAGGCCGTCTCGCCCGGAGGCTCGGCCTGAAGCCGTCAGACTTCGTCCCTCACCGTTGTGAGCTAACCTCTTTCTTCAGCAACATTATTTGGGTAAGAACCCTTACCTCTCTTTCCCAGTCTGCTCCCCTGTGCACAGGTGGATTCCCCGGCGGCGGACATCTCCACTCCATCGCCCGTTCCTCGCTGCTGTACGGAGCTCTCCAGGTGGCTGTCTTCCGGGCTTCGCCCCCTTGTTGTGCCAGCTATCCTGACAATCCAAGTAAGTCCTTCTCTTGCCATAAATCCCTCCTGTGTTGGTGTATGCCCGTCACCCTCTCCCTGTGCTCTCTCCATAGGGTTGCTCGGCTGAACGGTCACCTGCCTCTGTGCCTGAAGCAGACGCCATCACCAACACATTTACACCTCGCAGACACGCACTCATTCACTCCTGCTGTTAATAAACTCTTTGAACTACTCTAAGCCTGTGTGTGTGCGTCTCCTGAGCCGTGCGTTATGTCAGTACGCTTCAGCAAGGAGCGGTCTCGGCGGACGGCGGGCTCGCACACCGGCCTTACCACTCTCGAGGCTAGAGTGGATCAAATAGCTTATCAGACAGCAGGTTATCTGAATCAATTGATAACTATCACTGGCGATTGGACCGCCTGGGACCCCCAGCAGCCGTTCCCCCCGGCTCCTCAGGGTGGCGCAGCTCCTGCTGTTCCGGTGGCGTCAGCCAGCTCCGGTGGCACCGGCCCGACTCACACCGATTTCCGACCCCCGCTCGCTTTAGCGGAAAGCTCGGTGAGCGCGCGGGGGTTTGTGATGCAGTGCGAGTTCCGTGATTGGACGTGTGCCCGGAGACTTCCCCTCAGATCACAGCCGAATCGGCTACGTAGGGAATCTCCTGGAGGGGCGCGCTTTAACTTGGGCCTACGCTATTATGGCGAGACCCAGTTATGCCACCCTCACCTATGCCGAGTTTGTGAGGCGCTTCCTGGAGGTGTTCGATCATTTTCGTTCCGAGGCAGTCCAGGTCGATCCGCTTCTCGCTCTCCAGCAGGGAAACCGGTCGGCCGCGGATTATGCCATCGAATACCGGGTAGCGGCGGAGGAATTGGGCTGGGAGGAGCGCTCCCTCTGCGGCCTGTTCCTCCGCAGCCTCAATAGTGATCTGAGGGATGAACTGGCTGGACGGGATATCCCCGGAACGTTAGCGGAGCTAACCTCACTGGCAATCAGCTTGGACAACAGGCTGCGCGAGCGCTCCTCAGGACGGAAGCCGTCTGCTTCTCGCCCTCGGGGAGCCCCGCTAGGCCTGCCCCAAGCTCGCCTCCTGGCGACGCCGCCACCATCGTGCCCCGAGGAGTCGGAGCCGATGGTGACGGGCTGGGCAAAGCTCTCCTCGGCAGAGAAACAGCGCCGCCACGAGTTGGGTCTCTGCATGTATTGCGGAGACAGTCAACACACGGTAGAGCTTTGTCCACAAAAGCCAAACGGCGGGGTCCGTGAGTCACTGTAGGGGGCCTCGCGGACGTCAATCGGCAAAGTCCCCTCACCCAATTAAAGCTGCCCATCCGTTTCTGCCACAATCCCACTGGGACACCTCACCCAATTAACTGGTGGATTTGGGCGGCAGAGGGCAAGCTTCATTTCACAGGCCTCGGCAAACCCGATTGGGCATCCGCTGTCAGGCATAAAACACCACCATCTCGCCTGGTCCATCTCTCCCGTGCCTCCCTTGGGAGAGTTTCTCACCAAACCATGCCTGTCCCAGTCATCATCTCAGGGAGCCACCGGGATGGAGATGGTATTTTACGTCCTGCCCAAACTCTGTGTCGCCCGTCATCCTGGGGTATCCCTGGCTACGCCTCCCAACCCTGTCCTGGACTGGAGGGTCAGTTCGGGGTATTGGCGTGGAAGTACCTTCTGTATGGGCACCTGCCTTCAGTCCGCCCTGCCTGCTCGCCCGTCCGCGGCTCCCCCTGTGGCGGGATACAGCACCTCCGGACCTGTCGCTGGTGCCTCCAGAATTTCACGACCTGGGTACTGGTATTTAGTAAATCGAAAGCTATGTCTCTTCCCCCGCATCGACCCTATGACTGTGCTATCAACCTCCGCCAGGGGGCTCCCCTGCCTTCTGGTCGGCTCTACAGCCTGTCGGCGCCCGGAGAGAGGTAGACCATGAATACTTACCTGAAGGAATCACTGAGCGCTGGGATTATTTCGCCCATCGTCGTCACCCGTGGGGGCAGGGTTTTCTTTTGTCGGGAAAAAGGACGGATCCCTCCGCCCCTGCAATAGCACTACACCGAGCGCGCTAAATGACATCCACTGAGAGGGACCGTACACCCTGCCCCTCATGGACACTGCCTTCCACTCCCTCCAGGGGGCGACCTGGTTTACCAAGCTGGATTTACCGCAGCGGCTTACCACCTCGTCCGGATCCGGGAGGGAGATGAATGGAAAACAGCCTTCCGTACCCCGAACGGCCACTTTGAGTATCTTGTCATGCCGTTCGGGGGGTTGACCAACGCTCCTGCCGTCTTTACAGCACCTCATTAATGACGTCCTCCGGGATTTTCATCGGGCCTCTTCGTGTTCGTCTACCTGGACGACATTCTTATCTTCTCCAGGTCCAGGGACGAGCACCAGGTCCATGTGAGGCGGGTCCTCCAAAGACTGCTGGAGAATCGTCTGTACGTGAAGGCTGAGAAATGCGAGTTCTACGCTAGGACCACATCCTTCCTGGGATTCATCATCGCTCAAGACCAGGTGCTCCCAGACCCAGAGAAGGTGAAGGCGGTGGTGGAGTGGCCTACTCCCGCATCCCGGAAGCAGGTGCAACAATTTGTTGGCTTCGCCAATTTTTACCACCGCTTTGTCCCAAATTTCAGCTCGATCGTCGGACCGCTGACCCGCCTCACGTCCCCGAAGGTCCCGTTCCGGTGGACTGAAGAGGTCGCTGCTGCCTTTAAGGCGCTGAAGGCGGAGTTCTCCTCCTCCCTGGTCCTTCGCCAGGTCGACCCCGCGCTGCAGCGCATTGTGGAGGTGGACGCATCGGACACGGGAGTGGGAGCAGTATTATCCCAGCGGTCACCTGACGATGGCGCCAAACGACCTTGCGCCTTCTTCTCCCGGTGCCTGTCCCCGGCGGAGAGGAACTACGATGTGGGGGACAGAGAGCTCCTGGCCATCAAACTCGCTTTACAGGAGTGGCGCCACTGGCTAGAGGGGGGCGGACCTGCCGTTTGTGGTCCTGACGGACCACAAGAACTTAGAATACCTACGATCTGCCAAGCGCCTGAATGCCCGCCAGGCGCGCTGGTCTTTGTTCTTCACCAGGTTCCGCTTTTCAATCACCTTCAGGCCAGGCTCCAAAAACGGCCTGCCTGACGCCCTCTCTAGGCAGTTCACCCCCCGTGGAGGCTGAGAAGACGCCCCACACTATCCTGCCCAGGTCGTGCGTCGTGGGAGCCATCTCTTGGGACATTGAAGACAAGATCCGGAAGGCGCAGGAGGTGGAACCTGATCCTGGCGGCGGACCAGAGGGAAGACTGTTCGTCCCATCTGCGGTCCGAGGAGAGGTCATCCACTGGCTCCACACCTCCCGGCTCACCTGTCATCCCGGCACCTCTCGGATGATCAGCCTCCTCCAACGGTCTTTTTGGTGGCCAGGCCTGCGGAGGGATGCAGCCCGCTACGCCCGGGCTTGCCAATCTGTGCCACCAGCAAGTCGGGAAATGCCACCTCCAGCGGGTCTGCTCCAGCCTCTGCCCGTCCCCGGCAGGCCCTGGTCGCACATCGCACTGGATTCGTCACCGGACTCCCCCGTTTCCAACTCCTTTGACACCGTCCTGACCATCATGGACCGTTTCTCCAAGGCAGCACACTTCGTCCCCCTGCGAGGTCTCCCTACGCCCTGGAGACGGCGGGCCTCCTCGTCCAACACGTGGTCTAGGCTGCATGGGATTCCGGTGGACGTGGTCTCGGACCGGGGCCCCCCAATTTTCATCCGAGGTTTGGAAATCCTTTTGTAACGCCATCGGCGCCAAGGTGAGCCTCTCCTCGGCCATCACCCCCCAGTCTAACGGGCAGTGTGAGAGGACCAATCAGGAGCTGGAGGCTGCTGCGCTCGCTGTGTTACCAGATCCAAGCGACATCCTGGAGCAACCATCTTGCCTGGGTGGAGTATGCCCACAACACGCCCGGCTCTTCTGCAACGGGGATGTCCCCCCTTCAAGGCGTCCCTGGGTTACGACCCCCCGCTGTTTCCAGTGCAGGAGAGCGAGGTAACTGTCCCCTCTGTTAAGGCGCACCTTAGGCAGTTCCGCTCCGCCTGGGCTGCCGCGCGTCATGCGCTTTTACGCACAGCGGAGCGCAACAGGACCGTGGCGGACCGGCACAGACGACCTGCCCCGGCGTACAGAGTTGGGCAACTCGTGTATGTGTCAACCCAGGACGTCACGTTGAAAGGCGAGAGGAGGAAGCTGGCACAGCGGTTCATGGGTCCCTTTCCCATCACCCGGATCATCAACCCGGTGGCTGTGCGCGTGGCTATTCCCCCCTCCCTCCGCATCCATCCCACTTTCCATGTGTCGAAGGTGAAACTGGCAGTCACCGACCCCCTTTGCCCTCCTCCTGCAGCGCAACCCGCGCCCCGGATGATTGGTGGCCATCCGGCCTGGTCCGTCTCCTCCATCCTGGACTCCCGGCGCCGAGGTCGTGGGTTGCAATACTTGGTGGACTGGGAGGGCTATGGGCCCGAGGCATCGACAATGGGTGCCCCCGTCGTTTGTGTTGGACCCCATCGCTCATCGCAGACTTCCACCGAGCGCACCCGGATGAAGCCATCGCCAGGAGGCGCTGCTAGAGGGGGGAGTACTGTCACGCCGCGCCATTCATCAGCGGCGCCACCTGCTCACGCACCTGACAATCATCAGCGGCGAGGGATAAAGGCCGTCTCGCCCGGAGGCTCGGCCTGAAGCCGTCAGACTTCGTCCCTCACCGTTGTGAGCTAACCTCTTTCTTCAGCAACATTATTTGGGTAAGAACCCTTACATCTCTTTCCCAGTCTGCTCCCCTGTGCACAGGTGGATTCCCCGGCGGCGGACATCTCCACTCCCATCGCCCGTCCTCGCTGCTGTACGGGAGCTCTCCAGGTGGCTGTCTTCCGGGCTTTGCCCCTTGTTGTGCCAGCTATCCTGACAATCCAAGTAAGTCCTTCTCTCAGCCATAAATCCCTCCTGTGTGGTGTATGCCCGTCACCCTCTCCCTGTGCTCTCTCCATAGGGTTGCTCGGCTGAACGGTCACCTGCCTCTGTGCCTGAAGCAGACGCCATCACCAACACATTTACACCTCGCAGACACGCACTCATTCACTCCTGCTGTTAATAAACTCTTTGAACTACTCTAAGCCTGTGTGTGTGCGTCTCCTGAGCCGTGCGTTATGTCACTGTTAATGAAAGCAAAACCCACAATGGTCACAGAAATAACTTGAATCTGACAAAAATGGTAATAAATAAATAAAAATTCTATCAAAATTAACCAATGAAAATCAGACAATGCTTTTGAATTGTGGTTCAACAGAATTATTTGAAAAAACAAACTCATGAAACAGGCCTGGACAAAAATGATGGTACCCCTAGAAAAGACTGAAAATAATGTGACCCATAGGGACATGTTCAACCAAGATGTGTCCTCTTATTAACATCACAGGTGTCTACAAACTTGTAATCAGTCAGGGGCCTAGATTTAAAGGGGGTACAAGGAGTCACTGTGCTGTTTGGTGACATGGTGTGTACCACTACTAAAGCATGGACCAGAGGAAGCAAAGGAAAGAGTTGTCTCAGGAGATTTAGAAAGAAAAATATAGACAAGCATATTACAAGATAAAGGCGATAAGACCATCTCCAAGCAGCCTGATGTTCCTGTGACTGCCAGTTGCACATATTATTCAGAAAATTCAAGATCCACAGGACTGCAGCCGACGTGGCCGCAGGGAGGAGAAGGATAATATGAATGGTAACAAAAGAGCCCAGAACAACCTCTAAACACATTCATGGTGAACTCCATGGTCAAGGTGATCATCAGTGTCAGATCGCCCCATCCGTCGTGTTGTTTGAGCCAAAGTGGACTTCATGGGAGACGACCAAGGAGGACACCACTGTCGGAAAACAAATCATAAAAAAGCCAGACTGGAATTTGCCAAACTGCATGTTGACAAGCCACAAAGCTTCTGGGAGAATGTCTATGGACAGACGAGACAAAACTGGAACTTTTTGGCAAGGCATATCAGCTCTATGTTCACAGATGCAAAAATGAAGCATACCAAGAAAGGAACACTGTCCCTACTGTGAAACATGGAGGAGGTTCTGTTATGTTCTGGGGCTGCTTTGCTGCATGTGGCACAGGGTGTCTTGAATCTGTGCAGGGTACAGTGAAATCTCAAGACTATCAAGGTATTCTAGAGAGAAATATGCTGCCCACTGTCAGACAGCTTGGTCTCAGTCATAGGTCATGGGTCTTGCAACAGGATAATGACCCAAAACACACAGCTAAAAACACCCAAGAATGGCTAAGAGCCAAACATTGGACTATTCTAAAGTGGCCTTCTATGAGCCCTGATCTAAATCCTATTGAACATCTGTGGAAGGAGCTGAAACATGGCGTCTGGAGAAGGCACCCTTCAAACCTGAGACAACTGGAGCAGTTTGCTCATGAGGAGTAGGCCAAAATACCTGCTGAGAGGTGCAGAAGTCTCATTGACAGTTACAGAAATCGTTTGATTGCAGTGATTGCCTCAAAAGGTTGTGCAACAAAATATTAAGTTACGGGTGCCATCATTTTTGTCCAGGCCTGTTTCATTAGTTTGTTTTTTAAAATAATTCTGTTGAACCACAATTCAAAAGCAGTGTCTGATTTTCATTGGTTAATTTTCATAGAATTTTTATTTATTACCACTTTTGTCAGATTCAAGTGATTTCTGTGACCATTGTGGGTTTTTCTTTCATTAACAGAGGGGTACCAACAATTTTGTCCACGTCTGTATGTAGATGTCAATTTCTTGGGGAAAAGAGAAGCAAACTTAACGAAAATTGAGGAATTTAATAAAAAAAAATACATAATAAATTAGAAAATTAATAAAATTGGAAGGAAAAAGCTATAAATTTCAAAGGTAACTGCTACAAGTTTACAAGAATACCTCAAATTTTTCTCATAAACTGATTGCAAGTTTTCGTGTTCGAAATGTGCAAATATTTCTTGTAAATTTTCAAATTTTTTCTTACAAATTTGTGACTTTTTTCCACATAAATTTGCAACTTATTTCTCATAATGTAAACTTTTTCTTGTAACTACAACATTTTTCTCAAAATTTTGTGACTTTGTTCTCAGAAATTTGGTGAAGTTTTTCTTGTAAATTTGCTGTCTTCATGCTAATTTTAAACTTTTGTCTTATGAATTTGTGACTTTTTTCTTGTAACCTTGAAACTTTTTTCTCAAAATTTGACACTTTTTTCCACAAATTATGATTATTTTTCTTGGAAATTTACAACTTCTTTCTCATAAATTTGCAACCTATTTTCTTGTAAATTTGTTACGTTTTTCTCATAATTGGAAGCTTTTTCCATCAAATGTGCTGGTTTTTTTCTCTTAAACTTGCAGGGTTTTTTGCATAAATGTTCAACTTTTGTCTTTTACATCAATGATTTTTTAAAATTGTGAGTTAACATATTTTATCATAATTTTGTTCTTTTATTCTTACAAATTTGTACTTAATTTAAATTAGCATCTTTACATCTTATGCTAAATTTGTGAAAACCCAACCACCATCGTCCTTGTTAAAATAGCAAATCACCAACAGCTGATAATTATAATAATAATAATCATAATAATAATAATAACAACAAAAATATACAAAATCAAAATCAAATCAAAAATGAAGTGATCACTAATTAACTCAAAATGAAGTTTCACTGATTATTAGCCTACTTTACAATGAAAACAGACAACAAAGATTTAGTTTGTTTTATGAAAGTTTCATGAGTTTTTATGAAAGTTTCATGAGTGCTGTATGAATGGTCAGGAAATCAAACTGCCGCTCCAGCACGTCAGCGGTGACGTCTGCCGTCATCTGACTGCTTTATTTTAAACCAACAGTCTACCTTCCATTAAAGGTCCCACACTGTTGCAGAGAACATGATCGACCACTAGGTGGCGAGATTTAACCGTCACTCCACATAACTAAACTGCCTGCAGTGCCCAATGGCAAGAAACGGTCTAAAAAAAGTTTTGCTTTATGTATAAGTTTTACTGTAAATATGACTGTTTACATTATTTATAGGTAAACTATAGGAAATGCTTGGAAAAGCTCATCCTCTAAAGCATAATGGGCAGTGGTGGCCTGATGGTTAGGGATGTGGAGTGGTGAGTGGAGGGTTGTGGATTCGATCCCTGGAACAGCAGGTTTAGATCTGTTTGCCCCATCCTAGCCTAGTTGTTCCTGGACAAAAATGAAGAGCTCCCGTTATCTTTCTGCAGGAATCCATACATTTTTACGTCGGCTATTTTATTGCCACTAAGTTTTCCAGATAAATCAGGACAGTTACGCCTCACATCCTCCCCACTTTCTCAACCCCGACAGCAATGCTGCCCCAAAACGTTGCCTGGACCACAGAACAGTGAAGATGATGTGCAAGGTGATGCCGACCATCAACGAGGGAGACTCCGCCGGTCACCCGAGAGGCGCCGGCGGCGTCCCGAACGGCTCAGACCAGGAGGCCAACTTGGAGCAGCTGATGGTCAACATGCTGGACAAGAGGGACAAGCTGCTGGAGTCCCTCAGGGAGACTCAGGGACATGGGAGAGGGAGAGGGACGTGCTCCAGCGGCAGATCAGTGGCGCTGCCCCATGTGAGGAACAGCTGGACTGTGGAGGGGGAGGAGCCAGAGGTTGGAAGGAATTAAAGATGAAGAAGTTAGTGGTTGTGATCTAAAGATTTACATTCTCGCAGGTGAAGACCTGAAGCTAGCTGATTGGATAAAATCCTAGAGGCGGCGTTCCACTGAAAAGTGATTCATCACTCAAACACAAATGAACGGCTGGTCTTTAACAGCTTCTAGGCCTAAGCAGGTGTCCAGGAAGAGACCCACCAGGTAGGCCTCGCTGGCCTCCTGCAGAGCCATGACGGCGGAGCTCAGGAAGCGCAGGTCGGTCTTGAAGTCCTGAGCGATCTCCCTCACCAGGCGCTGGAAGGGCAGCTTATGGATGAGCAGCTCCGTGGATTTCTGGTAGCGACGGATCTCTCTCAGAGCCACGGGCCTGTGACGGTGAGGCTTCTTCACTCCACCGGTGGCCGGAGCGCTTTTCCGAGCAGCCTTGGTGGCTAGCTGCTTCCTGGGGGGCTTTTTCCTCCAGTAGATTTACGGGTGGTCTGCTTGGTTCTTGCCATCGCTCTTTATTATTCTGTCTTATATTTCTTGCACGCCGCCTAAACTCCAGCCCGGCACCCGCGTCATTTTCGCTACAGTTCCTCGGTATGTCGAGTATCTCCGTTAACACCGGGTGGCGGTTAAGTGCTAGCTAGCTCTTCCCTGCTGTATCGTCTCCTGCTGTAAACAGTGGCTCCGTCCGCCGACTCGGGAGACCTTTGGGGCGATCTGTGTGTCTGTGATATATATATAGAGTGAAAGGTGTAGAAAGAAGAAGGAAGATTAAAAAAAGGCAATTGCAAAAGGCAGCCAACTCGTGTGGCGCCGCCGGTCCGGCGGAACCGGAACTGGAAACATATGCTTTGCTAAATTTATTTTGAATTAATTCACAGTGTTAACAGCCTGTTAAACTAACCTCCCATTTTCTTTGAATTTATCCTGCTGAAAAAAACCCCAAAACAAATCAAAAAATAAAAAATTGGAAACTGAAATGACATAAATTGTTTGATTAATGATGTTGATTTGAGGTCACATCACCCAGTCCTATTAATGATTAACCTCCAAATCTTGACTGAGCCTCTCTAGCAGGTAGATTTTGAAGGTCGACCCCAGTGACAATGCCCCAGTCCACATTACAGTTTGATATTAGATCCCGTTTCCTGACAACTCACCCCCTTTGCCCGACCTTGATCATCATCCACATTGTTTTCCTTAGAGTATACATTGGTTAAGGCAGAGAGGTCTCACAAGTCTGTTGAGCTGATGAGTATGCATTTTTTCCCTCCAAATGTCATTCTCTGTGGGCTTCCTGAGAAATCTCGCGTTTCCTTAGCAATTAGATTTCAAGGGTTCATAAAGGTTCGTAAACAGTTGCTAGTGTTCACTACTTGGCTACCCCCCCAAAAAAAATTTTAGTGACACATGTTACAGGTCACAGGTCGATGATTGATTTTGTTATCCTGTCATCAGACCTGCGACCATATGTCTTGGACACTCCGGTAAAGAGAGGACGCCATTCAGACCTGGTAAACCAAATCGTATAGTGAGGGTGTGCTGGGAACGTCTAGCTGAGGCTCTTGTCCGGGAGGTCTTCAACTCCAACCTCCGGAAGAACTTCCAAGGGATTATGGAGACATGGGCGATGTTCTCCACCTCCATTGATGAAGCAGCTGCTCAAAGCTGTGGCCGCAAGGTTGTCAGTGCATCTTATAGTGGCAACCTCTGAACCAAGTGGTGGACACCAGTGGTGAGGGGGGCCATCAAGCTGAAGAAAGAGTCCTGGTATGAATGTGTATAAATGTTTGGAAGTGGTCGGAGAGGCCAACGGCCTCTCCGACACTGCCCTGGTGGCAGGACTACGGAAACATGGCAGCCATGTTTCCGTTAGTCTGCCCCAGGGCGCTGTTGCTACAGTATGTTTGTCTGGAGTGAATGATTAATGGACTCACTGTAAGCGCTTTGAGATGTCACTTGACATGTAAAGCGCCATATGGATCTAATCCATTGTTATAATTATTTTACTCCTATTGAGCTTGGTTGGCTTGTTTCTCCTGAAGCAGCTGAAGTGTATCGGCAGGCCAAGTGGTGTGCAGCTCGGGTGGTTACAGAAGCAAAAACTTGGTTTGGAAGGAATTCGGTGAGGCCATGGAGCAAGACTTTCGGTCAGCCAAGAAGAGATTCTGGCAAACTGTCCGGTGACTCAGGAGGGGGAAGCAGCTTCCTGTCCACACTGTGTACGGTGTGGATGGGATGCTGCTGATTTCAATGGGGATATCGTCGGGCGATGGAAGGAATACTTTGAGGATCTCCTCATTCCCAATGACATACCTTCCAAGAGGAAGCAGAGGTTGGGATGACTCGCCCATCACAGGTGCTGAGGTTGCCAAAGTAGTTAAAAAACTCTTTGGTTGCCAGGACCTGGGGGTGATGAGATTTGCCCTGAATATCTCAAGGCCCCTCGATGTTGTAGGACTGTCATGGTTGACACACATCTGCAACATTGCGTGGAGGTCGTGGACAGTTCCTTTGGCATGACCAAACCGGGTGGTTGTTCTCCTCTCTTTAAGAAGGGGACTGGATGGTGTGTTCCAATTTAGAGGGATCACATTTCTCAGCCTCCCTGGGAAGGTCTATGCCAGAGTACTAGAGAGGAGAGTCCGGCCATTGGGTCGAACCTTGGATTCATGAGGATCAATGTGGTTTTTGTCCTGGCCCATAGCACATCGGACCAACTATTCATCCTCTGGAGAATCCTTGAGGGTTTCATGGAGAGTTTTGGCCAAGTCCACGTGTATTTTGTGGACTTGGAGAAAGCATTAAACTGCGTCCCCCCGTGGTCTCTTGTGGGGGGTGCTTCGGGAGTATGGAGTATCGGGCTTGTTGTTACGAGCTATCCGGTCTCTTTATGACTCATTGTGAGAGTTTGGTTTGTATTGCCAACACTCAGCCAAACTTGTTTCCAGTGAGAGTTGGACTCTGCCAGGGCTGCTGCCCTTTGTCACCGATCCTGTTTATAATTTCAATGGATAGGATTTCTAGGTACAGCCAAGGAACGGAGGGTGTCATGTTTGGTGACCACAGATCTCATCTCTTCTGTTTGCAGATGATATTGTTCCTGTTGGGCTTCATCCAGCAATGACTTACAGGTTTTGCTGGGACAGTTTGCTACTGAGTGTGAAGTGGCTGGGATGAGAATCAGTACCTCCAAGTCCATAGTCCTCATCCAGAAAAGGGCAGATTGCCCTGTCTGGGTTGGTGACGAGTGCCTGCCCCAAGTGGAGGAGTTTAAGTATCTCAGGGTCTTATTCATGAATGAGGGGAGAATGGAGCGTGAGATCTGCTGTAATACAAGCACGTGTAAACACTTGGTTGTAGCTCTCACTCTAAACAAACCATTCTCATCAACCCTGCAACCAACTACACAACTAACCCCAGTGAGATGGCGGACTGCTCAATATATATTGGAGGTGAAGTGAGCCGCAGGCCGCGCCCCACTCCAAATGTGTCCCTTATCTATACACCACATTCTTCCCTCCCCCTTGCAAAAATGCAGAACACAACACTGGTAATTGGCAAATCATCCCTCCCTAATTTTGTCATGACTGATTAGAATATTCAGCCCACGTGCAAGGCACAGCAACAAAGAGACAGTAAAACAGTAAACATGTTTTAATGTTTTATTAAATCTCAAAACCCTCTCTGCTACAGAACAGTCACTCACCAGGGGAATGGGCCTGTGGAGAGAAGTTGAGAGCTGTGAGCAGAGGAATGGAGACAGGAAAATGGGCGAGCCAAATTACCACTTATGTGGGCTCCGAGGGAGCGCAGGTCGAACACCCAGCGGGGAATAGACGAAGCAGCAGGGCAGGGAACTGTGGGTGGAGTCTGACTGGGGAGGAGGTTTCCGCCATGGGAAAAGTTGTGGCAGGACAGCGCGTGCAGCTCTCAGCGACAGACCTACATGATGGCAGCAACATGCACCAAGGAGAGGTAGCACAAGGATTAATAACTTCTTAACCGTTGTGTACAAGACGACTTACTTGTCAGTAAGGTAGTATACCCAGACGAGCCAGCGTTGAAGCGTGCTTCCTTAAATACGCTGGCAGATAAGAGGGCGCAGGTGTGTCTCTCGTTGAGCGGACTCCTCACCCGTCGGCTTGGTCATAAACCTCCATAGCTTGTTGAGCGTGGGTATGGAAGCAGTCCCAGTTCCTCCTCTCTCCCGTCTGCTGTGCTCTGTTGTAACCGTGTCGTGGAGCATTGGTTGTGCCCGGTTGTTGTTGCTGTGCTTCGGGGTTTTCTGTGTGATCGGGATCCCTCTCCTGTGGCTCCGGTTCTGGCTGAGCAAGGAACGGAGGCGAGGTCAGGCCAATGCCCCCCTCCCAGGTGGCTCGCCTCCTGAAGAACGCAGGGTGGATGATTTGGTGTCGGTGCCGCCCTGAATTCCCTCGTCCCACACCACATCCTTGTCAAAATCTGTCATGCCCCAGTTGCCGCACCCAGACCATTCCACCCTAGCGCTGTCTCAGATAGTGAAGTCCAGTCTATAGAAAAGGTCACATCCTATAATTTGTCACTGTGGCACTGCCACCTGGGAACGAGAAGTCGTACACAATCTTTGACTTTATAGTAGACAGCTACAGCTCGTTCAGCTCGATTGTTCCCACATTGCACAGTCTGTGACCACTGTATCCATATAGTGCCGTTGGGTTCTTCTTAATTTGTGGTTGTGGGAAAAATTTCTTCACTGTGGCTCAGTTAAACATCGACCTGACCACCGCCGTGTCAAGCAGTAGCGGTACAGTTACTCCATCTAACTCAACATGCCGTATGAATAACCGCTGCTGTCGGGCTTATTGCATGAATGGTTGTTGTGGCAAGTGGCTCTCAGATCATCACCAAAATCTAATCATCTGTTCCCGTGCCACTCCACATGTTTCCTGAAAACTTCAATCAAAATCTGTTCATAACTTTTTGAGTATGTTGGTAACAGACAGACAGAAAAGCAAACAAACCAACATCACCTTCCTCCCTTGGCGGAGGTAAAAAATGATTAAGTACTTATTTCCCACTATATTTCCTAAAGTTTGCTTTCGTGTGTCAAAATGAGCCAAAACCAGCACTTAAAGTTTGTATAATAGGGAGTGATTGTGACAGCATAAAACACACTATGTAGACATTATTGGCCAGATTTGTGTGAAGACACGGTTCTCACCCTGCATCTGCTCTCTCTGCAGTGCGCACACACACACACACACACACACACGCACACACACACACACGCACGCGCGCCTGCTTGACAACACAATTTCCTTTGACAGTGTCAGAACAGTTTTCTTCCCACGCAGAAAAGGAACAATGGGTGTGTGTGACACATCAGCATCTGTGCGCATATAAGCAGCGTTTAAAACCTAACATGTTCGAGGGGCCGACCCACCTCAGAGGACTGAGTTAGAAGCATTACACTGGTCAACACCAAATTTATTGTCTAAGGTTTTTAGCTGATTTAGGACAATTTTGATGTGCTGAGTCAAAAAAATCACATTAGTTTTGCTCTATCAGGTCAAGGTTTTGAACTATGGCCACATGTTGTTTTATACATTTTTGTTTACATGTACGGGTATTTTCACTTTATATGATGCAAAATTCTTTTTTATGTCTTGAAATTCTCTGATTTTTGAACAATAATGACGCATATTCAATTTACATGTACTTACCTTTATATAAAGGTAAGTACATGCACAGTTACTGAGTAAGTACTCAGTAAGTAAGTAAGTAAGGACTCAAGATGGCGCCCACAGTGGTCGCCATGGTGCTTCGTTGCGCTTTGCTTTGTTTGTTTTTGTTCGTCAATTGTGTGTCTGCCTGCTCTTACACCCGTGAAGAGCTACTAAATATCAGGACTTTCACTCCCACGGACCTAGTCCCAGTTTTTTTGGCTCCTGCCGCCGATCTGGTTCACCTTTTAGCCCAAAAAGTGAGACGGCGAAAGAGAGGAAGACGAGCGGGCGCTCTTGTGCGTCTTCGCAGGAGAGGCACGCGCACGGCTTTGCCTGGGATATTTCTGTCCAACGTCAATTCTCTCTATAACAAGGTAGAGGAACTGAGATTGCTGATGCGATTTAAGGACCTCTCCACCTTGTGTGCCCTCTGCTTTACTGAGACCTGGCTTAAGGAACAGGACACCGGACAGCACGCTCCTCCTCGAGGGATTTCAGTTGTTTCGTGCAGACCGAGATAAGGAGCTCTCCGGCAAGACCACAGGCGGGAGGAGTCTGCTTCTACATCAACAGCAGCTGGTGCTCCGATGTAACTGTGATCTCCCAACACGTTCTCCCACTCTGGAATATTTATTCATCAATTGCAAGCCATTTTATTCCCCGCGTGAGTTCGCTTCATTCATCCTGGCTGCTGTTTACGTCCCGCCCGACGCGGACGTGCGTGAGGCTCAGCGCGCGCTCGCGGATCACATTCAGCAAGCGGAGCGAACTTTTACGGACTCTCTGGTTATTGTGGTTGGCGACTTCAACCAGAGCAACCTGAGCACGAACTCCCCCGCTACAAACAGTTTATTAAATGCCCCACCAGAGGAGAGAACACGCTGGATCACTGTTACACTACAGTTAAGGATGCGTATCGCGCTGTTCCCCGCGCTGCGCTCGAATTATCTGATCACGTGGTGGTCCACCTGATCCCCACATACAGACAGAGGCTGAAGCTCACAAAACCTGTTGTGAGCACTACGAGGAAATTGACCAGTGAAGCTGGGGAGAGGCTGCGCACGTGCTTGGAAATAACTGACTGGGGCATGTTTAAAGGAGCCACACATGATCTGGATGAATACACGGACACTGTGAACTCATATATCCACTTTTGTGAGGAGAGCATTCTTCCATCGCGCACCAGGGTGAGTTACTCCAACGACAAGCCCTGGTTCACAGCTAAGCTCAGACAGATCAGGAAGGAGAAGGAAGCAGCGTTGAAAAGTGGAGACAGGGACTGCTACAGGGAGGTCAAATACCGGTTTAGCAGAGAGCTGAGGAGAGCTAAATCTGTGTATTCTGAGAGACTCCAGCAACAGTTCACTGCTAACGACTCTGCTTCTGTGTAGAGAGGACTGAGGCAAATCACCAACTATCGGCCTCAGGCTTCTAAGGGTCAGGATGACAAAGCCCTTTGTCAAAGACTGTCCCAACACTATGCCCGTTTTGACACCTTGTCAGCTGTGTCCAACTCCCCCCCTCCCCCCAGCACCACTGCCTCCATGGTCCCCACTTCATCAAAGGCGCCCCCCCCCCCGCCTCCCCCCCCACCCTTGTCATCAGTGAGCAGGACGTGCACAGACAGTTCTCCAGACTGAACCCACGCAAGGCCCCCCGGTCCGGACGACGTGTCTCCCTCCACCCTGAGACACTGTGCAGAGAGCTGACTCCTGTCTTCACAGACATTTTTAACACCTCCCTGAAGTCATGGCACGTGCCGGCCTGCCTCAAAACCTCTACCATCGTCCCTGTCCCCAAGAAGCCACGGATCACTGGACTTAACGACTACAGACCTGTAGCGCTCACACTCTGTAGTCATGAAGTCCTTTGAGCGCCTGGTCCTGCCCCACCTCAAGACCATCACCACTCCCCTCCTGGACCCGCTGCAGTTTGCCTACAGAGCCAACAGGTCTGTGGACGACGCTGTCAACCTGGCCCTCCACTCCATCCTGCAGCACCTGGACTCCCGGGAACCTACGCCAGGATCCTGTTTGTGGACTTCAGCTCTGCATTCAATACATCCGCCCCACTCTGCTCCAGGACAAGCTGTCCCTGCTCAACGGTGCCTGACTCCCTCTGCAGGTGGATCACCGACTTCCTGACGGACCGGAGGCAGCATGTGCGGCTGGGAAAGACTGTCTCAGACCCTGTTAGCATCAGCACCGGATCACCCCAGGGCTGCGTACTTTCCCCCCTGCTCTTCTCCCTGTACACCAACTCCTGCACCTCCAGCCACCAGTCTGTCAAGCTGATCAAGTTTGCGGATGGCACCACCCTCATCGGGCCTCATCTCCAACGGTGACGAGTCCGCCTACAGGAGAGAGGTGGCCCCAGCTGGCGTCCTGTGCAGCCACAACAACCTGCAGCTGAACGCTCTGAAGACAGTGGAGATGATCGTGGACTTCAGAAAAGTCACAGCCCCTCTGCCCCCCCCTTACCCTCACAGACTCTCCCATCACCACTACGGATTGCTTCCGCTTCCTGGGCACCACCATCACCCGGGACCTCAAGTGGGAGCCGACCATCAGCTCCCTCATCAAAAAGGCCAGCAGAGGATGTTCTTCCTGCGGCAGCTGAGGAAGCTCAAGCTACCCACCAAGATGTTGGTGCAGTTCTACACGGCCATCATCGAGTCCATCCTCACCACCTCCATCACCGTGTGGTACGCAGGAGCCACTGCCAGGGACAGACTAAGACTGCAGTGCATTGTGCGCGCGGCTGAGAAGGTGATCGGCTGCAAGCTCCCATCCCTCCAGGACCTGCACATCTCCAGGACCCGGAGGCGTGCAGGTCGGATCATAGCCGACCCTTCCACCCTGGTCACGCACTGTTTGCCCCCCTCCCCTCAGGTAGAAGACTTCGGTCCATTCAGACTAAAACCTCCCGCTACATGAACAGCTTCTTCCCCTCTGCCCATCAGACTGCTGAACACTAAGTGACTTATTAGACTCTCGTGCACTACGTACAGCAGCTCTACCGGACTCATGATAATTATCACTGTTTTCTTTTGCACTACTGTCTGCACTATGTGGAACTCCACAATATCTGCTGCTTGTTAATATATTTCATAATTGCATAGATTAGTATTACTCATTCATATTTTACATTTTATTGCATGCATAGTTTTTTATATTTATCTTTAGTGCTACTCCATGTTTAATGTTGCAGCATTGCAACGAGACAAATTCCTAGTTTGTGTACTACATGAACAATGGCAATAAATCTCATTCTGATTCTGATTCTGATTCTGAAGTAAAGGTTTTTACTTAGCACCTGATCGAGAGAAACGGATGTCATTTTTGGATTCATTCAAAGAACCTACTGACGACAAAGACACAATCATAAAGTCCACAATAGGCAAAGAATAATGCTGGCTGACACCATTAGAGCTAAGATGTTTTTTTTAGCTGTTGCCGTTCCAGTGCTCAGACATCAGTTGATGGCAGAGGTGCAGAGAGGACTGACCACACACAGCAGCAACACGTGTAGACGGAGATACTGCAGGGATCCACAGCAGAGGTGTTGAGAGCAAACACAAACCTGTGACATTTTACCATAGAGGGCGTAAACACACCGGGCACAAATCAGATTCAAGATTCAAGATTCGAAGGCTTTATCATCATGTGCACAGTTAAGAAATGCTACATTTCCCGAGCAATGAAATTCTTACTTTGCTCTCCGAACGAATGCCAAGTTAAAGGTACAGAAACAACAATTCTAATAAGGTCATGACACACTAATACAGTAACTCAATCCTAGTACTGATGGATGCTAATAACACACCGACACACAGTTAGGCAGTAGAGGAATGAAAATGAAGTCCCTAGATGACTAAAGTGATAGTGGTATATTGATATCAGAGATGATGTGAACCTGAGATGACATGAACCTTTGTACAGTGTGCAATGAGCAGTGTATAATTACACATCATTGGTAAGTAGCAGCAGAGATGATGTGGACATCAGACAGGTGAGACTATATCTACTGTACAGGTGAGCAGTGTGCAAATTTAGCAGCTGGTGTGTGAGTTCCTACATGCAAAGCTGTACTACAGAGTTTTGGGAGTTGTTGTCTGTTCGTGAGTCTGATGGCAGTGGGAAAGAAGGAGTTCTTCAGTCTGTTTGTCCTGCATTTCACACTTCTGTACCTCCAGCCTGAGGGTAGAAGTGTGAACATTCTGTGTCGGGGGTGGGTGGGGTCCCGGAGGATGGCATCAGCTCTCCTTTGGACTCTGCGGTGGTAGATGCTCTGCAGAGAGGGGAGTGGAGTCCTGATGATCTTCTCCGCTGTCTTCACACTCTCTGCAGGCGTTTGCGCTCCAGGGCAGTGGTGCTATACCGTACCACACAGTGATGCGGTTGGTCAGGATGCTCTCGATGATCAGCCTCATTACTACTGACATATATAGGACTGTGGGGTCACGACTGCTGCCACCCTCACAGCGCTGCTTTTAGATTAAATATTCATCACACCCCAATCTGGATTTATTGTTTTCCACTTTCACCTAATCATTAGTGAATGCACTCTGCAGCTCGCAGTGACGCCTCGGAGTCGATCCTCATTCCTCAGCTGAGCAAAGACAAACTGAGTATAAATCAGTTGCAAGTGAGATTTTTTAATTGTCTGCCTTGCTCCTTCCACTGCCCACTGCATCATGCAGCCACTCAGAGCATGGTGCAGACATGACCACAGCAGCACATGTGTCAGTTGGTGTGCACCGTGCATGTGCACGCAGAGGTGAGCGCGGTGTTTTAGTAGGAGGAAGTAAGAGGCAGCTCGTGCACATGTAAGCCAGCCATAACGTCTGCATAATGTCCCTGAGGCCTCTGACTGTAAAACTGTGGATTATTGTTGGAAGAAAACATTACGCACACACATACACACATGTGCACACACATACACACAAGCACGTATGAGTGTGTGGAAGCAAGCAGCCCAGAGGCACGTACGCTAGCAAGCTTCGGTGTTTCTTTCACCAGAGGCTGCAGTGAGCCCGCCCACATCAGCACGCTCCCTCCTCTCCCTCTCACACATACATGGACCACGTAACTGTGACATCATGCCACGCATTTAGGCCAGAAGGTCAGAGGGTAACACAGCGTATCGTGCTGAGGCTTCACCATCATCGAGCTCAGGTGACTGCGACTGCCCTGATTCAGCTCTCGCTCTCCCAACATGAACACATGAATCTGCAGAGCTCAGATCTGCCAAATGACGTCAGCTGGTTAAACTGCAGCAGCCACCGACTCACCACAGACAGAGAATCAGAATCAGAATCAGAATCAGAATCAGGTTTATTGCCATTGTTCATGTAGTACACAAACTAGGAATTTGTCTCGGTGCAATGCTGCAACATTAAACATGATAAGATAAAAGAAATAAACTATACATGCAATAAGTGTAGAATAAGAGTAAGTGATACTGGTCAGCAGTTAAAATATATTAGCGAGCAGCAGATACTGTGGAGAACTATATAGTGCAGTCGGTAATGCAGGAAGAAAACAGTGATGATTGACATGAGTCTGGTTGAGCTGCTGTACATAGTGCACGAGAGTCAATAAGTCACTTAGTGTTCAGCAGTCTGATGGCAGAGGGGAAGAAGCTGTTCAGTGACGGGAGGTTTTAGTCTGGATGGACCGAAGTCTTCTACCAGAGGGGAGGGGGGCAAACAGTACGTGACCAGGGTGTGAGGGATCGGCTATGATCCGGCCAGCACGCCTCTGGGTCCTGGAGATGTACAGATCCTGGAGAGATGGGAGCTTGCAGCCGATCACCTTCTCAGCAGTGCGCATGACGCGCTGCAGCCTTAGTCTGTCCCTGGCAGTGGCTCCTGCGTACCACACGGTTATGGAGGTGGTGAGGATGGACTCGAGGTCCATACTCGACAGAGGTGTTTCCTCTCACATAATCACAGAGAAGAGCTGCCCTCCTCTGGTGCCGGCGGGGCTCTAAACATTTGATTCAGACCTTTTACACGCACAGTCCAGAATATTCCACTGAGGATCCTCTGATCCACCGTTCCACTGACTACATCACCTTTCTGCGGACTAGACGTCTGGCCCAGAACATCTTTTCTGCCGCTGCTCAGCGTGTAAATGTTCCTGTATGTGGCTGCAGTTCTCCATCACCTTTACAGGCATCACACAGCATGACGGAGTCTTGAAGGGATTCTCCACCAGAGGTGTAGGAGGCCATGGGGCTCATTTTTCCACAGACAAAGGTTTAAAAAATGCAAACATGCATCTCAGACTTAGGATTAAAAACCTCAAGTTTAAGAGAAAAAAATGTGAACATTAACAGAAAAAATTCTCATTTATATAAAAAAGTCACATTTATGGGAAAAGTCACAAATTTAGAAGAAGAAATTCAGAAATGATTGAAAAGGTGCACAGTTCAGCTTCTGCATGTTGACAGGCTAGAACTGGATTGTTGCACCTTCATTTTAAGGCTTCATGTTTTGTTTTGTTTTTTTTGGGGGGGGGGGGCGTTGCTGTAATCATGACTGCTTGTAGGAGCTGCTGACCCATGATGGAGGCTGGGACTGACAGAGGGGGCATTTCAGGGCTCAGAATGTGCTACAGAAGAAGCTTTATCCTGCTTAGGCCTAGAAGCTGTTAAAGACCAGCCGTTCATTTGTGTTTGAGTGATGAATCACTTTTCAGTGGAACGCCGCCTCTAGGATTTTATCCAGTCAGCTAGCTTCAGGTCTTCACCTGCTAGAATGTAAATCTTCAGATCACAGCCACTAACTTCTTCATCTTTAGTTCCTTCCAACCTCTGGATCCTCCCCTCCACAATCGAGCTGTTCCTCACCTGGGGCGGCGCCGTTGATCTGCCACTTGGTCTGAGACTGAATGAGGGTCCCTGAGTCTCCCTGAGGGACTCCAGCAGCTTGTCCCTCTTGTCCAGCATGTTGACCATCAGCTGCTCCAAGTTGGCCTCCTGGTCCGAGCCGTTCGGGACTCCACCGGTGCCTCTCGGGGGACCGGCAGAGTCTCCCTCGTTGATGGTCGGCATCACCTTGCTCATCATCTTCCCTGTTCTGTGGTCCAGGCAACGTTTTGGATCAGTGTTGCTGTCGGGGTTGAGAAAGTGGGGAGAATGTGAGGCGTAACTGTCCTGTTTTATCTGTCAAACTTAGTGGCAATAAAATAGCCAATGTAAAAATGTATGGATTCCTGCAGAAAGATTACAGGAGCTCTTCATTTTTGTCCAGGAACAAAGAGGCTAGGATGGGGCAAACAGATCTAATCCTGCTGCTCCAGGGATCGAATCCTCAACCCTCCACTCACCACTCCACATCCCTAACCATCAGGCCACCACTGCCCATTATGCTTTAGAGGCTGAGCTTTTCCAAGCATTTCCTATAGTTTACCTATAAATAATGTAAACAGTCATATTTACAGTAAAACTTCTGCATCAAGCAAAACTTTTTTTAGACCGTTTCTTGCCATTGGACACTGCAGGCAGTTTAGTTATGTGGAGTGATGGTTAAATCTCGCCACCTAGTGGTAGATCATATTCTCTGCAACAGTGTGAGACCTTTAATGGAAGGTAGACTGTTGGTTTAAAATAAAGCAGTCAGATGACGGCAGACGTCACCGCTGACGTGCTGGAGCGGCAGTTTGATTATCTGCCCATTCATACAGCACTCATGAAACTTTCATAAAATCTCATAAAAACTCATGAAACTTTCATTAAACAAACTAAATCTTTGTCGTCTGTTTTCATTGTAAAGTAGGTTAATAATCAGTGAAACTTCATTTTGAGTTAATTAGTGATCATTTCATTTGTTGTTATTATTATTATTATTATTATTATTATTATTATTATTATTATTCCACGTACCAAAAGCCAGTTTAGAAAGCTTGGGATCAGTCCGCCAAGGTCTCCGCCTTTGACCGCCACCTGATCCACATAGCACCGGACCCCCATGATCCCTCCTGCAGGTGGTGAGCCCACTGGAGGGCGGACCCATGTAACTCCTTCGGGCTGAGCCCGGCCGGGTCCCATGGGTGGAAACCCGGCCACCAGACGCTAGCCTTCGAGCCCCTCCCCCAGGCCTGGCTCCAGGGTGGGGCCCCGGTAACCCCATACCGGGCGGGGTACACTGAATCCTTGATATACAATTCATGAGAGTCTGTTGGATCGTTCTTAGTCTGGCCCTTCACCCAGGACCAGTTTGTCTTGGGAGACCCTATCAGAGGCAAATCGCCCCGGACAACATAGCTCCTGGGATCACTGGGGCACGCAAACCCCCCCACCACGATAAGGTGACGATCCATGAGGGGGTTGACATGTGGTTGACACGCCTCTGCAACACTGCGTGGAGGTCGGGGGCAGTGCCTTTGGCATGGCAAACCGGGGTGGTGGTTCCTCTCTTTAAAAAAGGGGACCGGAGGGTGTGCTCCAACTTTAGAGGGATCACACTCCTCAGCCTCCCTGGGAGGTCTATGCCAAGGTACTGGAGAGGAGAGTCCGGCCGTTGGTCAAACCTCGGATTCAGGAGGAGCAATGTGGTTTTCGTCCTGGCCGTGGCACATCGGACCAGCTCTTTACCCTCTCGAGAATTCTCGAGGGTTCGTGGGAGTTTGCCCAACCAGTTTACATGTGTTTTGTGGACTTGGAGAAGGCATTTGACCGCGTCCCTCGTGGATTTTTGTGGGGGGTGCTTCGGGAGTATGGGGTATCGGGCTTGTTGTTACGAGCTATTCGGTCTCTGTACAACCGTTGTGAGAGTTTGGTTCGTATTGCCAACACTCGGTCGGAGTCATTCCCAGTGAGAGTTGGACTCCGCCAGGGCTGCCCTTTGTCACCGATCCTGTTCATGACTTTTATGGACAGGATTTCTAGGCGCAGCCAGGGAATGGAGGGTGTCATGCTTGGTGACCACAGGATCTCATCTCTGTTGTTTGCAGATGATGTTGTCCTGTTGGCTTCATCCAGCAATGACCTACAGCTCTTGCTGGGACGGTTTGCCGCTGAGTGTGAAGCGGCTGGGATGAGAATCAGCACCTCCAAGTCCGAGTCCATGGTCCTCAGCCGGAAAAAGGTGGATTGTCCTCTTCGGGTTGGGGACAGGCTCCTGCCCCAAGTGGAGGAGTTTAAGTATCTTGGGGTCTTGTTCACGAGTGAGGGGAGAATGGAGCGAGAGATCGACAGACGGATTGGAGCAGCATCTGCAGTGATGCGGACGTTGTACCGGTCTGTTGTGGTGAAGAGGGAGCTTAGTTCTAAGGCAAAGCTGTCGATTTACCAGTCAATCTACGTTCCTACTCTCACCTATGGTCACGAGCTTTGGGTAATGACCGAAAGAACGAGATCGCGGATACAAGCAGCTGAAATGAGCTTTCTCCGTAGGATTGCTGGACTCACCCTCAGAGATAGGGTGAGGAGCTCAGTCATCCGGGAGAAGCTCAGAGTAGAACCGCTGCTCCTCCACATTGAAAGGAGTCAGTTGAGGTGGTACGGGCATCTGATTAGGATGCCTCCTGGACGCCTCCCACTTGAGGTGTTTCAGGCACGTCCCACTGGGAGGAGACCCCGGGGCAGACCCAGGACTCGGTGGAGAGACTATGTCTCCCAGCTGGTCTGGGAACGCCTTGGTATCCCCTCTGAAGAGCTGGAGCAGGTGGCTGGGGAGAGGGAAGTCTTGGCTTCTCTGCTTGAACTGCTGCCTCCCCGACCCGGACCTCCGGAAAAGCGGTAGAAGATGGATGGATGGATGGATTATTATTATTATTAATAATAATATTAATATTAAGTTGAAAATATATGCAAAAAACCCCCACAAGTTTAAGAGAAAAAAACAGCATATTTGATGGAAAAAGCTTCCAATTATGAGAAAAACATAACAAATTTACAAGAAAAAAGGTTGCAAATTTATGAGAAAGAAGTTGTAAATTTCCAAGAAAAATAATCATAATTTGTGAAAAAAGGTCTCAAATTTTGAGAAAAAAAAGTTTCAAGGTTACAAGAAAAAAGTCACAAATTCATAAGACAAAAGTTTAAAATTAACATGAAGACAGCAAATTTACAAGAAAAACTTCACTACATTTCTGAGAACAAAGTCACAAAATTTTGAGAAAAAATCAAATCAAATCAAGTCAAACTTTATTGTCATATTGCTGTACATACAACTGTAGTGCAGGCAAGATGAAATTGCGTTTCTCTCGGCATCCATATAAATAGAAGACTGTACAACCTAAGCAGGGCTGCTCGCAGAGATAGCAAAAAGACGTAACAAACTAATAGTTTTTAAATGCAAAAGATGCAATAGACTTACACAATGGTCCCCTCCGGCATACAACTAGGAAAATACCGGTCGCTAGGGAGGGTGAGAATATGTATGGGCACATACAGTAATCATACCATGTAGGATAACTAAGTAGAGGGTTATGCTGTTTCATCCCATCGAGCAACAATGCTCTGCACTGTGTGTGTTTATATATTTACATATTTATTCCATCTAGCTACAATGCTCAGCACTGGGTGTGTTCATATTTATATTTATATATCTATATATTTATTATATCTAGCTACAATGCTCCACACTGTGTGTGTTTATATACTTACATATTTATTCCACCTAGCTGCAATGCTCCGTACTGTGGGTGTTTATATATTTACATATTTATTCCATCTAGCTACAATGCTCTGCACTGTGTGTTTATATATTCATATATTTATTCCATCCAGCTACAATGCTCTGCACTGTGTGTCTGTGTGTGTGTATATATATATTTTATAGTAATATGTACATATGTATATTAGCTGCTCTTGTTTGCTTGCTTTTTTTTTTTCTTGCCTTCTGATTGTTGCTCTGAGTGTTGCTATCCCTGTGCTGTTGCAATCCTGGAATTTCCCCATTGTGGGACTAATAAAGGCTTATCTTATCTTATCTTATCTTAGAAGCAGCATGATTTAAGACACACTCACACATAGCTTCACCCCCCACCCCCACCCACCCCCATCCATTCACACATCCCTGAGACATACTTGGGAAAAACTAACTAACTATAATATACAAATAATATACAAAATGTCCGTAGGTGCAGTAGTGTGTCTGAGAGATTCCGGGTCAACTGTTCAGCATCCTGACAGCTTGTGGAAGGAAGCTGTTGATCAGTCTGGCGGTTCTGCCTCTGATGCTTCGGAATCGTTTACCAGATGGAAGAAGTTCAAAGTGTTTATGCAGAGGGTGAGAACGGTCCTTGACAATGTTCAGTGCCCTGCTCCTACAACGGCTCTGAAAAAGTTCTTGGACAGAGGGGAGGGAGACTCCAATTACCCTCTCAGCCCCTTTGACTATCCTCTGCAGGGCTTTTTTGTCTGACATACTGCAGCTGGAGTACCATGTAGCAATGCAGTATGTCAGAACACTCTCCACCACACCTCTGTAGAAGGTCCTGAGGATGCAGATGGGGAGAGAGGCCTGTTTGAGTTTCCTCAAGAAGTGCAGTCTCTGCTGAGCCCGCTTCCAGATCCCCAAGGAATTCTTGCTCCAGGTCAGGTCCTGCGAGATCTGCACTCCGAGGAACTTGATGTTCTCCACTCTCTCCACTAAACGGCCACCGATGCTGAGGGGGACGTGATCAGGCTGAGACCGCCGGAAGTCGATAATCATCTCCTTCGTTTTGTCCACGTTGAGCACCAGATTGTTCTCCCTGCACCAGCCCTCCAGGTCTCTCACTTCTTCCCTGTACATTGATTCCTCATCCCTCTGAATAAGTCCCACCACTGTGGTGTCGTCTGCAAACTTAATAATCTGGTTCCCCTCATGTCTGGATACACAGTCTTGTGATAGAAGTGTAAACAACAGTGGACTGAGTACACAGCCTTGAGGGGATCTGGTGCTCAGCGTGACAGAGTTGGAGATGTTGCTTCCAACCCGGACAGACTGAGGTCTCTCAGTCAGGAAATCCAGGATCCAGAGACATGTGGCGGTGTTCAGACTGAGAAGGAGTAATTTCTCCATCAGTCTCTGGGGAATAATGGTGTTGAATGCTGAACTGAAATCAATGTACAGGAGTCTGGTGTAGGTGTCTTTCTGGTCCAGGTGGGTGATGACAGAGTGTAGGGTGGTGACTATAGCATCCTCCGTGGAGCGGTTTGAACGATATGCAAACTGGAGCGGGTCGTGTGATGCAGGGAAGCAGGCTGTAACGTGTGGTTTGACAAGCTGTTCAAAACACTTCATCACAATTGGTGTCAGTGCAACAGGACGATAATCATTCAAACAGGACACAACTGGTTTCTTTGCCACCGGTACAATGATAGAGGTCTTGAAGCATCTGGGAACGATGGCCTGTTATAAATGTCAGTCAGGACATCTGCCAACTCGCTCGCGCAGTCTCAGAGCACACATCCCGGAATGTTGTCCGGACCTGCAGCTTTGCGTGGGTTGACTCTGGTTAGGGTCCTCCATGTGTCCGCTGTGTTGATGGTAAAAGCTGGTCCAACTGATGGTGGGGGTGGGCCAGCCCTCCCTCTGATTGTCGAGTTTGATGCTTCAAAACGTGCAAAGAAGTTGTTAAGCCTGTCTGGAAGCGAACCGTCGTCATCATTGACCCCCTGCCTAGACTTATTGCCCGTCAGTGCCCGAACTCCCTGCCACATCTGCTTGGTGTTCCTAGTGTCACAGAGGTGTCCCTGGATTTTCTCCGCATAGGCGCACTTTGCCGCCTTAATTCCCTTTGAGAGCGCAGACCTGGCTGAGCGGAGGGCGATCCTGTCCTTCACTCTGAAGGCTGCATCTCTGGCTGTAAGCAGCGAGCGCACCTCTGCAGTCATCCAGGGCTTATGGTTACCCTGCATAGTGATGGTCTTCACTGTAGTGACATCCTCTGTGCACTTCGCGATGTAGCTGGTGACCGTATCAGCATACTCCTCCACATCTGTCTTGTTTTCCTGGGAGGCTGCTATTTTGAAGACCTTGCCAGTCTGTGTGCAGAAAACAGTCTTTCAGTGCAGAGGCTGCACTCTCTGGCCAAATCCTGATTTGTTTCACTGCTGGCCTGCTGCGCTTCAATAAAGGTTTGTAGCCAGGCAGTAGCATCACGGATATGTGATCAGAAAGGCCAAGATGGGGGTGGGGTATTGCCTTATATGCATCTGTGTTTGTGTACACTAAGTCCAACATATTCTCTCCTCTGGTCTTAAAGTCTACACATTGTTTAAACTTGGGGAGCACAGTCTTTAAACTGGTGTGGTTAAAATCCCCCGCAACCACCACAAAACTGTCCAGGTGTGAAGTTTGGATTTCACTAATCGCATTGTGCAGTTCCCCGAGTGCCTTCTTAGCATTAGCTTTAGCATTAGCGCTCGGCACTACATAACATCAGCTACAAACACGTTGCGGAATTCCCTCGGCAAATAATATGGCTGACAATTTACAATAAGGAACTCCGCCAACGGAGAGCAGTGTTTAGACACTAACGTGGCATTGACGCACCAGTTCTTGTTAACATAGATGCATAGCCCACCCCCCCGGCTCTTAACGGAGCTCGCCGTTTCCCTGTCGGCACGGAACATCGCCATATCTTCCAGTTGAATGGCCTCGTCAGGAATGTTGCCGTGGAGCCATGTCTCGGTGAACGCAAGCACACAGCAGCCTCTCCACTCTCTCCGGGTTTCTTTCAGCAGACGCAGCTCGTCCAGCTTGTTTTCGAGGGAGCGGACGTTAGAGAGAAGGAGCAACGGTACCGCTGGTCTGGAGGGGTTAGCCTTTAGCCTAGCATGGACCCCGGCCCTTTTTCCACGCTTTTGCTTGCGTTTGCTCCGCATACGCTTCCTCCTCTCTCGGGTAGCTTCCAGCGGGGACTCCGCCAGAATTCCATGCTGGCGTAGAATGTCCAAGTCACAACCGATCGCCGCGATTCTTGCAGCACCTTGATGTTTAATAAGGTCTCACGGTTGTAAGTTTTACAGAATGTACATCTGGGAAGTTCAAAACACTCAAAACTCTCACACTCGCTGATGCCAAGAGGGGCTGCTGCGTCCGTGCGCGCTGCCATCCTCAAGAAAAAGTTTACATTATGAGAAATAAGTTGCAAATTTATGTGGAAAAAAGTCACAAATTTGTAAGTAAAAACTTGAAAATTTACAAGAAATATTTGCACATTTCAAACAAGAAAACTTGTAATCGATTTATGAAAAAATTTGAGGTATTCCTGTAAACTTGTAGCAGTTACCTTTGAAATTTATAGCTTTTTCCTTGCAATTTTATTAATTTTCTAATTTATTATGTATCTTTTTTTAATTAAATTCCTCAATTGTCATTAAGTTTGTTTCCTTTTTCCCCCAGAAATTGACATCTACATAGATACTCTGTTTACACGTCTCTGTGACATTCATCCAAGTGAAAACATACTTGGTGCTCTTGTTTCTGTCCTGCGTCTGGACCAGTGATTACCCCAATAATCTTTTTTAAGTTGTTGGTGCATGATCTACGTAATGTTGTTGAAGCCACAGATTTATCTTTGCTTGGTTGTGAGGAACCTCTATTTACCACAAACAGCAGAACAAGTAGCAGAACTACGCAAAAACAATCAAAAAAGACAAAAATGACAAGTGCGGAAATTAGCTGCCGTTGGTCCACAAAACACATATGTGGACTAATTAAATCGAATGTGAAAAACTTTCACAAACACTACTTTAAATGTTCTGCTACTCCATGATTGCTGACTGACTTAGCATTACGTCCACTGAAAGCAGAAGTTGCACCCATAATTCTTTCTACAGCAGCAGCCTCAGCAATAGAAAGTCTAAAGGTGCATTCCAATCGCCCAGTACTTCAAATGTAGTTGCAGCCCACGTGGACTGCAACGGGTGTTCCACCATGCTGAGATTCCAAACCAAAGGGAGCGAAGGGTTTTCCGTTTTTTTTTTTCCATTTTTTTTTTCAGAAAGAATGTAGCAGTGTTTCGTAAGGAATGCTCCACATCTTGCGCTACATGTACATGTTTGTAGCACACTTGACACCACTAGCAAGTAGGACCCCAGATAGCAAAAATTGATTGAATCAACATTGAGATATTGTCAGGCTTGAAGACTGAATCAACATTGATATCAGATATTGAAAAAAACATTGAAAGTGCTCGCTATGATCAACAATGAAATAACATTGAATTTTCAATCAATTCTGACAATGAATCAACCTTGATTCAACTATGATACGATCAACATTGAAAGAATGTAGAACTGCATCAACACTGATTCAACTATATATATGCATTGCATTATATATTGAAACAATGTTATTATTAAAGGGCCATTTCAACACTTTCCAAACTTCCTCTCTATGTTTTTAATATGCCTCATTAAAAAATAATCACTTTTTTATTTTTTAAATGAGGCATATTAAAACCATACAGATGAAGCTTAAAATGCTGAAAAATGCCGGTCCATTAAGTATGCTATATTGCAGTGGTTCTCAACCGTTTTATACAAAGACCCCACTTTACTGAAACATGCTTTGGGGGACCCCATACTTGATTATAATTGTGTCATAGGTGAATATTTGAAAAATGTGTTGTGAGCTTGTAGATTGGCTATTTCTTTTTTTTTTTCTTTTTTTTTTTTTTAAAGAAACCAAGGTTGAGAACAGCTGCTTAACTGCATCTCTATTAACAGAAAAACAATTAACTGACCATTATTCATTTAGTTGTTTATTAAAAGAAAGAGAAGAAATCCCCTGAAAATCCAGGGGACACAAACATATAAATGTAACAATATTGTCATACTCAGTGGAAATCAGGCAGTTCTTAAGAACTAATAGACTCAGTTCAACATGAACAGAAACAGAACATAACAGCTTAGCGCTGTCCTGCAACAATATTGGAAATCAGGCAGTCCTTAAGAACCAATAGACTCAGTTCAACATGAATAGAACATAACAACTTAGCGCTGTCCTTTTAACTTTTTGACTTTCCTTTCCTTGGTACCCGGCCACTCCTCTCAGGTGCATAACGCAGCCACTTCTGCAGTGCATCCCTGTACTGCAATTCCGTCAACTTGCGGTCAAATTGACGAGCACTTGCTGAAACAAACAGAAAGAAAAAAAGGGTTATAAATTTGTAAAATTAAAAATAAGAAAAATGCAGTTCTGCAGCTGCAGTTCCATTCCAAAGTGACATAAATGTCCAGTGTGTCCTTTTTGGTGTACTAGATTTTCAGGCGGACCCTGAAAATCAACCCTATCTTCATATAAATGATCCACACTAATACTCATAACAAATGGCAGTTTATGCCTACTCTGAGTCTCAGAGGACGAACAGTTCTGAAACCTGCCTACCAGTGACATCACATCAATATAGGACTTCCAACAGATGATCTCTTCAGAATAAGAGTACCTCTATAGATGTCTATAGAGGTGGAAGAGACAGTCCACCAGAAGTCTTGTATAGTCTTGTATAGGAACATAGGCCTGATTGACACAGCAGGAATGATTGTGCGGAGCGCTGCGCTCTGTGGATTTATCTATAAGAAGGAGGCAAAAACTGTGAAAATAGCCGATCTACAAGCTCACAGTGCCTTCACATTACGAGCTTGTAGATCGTCTATTTTCACAATATTTATCTGTCAAACTAAATTTAATGCCTCAACACCACAATTCCAAGTGCTTGTCAGGGTGGGGGATCCCCAGTTCAATTATTATTTTAGGGGGTCTCCAGGTCAAATGTGATTATTTGGGGGGATCACTGCCTGAAATGGTTGAGAACCACTGCATTAGAGGACCATTACATGAAGATAAACACTGGAAATAGGTGAGGTGCTTCTTTAAGAGTGGATGCATTTTCCTCCACATGGAATGAGCCATTTATCAAGCTCCTTCCATGGGGAGGAAAATGCATCCATTCTTATTTACTTCAGATAGAAATTTAAAATACTTATGAATTAAATTCAACATCACTTATCAAAATTGCCAAATCCGTTGTAAAGTTGCAATAAACTAGTATTTTGATGTGCAGACTCACCAAACATGCAGTCCTGTATTAATGTGTCCTTGAAGGCCCTCTTCAGTCCCTTTCCCGCCCAGTTGAAGATGCAGGCTAGACTGTTTGCCATGGTAGCAGATAGCATTCGCTGGATCATATTTTCAGAATTGGTCCCTCCAACTAATGCCAGGCGGGTAATCTTAACAGATTAGAGAGGAAATGCTTAGTTTGCTAAAGTGTACAGTGTGCCATGTAAAACGGACAGAGTACTGCATTTAAGACATCCTTATTACCTCTAAGGAAGAAATAAGACCATTATTGTTCAAAACTACAGGTAGTCAACAAACAATGCTATCAAACAAATTAACAAAACAAATGGTCAAATATTGACCAAGAAAGAAAGATCATTCCACATATGATCGCAAGGCGATATGAACTTGTAGATCGGCTATTTTCACAATATTTCTATGCCAAACACATCCAAGTGAAAAACTAATTTAATATCTCCACTCCTACAATTCCTGACAGTAAATTTAAAAAAATCTGAGTGTAAAAATGATTCACCATCTTTCGACGGACTGTTTCCTCCTTCAGTGCAGCTTCAGCCTCATCAAACTGCTCCTCATTGGCAAGTGGCAGAATGATGGGGAAGGGCTCTTCTCTCTGTGATTCAGGATCAGCTACAGGAATATTCAAGGCGATTTCAGTCTTTATAAACTGAATGTAGCGTGACATTTGCTCCACCTTTATGAGTAGCTCTGTAAGCATCTTGGTGTTTTTGTTGGCAACAATGTCTTGAAAGAAAAACAATTGGTTTTATATTAAATTTCAAGGATAGATTGACCATTTTCAATAATTTAGAATGACACTAAGCAACTCACTAATGTTTGCACTCCTAACTTAAAGTAACCATTAAGCGCTTAAATGTTAAGCCTAACAAAGACAGTAAAATCACAAGGGACATGTTTCTCAATTCAGATGGCATCAGATAGGTTAAGAAGGTTAAGAAGTTGATCAGAAAATGATACTACTTTGCAACATTTGACTGGGCTCCACTGCATAGAATTTTCCCTGTGGTGTTTCTGGAGCTGAACCTTTAAGAAACCAACGACCTGGCATCACAAATGGCATTGCACATTAGGTCATTGTGTATTGGGGAGTAAATGGGAATACAGGTATTTTTACCCAGGCCAGGTGATCTGAAGTCAGCTGATCTGGAACCATTTGCATAGCTGGAACTGATGTCTAAAAGAAAGGACACACATCATTAATAATTACATTGAACATGATTTGTGGAATTCTGCACAAACAACATCTAAGGATGCCCAGATTGATTGAACAATGAATGGCATCATTTGAGATTGGCTGGCATGTATGGTGGTAAAAAAATAAATTTAAAAAATGTGATGAAAATTTGTTAGTTAACTCACCTTTATAGCCTTGGGGGTGGTGATGGTGATTGCTAGCAAAGTCTAAAAAGAGGACAATCAAATTATTTAAGAGGATTTAATTTGGTGAGAAAGAAAAAAGCTTGGATACAATTTATCAAGACCGTGTATATGTTTTAAAGTTTGGATAGAGTGTCAGGAGCTACAAGTTCAAATATTTAAGTCCTTAATAGAGTTACAGTCCTGTATGTCAGGGTGCAATAGCAACATAGGCACAGCAACTGTTAAGTGATAGCTAATAAAACAATCACAAATCTATAAAAACGCTCTTGACAAGGGACAACGGACATACCATTCCTTACTTGTCCAGTATGGCGTCCTCCTGATATGGATTCTAATAAACCTAATTAGTCAAGTTAAAATAACTCATGATATCATGCCAATGCAAACAGTTCCTTGCAAAATAGTGAGACACTGAATAAGCGACTGTATTATGCACTCAACTAACATTTCCACCGATTTAATTTTTTTCCAGTCAGTGTAAGGTCTCCAGTGAGGTAAGACTAGTAATCCCCCATAGAGACAATACTGCCTCCTATCTAAACAGACTTCAGACACAATAAGAGTGGCTGAGGGCATCACATAGCTATATGTAGCCTATTTATCTACTTACCATCATTACAGAGGTCTGTTGACTCTAGCTCTGCGAAGTAGCTTCCACAACAGCCTAAAATGAGAGAACACAAAACATAAACTATGAATGCTATAACTCAGACAAAGCACATTTAAAATCTGTCCACCTTGAGGTATCAATGTGAAGTGGTTTACTTACCATTATTAAGCTTGTCAAATGACTGAACCCTCTTCGAGCAGCTTACTCCAGAGGCTAAAAGAAGGGAACACAAGACAGGAATAGTGCTGTAACTTTTCAACACATATCACATGACTGATATGTATGCATGTATTTACAGAGGAGCTAAATGCTTGTAAATTAAAGCTCACATGCAATTGCATTTCGTTTCTGCCATTGTAATAAGTAATGACATACCACTGCTTCCATCTGGGGTTGGTACAGAGGGGTACTGGCTGGATTCTGGCAGCACTGTATTAACAAATAAATAGAATTATACATGGCGATACTTAGGTGTAGCAATTGTCATAACTGTCAATGTACCTGGAAAATGAATAGTAATAGTTGTAATGAATAGTTGGCAAATTTTCTCTTAACACTGCTGGATTCTGGCTCCCCATCTGACTCCATGTACACAGGATTTGGCCTTGAAAATAAAAATTAAACATTCCCAGCAAATGAAAAAATATTAAATATAATTACATTAAATGAGCAAGCCTTGAGATAGACACTGTTCTTGGGTCATTGCCCGTTTTTGTAAAATGAGGCAATTTAGCGTACAAGTACACATAGACATGACACTAGTCTATCACAGGACGGACATCCAATCCAACCCTCGAAGCTGAGTGCTAAACAGGGAGGGACGAGCTATGACTCGGCCAGAGGTTGAACCCTGACCTCCTTATCTCAGGGTGGACACAAGGCAGCGGTGTCTAGGTGTAGGCTAATTTAATAAACATATTTGGTTAAGGAATTCAACTGTACCTTTTTCTTCTTTTACGACGTTCATCTTCTTCCTCCTCCGATTCCAAATCAGTGGTCGGACATCCAGTAGATACATACTTTTCTTCATGCTGCTTGGCCTTTTCAAATGAATCTGCAAAAGAACAAGCAGAAAATACAGTATGCCATTTTTAAGAAGTATGATTACTACTTAAACAATATAATACACACAGGGTTTTGAAAATGGCAGTCAGATTTTAATTCAAATACATTTCTGTTTAGTTACCAAACATATCTGGTAATATAATGCCAAATATATCTTATACTGTACCCCAACACACCCACAATTAATGGTTCTCCTTAGATACCAGAAAGGAGAACAAAATAGGGATCAAGGTTACCACTTTAATTAATCTGATTGACTAGTCCCATTTGTGGCTGTTATAAAAGTAATGCCATTCATTCTGTCACAAATGGGATTGACACCCCTAAATATGGAATAATTCACATCTGACAATAGTGATGCAGTGACTACTTACCACAAGTAATTAAGAGACGAACATTCTCATACGTGGTCCATCCTTTATGGGGCGTCATGTTTTCTTTAAGGGCCTTTGAATAATTTATGTTTTTTGGGGGCCAGAACAATGTACCTTCCTTTGGATTGTACCAGCTGGAAAGAACTGTTACAGTTCCACCATTTGGAAATAGTACAACAGCCCAAAGCACCACGTCACGTTCCATTCTGTGTACAATACATTAAATTTGAATAAAAAATGATGAAAAATAAAATTGAAAATACTCATGAATTAGATGTCAAACTTGCTATGCTACTGCATATGAACTATTGGAATAGCTATGAGGCTATTTCCCTCTGACTCTGGACACAGAACACATTTACGTGTAATACTGCTAAGTTTACTAACCCCGATATCATCACACAGCTCTCTAACCTTATATGTACCTATGCATGAGGACTCACAGGGATAAGTGTAATATGCTTCTTGGTGTCTGAACGTTCTGTATATCACATAGACCTGATCTTCTTCTTGGACAATATTCTGCACTACTGCAATTGTATCTCCCACCTCAATACAATTATCCCCCTGCTTTGTAGACAAGGTAAAGTGACTACTGGAGACTTTTGTGTACTGTAGAGCAACACTGAAATGTCGAGGAAGTGGACCATCAGTATGGATGTTCTGTAAGACTGGTTTATCTGTTGCTAATGGAAGCTCAACAGGTGACATTTCTGACAACCTTTTGACTACCTGTTGTAGAGGTTGGTGTGGCTTGCGTAAAAGATGCTTTATTTGGCCAAGATAATTCTCAAAAGGGAATCCCGAAACATTATCTAAAGGTCCAAATTGTTTGTATTAATCTGCTAAATGTATAAGCTGGTGAACACTAAACACAATCTCATTCCTACCATACAGCTGTCCAAAGTGTTCCACAAAGGAAATCATCAATCTATGTGCAAATTTAACCATCTGGCCAGAAATTCCAGGTGACAAAAACAAATACATGGCCACTGAAAATAACATAAAATTGTCATAAAACTCACTGGGAAGGCAATCCTTCAGAACTACAGGACCCCAGTATAACATAAAGCAGGGGTGTCCAACCATGTGCCATGGAGAGCCAAGACCCTGCAGGTTTTACCTCCAACCAGTGTCTTCAACAGCAGATTTCTGTGAACTTCTTCCCACTGATTGCTGATAAGTGAAAACACCTGCTGAAGAGACTGGGTAGAAGAGAAAACCTGCAGGGTCTTGGCTCTCCATGGCACATGGTTGGACACCCCTGACATAAAGGATCGAAGCTCAGTAGCTTTTCAATGATCAAGTTCATTCAAACCTCTTGGCTTGCGATTGAATTCCAAAGGGGTGTGGGAACGTAACACCAGCAGTTTGCTTGATATACTGTTAACAGTTTGTGAAGGAAGCCGAGTGGCTAGATTGCCCTTTAACCACGTATTCAACAGTTTTCTCATCAACCCAAGACAACAGAGGTGCATATAATCTATTGGGAATGAAGAAATCATCTTTACAATCCCCGTTAAAGGACTGAGTGTCTGTTTTAAGTGATGTTCCTCATCAATCATATCACAATAACTTGAGTCAGTCCTCAGCCTGACATTTGTTTCAGGATATGTCATTTTGTTCCTCCACACACCCTCTTGATCACACTTGTCGCATCCTGAATACCCATTATGTGACTTAATATTCTTAACAAAGGCTCTGGCAGGAGCATCACACACAAATGAGGAAACCTCTACATTCAGTGGCTTACTATTATGAATAATGCCATTAGCCAGTACATTTTTAAGGTGTCTAACAAACTGCTGCAGATACTCAACAACACACTTTGGTTTGCTTAAACCACAAAATATACCGACAATAAATGGTGACTTAGTGTAATCACATTTCAGGATTGCAAGTATAGGCCAGAATTGAAGTCTTGAACTCTTAAAGAGGGGGAGACCATCTATGTTGAACTGTAGAGTAAGAGTTTTGAGGTTCACTGGTAAACGCAGACATTTCAATCGAGAAAGTATTCCTCGCACCAACCCAAAATGATAGTACTCGCCACCTTGCATTTGAGTGGTTGCAACATGAGATTCTGTTCTAAGCAGAGTTCTTCCATCTTTAGGGAGCCTGGGGTGAAATAGCTTTAAGATGGAAAGCAGAGCAGACAAAGCAACCAGACTGATGGAGTAGGATGCTGCCCAATATCTTAGGCTCCTTATAAGCAGATCCTGACTAGGTTGATGCTCATCACTGTCAGAGTGAGAATCTGATTCATCTCCATCACTTCCAGCTACACTACCATCTATATGATCATTTTCAAAGTGTACATGGGAAGCTGGTGATGTATCTAGTTGGGAAACATGAGAGATTGTGAAGGGTGGTGCCCTATTCACACAGGGGTATAAATTTGCACTCTGATTATGCAGAGTTTCCTCAAATTCCTTAAGGATATCTTTCTCTATCTCCCTTACAGTTTTGATGACTCTACGTCTTTTGGCCCAATAAGAAGCCATCTTAGCTAGATAGAGAGGTGGTGCTGCTACAATTATATTACTTAGCCTTGTATATTGCTTGCAGTGAATCCCCTCAAGTCCTCTTGTACTGAAAAAAGAGGGAAACAAAGAAAAATAAAAAAAACAATGCATAAACTAACAATAACAATATACACTCAGAAAAATGATTGTGAGGGTTGTGTCAGGAAGGGCATCCGACATAAAAACCTCTGCCAAATCAACGTGCAAATCGGAGATCCTCTAATGAGGATGATTTGCTGTGGCGACCCCTAGTGGGAGTAGCCGAAAGACAAAAAAAACAAAAACAAAAAAACAGAAAAATGGTTCATGGCACAGTTCAAATTTAGGTGTTCTAATTAACTTAATTTTATCTAAATTGTAATATTTTTAACATTTAGCCATTCAAATTCATTATTAAAATCATTAAATCAATATATATCTACTAGTTCTTAAATTGATTAAATGTTATCATTTAAAAGGTATTAAAATGTTTTGCATAATGTTCTTCTAAAAGTATTTGAGAAAGGAATGTATTTTGAACACATTGAGATTAATAAATACAATTGCATAAAATTGGTTTTATGTATTTAGAACACATTGGATTTATTAGAATTAATTGCATAAATCAAGGAATTACTCATTTCATTTATGCATGATTAATAAATATATTACATTCAGTTTATTTACTTGTTCCCATAAAAACTAAGTAATGTAATTGAATGGAAATGGGTTATGCAATCACAATACGTAAACCTTGAAAATAAGCCTAAATATTTTTCTGAGTGTATCTGTCTCACTGGTTGGTGCCAATGCCAAGATTCAGCAGTGTTGAACACCCAAGCGTGGACTTCACATGCAGTCAGTCAACTCAACGCATCGGGACGATATTTCCGTTTTTTCCCATATAATGGGAGTGGATCGAACTTCCGACCACCAAACGCATGTGTGCACGCACCATCATGCACGCAAATACGGATGCCGTTTCATATCGCTCTAGACTGGAACTACTACATGCAGAAAACTACTACATGTGTGTCTGTGTGTATATGTCATCACCCGCGGCTCACGGGCTGCCGACTCAGCTGCGCGCACACCTGCTCCTCGTTAGTGTGCCACTATTTATTCCATCCTGCCCTGAGCTGCAGCCTGGAGCCGTCTGTCTCCCTACATGGATACTCCCCAGCAGCTACCTTTTCATCGGGCCTGCTGATCCTTGCTAAGGACACGTAAGCTGTCACTATTTTCAACTCATCATCTTCTACCAGCTTCCCCTGTGCACAGGTGGATACCCAGAGGCGGACTTACCGTTCATCATCTCGCCGCTCCTCTGCCTCACCGCTTTGCCCGGACGCACAGCAGGACGTTGTCTCCCAGGCTTGGGACCTGCCAACGCCAGCCACCGCTTCACTGCAAGTAAGCACAGCTCTAGATCACGTACCCGTGTGGTTGCCTAGCTAACCCCTGCTCTCCTCTCTCCCATAGGGTTGTCTGGCCGCACGACGTGCTGCTCTGTCCTGGCTTGCATCCTCCACCCACATTACATATTAATCCCTCATACACGCATCCATAACACCCTCCTTGCTGTTCAATAAAGCTGTCAAATCCATCTGAGCCTGCGTGCGTGTTTCCTGGGCCGAACATTATGTCAGTACGGCTCCAGCAAAGCAGCCCAGCGGACAGACGGCTCGCACGCCGTTTTTCCACCCTCGAGGCTCGGGTGGATATGATAGCTCACCAACAGCAGGTGATACTAAACCAATTAACATTAATCACTGACCGGTTTGACCGCCTGGATCCTCCATGGTCCTTCACTCCGGGTCCTCCTGGTGCCGCGGCTCCGGCTGTCTCCTCGGCCGGCCAGCCTGGCTCGGGGGCGCCAACCCGTCTCACACCTATCCCAACCCCCGCTCGCTTCAGCGGGAAACTCGGTGGAGCGAAGGGGTTTATCCTACAGTGTGAGTCGTGTTTCTGCGCGTCCCCGGGGATTTCCCCTCAGACCACAGCCGAATCGGTTACATGGCCAATCTGCTCGAGGGGCGAGCATTAACTTGGGCTTATGCCGTAATGACGAAGCCCAGTTACGCTAACCTCTCGTATGACCGGTTCGTGCGGGACTTTCTAGAGGTTTTTGACCATTCCCGTTTCGACAGCGTCCTCACTGATCGGCTTCTCGGTCTCCAACAGGGAGGCCGGTCAGTGGCGGAATACGTGGTCAACTTCCGGGTGGCAGCAGAGGAGGTGGGCTGGAATGAGGCATCTCTCTGCAGCATTTTCCTCCGTAGCCTCAACTCAGGTCTGAGGGATGAGCTAGCTGGCCGGGATCTCCCAGGGCGACTCTCTGAGCTAATCTCGCTCATGATTAGCCTGGATAACAGGCTGCGTGAGCGGGCTGCGGAGCGGAAGTCTGCCAGCCGCTCGCGCGGAGCTTCCCTCCGCCCAGCTCAGTCTTGCCCCCTGGCGTTACCGGCTCCGGAGTCCGCCGATGAACCAGAGGCCATGGCTATCGGGCGCACTACGTTCCCTCTAGCGGAGAGACAACGCCGGCGGGAATGGGATCTCTGCATGTATTGCGGAGATGACCGACATCCCGTGGAGCTGTGCCCGGTGAAGCCAAACGGGGAGGTCCGCGAGTCACAATAGGGGGCCTCGCGGACTCTAACCGGTCTAACTCCCTATCCTCATACACACTGCCCTTACGGTTCTGCCACAACTCCACTGGGCATTCCATTCACGCACTGGTGGATTCTGGGGCAGAGCAGAGCTTTATTTCCAAAAGCCTGGCAACCCGTTTGGGCATACCAAGTCAACCACTGCCAACCCCCCTAAACTTGGTCACTCTCTCCCGTTCTCCTTTGGGAACTGTTACACATCACACTAAGCCAGTCCCCATCATCATCTCCGGCAACCACCGGGAGGATTTGTCCTTCTATGTCCTGCCCTCTTTGTCGGACCGTGTAATCCTGGGATACCCCTGGCTGCGGCTGCACAACCCTGTCCTGGATTGGAGGACCAGCAGCGTCCTGTCCTGGAGCACCTTCTGCTTGGGCACCTGTCTCCAGTCGGCACCCTGCGCACCGTCCTCTCCTCCATCAACGCTCATCTCCGAACCTCCGGACCTGACCCTGGTGCCGCAGGAATTCCACGATTTAGGAGCGGCGTTCAGTAAGTCCAGAGCCTTGTCTCTCCCCCCGCATAGACCCTATGACTGTGCGATCAACATCCGCCCGGGGGCCCCCTTGCCATCAGGCTGTTTGTACAGCCTCTCAGCACCGGAGCGAGAAGCAATGGACACATATATAAAGGAGTCGCTCAGCGCTGGGATCATCCGCCCCTCTTCATCCCCACTAGGCACGGGGTTCTTCTTTGTGGCAAAGAAGGATGGGTCCCTTCGCCCCTGTATCGACTTCAGAGCCCTGAAAGACATCACCATCAAGGACCGTTACACACTGCCCCTTATGGACACTGCTTTCCACTCCCTCCAGGGGGCGTCCTGGTTCACCAAGCTTGACCTCCGCAGCGCTTACCATCTTGTTAGGATCCGGGAGGGTGACGAGTGGAAGACGGCCTTTAGGACACCCAGCGGCCACTTCGAGTATCTCGTGATGCCGTTTGGGCTCACCAACGCACCTGCCGTCTTCCAACGTCTAGTCAACGACGTCCTCCGGGACTTTCTGGGAGTGTTCGTCTTTGTATATCTGGATGATATACTCATCTTCTCCAAGGCACGAGATGAACACCAGGTCCATGTGAGGCGGGTCCTGCAGCGGCTGCTGGAGAACTGGCTGTTTATTAAATCCGAGAAATGTGAGTTTTTTGCCCATACCACCTCCTTCCTGGGGTTCGTTATCTCACACAACCAGATCCTTCCCAACCCCGCGAAGGTTAAAGCGGTGGTCGAGTGGCCCACGCCTATGTCCAGGAAGCAGGTGCAGCAGTTTATTGGCTTCGCGAATTTCTACCGGCGCTTCATCCCTAATTTCGGCACCATTGTCTCCCCCCGACCCGCCTCACGTCATCAAAGGTGCCTTTCCAGTGGTCTGAGGAAGTGACCACCGCCTTTAACACCCTCCAGGCGGAATTCTCGTCCTCCCGGGTCCTGACCCAGGTCGATCCTGCACTTCAGTGCTTAGTGGAGGTTGCCGCGTCTGACACGGGGGTGGGGGCGGTGCTCTCTCAGCGCTCGCCGGTGGATGGAGTCAAACGCCCCCGCGCCTTCTTCTCTCGACGACTGACGGCGGCGGAATGTAATTATGATGTCGGCGACAGGGAGCTTCTCGCTGTCAAGCTCGCACTAGAAGAATGACATCACTGGTTGGAGGGGGCAGCCCAACCCTTTGTGGTCTGGACGGACCACAAAAATCTAGAGTACCTGAGGTCAGCGAGGCATCTGAATTCCCGCCAGGCGCGCTGGTCTCTATTTTTTGCTCGATTCAACTTCACCATCACGTACCGTCCAGGCTCGAAGAATGGGTTGCCTGACGCCCTCTCCAGGCAGTTTGCCCCCGAGGGTCCGGAGGAGTCCGGTCATACCATCTTGCCCAAGTCGTGCGTCATAGGAGAGATTGCCTGGCCCATCAAGGACAAGATCCTGGATGCACAGAAGACGGAACCGGATCCTGGGGGGGGGCCGGAGGGGAGGCTTTTTGTTCCATCTGCAGTTCGGGGTGAGGTGATCCATTGGGCCCACACCTCCATACTTGCTTGTCACCCCGGCATAACCCACCTGATGAGTTGGCTGCAGCGCTCGTTTTGGTGGCCAGGTCTCCATAGAGACGTTACCAACTATGTCCGGGCCTGTCCCCAGTGCGCAACCGGCAAGAACCAGAACTCTCCACCTGCGGGCCTACTCCAGCCTCTGCCGGTCCCGGGCAGGCCCTGGTCGCACATCGCCCTTGATTTCGTCACCGGGTTACCAGTCTCTAACACCTATGACACGGTCCTGACAATTGTGGACAGATTCTCCAAGGCCGCCCATTTTGTGCCCTTTCAGGGTCTCCCTTCAGCATGCGAGACGGCCGATCTACTGGTCCACCATGTCGTCAGACTGCATGGTATCCTGCTGGACATGGTCTTGGACAGGGGTCCGCAGTTTGTCTCCCAGGTCTGGAGGAGTTTTTGCAGCACCTTAGGGGCCACGGTGAGTCTGTCCTCAGGTCACGACCCCCAATCTAACGGGCAGTGCAAGCGCACGAACCAGGAGTTGGAAGCCGCTCTGCGCTGCATAACATCCTCCAATCCTTCATCCTGGAGCTCCTACCTGACCTGGGTAGAATACGCCCATAATTCAGCCCAGTCCACGACAACTGGAGTGTCACCTTTTGAAGCATCCTTGGGGTATAACCCCCCTGTTTACCCTGAGCAGGAAGGTGAGCTAGCCGTCCCCTCCGTCCAGGCGCACATCAGGCGTTGTCGGAGGATTTGGGCCAAAACAAGGGACGCGCTTTTACGCACGGCAGCGCGCAACAGCTCCACCGCCAATCGTCACAGGAGACCAGCTCCTGCCTGCCAGGTGGGTCAGCGGATGTGGCTGTCTTCGCAGGACATCAACCTGAAGGGAGAGAAGAAGAAATTGGCCCCGAGATTCCTCGGCCCCTTCGTGATCCCCAAAATCATCAACCCGGTGGCTGTGCGTTTGGCCCTCCCCCCCTCCCTCCGTGTTTGTCCCACTTTCCACATCTCCAAACTTAAACCTGTTGTGTCCAATTCACTCTGCCCTCCTCCTAGATCTCCTCCCGTGCCTTGTATGATCGACGGTGACCCGGCGTGGGGTGTCACTGCCATTCTGGACTCCCGGTGTTGCGGTCGCGGGCTGCAATACCTGGTTGACTGGGAGGGCTATGGGCCAGAGTGGAGATCCTGGGTGCGCACTTCGTCGGTGTTGGATCCAGACCTCATTGCGGAGTATCACCGGACACACCCAGGTAAGCCAGCACCAGGAGGTGCTGGTGGTGGGGGGGGGGGGTACTGTCATCACCCATGGCTCACGGGCTGCCGACTCAGCTGCGCGCACACCTGCTCCTCGTTAGTGTGCCACTATTTATTCCATCCTGCCCTGAGCTGCAGCCTGGAGCTGTCTGTCTCCCTACATGGATATTCCCTAGCAGCTACCTTCTCATCGGGCCTGCTGATCCTTGCTAAGGACCCGTAAGCTGTCACTATTTTCAACTCAACATCTTCTACCAGCTTCCCCTGTGCACAGGTGGATACCCAGAGGCGGACTTACCGTTCATCATCTCGCCGCTCCTCTGCCTCGCCGCTTCGCCCGGACGCACAGCAGGACGTTGTCTCCCAGGCTTGGGACCTGCCAACGCCAGCCACCGCTTCACTGCAAGTAAGCACAGCTCTAGATCACGTTCCCGTGTGGTTGCCTAGCTAACCCCTGCTCTCCTCTCTCCCATAGGGTTGTCTGGCTGCACGACGTGCTGCTCTGTCCTGGCTTGCATCCTCCACCCACATTACATATTAATCCCTCATACACGCATCCATACACCCTCCTTGCTGTTCAATAAAGCTGTCAAATCCATCTGAGCCTGCGTGCGTGTTTCCTGGGCCGAACATTATGTCAGTATATATATATATATATATATATATATATATATATATATATATATAGTAATATGTATATTAGTTGCTCTTGCTTTTTTTCCTTGCCTTCTTATTGTTGCTCTGAGTGTTGCTATCCCTGTGCTGTTGCAATCCTGGAATTTCCCCGTTGTGGGACTAATAAAGGCTTATCTTATCTTATCTTATCTTATCTTATCTTATATGTCCCGGTCTGCACCGGTTGTTGTTAACATACATTATCACTCCACCACCCCTTGCTTTGCCACTGTCTGATATTCCGTCTGCTCGTATCGCGTGGAAACCCTCCAGTTCAATGTTAGCATCTGCTGCTAATTCAGTTAGCCAAGTCTCTGTGAATAGAAACAGGCTACACTCCCGGTATATGCTATCGTAGCGGGAGATAGCCACTAGCTCAGAATCAGAATCAGAATCAGAAAGCTTTATTGCCAAGCATGTTTACAGTCTAAACAAACAAGGAATTTGACTTGACATTGGGCGCGCGATAAGCGCCTCCAATGATGCGGCAGCCATGAGGGCGCCTGTCATCAGTGGGGAATGGGGGAGGAATGACACAATAGGCAGAGAGAAAAAACATCGTTAATCAGAATAAAGATTACATAGATAATCAAAATTGTGATTACATAGAAAAAAAACCTCTAAGCACAATTAGCAGACTAATACAGATCACACAATACAAAGGAGCAAAGAGAGACCAGTGTGTGTAGTTCAACAGTTGTTATGTTCATGTATTCAAAACACAGATAAGCATGTCCCAGAGTCTCTCTCTCTTCGTGCATGCCAGATGGCAAAGTTCTGTATTAGACACATGATAGTGCTGTCCTTGAAGAGTCCGGTCTGCTGAACAACAGCAATTGATGTTAATTGTTTGGGTTAAAGAGAAGCCAAACTCTCTTCTGGTTTGTCTTCATCCAGGAGGAGAGGGCGCCGAATCAAGGTCAAAGGCACAGTTCACTCAGAGCATAGAATTTCCATCTCTCTTGCAATTCTGTGCTTCATAATTACCATATACAGGCTTTAAAATCATTCCCTGGAGAGCACCAGCGACTCCAGATGTATTGCACCTTATTGCAACATATTTCTCTTTGTCTGTCTCTCTCTCTCTCTCTCTCTCCCACACACGCACACACACACACACACACACACACACACAGGTGCAGGTGTTATGACTTTTGACGGGAACCGTTTATGTTCTTGCAGGAAAACTCCACCCATATTCAGTGGACACTCAACAGAGGAGGGGCAAAACATATAAAAGCTTCTCTGCATGGGAGTCCTACCAACATTACACTGTCAGGCAGACCTTTACAAAATGAGCAGCAGAAGCAAAAGGATGACAGTCCAGGAGGCTCTGGAAGCCATCTTTGATCATGACAGTGAAATAGAGGAGGATGTGTCTGAAGATGAAGACTATCTTGAGCTAAATTGTGATTCTAATGATTCTGATTTTGAACCAGATGAGGGAATAGCTATTCTTGTTCCTCCAAGCAAGACATTTATGTCAAAAAATGGTGAAATACATTGGTCGTCATCCCCAAATGTGCATCAGGCAAAACTGTCTGCAGAAAACATAATAAAGACAGTGCCAGGGCCCACTAGGATGGCAGTGACTCATGTGACTGACATCAAGTCAGCTTTTGAGCTGGTCATGCCAGATTCAATCCAGAAAATCATTCTGGAAATGACTAATCTAGAAGGGAGGCGTGTTTTTGGGGAGAAGTGGAAGGAGCTGGACAAAACACATTTAGATGCGTATTTGGGGCTCCTCATCCTGGCTGGGGTTTATAAATCGAAGGATGAATCAACAGCCAGTCTGTGGGATGCAGAGACAGGGAGGCCGATATTTCGAGCTACAATGTCTCTGGAGACTTTTCGCATTTTCTCCAGAGTAATCCGATAATCGAGAGACAAGGGCTGGTAGACGGGAGAGAGACAAGCTGGCAGCTATTAGGACAGTGTGGGACAAGTGGGTAGAGCAACTTCCACTACTCTATAACCCAGGCCCTAATATCACAGTCACCAATGTAATATCTCAGACACCATAATCATTGGTGGCTTCCATATTGTCAATGTGTACAAGCCCCCTAATGCCAACTGGGATCTGCAGGTCTTACCCACCCTACCCCACCCTGCCATCTATGTGGGGGACTTTAACAGCCATCACCCTGACTGGGGGTACCCAGCAGTGGACAGTGATGGGGAGGCACTTTCAGACTGGGCATCCAGAAATGACCTCGCTTTGATATACGACCCCAAACAAAGAGGAACCTTCCACTCTGCTAGGTGGAAGAAGGACTATTCTCCTGACCTGTGTTGGGTCAGCTCTTTGAATGGGGAGCCATATCCTACACAGATCCTCATTCTTGATGATTTTCCACACAGCCAACACCGGCCCCTGCTTGTACACATTGGCCTACAACTTCCAGTCATATACAGCCCAAGGAAGATGCGCTGGAACTTCCGCAAAGCCAACTGGAAGAAATTCAGTGAAACTCTGGACCGGAGCATTGTTACCATCCCACTCCACACCATCACTGTAGATGAAGCATACAACCGCTTCTGCAGCGCAATCTTCAAGGCTGCCCATACTGCAATCCCACGAGGCTACCGACCCCTCTATGTCCCATGTTTGGACGGAGAAAGTGCTGCCCTCCTACAATCCTATCAAACATCAGGGGACCCAGAGATAGCAGACCATCTCATTGAATCGCTAAATACAGCCCGGCGAAAGAAATGGGAGGAGACAGTTGCTGACCGGAGCTTTACCCACTCTAGCAGGAAATGTTGGAGCCTCATCCGTCGCCTAGGAGCTGCACAGAAGCCCCCTAGCCAAAGCCGAGCATCCGTCACACCCAACCAAGTTGCACCCCACCTACTGACTATCGCCAAAGCACCCCAAGACAAAGACACCAGAAGAGCAGTTACAACTGAGCTAAAAAAACACCAAAAAATGCCTGTAGAGGAAACGAACCCTGAACCCTTCGAGGCTGCTGAACTGGAGAAAGTCCTACAGGGCCTGAAATGTGGAAAGGCAGCAGGATACGATAACATCTTCCCAGAATTCATGAAGAATCTTGGCCCCCGAGCCCTAACCTGGTTGACACAATTCTACACAAGGATCACACAAACGAACTCGATCCCAAAGAAATGGCGGACAGCAAAGGTCATTGCCATCCCAAAACCTGGCAAAGACCACAAACTACCAGCAAGCTACCGCCCAATCTCCCTACTCAGCGTTCCTTACAAAATCATGGAGTGCCTAATACTGCAACGCATTTCCCCAGAAATAGAGGATATTCTAAGTGTAGATCAAGCAGGTTTCCGCAAGGACCGCAGTACAGGAGAACAAGTACTGGCCCTAACCACCTTCATTGAAAATGGCTTCGAGAGCAGACTGAAGACAGGGGCTGTGTTTCTCGATCTTACAGCCGCCTATGATACGGTCTGGCACAAAGGCCTCCTCCTGAAACTTATAAAGGCGATCCCTGCTTGGGCAACAGCAATTATAAAAACCCTGCTGACCAACCGAAGGTTCAGAGTCCACCTCAGTCAGAACACAAGTGCATGGAGAATGCAGAAAAACGGACTCCCACAAGGCTCAGTTCTAGCTCCAACTCTGTTCAACCTCTACATAAACGACCTGCCTACTACAAAATCCCGCAAATTCATCTATGCAGACGACATCTGTTTGGCATTCCAAGCACCAGACTTTGAACCACTGGAACGGGTGCTCACGGAAGATCTTGCTAAACTGGACCAGTTCTGCAAAATCTGGCGCCTAAAACCAAGCCCAGCAAAAACCGTCTCCAGTGTATTTCATCTCCACAATGCAAAAGCTGCCAGAGAACTAAACATCCACCTAAGCGGACTCAAGCTTAAGCATGCCCCAAATCCAACTTATCTTGGAGTGACCCTTGATAGGACCTTATCCTTCAAGGAACATCTAAAGGGGACGGCTGCTAAGGTGAAAGTACGAAACAACCTGCTCTGCAAGCTCGCTGGTGCAAAATGGGGGGCGGCAGTCTCCACCCTGCGCACCTCAGCACTGGCCCTTTCATACTCTGTAGCAGAATATTGTGCCCCTGTCTGGTCCAGGTCATCTTACACACACCATGTAGACACCCAGCTCAACTCAACCATGAGAACTATAACTGGAACAATCCGCTCAACACCACTCCCCTGGCTCTCTGTACTGTCAAACATAGCCCCTCCACACATCCGGCGAGCAGCATTAACTCAAAGGATGCTCCAAAAAGTTAAAGATTTTCCTCACTTACCAATCCATGCAGATATCTACACCCCACCCACTGCCCGACTTTCATCCAGACGGCCGATTTGGAAAAACCCTCCCCCAGCTGACTTTACCATCCAGACAGCTTGGCAAGAGGAATGGGAAACCAAGGAGGTCCCAAACAAACAGCTGGTGATAAACCCCAACCAACAGGTCCCGGGCACCAACCTCCCAAGGAGACAGTGGTCTACACTCAATCGCTTCAGGACTGGACATGGCCCCTGCTTGGCCAGCCTTCACAGATGGGGCAGTAGCCCTAGCCCACTGTGCGCATGTGGAGAGGAGCAAACTATGGAACACATCATAGAGGCTTGCCCGCTCCAAAGACTGGAAGGAGGATTACACACCCTCCATACAGCAAACCAGGAGGCAACTGCTTGGCTTAAGGACTTTGCATTCGCTAAATAAATAAAATATCACAGTAGATGAAAGGCTGGTGGCATTCAGAGGTCGCTGCCCATTTAGGCAATATATGCCTTCCAAACCAGCTAAATATGGAATAAAAATCTGGGCAGCACGTGATACAAACACCAGCTATGCATTGAACATGCAGGTTTACACTGGAAAGCCGGTTGGAGGAGCCCCGGAGAAGAATCAGGGCACAAGGGTCATGCTCGATATGGCACAGGGTCTCAAGGGGCACAACATAACCTGTGACAATTTTTTCACAAACTACAACTTGGGTCAGGAGCTTCTGAAGAGAAAGCTCACAATGGTCGGAACTATCCGAAAGAACAGGGCTGAACTCCCTGCTGAGCTGCTGGTAATCAAGAACAGGACCCCTCAATCTTCCATGTTTGCCTTCACAGACACCACAGCCCTAGTGTCTTACTGCCCCAAAAAGGGAAAAAAACATTGTGCTCATGAGCACTCTGCACAAAAATGCTGAAATAAGCACAAGAGAGAACCAGAAACCAAGCATGATCCTGGATTACAATACCACCAAAGGGGGGGGGGGGGGGTGTGGTAGACAGCTTGGACAAAGTAACAGAGTCCCACAGCACCAAACGAATGACTGCGTGCTGGCCACTGGTCATCTTTTATAACATGATCGATGTATCGGCCTACAATGCATTTGTCATTTGGACTGAGATCTTTCCTGACTAGAATGTATCAAAGCTGTACAAGAGGCGCATCTTTCTCGAGGAGCTGGGGAAGGCGCTTGTGACACCGTACATCCAACCGAGGGAGCACCTGCCAAGGACCCCAGCCGCTGCAGCCATGGTGAGGGAGATCCAGGAGAGGACTGCACCAAGTACACCAGTGCCTGAGGTAAGTAAGTGTTTGTGTGTATATATAAGTGTATGAGATTGCGTTGTGTGTGCCTTGGGATCAGCAAAAAGACAGCATAGTAAAGTAATCATGGTCCTCTTGGTTCTAGGTTGCTGCTGAGGGGAAAAGAAAGAAGGAAGAGGTGCCAGGTCTGCAGGCCATCTGATGATGTCAAGACAAGCATGACCTGTGCGAAATGTGGAAAATTCATTTGCACGAAGCACAGTGTGATGACATGTCACTCATGTGCTGTGTCAACGTAAAGACAGACAGACACACACACCTTGTTCATATTGTGTTATTTTGTTCATTAGTGGTTCACAAACAGTGCATGTATGTAAAACAAAATTTAAATGTTATGTTTCAATGTTATGTTTTATATGTTGGTCTTTCAAAAGTAGTAAAGTGGTGAAACAAAAAAAAAGTTTGAACATGTTTTTTTTTAATGAAAAACGAGTGAATTATCCTAATTGAACCATTACCTATTAGAGGTAAGGAACATCAATGCACTAAATATTGATAGAATAGTTAGTAATGGAATTCGTAATGAAATATTAACAATGTTTGTTAGGATTTTTTTGGTTTCGGACATCTTTTGGATAATTAAACATCCACCGGGTCAAATTGACCCGGGAATACCATTGTTGTTCCTGACAAATGAACATAACAGGAGGGTTAAAATATATCCAAAGTAAATACAGTAAAATTTGTGCTACTATATGTAATACTTTTTTAAGGATTTAGGAGTGCCCTTGTTTCAGTTGAACATCTGCGCCATCAGTTTACATCATCGCTTCATCTGTCCTTCATATGGAGGCTCCAAATCCACAAATGCAAATTAAACAAATACTGTTCAAGTAACATAGGCCAGGTGTTCTGCTGAGGGATAATCCTATAGATCCACTGTAGCGCATCCTGTGTTCTTGTTTGTTTGTTCATTTGAATCTGAAGAAGAAGCCATCTCTGCTGCCATTCAGTCCATACAGCCAACCATGTACAGTAGAACAAATTGACGTTTCTCCTGTCTACAATGTTAATCACATGTAGAATCAGAGGCGTCGCTGCCATGCAAGGCGCCGCCACAAACAACTCTCTGTATCTATGACATATTGTGACTCTCCATTGTTCCAGTATTAAAAGTAGAAATGTCAACACGGGACAGATGAATAGTCATTCCAGTCGTCACCAGGACACCAGATGACGTCAGCGGGAGGTGACACGGAACAACATGTACAGGTGCATCTCAATAAATTAGAATGTCACCAAAAAGCTGATTTATTGCAATAATTCAGTTTAAAAAATTAAACTCATATATTAGATAAGATAAGATAAGATAAGCCTTTATTAGTCCCACAACGGGGAAATTCCAGGATTGCAACAGCACAGGGATAGCAACACTCAGAGCAACAATCAGAAGGCAAGAAAAAAAACAAGCAAGCAAGAGCAGCTAATAAACATATGTACGTATTACTATAAAATATATATATATACACACACACACAGACACACAGTGCAGAGCATTGTAGCTGGATGGAATAAATATATGAATATATGAACACACAGTGCAGAGCATTGTAGCTAGATGGAATAAATATGTAAATATATAAACACCCACAGTACGGAGCATTGCAGCTAGGTGGAATAAATATGCAAGTATATAAACACACACAGTGCGGAGCAATGTAGCTAGATGGAATAATATGTAGATATATAAATATATAAACACACCCAGTGCTGAGCATTGTAGCTAGATGGAATAAATATGCAAATATATAAACACACACAGTGCAGAGCATTGTTGCTAGATGGAATGAAACAGCATAACCGTCTACTTAGTTATCCTACATGGTATGATTATGTGCCCATACATATTCTCACCCTCCATAGCGACCGGTATGTTCCTAGTTGTATGCCGGAGGGGACCATTGTGTAAGTCTATTGCATCTTTTGCATTCAAAAAACTATTAGTTTGTTACGTCTTTTTGCTATCTCTGCGAGCAGCCCTGCTTAGGTTGTACAGTCTGACAGCCGTTGGTAGGAAGGACCTACGAAACCTCTCGGTTGTGCACCTGGGATGATGTAGTCTGCTGCTAAATGAGCTCCTCAGTGCATTCAGTATGTCCTGCATAGGGTGGAACTCGGACTCCAGCAGAGATGACAGTTTAGCCACCGTCCTTCTCTCTCCTATCTCCTCCATCGGATCAAGGCGCTGCCCCAGGACAGAGCTAGCTTTCTTAATCAGTTTGTTCAGTCTCTTCCTATCGGCTGCAGTAATGCCACTGCCCCAGCAGACCACTCCAAAAGTGATGGCTGATGCCACCACCGTGTCATAGAATGACTTCAGCAGCGCCCCTTGTACACCAAAAGACCTGAGTCTCCTCAGCAGGAACAGCCTGCGCTGTCCCTTCTTGTAGAGTGCATCAGTATTGTGTGACCAGTCTAGTTTATTGTTCAGATGAATACCCAGGTACTTATAGGATGTCACCATCTCGATGTCTGTTCCCTGTATATTTACTGGTACTGTGAGGGGCTGCCCATGCCTGCGGCAGTCCACCACCAGCTCCTTAGTTTTCCTCGCGTTGATCTGGAGGCAGTTCCGATGGCACCAGTCCACGAAGTCCTGGATAAGCCCTCTGTACTCAGCTTCATCTCCATTGGAGATGAGGCCAACGATCGCAGAGTCATCAGAGAACTTCTGTAGATGGCAGTGTGTTGTGTTGTGTGAGAAGTCCGCAGTATAAAGAGTGAACAGGAAGGGAGCCAGCACCGTTCCCTGGGGGGCCCCCGTGCTACTGATGATCGTGTCGGACACACAGTCCCGGGTTCTCACAAACTGAGGCCGGTTCGTGAGGTAGTCCAGGATCCATGATGACAGGTGCTGGTCCACCCCTGCGCGCAGCAGCTTGTCCTTCAGGATCATCGGTTGGATGGTGTTGAAAGCACTGGAGAAGTCAAAGAACATGATCCTCACCATATTCCCGGGCTTCTCCAGGTGGGACAGAGAACGGTGAAGGAGGAAGATCACCGCATCCTCCACCCCAATGCCATGCTGGTAGGCGAACTGGAGTGGATCCATCGCTGGTTCCACCAGGGGGCGGAGGTGAGCAATCTATTATGTAGATTTATCACACACAGAGTCATATATTTCAGCTTTTTATTTTTTTATTTTTATTTTTTTATGACTTTTGCTTATAGCTCATGGAAACCCCAAATTAAATTTCTCAAAAAAATTGAATATTACATAAATGAATTAAAAAATGATTTTTAGTAGAAATGTTGGCTAGAAAATGTACCAAAGCCTGCTTTAAAAACAAACAGACAAAAACCTGGTTGAATGACCATGGTATCATTGTCCTTGATTGGCCAGCAAACTGTCCTGACCTAAAGCCCATAGAGAACCTATGGAGTGTTGTCAATAAGGAGATGACGATGCAGACGAGCTGCAGGCCACTGTCAAAGCAGCCTGGGCCTTTACATCACCTCAGCAGTAACACGCGCTGATCGCCTCCATGACACCCTGCAATGATGCAGTGATTTATGCAAAAAGAGGCCCGACCAATACTGAGTGATACACGGACAGACTTCAGTCGGCCAACATTTCTATTAAAAATCAACTTTTTAAAAATTAATTGTATGTAATATTCTACTTTTTTTAAACTGAATTTGGTGTTTTCATGAGCTCTAGAGAGCCTAGGTCATGCCCCCTACTTCTGCATATGGTACCTTCAGTCGGAAAAAATCTCCATTGAAAGGGATGGTAAGCATAAAATTATCTTTTGATCCCAATCAAATTTTGCCACGAATTACACATATGATGTTTGTCATTTTAAAAGATAATTTTCCATGTAATTCAAGTTGTTGGCTGTCATATAATAACGGAGTAATAACTAGTTTTTGTGAAAACAATTAGCAGACAACAACTCCCATCATCCCATATTGGTAAACATGATCAAGGCAGGAGATAACTGTTGTGTCCGAATAAAGAGGAGGCGAGGTGACGTTTTATGGTTTTCATTATAACACCAACTATATACACAGGAGTCCCTACCGCGAGCACAGGAGCCACAGCCAAGAGACCTTATGTCTCCCTCTACAGGCTTATATACTCCAGGTGACGCCACCTCTCAGAGGTTGGGCGTCACCCCGCTACAGCCTAGGACACCACCATAATAATATAATATATATAATATAGGATCCTACAATAACTTAAACCTCACCTCCTGTTTCCTGACTGATGGAAGAAGGATCCAAAGAGGAGGAAAACAGCACAAATGTTTTGTATTTTGAGAGCTGGAGCTGATTGACAGGACTGTTAGTTTCTTCACCCCGAATGCACTTTGAACACGTGACATACAGCATGTCATGGCAAAATTTGATCAGGATCAAAATATCGTTTTGCTCTTGCCATTCACTTCAGTGGAATTTTTTTCTGATTTAACGTCCCATGTGTGGAAGTAGAGGGGGCGGGGCTTAGGCTCTCTGTTTTCCTTTCCACATCTTACTGGTTTTGCTTGTCCATTTAAGAAGGTGGATGTCTCTGTAGGTTCACTGCGTACATCCTTACGCAGCTACACTGTGCGTGTGTTGTTTTGGTGGTTGCTACTGAGAGCAAGCGCTAAGTGGCTGCATGTGTCTTCCCGACCAAGGAAAGAGGAATAAAAGGCCCATCATTGCAAAGGTGTTAATGCGTGCAGAACCAATGAGGAGGTCAAAGCTCTTCTGGCCTTGTACGCCACAGAGGAGGATCCATGCAAATTCCAGGGCTTGCAATGAAGCGTAGTAATTTTTGGAAAATAAGATCGTAGTTAGTGGGGATTGTTCACAATGTGAAGCAGTGAGAAAGAAGGTTACAAAACTCAAACAGGACTATAACAATTAAGGACCCCAACAATCAGAGCTGGGAGGACAAGAATACTAGGAAATATTCCAACACTTTGGATGCAATCTTGCATCGACCTCGATCGTACATGGGGCATTACACCGCGGCACTGCTGCCACAGGACACCACAGTCTGCAGTCAGCGTCCTTGGAAATATGTGCAAAAAATATGCAATTTATCTCATAAATCAAGAGGCTAAGGCTTTTTTAACCCTCTTAACTTCTAATTTGTTTCTCACCAATTTTGAATCAACTTCCAACTCCTTTTCTAAACACCAGCACTTTTTGTCATGTAAATCTACAATATTTTTCTCTTTTTTCTTTTTTCTTAATTTGTTTCCTTTTTTCCTCTGAAATTTGTGTTTGGTTAGAAATGTGCATCTTATTTCACAGAAGTATCCAATGTTTTTCTCTCTAATATGCTGTTTTTTTCTTGTAATGTGCATTAAATTTCTCACATTTGCATAATGTTTAATCTGCATTTTTTTTTACTGTAAATGTACAGCATTTTCCACATAAATTTAAAGCACTTTTTTTTTAAATTTGAAACTCTATTTCATTAATTTGGGGCTTCTTGTAAATCCAAAACTTTTTTCCTAATAATTTTGCACTTTCTAAAATATGCAACACATAAATTTGCCTATTCATCAATTTTAATTGAGAATATTTTTCTAGTAAAATCAAAATTATGGTCTTATAAATAAACAACATATTCTTGTAGATTATGCTTATTTTTCTCTCATATTGCAGAGTTGTTCCATCTTTTACTTGCATCTTTTTCTTGTATATCGATGAATTTATTCTGTCATACATGTGGCAGTTTTTCTGTCCGTTGAGTATGAGCAGAAGAACCGTAGGTTTCAGACCACTGGCCTTGCTGATCTACCTCACATACCAGTTTTGCCATCTTCTTTTTGTATAATATGGTTCTGATTCAGAAATGTGTCTTTATTCAGACACTGCCTTCTGCCTGACATCTGCTGCTGCCAGCACCCTCTGCCACCTTAGACCAGGTAAAGGAAACTTTACTGTTGCATTGCACATGCATCTTGTTGAGTCTGACAGAGCTGTATTATAGAGAATGGGCATTGACGTCATGCCGCGCTGCATCTGGGCCATTGTCGCCACCATCATAATCTGGCTTCTTTGTTTACCTTTAGTGTAAGCAACTGCTACCTAAGTTGAGCTTAACTGATGTTCGTGGCATATGCAGGTTGGCATCTAAAACACGTGCCACCAAAATGGACAAGGGAATTCAACTGTATGCTTCCTCCTACATCTATGACTACGAGGGTCAGGCATTGGCTTGCTTGCTACTGGATAACCATGAAAACCGGTACTACCTGTCTCATGGGTCAGGCCATCCGCAACTCAACTGGCATCCCTGCTCCGAGGGGGTGGAGGGTGAAACAGGGCATCCTGCCAGAACTAAAAACAATATCTGCCACAGGTCTGTGGTGGACCACTCCCAGTTACATGGGGTGAGACTGGACATCCTGGCAGATAAACACATCTGTCGCAAGGTCTGTGGTGGACTGTGCCAGTCAGTGCATCGTGACATGCACTACCACAAAGAGCAGAGATAAACAAACCTATCATCTGGTCAGTCACTGCAACAGATACTGGAGTCAGTTTGTCTTGGCTTGTCCTTGCCACTGATAATACCTTTATCTTCCAAGAATGTGCTGCTAGTCCAACAAAAGCTAGTGGTACTCAAATACTTTGCAAGCAGTTTCATGAAATGGTCAATCAGAAAGCAACTCAAACCAACTCGGACATCACCCGGGCTTACAAGGGCAGATCAGTTCACATTCCGACAGGCAGCAAAAAGTAAGCTAGGAGAAGGAAGAAAAAAGAAGAGGAAAACAGCAGCCTTGTGTGTAGCAGAATGGAATGTATGCACTCTGTTGGACAGAACAACATCACAGCGCCCAGAAAGACAGACTGCACTTGTGGCCCTGGAAATGAACAGGTACAATGTAGACATAGCTGCACTTAGTGAAACAAGATTGCCTGGATATGACAGCTTGGAAGACCATGGATACATCTTCTTTTGGAATGGGAGATCAACTCAAGAAAGGAGAGAAGCAGGAGTGGGCTTTGCAGTTAGAAAGGAGATAGCAGCAATGCTTGATGAGAAACTGGTGCCAATCAACGACAGCATAATGACTATGAGACTCCCTCTATAGCGGAAGATGTATGCCACACTCATCAGTGTATATGCCCCAACAATGACCAACACAGAGGAGGTGAAGGAAGAGTTCTACAGTGATTTATGTGAGACTATCAGGCCTGTACTGACTGATGACAGGCTGATACTCGTTGGAGATTTTAATGCCAGAGTTGGTTTGGACACTGAGAAATGCAAAGGAGTGCTAGGCAATCATGGAGTAGGCAAGTGCAATGCTAATGGAGAACTTCTACTTGCACTATGTTCAGAGTACAACCTTGTGATAACCAACACTCTATTTAAGCACAAGGACATACACAAGAAGACATGTATGCACCCAAGATCCAAGCACTGGCACTTATTAGACTACATCATAGTCAGGCAGAGAGACATAAGCGATGTATTGGACACTAGAGCAATGAGAGGCACAGACTGTGGTACTAATCATGTTATGCTGAGATCTAGATTAAGGATTTGCAGATGAAAACAGCACTGCAGGACAGGTGCAAAGCCACCACGGAAGCTAAACACTAGTGCACTGAAAGGCCAAAAGAAGCAGGAAGAATTTAAACAGGAAATGGATGAAAACTTGAAAGACTGGGACAGCAACAACTCAGAGAATGACATAGAAGAGAAATGGGCAACACTGAAAGATCTGGTGCATCAGACTGCAAGTGATGTATTAGGCCACACTGAGAGGAAACATCGATTGGTTTGATGAGCATGATGAACACCTGGAGAAACTACTAGAAGTGAGGAATACAGTTAGGCAGGAAAACCTGCAGTATAACACAAGGTCGAAGAAGAAGAAATTCTCAAAGGCTCAGAGTGAGCTACAGAAATACACCAGAGAGATGAAGTCCAACTGGTGGGATGAAAAAGCGGAGGAACTTCAAACTGCAGCAGACAGGAAGGACATGAAAACATTCTTCACAGGTGTGAGAGAAATCTATGGCCCTAAACCAAGTGGATTGATCCAACTGAAGGCTATGGATGGTAAAATGGTTTTGCAGGAGAAAGACAAGAACCTGGACAGATTTGCAGACCACTTTGACCAACTACTAAACAACCCTGGAGATTTCACTGAAGAGTAAAAAGAAGCTCTAGTGCAGCGACCATCTGTATCAAGTCTGGATGAACCACCAAATTTTGATGAACTAATGGCAGCTATCAGGACAACACAGGATGGTAAAGCTCCAGGAAAGGATGGAATTCCAGCAGAAGTGTAGAAATTTGGTGGTGTTCAGCTGACCAACTGCCTGCAAAAGTTCAACCAGGAGATATTGGATGCCCAGAAAGTACCTCAAGACTGGAAGGATGCAAGTATTGTGCCTTTGTTCAAGAAAGGTGACAAGAAAGAAGGTACTCAAGAAATATGGCTGTACAGAGAAGTTTGTCAGCTTGATCAAGGCACTCCATACAGGTATGCAAGCAAACGTGGCAATGAGTGGTTCACTCTCTAAAGACTTTTCAGTAAGCAATGGGGTGAAACAAGGGTGTGTGCTGGCACCTACACTCTTCTTGCTATATCTGACAGCCATGCTTGAGGTGGCATTCAAAGACACTTCAGAAGGAGTATACATTCAAAAAAGGAAAGAAGCAGACTTGTTCAATGTGGCACAGTTTAAAGCCAAGAGTAAGACATCAATAAAGGTAGTAAGAGAAATGCTCTTTGCCGACGACAGTGCTCTAGTTGCACACAGTGTGGAAGACATGCAATCTTTAGTGGAGAAATTTGCAAGAGCAGCTAGCCAATTCAGCCTCCAAATCAACATCAAGAAGACAGAGTGCCTTTATCAACCACCAAAGTTCCAATTATCAACATCACTACCAGAAGAGATCAGCATTGGTACAGAGCCACTAGTCAAGTGCAAGACTTTCAAGTATCTAGGGAGTACTGTTTCAGAGAATGCTAGGCTGGAGGATGAACTATCTCTCAGAATGGGAAGAGCGAGCGCTGTGTTTGGAAACTTGAGGGAGAGACTGTGGAACAACTGACATGTGTCTATCTGTGTGAAATGCAAAGTGTACAGAGCGACGGTACTGGCTCCTCTATTGTACAGTGCTGAAACTTGGACTGTCTACAGAGTGCAGGTGAAGAAACTCCACGCGTGCATGATGAGACACCTTCGAGCCATAATGAACATCTCATGGAAAGACAAGATAACCAACATAGAAGTGTTGAAACAAGCTGGTCTACCATCAATGGAGGACATGCTTATAGATAGATAGATATATAGATGCACTTTATTGATCCCAAACTGGGAAATTACAATACAGATGAACCTGAGATGGCTCGGACATGTTGAGATGATGGACCACCAGCGTCTCCCTCGGCAGTTACTCTACTCACAGTTATGTGAGGGCAAACGCAATCATGGTAGACCAAGGCTCAGATTGAAAGACACTGTAAAAAAAAAACTAGAAGAAGTTGAACATAGACAGGAGTTCCTGGCAGCGGAAGGCTAAGGACAGAGCTGTGTGGAGGAATCTGATCAGACCTAAATGAAGCAGTCATTGTCGTCCACGACAGACTGCTATGATGATGATGGATGATGATGATGATGATCTGGTCTCTGTTCATTTATGAGTTGTTGTATTCTTTGTTGTGTCCTTATAGTCTTGCCAAATTATTGTGTGCCATTTTTTTAATTATGGTACTATTTGCATCTTTTGGGGTTGTGTTATTTTGTTCTGTATTATTTAGTTCCAGTCTGTACTTTTATTTTGGCCGTACTGTGCAGCTTCAGGTTGTCAAATTCTTTTTTGCGGGCTGCACAGCTGTCACTTGTTATTTTGATTACGTTCTCACTCATGTACCCACACCTGATGATCATCTGGAGCATCTCTATTTAAGCAGACCAGTGTAATTGATTCTTTGCAGCGGTCTTGCATTTCTGGACGCTATTCTTATGTTCTCCTCATTCTGAGACGGAGCACCCGTCTCTGTTGTCTCCTCCGGGCATTCTCCAGGATTCATCATTATCTGTAAGTGTCTTTGTTTGTGTATTTTGTTTTCATACATCTTTCAGCTAATAAATGTGCAAAGACTCGCAGTCTGCGACTGGTGTCCTCTGTCAAGCCTTAGTAAAGGTCATATATGACAATTCAGTGTCATTTTAATCAGACTGCATTTCCACAGGGAAAGTAAAAATGCTCTCAACCTGTTTTCCTGAGCGCTTTTCATGCGCTTATTAAAAAAAAGCACTCCGCCCAGTTTCCTGGCAACCGCTTGACCTGTCACTCAAAGCATGGTGGGGATTTCACAGATTTTGCTCTGAAACGCTTCACTCACTGGAATAAATCACATCAAACTGGTAAGAAAATACACATCCCTCCAAAGTTTGGCTGTTAAATATTGATCATGGTGTATTTTTAGGCTGATTCTGATCGGGTGGGGAGAGAAGTGTGCAACTGATGAGGGCTGCAGCTCTCCGAAAGTTGAACTTTTTTCAGCTTTCAGTGCCATGACTGCTGAGGGCGTTTTTGTGCTGAGGGCACTGAGCGCATTAAACGCCAGACTACATAGAAAAGGAACAGAAAAGAGTCACCCACAGCAGAAAAAAACACATTTGGTGACACGCAGCCTAACCCCATTCATTGCTCACTACTAAGCACAGCCAGGCACAACACTTTTCCAACAATTCCTTGCAGTTTTTCCGTCGGGTGGCGTCATGCACCCATTCTCAATAGGCTTTATTTTCATTGCACAGTTGTAAAGTACAACGAAATTGTGAGTGCTCCACCAGGTTACTGTGCAGAAAGTATGAAAAAAGCGCATACCTCTGCCAAGGCTCCTTCCATCCCTCATGGATCACCTACAAAATGTAATGGGTCTGTGTGTAGGCTGAGAACCACTTCCGGGAAAATTTGCATCAAAGTCTATCCATTAGTTTTGGAGTGTTGTTGCTAACACTCTGTGAAAAGATAAGAGCCTTGGTGAAGGTATGTATTCTCAGATCATCACCAAAATTTAATTGGTTCCTCTCTAGCCCAAGAAGCACCTCTGCTGAAAATTTCATCCAAATCCATCCAGTAGTTTTTGTGCAATCCTACTGCACAAATACAAACAAAGCCCTCGGTGGAGGTATGCACTCTCACACACCATCAAAATCTAATCATCTGTTCCCTGTGCCATTACACACCTTTTCTGAAAATTTCATCAAAATCCATGCCTAACTTTTTGAATAATGTTGCTCACAAACAAACCAACAATGTCATGACCTGGGCATGGTTTGGGACCATTCCCACACTTTATGATCATTTTGGTCTCTGTTTTTTTTTTTTTTTTTTTTGCCTTGTTGTCATTATTATTATTATTATTATTATTATTATTATTATTATTATTATAATTATTATTATTATTATTATTATTGCTGCCTTTTGTGCTCCTCTATGATTGCCCCCCTCCCAATCTTCTGTGCAAGTGTTGTGTGTATCCCCTGCACTTGTTTACCTATTAAGAGATAAGTGACCAGCATGGAGCGGTGTGTGGAATAAAGATTCTTCAGTCAAAGAGCCATCCACCAGCACCAGCACAGGGACAGCTGGAGAGGAACTAATTCCTGGACTACCACAGAGCTAAGAAAACTCTGAGACATCGACACATAAAAAAGCTTGTATACTGGTCACTAACAGAGGCCTATCCAGAGGAAGCTGACATCAGTCATATTTCCAAAGACACCAGTCAAATCAATGCAGGAAAGGTTTCCCAAGATGCCGGTGCGGCAGCGGCCCATCCAGAGGAGAATGGCATCAATGGAGCCACCCAAGATGCCAGTTACATCAACACAGGAAAAGTTATTGCAACAAGACTCAAACTGCATAAGCCCGGTGGCATTGCTGCATCCCCTTACATAAAACTGCTTTTGAACAGTCAGCTTTCTCACACAAAGCTATAATGGAACAGAACAAGCTCCCCACTGCTTTGAAGACCAGAACAAATTGGAGAGACTTTTTCCACAGAGACTAAAAAATGGGCTTTAAGTAATCAAGCCTGCCAGCACTGACTCTCTCCCTTAAATGGGATTGGAAATTGTACTCTAAAATTGTTTTTATGTGTGCAGTTTCTCTTATCTTTTTATCTTTAAACTTACTCCTTGCTTGTTTCAGGAACAACAGATTCTGAAACCTGACCTGAATTGCTTTCTATATGTGCTGTTTTTCTTTTAATATAAGATAAGATAAGATAAGATAAGCCTTTATTAGTCCCACAACGGGGAAATTCCAGGATTGCAACAGCACAGGGATAGCAACACTCAGAGCAACAATCAGAAGGCAAGAAAAAAAACAAAAAAAAAACAAGCAAGCAAGAGCAGCTAATATACATATGTACATATTACTATAAAATATATATATACACACACACACACAGACACACAGTGCAGAGCATTGTAGCTGGATGGAATAAATATATGAATATATGAACACACAGTGCAGAGCATTGTAGCTAGATGGAATAAATATGTAAATATATAAACACCCACAGTACGGAGCATTGCAGCTAGGTGGAATAAATATGCAAGTATATAAACACACACAGTGCGGAGCAATGTAGCTAGATGGAATAATATGTAGATATATAAAAACACAGTGCGGAGCATTGTAGCTAGATGGAATAAATATGTAAATATATAAACACACACAGTGCAGAGCATTGTTGCTAGGTGGGATGAAACAGCATAACCGTCTACTTAGTTATCCTACATGGTATGATTATGTGCCCATATCTTCCTGCCTTCCTCAGGGACTACAGACAGGAATTAGTGAGAACGCTAGAATCTGGCACAGAGCATCTTTACCCTGTGTTTAATGTATTTTTTTGTACAGAGTCCCTGACAAATAAACCAATAAACTAAACTAAACTAAACTAAGCTATTGTTCTCAGTCTCCCGTGTCTACCGTAGTCATAGAAACGTTCCCTCCCAATTGCCTTGCATTCATACAGTGCATCCAGAACATGTTCACACCACTTCACTTTTTCTACATTTTATATTCCTGCCTTATTCCAAAATAGAATAAATTCATTTTTTTTCCTCAAAATTCTACACACAATACCCCATAATAACAACATGAAAAGAATCTCTCTTTTTTAGATTTTTGCAAATTTATTAAAAATAAAAAAGAAAGCACATGCACATAAGTATTCACAGCCTTTGCTCAATATTAATTGATGCGCCTTTGGCAGCAATTACAGCCTCAAGTGTCATAAACTCTCTGTGCACGTTTCCACAGCGCATGGAGGAGGAGAACGAAGAACGGACTTAAGTGCCAGGTTACACCAAACACACATTTATTGATATCAACCAGTTAAAAAAATAAAGACTTACAGAAATCAGAATCAGAATCAGAATCAGCTTTATTGGCCAAGTATGCACAACACATACAAGGAATTTGACTTTGGCTAAAAACTTGCTCTCATTGTTCAGGTGGAGGATTTAAATAAGGATTCAATGACAACAGAGTATGTACAGTAAATTACAGTCTGTCCACGTTTCTATAAAAGGATGCAAATATATACAGGAATATATGCAGTTATTTACTCAGACTAACCACACTTTGCAGAAATATATGAAAAAATATACAGTCACACAGTATTTCAATGTGAACTCAGATTCAGTGATATAATGTGAATGAAGTAAAAAGCAGTGTGAGAGTTATGTGCAATGTAATAATGGATGAAAAGTCATGAGTACAGCAACAGGTAGGACTAGGTGAATGTTAGGAGTTCATCAGAGTGATGGCTTGAGGAAAGAAACTGTTCCTGTGACGGGTGGTTTTGACCTTCAGTGATCTGTAACGACGACCAGAAGATAGAAGTTCAAACAGTTTGTGGCCGGGGTGTGATGGGTCAGCACAGATGTTTCCCGCCCGTTTCCTGGTCATGGACCAATATAAGTTCTCAATGGAGGGTAGGTCAGTACCAATGATCCTCTCCGCAGACTTAATGATCCGCTGCAGTCTGGTCTTGTCCTGTTTAGTCGCAGATCCAAACCAGACAGTGATGGAAAAGCAGAGGACAGATTGGATGATGGCGGTGTAGAAGACAACCAGCAGCTCCTGAGGCAAATCAAACTTCTTGAGCTGACACAGAAAAAACAACCTCTGCTGGGCCTTTTTGTAACAATGTAACAGTTGTGAACAAAATGGCTCACACGAATTGCATGCAACGGGCAGACCACTGTGCACCGTGGTCACAAAATCAGGCAGAACAAAATGACAAACTGTTCGGGTAAACTTAGAGTTCTCCAGGATGCTTGGCTGGCACGGGAGAAGAGCCGGGCAGCAGTGCCTAAGCATAGCAGTTGTGCCACAAGGGGAAATGCTACAGGCAAGCTAGCAGCACAACTGCAAACAGAAACGCACACAACTCTTCGAAGAGTCCTGGTGAGTCCATACTTCTCTTTATGGATGATGGAGGCCACTGTGTTCATTGGAACCTTCAAAGCAGCAGAAATGTTTCTGTACATTTCCCAGATTTGTGCCCTGAGACAATCCTGTTTCAGAGCTCTACAGACAATTCCTTTGACTTCATTCTTGGTTTGTGCTCTGACATGCACTGTCAACTGTGGGACCTTATATGATGAAGCAGCAGGCCTACTTAATACCTATTATGTGTAAAGTATTTCAGCACTTGCAGAAATCAAGTTTTGACTATTGTTTCCTGGTCATGTGTGCCTCCTGTGCCTCCTCTCTCTCTCTAGTCATCAGTACTGTCTCTCTCCCTCTGGACCCCTGTGTAGATTCTTTGGTTACCTTTACCTCCTCTCTCCTCTCCTTCTTAGTTCACCCTGTTGCTGCCACATTATTGCTCCTGATATAAAAAAAAAAAAAAAGCTCCCCAGCTCCTTCCTCTTACCCCGAGGGAGGAGCTGGGGAGCAGCAGGATTGAGGCAGGATTGCATAGCAAAGGAGTGGAGGAGGAAGTGACCAATCACGTGCAGGGGTAGCAGCCGCAGAGAGTGAGAGAGCGGAGAGAAGCAGAGAGGGGTAGGGGGAACCCAATTTGAATGTGGCTGTGCGAGACCACGCTCTCAGCGGACGGGCGCTGCACTGTGAGCTGAGAGCAGCCACATTCAAATCTGGTACCCCCCTCCCCCCATGCTCAGATGCCAGAGGACGAGGGACTGGTTGTTAGTAAAAAGTAAACACATATTTGGTGACTACACATTTATTTCTCTCCTTGACCGTTTTCAGAAAAGTGTTTCACATGTTACTTTTGAACATACTGTATATGCAAAATTTTAATGTCCAGAAGTCTCCTGAACTGACTAGCAGCCCACCCACCAGAAGTCGAGGTTACCAATCATGTGCAAGCCCTGCAGGTTGAGAGCACGGCAACCAATCATGTGCAAGCTCCGGAGCCTGCCAATTAGAATATCCATACAGTGCATCTGGAAAGTATTCACGGCGCTTCACTTTGTCCACATTTTGTTGTGTTACAGCCTTATTCCAAAAGGGATTAAATTCATTTGTTTCCTCAAAATTCTACACAAAATACCCCATAATGACAATGTGAATTTTTTATTTTTTTTTTAAAGATTTTTCCAAATTTATTACAAATAAACTAAGAAATGACGTGTACATAAGTATTCACAGCCTTTGCTCAATACTTTGTTGATGCACCTTTGGCAGCAATTACAGCCTCAAGTCTTTTTGAATATGATGCAACAAGTTTGGCACACCTATTTTTGGGCAGTTTTGTCCATTCTTCTTTGCAGCACCTCTCAAGCTCCATCAGGTTGAATGGAAAGCGTCGGTGCACAGCCATTTTCAGATCTCTCCAGATGTTCACTTGGATTCAAGTCTGGGCTCTTGCTGGGCCACTCAAGGACATTCACAGAGTTGTCCTGAAGCCACTCCTTTGATATCTTGGCTGTGTGCTTATGGTCGTTGTCCTGCTGAAAGATGAACCGTCGCCCCGGTCTGAGGTCAAGAGCGCTCTGGAGCAGGTTTTCATCCAGGATGTCTCTGTACATTGCTGCATTCATCTTTCTCTCTATCCTGACTAGTCTCCCAGTTCCTGCTGCTGAAAAACATCCTCACGTCATGGATGCTGCCACCACCACTGGCATGGTTATGAGCGGTGCTTAGTTTCTTCCAAACCTGACGCCTTGTATTCACGCCAAAACGATCAATCTTTGACTCATCAGACCAGAGAATTTTGTTTCTCATGGTCTGAGAGACCTTCAGGTACCTTTTGGCAAACTCCATGTGTGCTGCCATGGTGCTCTACCATACAGGCCTGATTGGTGGATTGCTGCAGAGATGGTTGTCTTTCTGGAAGGTTCTCCTCTCTCCACAGAGGAATGCTGGAGCTCTGGCAGAGTGACCATTGGGTTCTTGGTCACCTCCCTGACTAAGGCCCTTCTACCCCGATCACTCAGTTTACACAGCCGGCCAGCTCTAGGAAGAGTCCTGGTGGCTCCAAACTTCTTCCATTTACGGATGATGGAGGCCATTGTGCTCATTGGGACCTTTAAGGCAGCAGAAATTTTTCTGTACCCTTCCCCAGATTTGTGCCTCGAGACAATCCTGTCTCAGAGGTCTACAGACAATTCCTTTGACTTCATGCTTGGTTTGCGCTCTGACATGCACTGTCAACTGTGGGACCTTATATAGACAGGCATGCGCCTTTCCAAATCATGTCCAACCAACTGAATTTACCACAGGCGGACTCCAATTAAGCTGTAGAAACATCTCAAGGATGATCAATGGAAACAGGATGAACCTGAGCTCAGTTTTGAGCTTTATGGCAAAGGCTGTGAATACTTATCCATCCATCCATCCATCCATCTTCTACCGCTTTTCCGGAGGTCCGGGTCGCGGAGGCAGCAGTTCAAGCAGAGAAGCCCAGACTTCCCTCTCCCCAGCCACCTGCTCCAGCTCTTCAGAGGGGATACCAAGGCGTTCCCAGACTAGCTGGGAGACATAGTCTCTCCACCGAGTCCTGGGTCTGCCCCGGGGTCTCCTCCCAGTGGGACGTGCCTGAAACACCTCAAGTGGGAGACGTCCAGGAGGCATCCTAATCAGATGCCCATACCACCTCAACTGACTCCTTTCAATGTGGAGGAGCAGCGGTTCTACTCTGAGCCTCTCCCGGATGACTGAGCTCCTCACCCTATCTCTGAGGGTGAGTCCAGCAATCCTACGGAGAAAGCTCATTTCAGCCGCTTGTATCCGCGATCTCGTTCTTTCGGTCATTACCCAAAGTTCGTGACCATAGGTGAGAGTAGGAACGTAGATTGACTGGTAAATCGACAGCTTTGCCTTAGAACTAAGCTCCCTCTTCACCACAACAGACCGGTACAACGTCCGCATCACTGCAGATGCTGCTCCAATCCGTCTGTCGATCTCTCGCTCCATTTTCCCCTCACTCGTGAACAAGACCCCAAGATACTTAAACTCCTCCACTTGGGGCAGGAGCCTGTCCCCAACCCGGAGAGGACAATCCACCTTTTTCCGGCTGAGGACCATGGACTCGGACTTGGAGGTGCTGATTCTCATCCCAGCCGCTTCACACTCAGCGGCAAACCGTCCCAGCAAGAGCTGTAGGTCATTGCTGGATGAAGCCAACAGGACAACATCATCTGCAAACAACAGAGATGAGATCCTGTGGTCACCAAGTATGACACCCTCCATTCCCTGGCTGCGCCTAGAAATCCTGTCCATAAAAATTATGAACAGGACCGGTGACAAAGGGCAGCCCTGGCGGAGTCCAACTCTCACTGGGAATGACTCCGACCGAGTGTTGGCAATACGAACTAAACTCTCACAACGGTCGTACAGAGACCGAATAGCTCGTAACAACAAGCCCGATACCCCATACTCCCGAAGCACCCCCCACAAAAATCCACGAGGGACGCGGTCAAATGCCTTCTCCAAGTCCACAAAACACATGTAAACTGGTTGGGCAAACTCCCACGAACCCTCAAGAATTCTCGAGAGGGTAAAGAGCTGGTCCGATGTGCCACGGCCAGGACGAAAACCACATTGCTCCTCCTGAATCCGAGGTTCGACCAACGGCCGGACTCTCCTCTCCAGTACCTTGGCATAGACCTTCCCAGGGAGGCTGAGGAGTGTGATCCCTCTAAAGTTGGAGCACACCCTCCGGTCCCCTTTTTTGAAGAGAGGAACCACCACCCCGGTTTGCCATGCCAAAGGCACTGCCCCCGACCTCCACGCAATGTTGCAGAGGCGTGTCAACCATGACAGCCCAACAACATCCAGGGCCTTGAGGTGTGAATACTTATGTGCATGTGATTTCTTAGTTTTTATTTTTAATAAATTTGTAAAAATCTAAAAAAAAAAACGTTTTTCACATTGTCATTATGGGGGATTGTGTGTCGAATTTTGAGGGGAAAAATGAATTTAATCCCTTTTGGAATGAGGCTGTAACGTAAAATGTGGAAAAAGTGAAGCGCTGTGAAAACTTTCCAGATGCTCTGTAGATCTGCTCATCCAAGATTTAAACATTGACCTGAGATTTTCACCAGATATCAATAACAACCCAAGCAATCCATACATACAAAGAAATCAAGGAAACTGTGTTCACAAAACAAGTTATATTTAATAAACTGGAATGACACAGAATACGTATTGAACACATGAAGAAAAAGGGGTGCAAAAATGGATCGGAAGCCAAGAAAACGGTCATGGTTTGCCCTTCAGGGCAGAGAACAGGACTCCTACGTGTAATGAGCAAAGAACATTTTAATTAACAAAATTCAAAATCCAGCTCGGGAGCTGAAACACAAAAACTAAAACACAGGCTTGGCAGACAAAACTCACTAACGTGGCAGAACAGGCAAGACAGGCAGAAGCGGGTGTTAAATGCCAGGATGACAAAAGGACAATGAGAATGACGCAGCACCAAACTGAGGGGCTGCGTCCTTTAAATAACAGGTGAACTAAAGACACAAAACAGCTGTGACTGATCATGAACAGAACAACACTCAAATCAGGCAAGACTAAGGGTGAGAAATAAACTCTCACTGAATACAGAACACTAGCAAATGAATACAAAATCAGAACGACAAACAGCACTCAGAAAAATAAACAACAATAAATGCAAAACCCAGAGAATGAACTCAGAGCGAGCATGTGAGTTGCAGGCCATGTTCTGGTGACAAGAAATGTAAATATTAACATAAAGCGAGGGCATGGCTCCAACCACCATCCTGACAAAACCAGCTGAAATCCATTAGAATTTAGGAAGCCGTCCCATCCCCCATCAGTGCAAATTAATTACAGCAGGTTAAGTCCTGACTGATAGCCTTTTTAAATGTCTGTGAATATCAGATTGTCACACCACAAAGAACTCATAATGGGTAGAAGCAAAGAGCACTTTCTAGACCTTCACAACCTTATTGCTGCAAAACATAATGATGGCATTGGTAACAAATGCGTTTCTAAACTGCTGAATGTTCCAGTAAAGACTGATGGGGCCATCATTTAGAAGTGGAAAGAACATCATTTTACCGTAAACCAACAATGACCAGGAGCTCCTCGCAAGATTTCTGATAGAAGAGTCGAAAGAATTATCAGAAGAGTTTTCCAACAGCCAAAGCCCACTTGTGGAGAGCCCTTGAAAGACCTGGGGCCTCATGTACAAAGGGTACTTACGCACAAAAACATGCCGTACGCCCTTTTCCATGGAAAATTTCAGATGTATCAAGAATGAAATGATTGTGGAAATATGCGCAGCCCCATGTCAACTTCATTGCTGGAGTACGTACATTTCAACTGGTATTGGTCCATTGGCGACACTTAGAGGTGATGTTGGGAAACTGAAAATGACGTGAAAATTATTGTACACACCAGAAATACATGATGAACAAACATCCAAGTTTGTGCAATTAGATTAGTGGATAGAAAAGCAAGGGCAAAGAACTGCAGAAAATGCCTCGAACAACAGAGGATTAGAGGATATTGCAAATCGCGCAGTGAGAAGAGAACGGGATTTAGAGACAGATTTTCTGGCTCAGGACGATGGCTGGCTTGTCAGCTGGTTTAGGTTTTCCACAGGCAGTTCCTGTGGAACTGAACTGAGCAGTGCAAGCCACTCTTACAGCGCGACATGGTGAGAAGCCATGCACTGCCCGTCCCAGTGCAGGTGCTGACAACATGGGATGGGGGGCATTCTAGAGGGAGCTGGCAGACCAATCGGGAATTTCCCAGTCAACCCTGAGCCGAGCTATGCCAGCTGTGTGGGATGGCGTTATCCAACTGTCACCCAGGTACATCATATCCCCATACAACGCAGTTGAACAGGCCAACATCAAAGTGAAATTTGCAGCAAAAGCCAGTTTTCCTAATGATTCTAATGAACAGCATTGTTGGGAACAAACTACAAGATGGCACTGTGTAGATGGGTGGCTTCTTGGTGGGTAAATTCATTTAATTGTCATAATAATAACCCACCTCATGCACAACGTGCCTGTGCACCCTTCAAATATCACCCTGTCTTGAAGGCTTCAATACCACTCAGTGATTTGAGTCAGTGACTTACTTTTGTTGCTGATTAAACTACATTTGGGGGTGGCACAGTGGCGGAGTGGTTAGCACTGCGGCAGCACAGCAACTCACCCTTGGCAAGGGGATCCTGGGTTCGATCCCAGCCTCCGACCAACAGTGATCTGTGTGGAGTTTGAATGTTCTCCCTGTGTCTGCGTGGGTTTACTCCGGGATTTCTCTGGATTCCTCCCACATGCCAAAAACATGAAAGTTAGGTTAATTGGCATCAAACTGGGGATTCTAAATTGTAGGCCGTGAGCAGCTGCCACTTTTCGTTCAGTTTCGTGGCACCCAACGGGGAACTAAAATTTTAGTGTTTCTAAGTTAAGATTACATTATTGTAAGACAAAATATCGATGTTCCCACTTCCAAAGGTGTGGATAGTTGTATGAAAAATGCGATTGAAGTCAGTCAGTAATAATTGTCTGGCTACCTTAAACATGGTCCAGTCCAGGACGTTTTAACCAATCAGCATCGTCCCTTTGGTCATGTGACAACAAAATGGCAGTGCCCACAGGGGTAGCGTGCGCTGAAAGCCTCTCCTGTGTTATTCACATTTCCGATAAGTTTTCGGGCAATATCACTCGTTTTACTTAAGCATTGTGGGCAAAAGTACGTGAGTGTGCCCAAAAATGGCTTGTACTTGACGGACCCCAACAGAAAGTAGCAGAACAACGTTGCGACTTGTTCGAGAAAGGTGAGTGGCAGCCATTGTTTATGGTTGTACTGCGTGTGCCCTGGAGTCGTTTGGCTCCGATCATTTGTAACTCTAAATAAGATAAGATAAGATAAGATAAGATAAGATAAGCCTTTATTAGTCCCACAACGGGGAAATTCCAGGATTGCAACAGCACAGGGATAGCAACACTCAGAGCAACAATCAGAAGGCAAGAAAAAAAAAACAAGCAAACAAGAGCAGCTAATATACATATGTACATATTACTATAAAATATATATATACACACACACACACACAGACACACAGTGCAGAGCATTGTAGCTGGATGGAATAAATATATGAATATATGAACACACAGTGCAGAGCATTGTAGCTAGATGGAATACATATGTAAATATATAAACACCCACAGTACGGAGCATTGCAGCTAGGTGGAATAAATATGCAAGTATATAAACACTCACAGTGCGGAGCAATGTAGCTAGATGGAATAATATGTAGATATATAAAAACACAGTGCGGAGCATTGTAGCTAGATGGAATAAATATATAGATATATAAATATAAACACACCCAGTGCTGAGCATTGTAGCTAGATGGAATAAATATATAGATATATAAATATAAACACACCCAGTGCAGAGCATTGTAGCTAGATGGAATAAATATGTAAATATATAAACACACACAGTGCAGAGCATTGTTGCTAGGTGGGATGAAACAGCATAACCGTCTATTTAGTTATCCTACATGGTATGATTATGTGCCCATACATATTCTCACCCTCCATAGCGACCGGTATGTTCCTAGTTGTATGCCGGAGAGGACCATTGTGTAAGTCTATTGCATCTTTTGCATTCAAAAAAAAAAAAAAAAAAAACTATTAGTTTGTTACGTCTTTTTGCTATCTCTGCGAGCAGCCCTGCTTAGGTTGTACAGTCTGACAGCCGTTGGTAGGAAGGACCTACGAAACCTCTCGGTTGTGCACCTGGGATGATGTAGTCTGCTGCTAAATGAGCTCCTCAGTGCATCCAGTATGTCCTGCATAGGGTGGAACTCGGACTCCAGCAGAGATGACAGTTTAGCCACCGTCCTTCTCTCTCCTATCTCCTCCATCGGATCAAGGCGTTGCCCCAGGACAGAGCTAGCTTTCTTAATCAGTTTGTTCAGTCTCTTCCTATCGGCTGCAGTAATGCCACTGCCCCAGCAGACCACTCCAAAAGTGATGGCTGATGCCACCACCGTGTCATAGAATGACTTCAGCAGCGCCCCTTGTACACCAAAAGACCTGAGTCTCCTCAGCAGGAACAGCCTGCGCTGTCCCTTCTTGTAGAGTGCGTCAGTATTGTGTGACCAGTCTAGTTTATTGTTCAGATGAATACCCAGGTACTTGTAGGATGTCACCATCTCGATGTCTGTTCCCTGTATATTTACTGGTGCTGTGAGGGGCTGCCCATGCCTGCGGCAGTCCACCACCAGCTCCTTAGTTTTCCTCGCGTTGATCTGGAGGCAGTTCCGATGGCACCAGTCCACAAAGTCCTTGATAAGCCCTCTGTACTCAGCTTCATCTCCGCTGGAGATGAGACCAACAATCGCAGAGTCATCAGAGAACTTCTGTAGATGGCAATGTGTTGTGTTGTGTGAGAAGTCCGCAGTATAAAGAGTGAACAGGAAGGGAGCCAGCACCGTTCCCTGGGGGGCCCCCGTGCTACTGATGATCGTGTCGGAAACACAGTCCCGGGTTCTCACAAACTGAGGCCGGTTCGTGAGGTAGTCCAGGATCCATGATGACAGGTGCTGGTCCACCCCTGCGCGCAGCAGCTTGTCCTTCAGGATCATCGGTTGGATGGTGTTGAAAGCACTGGAGAAGTCAAAGAACATGATCCTCACCATATTCCCAGGCTTCTCCAGGTGGGACAGAGAACGGTGAAGGAGGAAGATCACAATGATCAAATATGAACTAAAATGGAACCCTAGATGTCTAAAACCTTTGTCAACCACTCACAGGGTGACCTAGTCCTGGTCTAAGACTCCGAGTAGGCCGGTCTGGGGGTGTGGAGGCTAATAACCAAGGGACTCTGGGTGCCAGGTAACATAGTCCTAGTATAGATCTAGATGATGCAGATCGACTCACTCTGATGATGCATCTATCCCCAGAACCCACCCTGGGCCTGAATTATAGTCAAAATATACCACTACCACAAAGTAGCTCAAATGGGAAAAGGGTAGCAATCCCAATGAGCTTAACTCTGAGTCTGAGGGTTGGGTGTACTTCTCAGCCCAAGCCCAAGGGGTGCAGTGTACTTGTAGGTGAGGGAGGAACAAGTTTGGGCATACATTTATATAGTTTGCACATAGTCACACCCATACTATCAAGCCTTAGGCGGATGGAAAATGGCCTGTTAAAGAAAGCCCATATGTTTGTGATGTGTCACCCAAGAAAGGTTAAGCTCATGGCAGCAGCAGTCGCCTGTATACTTTATGCTCTCAATAAATATGGGCACACGGTCTGTGCTTGCCATTTTGCAAGTTTACATTGAGCAGTGACTAGGTTGCAAAAGGTCTCTATTATAAGCTCACTGTTAATGTGAAAATTATCTGCAATCTATATATGTTTTATATCTATATGGGTACAAGGTAGGCCTAATGTTATAATACCCTATGGTCCATATAATATGTTTTCAGATCTAAACAACCTTGATCCAACATTTGGCTACCATCGTGTGTGCTATAGCCGTTTTACGGACAAAACAAGAGTGGAACGTGCTGAAGCTCGTAAAAAAAACGACTGGCCGAAGCTCACATTCCTGAGCCTCAGGAGCAAAGCGGACCAGAACTTAGTCCCCCAACACCATCTCCTAAAAAGCGACTGCGATCTCACCATGCTGCAGCAACCATCAGCCAAGCATCTGCAAGGTCAAGCAATGTGTTGCCAAACATCTGCTTCATCTGCAAGAAGGAAACGCTCAGAGAAGGGCCATGGACAAATCGTGTCACTGTAAAACTGATGCAAGCTGAGACATGTGATGCTGGTAAGAAAATTGGTAGATCTTACAATTTTGAGTGGTGAACGTTTAAAGAAAAATAATGTCTATTTAATCTTAACACATATTATATTACTGGTATGTTATTTCTCATATCTTTGATACTGAAATACTTGTGAGCCATTAGTGATGGAATAGAACAGGGAGGTTGACTGAGTTTTACTATTAATTTAATGTCTTTTGATTTATTTTATTTATTCTAGGTAGAGTGGTTAAGAAGTTAGGCTATCCATGCCTATGATGGCCATCTTGGATTTATTTAAATGAGTGGAGTTCTTTGACCCTCAATCACACAAGTGACCTCAGAAATCGATTCCTGGGCATAACATTATCCGAAAATGATGTCTCAAACGGGATTCTAGGTGGACTGATTAAAAAAGTTCATCCATCCTTGACAGCCATTTTTGATTTATGCAAATAAGCGGAGTTCTTTGACCCTCAACCACATATTTGACCTCAGAAATCGATTCCTCGGGTCAACATTATGCAGAAAAGACGTCTCAAACGTGATTCTAGGTAGAATGGTTAAGAAGTTGGACTATCCATGCCTGTGGCGGCCATCTTGGATTTATGCAAATGAGTGGAGTTCTTTGAGCCTCAATCACAAAAGTGACCTCAGAAATCGATTCCTGGGCATAACATTATCAGAAAATGATGTCTCAAACGTGATTCTAGTTGTACTGATAAAAAAGTTAGGCCATTCATGGCAGCCATCTTGGATTTATGAAAATTAGTGGAGCCCTCAATCACATATCTGACCTCAGAAAACGATTCCTCGGGTCAACATTATCCGAAAAAGACGTCTCAAACGTGATTATAGGTAGAGTGGTTCAAAATATAGTCCATCCACACTCATGGTGGCCATCTTGGATTTATGCAAATTAGCGGGGTTCTTTGACCCTCAGTCACACTAATGACCTCGGAAATCGATTCCTCGGGTTAACAATAGCCGAAAAGGACATCTCCAACGTGATTCTAGGTAGAATGGCTAAAAAATTAGTCCATCCATGGCAGCCATCTTGGATTTATGCAAATTAGCGTGGTTCTTTGACCCTCAATCACACAGTCAACCTCAAAAATCGATTCCTCGGCTCAACATTATCCAAAAAAGAGGCCTCAAACGTGTTTCTAGGTAGACTAGTTGAAATGTTAGGCCATTCATTCCCTTGGTTAGTCGTGGCAGCCATCTTGGATTTATGCAAATTTGACATAGCTATCCACACCTTTGATCGATTTTTGGATTCAGCAGGTTTTTTTTACATATAAATCATCAAAGATCCCGTAGTTCCCAGTTGGGTGCCACGAAAATCATTTTCTAGCCACATTTTGAGGGAGCTGCTCATGGCCTATTAGAGAGATTATGACTGCTTTGCCAAAAAATTCAAAGTGTTTTCTTTTAAATGAGACCAACCCCATGACGATGCTGCAAAGGGTTGAAGAACAGCTTTTGATTTACTTTGGGTACGCTATTTTTTGGCGTTTTTAGGGAAATTGACCAGAGTGCAAGGGGTTAATAAATAATTCACAAGAGTGAACTGGTGCCCCTTCATGAGTGTTTTCTATCAAGATGAGTGCTGAGAGATATACACAAGAACAGGGGGAAGGGGAAGCAGCAGCACTGAGCAGCAGGATTAAATACTACCTGTTCAAGAGGTAATAGAACTTCAGTTCTTCACCTGTGGCTAGTTCTGGACTTTTGGAGGTGATTTGGTTGACACTTGGCAGTGGATTGGTGGCTTGGGGGAAGATTCTGGTGGATTTAGAATTGGGCCTTTCTGCCTTAGAAGCAGACAGGCAGCCATTACTTCTAGTCCTCGCAGGCAGCCACCAACAACAGGCTCCACAGGTAGCCACCATCACCAGGTGATAGGATATTTTCAAGTTTCATTAATTATTCTATATGATTTTAATGCTATATTATTCTATTTTATATTATAATTGTTTCTGGTGCATATAAAAATCCAATGTCTGGGTCACAGTGATATTTTTTCATTGTCTCAGAGCTTGAAAAGACTGTCTGTTTTCAGAGCAAGATTAGGATGAGCAAGATTGTGAATAATGACGAAAGTTTCATTGTTTTATCATACCAAGCTGTACTGTATTGTCAGGATGACCAGATCATGTTAGAATGTTCATTGCTGACCACAGATAAAGGAGTCACTTGGAGAGTTGGCTCCTGCCAGTCTAGCTCAGATAAGAGACCGGGGTATAAAAAAGCAACATCCTTGAACACATGTTAGGGAGTCGGTGCTGTGAAGCTCTGAGGCGAGTGTATGCTGTTACTGATTTCCTCCTTTCTGATCAGAAGGAGAATAAATGACTCAGAACTTGGAAAACCACCTATTGATTATTGTTTCAGCCTCAGTCAATTCATTTTTGTTCTAACATAATTGTCGTCCAACGTGGGACCCGATATAGAGTGGTCCAAGGCGTTTTCCGATGAGCCTGGACTTTGGACAAGTGCACAGTCAAAGGAGAGGAGAGACCCATACTTCTGGGAAGTGCTGAAAAAAAACCCGCTAAATTTCCCTCTTCAAAGGCCCTGGTGACGTTGGGGAGCGGCGTGGGGCTCTGACGGGTCTACCGGAACTCAGAGGCGGATTCCAGGTGTGAGTAATTTATTCCAGTTTTTGTTATTGTTGTTATGGCCAGCAAGTGATTGCCTAGACCGATTGTACACTAGGTGAAAGACTGAAAGAAAGAGACCTACAGCCTAATTGATAAGTTATGTTACTCACGGTGCGGGTATCGCAATAATCCCTTGGGAAGATGGAGCTTTCCTTTCCAAGCGGTGATCGATATTTCAAGATCCAGGGTAATTCTTAGAAATTTGCTGGATTCCGACTTTCGAAGTAAGTTCTAGATGGAGGTCTAGAAGCCAGTACTGGGTTTAAACGGGAATGATTCATGTTCTCATTCCTGTCCGGAAGAGTCACGTGATCCCAGAGAAGTTAATTTTTCGGGGTAAGATTCGTGCCTTTTGGGACTGCTTCTGCTTATGTTTCAGTTGTGGACTTTCAGCATTAGTGGGGAGGCGACGTGAACCCCGAAAAAGGGAAAAAGTTGTTTTCACGGAAGATTTGTGCCCTTATCGGGTCTGCTTATTGCCCATTGGCTCCGCTACAGTGAGCTATTGCAAGATGCCAAGGGAGGTTTAACTCTGGGCTTTAGGTACACAGCAGGGGGGCTGACGTGACCGTTGAAATAGTTTATTTTGCGAGTTTGTTGAAGCTAGTGACCGATGCGTCACTAGCCGATGCGTCGGCGCATGCGTCGGGCTCATAGAGCGGAACCCAGTTTCGGTGCGTGTCAGTGTGTCTCGCTTTAAGAAAGTCACGTGACCGATACAGGGACTGTATCGGTCACGTGACGCTAGGGCGTTGAAACACTGACGCGCCCGCGTTTATAAGGAAGCGCATCTGTCAACGGGGGTGCATTTGCCCAAAGACTCGTATGTGTTGCGGACGGTCCTTGTACAAATTTATCATGAATTATGGAGCACGAGCAGCAGCGTCAAGGCAAAAGAAAGGTTTCCGCCGTGTGGGACCATTTTGATCTGATATCGGAAAATAAGGTATTTCCAAAAAATATAGTATTTTTAAAATACTATTTTCTTTGTTTTAATTTCCTTGTTGTTTCATCCTGGTCCTCTCAGAGTTTCCACTTGATCTATCTGAATTCAAATTCATTTGATAGTGACTCTTAGTTTACTCTTCATATTTTCTGCAGGCTAAATGTCACATTTGTTCAACAGAGCTGTTGTATTTAAACAAAAGCGCCTCCTCAATGCTGAGACATTATAGGGCCAGGCATGAACATGAAGTCCCGGATACACCCAGGATAGACGCAGGTATACAGCCCTACTACTACTTACTCACAGTTGCTTTATTGATAATTAATTCCTATTAATTTATTTTTGACTTCATTTTTAACCATCAAGCTTCCAGTAAGCAGGTGCTGGATGAAGCTCTGCTCAATTTCATCGTGAAGGACTGCCAGCCCCTCAGCATTGTGGAGAGTGAAGGGTTCAGGGAACTGATTCAGGCCCTTCAGCCCTCATATGTTTTGCCAACCAGAAAGGTTTGTGGAAATTATCTAAAGTAGTAGTTGATATATCCAATTTATTTAATCTTTAATTTAAATATATGGATTTGCTTTTGGTTTGACTTGGTGTAATTTTCAGACCATCAAACAAATGCTGGCAAAAAAGTACGAGGAGGAATGGGAACGACTGAAAAAGGAAGTACAGCAAGCTGTGGCAGTGAGTATAACAGCTGACATGTGGATATCTGTGAACATGGAGGCTTACTTGGCTCTTACCTGTCACTACATTAATGAGAATTTGCAGTTGTGTACATCTGTGTTGGGTGTGCAGTACTTTCCACAAAGTCACACTGCTGACAATTTGGCCCAAGTCAAAAGGGGCATGATGGAGGACTGGGCCATAACCAATAAAGTAAAGTGTCTTGTGACCGACGCAGCACCAAACATGATTGCATCCACTCGACAGCTTCAAATTCGGCACTCAATTTGCATTGCACATAGTCTAAATTTATTAGTTAGTAAATCATGTGATCAGATCCCCACACTTACATCCATCAGACACAAAGCTAGGCACATTGTCACATACTTCAGATCAAGCACTACAGCCAAGGAGAAGCTCGCTCAAGTGCAGCAACAGATGGGACGACCAAGCCTGAAACTTCTCAATGAGGTGCCAACACGCTGGAACAGCACATATGAAATGTTGTCAAGGCTACTCCACCCAGCATACTATATACAGTGGGGCAAAAAGTATTTAGTCAGCCACCAATTGTGCAAGTTCTCCCACTGTAAAAGATGAGAGAGGGCTCCAATTTTCATCTAAGGTATACCTCAACTATGAGAGACAAAATGAGAAAAAAAAAATCCAGAAAATCACATTGTCTGATTTTTAAAGAATTTATTTGCAAATTATGGTGGAAAATAAGTATTTGGTCAATAACAAAAGTTCATCTCAATACTTTGTTATATACCCTTTGTTGGCAATAACAGAGGACAAACGTTTTCTTAAGTCTTCACAAGGTTTTCACACACTGTTGCTGGTATTTTGGCCCATTCCTCCATGCAGATCTCCTCTAGAGCAGTGATGTTTTGGGGCTGTCGCTGGGCAACACGGACTTTCAACTCCCTCCAAAGATTTTCTATGGGGTTGAGATCTGGAGACTGGCTAGGCCACTCCGGGACCTTGAAATGCTTCTTATGAGGCCACTCCTTCGTTGCCCAGGTGGTGTGTTTGGGATCATTGTCATGCTGAAAGACTCAGCCACGTTTCATCTTCAATGCCCTTGCTGATGGAAGGAGATTTTCACTCAAAATCTCACGATACATGGCCCCGCTCATTCTTTCCTTTACACGGATCAGTCGTCCTGGCCCCTTTGCAGAAAAACAGCCCCAAAGCATGATGTTTCCACCCCCATGCTTCACAGTAGGTATGGTGTTTTTTGGATGCAAATCAACGTTCTTTCTCCTCCAAACACGACAAGTTGAGTTTTTACCAAAAAGTTCTATTTTGGTTTCATCTGACCATATGACATTCTCCCAGTCCTCTTCTGGATCATCCAAATGCTCTCTAGCAAACTTCAGACGGGCCTGGACATGTACTGGTTTAAGCAGGGGGACACGTCTGGCACTGCAGGATTTGAGTCCCTGGCGGCGTAGTGTGTTACTGATGGTAGCCTTTGTTACTTTGGTCCCAGCTCTCTGCAGGTCATTCACTAGGTCCCCCCGTGCGGTTCTGGGATTTTTGCTCACTGTTCTCCTGATCATTTTGACCCCACGGGGTGAGATCTTGCGTGGAGCCCCAGACCAAGGGAGATTATCAGTGGTCTTGTATGTCTTCCATTTTCTAATAATTGCTCTCACAGTTGATTTCTTCACACCAAGCTGCTTACCTATTGCAGATTCAGTATTCCCAGCCTGGTCCAGGTCTACAGTTTTGTTTCTGGTGTCCTTTGGTCTTGGCCATAGTGAAGTTTGGAGTCTGACTGTTTGAGGTTGTGGACAGGTGTCTTTTATACTGAAAACGAGTTCAAACAGGTACCGTAAAACGGGGCTATAAGGGACGGCGGGGTAATAAGGGACACTTTTTTTTTAAATTTTCCTTAAATATAACGGCGACAAATTTCTTAAAACTAATATCTATCTACAGGAAAGACAATAACAACACAACTCAGCGTCCTGCTCAAAATAAAAAAAGCAGAATTACATTTAAAACATTTCCCAGAAAAGTGTCCCTTATTACCCCGCCGTCCCTTATAGCCCCGTTTTACGGTACCATTAATACAGGTAACGAGTGGAGGACAGAGGAGCCTCTTAAAGAAGAAGTTACAGGTCTGGGAGGGCCAGAAATCTTGCTTGTTTGTAGGTGACCAAATACTTATTTTCCGCCATAATTTGCAAATAAATTCTTTAAAAATCAGACAATGCGATTTTCTGGATTTTTTTTCTCATTTTGTCTCTCATAGTTGAGGTGTACCTATGATGAAAATTGGAGACCTCTCTCATCTTTTAAGTGGGAGAACTTGCACAATTGGTGGCTGACTAAATACTTTTTTGCCCCACTGTAATTACAACTACAAAAAACATCATAATAAGCTGCATTTACAGATGTGGACAAAATTGTTGGTACCCCTCTGTTAATGAAAGAAAAACCCACAATAGTCACAGAAATACAGTATAGAGCACCGGGTACCGATATTGACATTTTCAAAGAAAAATTGTCTGAGCTTTTCAGTGCAGTAGGTAATAAGAAGCTGGTACTTATTTGTGGAGACTTCAGTATTGACTTATTAAATCCAAATGACCATATCCAAATAAGTGAATTCATAAATTCCATGTTTTGTCTGGGTTTCTACCCTTCAATAACAAACCCCACTAGAATAACAACATATTCAGCAACGCTTATTGATAACATTTTCACAAATGTCTCTGAGGGGAATGTAACTGCTGGTCTTATTGTCAATGATGTAACAGACCATCTGCCTGTTTTTGTTTCTTCACACACTGGTGTAACACATAACGATGAAATAGATCAGGTTTTTAAACGACTTGTAACAGAAACCGCAATCAACAATTTTAGAAATGATCTAAAAATACAAGACTGGAGCGGTGTTTATGTTGACGACATTGATACAGCATATGGAGAATTTGTCTCTATTTTATCAAAACTATATAATAAACTCTGCCCTCTAGTGGTGAAGGAAACTAAAGTTAAATCCAGAGATGAGCCTTGGATTACCAAGGGCCTGCAAAATGCTTGTAAAAAGAAAAACTTGTTATACAAAATGTTTCAGAAATTAAGAACAGTGGAAGCAGAAAAGAAATACAAGACTTATAAAAATAAACTCATTAGTATTTTAAGATCGAGTAAAAAAACATATTACAGTAAATGATTGGAAAATAACAAAACTAATAAATGTAATATATGGAAGGTGTTAAATAATATAACAAAGAGAAGAAAACTAAATTCCAACCTCTTATTTAAATTCAGATAATGGAATAATCAATGAAAATAACTTGATCTCCAACATGTTTAATGAATATTTTGTTAATATAGGAAAAAAGATTGCCAACTCCACTGTATCATCAGCAAATACAAGTGGCGCTAACAATGTCGTCAACATAAACACTTACCCAATGTTTACGAAAGAAACAGATGAAAAAGAAATTCTTGACATTGTTAACAAATTCAAAGACAAAAAATCAACTGACTGTAATGATTTCAGTATGTTCTTGGTTAAATGTATTATTGATTGTATTGTTAAACAGTTCACTTTCATATGCAACATGTCACTTACTGCTGGTAAATTTCCAAAGAAAATGAAAATAGCAAGAGTCATTCCTCTGTATAAGACTAGTGACAAACACTCATTGTCAAACTACAGACTCATCTCCTTGTTACCTCAGTTCTCCAAAATACTGGAAAAAATATTTGTTAAGAGACTAAATGATTTCATTGATAAGCACAATATACTCTGTGAACAACAGTATGGATTCAGGAAGAATCAGACCACCTCACTGGCACTCATGGACTTTGCTGAACAGATTATGGATGCAACAGATAGAAGAGAATACACAGTTGGAATATTTATGGACTTACAAAAGGCATTTGATACAGTTGACCATAAATTACTCCTCAGTAAATTACATAAGTATGGCATCAGAGGAATTGCTTTTGACTGGTTACACAGCTATTTAGAAGACATGTTCATGTGAATAATATAGACTCTGAGTTGCTGAAGATGACGTGTGGGGTACCACAGGGTTCTGTGCTTGATCCATTGCTGTTTATTTTGTATATTAATGATTTATGTTCTGTGTCTAAATTGCTCAAGTGTATTTTATTTGCAGATGACACAACTTTTTTTTTTTTTTTGTAGTGGAGAAAATCTTAAGCAGCTTCTGGATTCAGTAGAAAATGAACTTAAACAAATCAATCAATGGTTCACTGCCAATAAATTATCTATTCACCTTGGAAAAACAAAACGTATAATATTTGGAAACCGCAAATTATGTAATCACAGAAAAATTAAAATAAACAATGTTGAAATTGACACAGTTTTGGAAACCAAGTTCCTAGGGCTCATTGTTGATAACAAACTAAGCTGGAAATCACACATAAACTATGTCAAAACTAAAATGTCTAAATCCATTGCCATACTGTATAAAGTTAAGGATCTCCTGTGTCAGAAATCTCTTTGCATTTTATATAATTCACTGATAGTTCCTTATATGACATACTGTGTGGAGAACTGGGGAAACACATAAAACAAACACAAACTTAATCTTTTTACTACAGAAAAAGGCCGTACACATAATATCAAAGAAACCTTACCGTGCACAAACAAATCCAATATTCATTCAATTACATACTCTTAAACTTAGAGATCTGGTAGATTATAATGTCGTTCAAATCATGTACAAAGCAAATAATAACCAATTACCTGTAAATATTCAGACACTGTTTAAAAAAAGGGAAAGCAAATATGAGCTAAGAGGTCATCATCATCATCATCATCATCATCATCATCATCATCATAGCAGTCTGTCGTGGGCGGCAATGACTGTTTCATTTAGGTCTGAGCAGATTCCTCCACACAGCTCTGTCCTTAGCCTTCTGCTGCCAGGAACTCCTGTCTATGTCAAACTTCTCCAAGTTTCTTTTTACAGTGTCTTTAAATCTGAGCCTACCCTGATTACGTCTACCCTCACATAACTGTGAGTAGAGTAACTGCTGAGGGAGACGCTGGTGTTCCATCCTCTCAACATGTGCGAGCCATCTCAGGTTCATCTGTATTAGCATGTCCTCCATTGATGGCAGACCAGCTCGTTTCAACACTTGTATGTTGGTTATCTTATCTTTCCATGAGATGTTCATTATGGCTCAAAGGTGTCTCATCATGTACGCGTGGAGTTTCTTCACCTGCACTCTGTAGACAGTCCAAGTTTCAGCACCATACAATAGAGTAGCCAGTACTGTTGCTCTGTACACTTTGCATTTCACACGGATAGACACATGTCGATTGTTCCACAGTCTCTCCCTCAATTTTCCAAACACAGCGCTCGTTCTTCCCATTCTGAGAGATAGTTCGTCCTCCATCCTAGCATTCTCTGAAACAGTACTCCCTAGGTACTTGAAAGTCTTGCACTTGACTAGTGGCTCTGTACCAATGCTGATCTCTTCTGGTAGTGATGTTGATAATTAGAATTTTGGTGGTTGATAAAGGCACTCTGTCTTCTTGATGTTGATTTGGAGGCTGAATTGGCTAGCTGCTCTTGCAAATTTCTCCACTAAAGATTGCATGTCTTCCACACTGTGTGCAACTAGAGCGCTGTCGTCGGCAAAGAGCATTTCTCTTACTATCTTTATCGATGTCTTACTCATGGCTTTAAACTGTGCCACATTGAACAAGTCTGCTTCTTTCCTTGTTTGAATTTACTGTATACTCCTTCTGAAGTGTCTTTGAAGGCCACCTCAAGCATGGCTGCCAGATATAGCGAGAAAAGTGTAGGCACCAGCACACACCCTTTTTTCACCCCGTTGCTTACTCAAAAGTCTTTAGATAATGAACCACTCATTGCCACGTTTGCTTGCATACCTGTATGGAGTGCCTTGATCAGGCTGACAAACCTCTCTGTAAAACCATATTTCTTGAGTACCTGCCAAAGTCCTTGTCGCGAAACAGTATCGAAGGCTTTACTGAAGTCTATGAAGACTACATAATGCAGCATGTTCTGTTCGATACACTTTTCTTGAACCTGTTTCAAGCAGAAAATCATGTCCATTGTGCTTCTTCCACTTCTAAAGCCGCACTGGGTTTCTGGTAGTACATTCTGCGAGATGTGTTCACTGAGTCTGTTAAGTAGTACACGTGAGAGACTCTTAACAACAGTGGCTAGTAGTGATATACCTCGGTAATTTCCACAATCTTTCCTGTCACCTTTCTTGAACAAAGGCACAATACTTGCATCCTTCCAGTCTTAAGGTACATTCTGGGCATCCCATATCTCTTAGATGAGCTTGTGCAGGCAGTTGGTCAGCTGAACATCACCAAATTTCCATACTTCTGCTGGAATTCCATCCCTTCCTGGAGCTTTACCATCCTGTGTTGTCCTGATAGCTGCCATTAGTTCATCAAAATTTGGTGGTTCATTCAGATGTGATACAGCAGGTCACTGCACTAGATCTTCTTTAGCCTCTTCAGTGAGATCTCCAGGGTTGTTTAGTAGTTGGTCAAAGTGGTCTGTAAATCTGTCCAGGATCTTGTCTTTCTCCTGCAAAACTGTTTCACCATCCATAGCCTTTAGTTGGATCAATCCTCTTGGTTTAGGACCGTAGATTTCTTTCAAACCTGTGAAAAATGTTTTCATGTCCTTCCTGTCTGCTGCAGTTTGAAGTTTCTCCGCTTTTACATCCCACCAGTTGGACTTCATCTCTCTGGTGTACTTCTGTAGCTCACTCTGAGCCTTTGAGAATTTCTTCTTCTTCGACCATGTGTTACACTGTAGGTTTTCCTGCCTAGCTGTATTCCTCGCTTCGAGTAGTTTCTTCAGGTGTTCATCATGGTCATCAAACCAATCTTGATGTTTCCTCTCAGGGTAGCCTAATACATCACTCGCAGTCTGATACACTGTATCCTTCAGTATTGCCCATTTCTCTTCTGTTTCATTCTCTGAGTTGTTGCTGTCCCAGTCTTTCAAGTTTTCATTCATTTCCTGTGTAAGTTCTTCCTGCTTCTTTTGGCCTTTCAGTGCACTAGTGTTTAGCTTCCGTGGTGGCTTCGCACCCGTCCTGCAGTGCTGTTTTCATCTGCAAATCCTTAAAGGCCAAATGTCACGTAACAGGGTACTTTAAATGTCTTGAAACTAGATATAAAAGGGAACCGATCCGTTCGGGTCTTGGTGCATATGCTTCAGTAACAACGGAATATTCGTTAATTTAAAACTGCCGTGCTTGGCCTGACACGGCCCCTGGAATCGCCTGGGGAAGAAGGCGGAAGTGACGAAATAGATTGTACCCTAGTTTGATGCTTGGGGTATTTCAATTGATTGTTTATATGGAGACTGGAAGGTTGAAGTGAGCAACAAGAAAGAAAAAATTGGATATTTCACCCATACCTTAAAACGGGACTATCAGGGACAGCTGGGTAATAAGGGACACTTCTCTGGGAAATGTTTTCATACCTGTCAAGTGAGACGTTTTCGCCGTACTTCAACACCGTAAAAAGCGGCTATAAGGGACGGCGGAGCAACAAGGGACACCTCTCTGGGAAATGCCCCAAATGCAACTCGTGTTGTTATTGTCAAATATTTTAAGGATTCATGGATATTTGACAATAACAACACAACTCAGCGTCCGGCGCAAAATAAAAAAAAAAAAGCAGAATTCTGTATTTGTAAGGCGATCTCTCTCTGTTCCGCAACCGCTGCACAGCTGAAAGTGTTAAACCTAATGACTTCTCATTGTAGTGAGAATAGCTTCCGCTGAGCGATCTGCCCGCCCCGACAATCAGACTAATGATTGAGTCCACACTTCGAACAGTAGTGATAATAGCTCCCGCTGAGCGATCTGCCCGCCGCGGCCATCAGACTGATTGAGTCCACACTTCTCATTGTAGTGATAATAGCTCCCGCTGAGCCATCTGCCAGCACCAGCTGTGGGGATCACACACAGGACGTGCTCCTCAATACACTCAATTTTTTTTCCCGTATATTTTTCTTTTGGGCGTACAGAAATGGCAATACGCCCGTTTTTGCTAAAATTGCATTTTCCCCGTATTTTCCTTAAAATATTTGACAATAACAACACAAACTACATTTAAAACATTTCCCAGAAAAGTGTCCCCCACCACTCCGCCGTCCCCCACAGCCGCGCTTGGCACCAAAATACGGCGAAAACGTCTCACTTGACAGGTATGCGCCTCCATTTTCATATTGATCTGGTCAATTTCTTGACAGCAGCGGCTCTCCTCCACTGTAATAATAATGGCTTCCGAAAAATCAATATTTATGGGGCGCCCTCGACAGACCCCCTTCGGCTTCGCAATTCTGGAGGCGATTAATGTCCAGTTCAATGACATTTTCCACTGGTTCTGCTCTCTGGTCATCGTTGGAACTGTTGTCATCAGACAAAGCATCTGATTCCGTCTTGGACGGCTCGAACCTGTAAGGTTCTATGCCTCTGTCACTGTCTGAACCACTGACAAAAAAAAGACAAAAAAAAAAGACAAAACTAAACTAATTTGTTCACAATCGCTGTCACTTTCCGTCATGATTGTCCAATGTTGATAAGTGTGAATGTGGATAGGCAGGGCAGCCAAGGTACAACTGGTGATGTCAAAAACATGAGCGTGGTCTGGACTGGCTGTCACAAGCCAGCAAGCAAGGTGGGGCCTTCACCTGGTGTATTTTGTGCAATTATGTAAATACAGGTGGGTGATATGGTCTCCGGTATGAATATTTGGTTTAAGCTATGTGTATTTTATCTAAATTCGTTGTCATTTAGAAAAAAAAATTACGTGACATTTGGCCTTTAATCTAGATCTCAGCATAACATGATCAGTGCCACAGTCCATGCCTCTCATTGCTCTGGTGTCCAATACATCCCTTCTGTCTCTCTTTCTGACTATGATGTAGTCTAATAAGTGCCAGTGCTTGGATCTTGGGTGTATCCATGTCTTCTTGTGTGTGTCCTTGTGCTTAAATAGAGTGTTGGTTATCACAAGGTTGTACTCTGAACATAGTGCAAGTAGAAGTTCTCCATTAGTATCGCACTTGCCTACTCCATGACTGCCTAGCACTCCTTTCAATTTCTTGGTGTCCGAACCAACTCTGGCATTAAAATCTCCAACGAGTATCAGCCTGTCATCAGTCGGTACACGCCTGATAGTCTCACATAAATCACTGTAGAACTCTTCCTTCACCTCCTCTGTGTTGGTCATTGTTGGGACATATACACTGATGAGTGTGACATTCATTTTCCGCTGTAGTGGGAGTCTCATAGTCATTATGCTGTTGTTGATTGGTACCGGTTCCTCATCAAGCATTGCTGCTATCTCCTTTCTAACTGCAAAGCCCACTCCTGCTTCTCTCCTTTCTTGAGTTGATCTCCCACTCCAAAAGAAGATGTACCCATGGTCTTCCAAGCTGTCATATCCAGGCAATCTTGTTTCACTAAGTACAGCTATGTCTACATTGTACCTGTTCATTTCCAGGACCACAACTGCAGTCTGTCTTTCTGGGCGCTGTGATGTTGTTCTGTCCAACAGAGTGCGTACATTCCATTCTGCTACACACAAGGTTGTTGTTTTCTTCTTCATTTGTCTTCCTGCTCCTAGCTTACTTTTTGCTGCCTGTCGGAGTGTGAACAGATCAGTGCGGACCTTGTAAGCCCGGGCGGCATCCGAGCCGGTATGAGTTGCTTTCTGATTGACCATTTCATGAAACTGCTTGCAAAGTATTTGAGTAGTGCTAGCTTTTGCTGGACTAGCAGCACATTCTTGGCAGATAAAGGTAATATCAGTGGCAAGGACAAGCCAAGACAAACTGACTCCAGTACCTGTTGCAGTGACTGACCAGATGATAGGTTTGTTTATCTCTGCTCTCTGTGTAGTGCATGTCACAATGCACCGACTGGCACAGTCCACCACAGACCTTGCGACAGATGTGTTTATCTGCCAGGATGTCCAGTCTCCCCCTGTGTAACTGGGAGTGGTCCACCACAGACCTGTGACAGATATTGTTTTTAGTTCTGCCAGGATGCCCTGTTTTACCCCCCATGCCCTCGCTAAGAGGTAAGAGCTAAGAGCTAAGAGGTAACTCTGTTTTTAATAAGCCAAAGGTTAGAACAAATATAAAGTATCATTGCATGTCTGTCACTGGAGTTAAACTGTTGAACTGTTGCTCTGAAAATATTAATACATGTTAAGCTCTGAAGCAATTCAAAAAATTGTACAAAGATGAGGAAAATCTCCCAGTATCTCACTGTAAATCCTGGGAGATAAACTTGTAATAACTTAAAGGTTTTTTTTTTGTTTTTTTTTTTTCTACTTGTTCTATTTGATTTTCTTTGTTGATTTTGGGTTAAGACTTAAATTTTTTATGTTATTGATTTTAAACTTGTAACGGGGTAGGCACTATATAAGCACTAGCTTCAGCCTACACCCTTTCGGTTGTTCTTTTGTGTGTTCTTATTGTATTGTATATGTTTATTATTATTATTATTATTATTATTATTATTACCGTGACGTCACGGTCCACTTACTTCAAAGGGTGCTTGAAGTGCTTGAAGTGTAGGCCAAAAGCTGAATCACGGACTGTAATCACTGCACCAGTTAATATCAAGAAACCAAAGCCGCCAGCGCTGAGTCTGGCAACCTGGAACGTCAGAGCAATGTGTCCTGGCCTCTCTGACGACCTCCAGCAAATCAATGACACCAGGAAAACTGCTATCATCGACCATGAGTTGAGGAGGCTCAATATTGACATTGCAGCACTGCAAGAGACGCAACTCCCGGGCAGTGGCAGCTTGAAGGAGAAGAACTATACGTTTTTCTGGCAGGGACAGGAGCCTGATGAGCATCACCTGTACGGTGTTGGATTCGCTGTTCGAAACTCCCTTCTGTCCTCTATTGAACCGCCGTCTTCAGGCACTCCACGAGTCCTCTCTCTCCGTCTCATAACTTCCTCTGGACCAGCTAATATCCTTAGCGCCTATGCTCTGACGCTCTGCTCTTCAACTGAGGTGAAAGATGCATTCTACGAGGCGCTCGAAACTAGGATCCAGCAGATTCCTGCCAAGGAGCACCTGTTTCTGCTCGGTGACTTTAACGCACGGATAGGGGCAGATCATGACTCCTGGCCCTGCTGCATTGGCCTCTTCGACATCGGCAAGCTCAACGAGAACGGTCAACGCCTTCTTGAACTCTGCTCCTTTCATGATCTCTGTCTGACCAACACATTCTTCTCCACTTCTCCACCAAGCTCTGTCACCGAGTGTCCTGGAGACATCCAAGGTCTCGCCACTGGCATCAGCTGGACTTCGTCATCACCAGGAGATCCCTGCTGAACCGAGTGCTGGTCACACGCAGTTTCCACAGCGCTGACTGTGACACCGACCATTCCCTGGTCGCCACTAAGGTACGTCTCTGCCTCAGAAGTGTCAACCGCTCCAAGCAGAAACCCCGACCCCGCATCAACACAGCTATGATTACAGTACCTAAACTGCAGGAACGCTATGCTAAAGTCATAAATGAAGCCCTGGCGGACTGTCCCACCGACTGTGCTTCTGCAAGGTGGAACCACATCCATGAGGCTGTGTTTGAGACCGCCATAGGTACCTTTGGGAAAAAGGTGTGGAAGAGTGTGGATTGGTTTGAAGCTGGAGCTGCTGAGATGGAACCTGCAATCGCCGCCAAATGTGCAGCCCTAATTGCCCACAAGAAGGAGCCCTCTGTGTGGACGCTTGCTACACTGCGTGCTGCGAGGAACAATGCACAAAAGATTGCAAGGCGATGTGCTAACGACTACTGGCTTAACCTCTGCCAGGACATACAGCTTTCTGCAGATCAAGGAAACGTGCGCAAAATGTACGAAGGCATGAAGAAGGCTTTCGGTCCCAGTGTCATCAAGACCGCCCCACTTAAATCAGCTGCAGGAGATGTCATCAAGGATCGCGGTAAACAAATGGAGAGATGGGCTGAGCACTACCAAGAGCTCTACTCGAGAGTAACCACCATCTCGAACACGGCCCTTGAGAACACCCCTCTACTGTCAGTCATGGATGAGCTTGACGCTCCACCCACCATCGAGGAGCTCAGCAAGGCGATAGACTCCATCTCAAACGGCAAGGCTCCAGGGAGTGACAACATCCCCCCTGAAATCGTCAAAACCGCAAAGGAGAGCTCGCTCTTGAAACACCTTCATGAGCTCCTGCTGCAGTGCTGGGAGGAAGGGGCTGTGCCCCAAGATATGCGTGATGTCAAAATCATCACTCTCTACAAGAACAAGGGGGAGCGGAGCGATTGTTACAACTATCGTGGTATCTCACTCCTAAGCATAGTTGGCAAAGCCTTTGCCCGTGTTGTCCTCAACAGACTACAACTACTTGCCGAACGTGTGTATCCAGAGGCGCAGTGTGGATTCAGAGCAACCAGGTCAACCATAGATATGGTCTTCTCTATGAGGCAGCTGCAAGAAAAGTGCCGGGAGCAGAGACAACCCCTCTTTTTGGCCTTCATCGACCTGACCAAGGCTTTTGACTTGGTCAGCAGTGATGGACTGTTTGCCCTCCTCCAACGAATTGGATGTCCCCCCAAGCTTTTGAGCATGATCAAGTCGTTCCACCAGGACATGAACGGCATTGTCCAGTTTGATAGATTATCCTCAGACCCTTTCCCGATCAAGAACGGTGTGAAACAGGGTTGTGTTCTGGCCCCTACCCTATTTGGCATCTTTTTCTCCCTGCTCCTGTGCTACGCCTTCCAGGACTCTGAAGACGGTGTCTTCCTCCACACCAGGAGCGACGGAGGCCTCTTCAACATGACACGCCTCAGATCAAAGACCAAGGTGCGGAGCGTTCTAATCAGGGAGCTGCTCTTTGCTGATGATGCTGGTCTTGTTGCCCACACCGTGGAAGCGCTCCAGCGTCTCATCAACTGCTTTGCTCGTGCCTGCTCTGAGTTTGGCCTCACCATCAGCCTTAAAAATACCGAGGTCATGGGCCAGGATGTCAGCAGTGCTCCCAGTATCAACATCAGCGACCACACACTTGTGGTGGTGGACAAGTTCACCTACCTCGGGTCGATCATCTCCAGCAATCTCTCCCTAGACGCCGAACTGAGCGCCTGTATCGGCAAGGCATCGACAGTGATGGCCCGTCTGGCGAAGCGAGTCTGGGACAACTCTATGCTAACCACCAACACCAAGATAAGAGTCTACATGGCCTGTGTACTGAGTACTCTCCTATACGGCAGTGAAGCATGGACCCTCTACTCCTGCCAGGAACACCGGCTGAACGCCTTCCACCAACGCTGCCTTCGCAGACTGCTGCACATCACTTGGCAGGACCGTGTCTCCAACATCGACGTCCTGGCCAGAGCAGATGTGCCCAGTATGTTTGCCATCCTGACAAAGAGACGCTTGCGATGGCTTGGCCATGTCAACCGAATGGAGGATGGCCGCATCCCCAAAGACTTACTGTATGGGGAGCTGGCTACTGGAACTAGATCAAAGGGACGCCCAACTCTCAGATTCAAGGATGTTTGCAAGCGCGACCTCAAGGCTGGAGGCTTCAACCCCTCCGACCTGGAGTCAGCCGCCTCCGTCGGCTCCAACTGGCGGACCACCACCCAGGATGTCATCCAAACAGCAGAGGAGAGAAGAGACACCCGCTGGGGGGAGAAGAGATTCCGCAGACAGAGGAGACTGTCGAGACCCCCACTACACTGTGAAGAATTTATCTGCAGCGGCTGCGGCAGGACCTGCAGATCCCGTATTGGCCTCTACAGCCACGCCCGATGGTGCAGCTCCCTGAATGATGACCCAAGGCACAAAACTCCCCCATGATCTTTCGAGATCGATGGAGCCAATGATTATTACCGAATAAAATAAATTCAAATTCAAGTTTTCAGGTGTGTGTGTGGATTTGAAAGTAAATTTCCGTCCCCACATACCCCACTAAATGGATTTAAATAATCTTTGTACCTTATCACACTTATAATTAAATAGCACTACATTCTTTAACATCAGAAAATGAATTGTTTTGCCTTGTTCCCAGTGGAGGGGGGGGGGGGGGGCTCAGCAGCCGTGGCTGAGTCTTCCCTGTCTGCTGCTCTAGCTTTGTCCTCATCTTCACCTGCCTCTCCTGTGTCCGCCGGTCCCATGAGGGAGCCATCAGATGAAGAGGAGCTCAGTGGTTCTGGAGGATTTGATGACAGCTGTGCAGCCATACCCCAGAAGGGAGAGGAGTGCCCCCCGTGGGCCGAAATCTGAGCAGACTTGAAGTCCCTGATTTTGCCATCGTCGGACCCGACACCATCGGTGAGGAAAGTCCTGGGTTCGCCAGTGTTAGCCACCATGCCTAGAGGTCCAGCAGCGCCCATCACCTCATCCGGGGTCTCGCCAGTAGCAGCTGTCACACCTTGAGGGTCACCTGTTTCCTTAGCCACCATGCCTGCTACCTGGGCCACCGCAGCAGAGTCGCCAGAGTCCTGGACAGCAGTGGAGCTCGAGTCCGGGCAAGTGCAGTGAATCGTCAGATTCAGAGAATCCTTGTCTGTTGCATGTCATCTGTTTATTTTTGGAGTGTGGTTCTCTGGGGGTTGTCCCTATTGTCTTGCCTATTTATGGTGTGCTATTTACACACATGGACAAAATTGTTGGTACCCCTCTGTTAATGAAAGAAAAACCCACAATGGTCACAGAAATAGCTTGAATCTGACAAAAGTGGTAATAAATAAAAATTCTATGAAAATTACCAATGAAAATCAGACAATGCTTTTGAATTGTGGTTCAACAGAATTATTTTAAAAAACAAACTCATGAAACAGGCCTGGACAAAAATGATGGTACCCTTAACTTAATATTTTGTTGCACAACCTTTTGAGGCAATCACTGCAATCAAACGATTTCTGTAACTTGATCACTTCCGGCGTCACACAAGTAGGCTGCCTTTTTGCAACAGCGATCAATTTCTTCCTATTTCTATTTACAAACTGGCTCTCTTGCTAATCTTTCTGATCCAGTGACACTTTTATTCCATCCAGACACGTAGATCACCCAAATGTCTCCTGAGCCAGCGGACGGAGCCACTGTTTCTTTCAGGAGGCAGTACAATAGAGACCAGCTGTTAGCACTTAACCGGCCCACGATGCTAACGCAAAAACTCGACATACTGGGAGAAATAAGACGGAAATGGCATGGATGTCGAGCTGGAGTAAGACGACGGGCGAGGAATATAAGGTACAGACCCGCCCTCCCATCCGTTATTATGGGGAATGTACGATCGCTACTCAGCAAGACTGATGAGCTAGTTGCTATCTCCCGCTATGAGAGCATCTTCAGAGAGAGTAGCTTGATGATGTTTACCGAGATGTGGCTAACAGAACTAACAACAGATGCTAACATCGAACTGGAGGGTTTCCACGCAATACGGGTAGACCGGACATCGGGTAGTGGGAAGGAGAGGGGTGGGGGAATGATAATGTATGTCAATAACAGCTGGTGCAGACCGGGACATATCACGGTTAAACAACAACACTGCAACAAAGACATTGAGTTGCTAGCTGTTAGCATGCGGCCTACCTATCTCCCGAGGGAATACTCACACGTGATCTGCATTGTTATTTATGAAAATCCGACGGCGAATGCTGGGACAGCATGTGACGTCATCCACTCAGTAACTGGCAGGCTGCTGACAGAACACCCAGATGCTCTTCTCCTCATCTCAGGTGATTTCAACCATATTTCATTGTCCCCCATGCTACCCACGTTCACCCATTATGTCACATGCCACATTAGAGACAATAAAACACTGGACTTATTCTATGCAAACACTAAGGAGGCGTACACCTGATCACCACTCCCCCCAATAGGGAGATCAGATCACAACTTGGTTCATCTCCTGCTGGTGTAAAAACCCCTAGTACACAGACAACCTCCGGTCATGCGCACGGTGAAGTTATGGTCTGAGGAGGCAATGGACGCTCTAAAGGACTGTTTTGAAACCACTGCCGGGGAGCAGCTCTGCGATCCCCATGGTGAGGACATCGATGGCCTCACTCACACCATCACGGACTACATCAGCTTCTGTGTGGGCAACACCGTACCCACCAAGACCATACGGTGTTGCTCGAACAACAAACCCTGGATCAACCCTGAGATAAAAACACTTTTGAGAGAGAAGAAGAGGATCTTCAGGCCAGGGAACAGGGAGATGCTGAAGTCCGTACAGAGGGAGCTAAGGAGTAAGATCAGAGAAGGCAAGGACAGCTTCAGGAAGAAGATGGAGGACAAGCTGCAACAGAGCGACATCGGCGGGGTCTGGAGAAACCTTAGAACCATCTCTGGGCACCAGAATACCTCCTCCCAGGCCACGGGGGGCAGTGAGTGGGTGAACAATCTGAACCTGTTATTTAATAGGTTTGACCAACCGCCCTCCCTCCCGACTGCACATCAACCACTGCTGCCTCTAAAGTCATTGAGACCTGCTGGCCACACCCCACTCAACCAACACCCCCCCACTCCCAGCACACAGCCCTCCAACCTGACCCTCACTAAGAACCAGGTGAGGACGGAGCTGAGGAAGATCAAGGCGAGGAAGGCATCGGGACCGGACGGCATCAGTGCGAAGCTCCTCAAGTCCTGTGCAGACCAGCTGTGTGGGATTGTGGAGCACATCTTCAACCTGAGCCTGAAGCTGGGGAGGGTACCACAGTTGTGGAAAACATCTTGTGTGGTACCTGTACCAAAGACTTCCCACCCCAAAGACCTGAACAGCTACAGACCAGTGGCCCTGACGTCTCACCTGATGAAGACCCTGGAGAGACTGCTTCTTGCTCACCTCCGCCCCCTGGTGGAACCAGCGATGGATCCACTCCAGGTCGCCTACCAGCATGGCATTGGGGTGGAGGATGCAGTGATCTTCCTCCTTCACCGTTTTCTGTCCCACCTGGAGAATCCCGGGAATGCAGTGAGGATCATGTTCTTTGACTTCTCCAGGGCTTTCAACACCATCCAACCGATGATAGATAGATAGATAGATAGATAGATAGATAGATAGATAGATAGATAGATAGATAGATAGATAGATAGATAGATAGATAGATACTTTATTTCGAACAAAAAAGTATAACAAAAACAAAACAAATGACAAATGCAATAAAGTAACAGTATACAGTGTTCGAAAGGGAGAAGGAAGAAGTGAACACTTATTAATTCCATCTCCTCTTTTCCATAAATACACCCATGTGAATTAAATACAAATTACCACATTTAAGAACCCAAGTAAACATTTAACTATATTTTGTACATATCAACATTAACACCCATCCATCCTAACTTACATTGAAGTCCATACATCAAAACCAGCCTCAAACAAAACAGATATACACAGTGCTGTCCCACCCACCATTCCATAGTGTCCCATAGTGTCCCTGTGTGAGCATAAGGAATTGTACATACTGTATAAATACTACCCTTCTAACATATATCCTTTCAGCAAATAATGTATATACCTCTTTTTGAACTGAATTCTGTTTGTACATAGTTTCAGTTCCGGCTCCAGACTGTTCCACAAATCCACCCCACAGACAGATATGCACATACTTTTCTTGGTTGTTCATATCTTGGGTTTTGTAAAGTTTAAGTCTCCTCTCAAATTATGATCATTGTCTCTTTTTTTAAATATTTTTTGTATATTAGTTGGGAGTTGATTATTAATTGCCCTGTACATGACTTGTGTTGTCTTAAATTTAACTAAATCGATGAACTTTATGACATATGACTTTAAAAACAACGAATTGGTATGGTCTCTATATCCTACATTATTTATTATCCTTATAGCTCTTTTTTGTAATGTGCATATTGACTGTAGGTTGGTCTTGTAGGTGTTTCCCCAGACTTCTACACAGTAGTTAAGATAAGGTAGAAACAGTGAATTGTACAGTAAGAACAATGATTTATAATCCAAGATGTGTCTTGTCTTCCCTAGTATGCCTATACATTTTGCCAACTTGGCCCAGATGTGACTGATGTGAGGTTTCCAGCAGATTTTATTGTCTAGCGTCACCCCCATAAATTTATTTTCCTGTACTGTTTCTATTCTGGTATCATCTATCGTTACCATTATTTCATAATTTATTTTATAGTTTCCAAACAACATAATCTTTTTTTTTTAGATTTAGAGATAATTTATTTTTGTTGAACCACTGCGTTAACCTTTTCATTTCAGTTGTGACCACCTCTAAAATCTGCTGCAAATTCTCACCAGTGCAAAGGATATTTGTGCCATCCGCAAACAAAATAAATTTCAGAATTTTTGATACTTGGCATATGTCATTTATATACAAAATAAAGAGTTTGGGTCCCAAAACTGACCCCTGGGGCACACCACAAATGATGTCCATGAAGGGTGATTTGTGCTCACCAATTTGTACAAATTGTTGTCTGTTACTTAAATAACTTTCCACCCAACTCAGTCCGACTCCTCTTATCCCATACCTTTCCAGTTTCCTTAGTAGTATTCTGTGGTCAATGGTGTCCAAAGCTTTCTTTAAATCTATAAATACTCCTACAGCAAACTTTTTTTTATCTATACAACTAGTAATTTCTTCTATAAGTTCGATCAGTGCCAAAGATGTAGATTTATCTGCTCTAAAACCATACTGGCTGTCTGTAAGGAGGTTGTGTTTTTCAATGAAATCATCCAGTCTCTTAGTGAAGATTTTTTCAAGTATTTTGGAGAATTGTGAGAGTAAAGAGACCGGCCTGTAATTTGTGAAACAATGACTGTCTCCTGTTTTGTATAGAGGTATTACTTTTGCTATTTTCATTTTGTTTGGAAATTTACCAGTTTGAAATGACAGGTTACAGATGTGGGTGAGTGGCTTAACAATTCCTTCAATTACTTTTTTTACTATTGTCATGTCAATTTCATTCCAGTCCGTTGATTTTTTGTTCTTAAATTTACTCACAGTCTCGATAATTTCCTTTTCAGTAACTGCACCCAAAAAGATTGTGTTTGGATTTCTATCTTCTATTTCATTTACAGAACCACTGTTGTTTGTTTCTGTTGTCACTATTGATTTTGCTAATTCAGGACCAACGTTTACAAAAAATTTATTGAAACCACTGACCACATCCTCCATATTATTTATCAAATTGCCATTTTCAATAAAATATTCTGGATAATTAGCATTCTTAGGTCGATTACTAGTAATCCCATTGAGTACTTGCCATATTCCTCTTAAGTTATTTTTATTATCCTCTAATATTCTGTTGTAATATTCTTTCTTACAGGTCCTCATTATATTAGAAAGCTTATTTTTATATCTTTTATATTTGATCTCAGCCTGCATCTGCACCTAATGAATTGTTTATATAATGTATTCTTCTTTTTACATGCATTTATTAACCCCTTGGTGACCCAAGGAATATTTTTTTTTGTTGTTGTCTGTCACTGTATTGTTTTATAGGACAGTTTTTATTGTACAATGATTGAAATATTTGTAAAAATTTATCATATGCTTTATGTATATCATTTTCATCATAAACTATCTTCCAATCTTGTATTAATAATTCCTTTGTCAGTAAATACATAGATTCTTCGGTTCTTATTCTTTTATATTTAATATTTTTGGTATTTTTTTTCTACTTATAATCACATTGATAGGCAACAAAAATCGGTAGGTGGTCACTGATATCATTCAATAAAAGCCCACTCCTGATATTATTTTCCATAATGTTTGTGAATATGTTATCTATTAGTGTGGCACTGTGTGACGTGATTCTGCTAGGTCTGGTAATTGTTGGATGTAAACCCATACTGTACATTGTGTTGATAAATTCTTCTGTCAGACTATGTTGTTTTGAATTCTTCAAATCTATATTGAAATCCCCACAGATGAACATAACTTTATGAGTTACTTTTGTAGACATTTTTTCCATCCAGTCCTTAAATAAGTCAATGTTTGATCCAGGTGTTCTATATACGCAGCTCACTACTATATTCTTCACATTGTCCAGACAGATTTCTATTGTAATACATTCAAATAAATCATCCACAGTTACTGACAGATTTTCAACAACCTTGTATTTCAAGCTCTTGTCAACATAAATTGCAACTCCTCCTCCTTTTTTCACTTTTCTATTTATATAATTTAATTCATAGCCATCCATGGTAAAATCCATTCCTTTCTCTTCACTGAGCCACGTCTCTGATATTGCCACAATATTGAATGGCTCTTTAAACTGATGTAAATAATCTTTAATGTTATTAAAGTTGGCATAGAGACTTCTGCTGTTGAAGTGGATCATAGAAATATTGAAATCAGATGTGCTCATTGTGTTAAACAGTTCATCCGTGTAGTAATTACAGTCATTATTGATGGAGCTAAATAAATTATTATCAGGGTCTATGTTATATTTTACGTCCTCTGGGTTGTGATCTGTATATTCAAAAACTTTCAGTTCCTGTTGTTCCTGTTTGTTGATCTTTTGTTTCATGTTGTTAAATGTCTTGTAGCAGATGAGTATAATCCTTCAGTGTCCTACAATTGTCTCTTGTTGCTGTGACTCCAGTTCATAACAGTCATTGATATTTTTCCAGTTCCATAATATTATGGATGTTAATGACCTTGGCTTCTTCTGGTGATCCGTTTAATTTGATGTATATTTTACAGTTTGATGTCCAGGTGTTTTGAATTTTTTTTTCTGCTTTCTCAGGTATCTTGCTTTTCTGGCTATTTCTGCATTTTCTTTTGTAAAGTGCTCGTTGATGTAAATGTTTGTTCCTTTCAGTTTCCTACCTTGTTTTAACAGCGCAGTCTTGTGTTTTCTGTTGACAAACCTCATGATCACAGCCGGTTTGTCGCCCTTTTGCCTGGGCAGAGGGTGGCAGGCCTCAGTGGTGTTACAGTCCAGCTGGATTCCTTTGCACTGTAGGAAGGCCGCCACTTGTTGCTCCGTGGATTCATCTTCCAGTGCATCGAGCCTTCCTCCGCTGTCTGCGGCCACCGCTCGCGCGTACGATCGGGGTTTAATGTGGAGCCCCGTGATGATCACGTCGTTCACCCGAGTGTTCTGCTCCAGTTCCGACACTCTGCTCTCCAGATACCCCAGCCTCTTGTCCTTCTCAGCGTTCTGGATCCGCAGCACTTTCACCTCCTCGACCAGGTCCAGAATGTTTTTTTTGCTGCAGCTTAACAGCAGAAATCTCTTCAGCCAAGAAGTCCAGCGATCTTTTGATGTCGTCCACCTCCTCAGTCTGCTGAGCTTTCTTGGGACCCATGATCCCGGCCGATGTTCGTTTACTGTGATCGTAAAAAACAAAACAAACAAAAAAAAAACACGTGGGAGAAATCCCTTTGTTCTCCCTGAGTGTGATGGGACTGATTGCTTGGGAGTTGATTATTAATTGCCACTACAATATTAAGTTATGAGACTGGCAATTTCTCTTTTTTCGCACGAGCAGGTTTATTCTCCAGCGGTAGTGACAAAGTAACAGCTCAAAATGCCAGCTCTAAACTGAGTTTTAAGCAAGAAATGAACTGGGAGCCTTTACCTGTGCATCCTCACCTTACATGCCACAACCGGAAGTTTATGATCCTGAAAGACAAGCTGCTGTGCGTAGGGGTGGACCAGCACCTGTCATCATGGATCCTGGACTACCTCACTAACCGGCCACAGTTTGTGAGAACCCGGGATTGTGTGTCCGACACGATCATCGGTAGCACGGGGGCCCCCCAGGGAATGGATTTGGCTCCCTTCCTCTTCACCCTTTATACTGCGGACTTCTCACACAACACAACATGACAGATGGCAGTGCCATCTACAGAAGTTCTCTGACGAATCTGCGACCGTCGGCCTCATCTCCAACGGAGATTAAGCTGAGTACAGAGGACTTATCCGGGACCTCGTGGATTGGTGCCATCGGAACTGCCTCCAGATCAACTCGAGGAAAACTAAGGAGCTGGTGGTGGACTGCCGCAGGCAAAGGACAACCCCTCACAGCACCAGTAAACATACAGGGAACAGACATTGAGATGGTGACATCCTACAAGTACCTGGGTGTTCATCTGAACAATAAACTAGACTGGTCACACAATACCGATGCACTCTACAAGAAGGGACAGCGCAGGCTGTTCCTACTGAGGAGGCTCAGGTCTTTTGGTGTACAAGGGGTGTTCTTGAAGACATTCTACGACACGGTGGTGGCATCAGCCATCACTTTTGGAGTGGTCTGCTGGGGCAGTGGCATTACAGCAGCCGATAGGAAGACACTAAACAAACTGATCAAGAAAGCTAGCTCTGTCCTGGGGAAACGCCTTGACCCAGTGGAGGAGATAGGATAGAGAAGGATGGTGGCTAAACTGTCATCTCTGCTGGAGTCCGAGTCCCACCCTATGCAGGACATACTGAACGCACTGAGGAGCTCATTGAGCAGTAGACTACATCATCCTAGGTGCCCAACCGAGAGGTTTCACAGGTCCTTCCTACCTACGGCTGTCAGACTTTATAACCTAAGCAGGGCTGCTCGCAGAGATAGCTAAAAACGTGACAACCTAATAGTATTGAATGCAAAAGACGCAACAGACTTACACAAATGGTCCCCTCCAGTATACAACTAGGACAATATCAGTCGCTACGGAGGATGACATTATGTATGGGTACATATTCATACTATGTAGGATAAGTAAGTAGATGGTTATGCTGTTTATTCCATCTAGCTACAATGCTGCGCACTGTGTATATATATTTATATATTTATGTGTACGTTGTGGTGAACACTCAATGGACCTGTTGGACCGGTTCTGTGACTCACATTTTAGGTCAGAACAAAGGCAGGAATCTTAGCCTTGTTATGCAAGGCTGGAGACTGTGGGGGGTCGATTAAAGGATGCATGGGAGACGGTGGAAGTGATACAATGGAGTGAAATGCATTGTGACTATCTTTATTATGCAAGGTGGTGAAATGCATTGTGACTATCTTTATTATGCAAGGAGGTCTGTGTGTCATGTGATTTATGAGGTGTGAAGTCCCTGATATTTAAGGACGAGAGTTGACTGTTTCATTCTCTTTTCTGCTTTTAATGATGGAGATGTGAATAAAGCTGACTCTGAGAAAGAACCCTGCCTCGTCATTTTCACATCTTCCACACTGGTGACCCTAAGACGTATCATGGAAGAAGGAAATTCCCCCGGGCCAGACTCGTCAGGAGCCCCCAGCCAAGCGAACGCCGCTACAGTCCAGCTACCGGACTTCTGGCAGAACAATCCATGCTCCTGGTTCAACGCGGTTGAGGCGCAGTTCAACCTCCGGGGGATATCGGTAGATGCCACAAAATTCTACCACGTAGTCACAAAGCTGGACAACAACACGGCCCAGCATGTGGAGAGCCTGATCGACCAGCCGCCGGAGAGCGACAAATACGGTGCGTTGAAGGCTGCACTCATCCAGCAATTCACCCCCTCGGCGGAGGAGCGAGCAGAGAGGCTCCTGGCGTTGACGGAGGGGGAAAATGACATGCCCGCGAGCCTGATGGAGAAGTTATTGAGGTTGAAAGACTCTGACGATCATCACTTCATTTTCACCCACCTCTTCCTCAGGACTCTACAGTCAGCAGCGAGAGCGGCTCTGGCCAGTTCGCCACTGTTGGCCCTACGGGACTACCGCGCGCTGGGCCGAGAGGCGCAGCAGATTGTCAACGCCACCAAGCGGCGCGCAGCCACGGCCGCTGCAGTGGAACTCGGCGCGACGACCGGAGACGACAGGAGGCCAGAGGCAGCGGTGCCAGACTCACCGACAACAGCGGCGGCAAGGGCCAGGGAGCGTGGACCGAACGTCCTTTGTTTCTACCATCGCCGCTTCGCAGAGAGGGCACGCAAGTGTGTACCGCCGTGCCAGTTTGGGCGTTCGGGAAATGTCAAGACCGGGGGTCGGTAGCAGCCGTGGCCCTCGGGGAAGAGAACAAGCTGCTCTACTTGTCGGACCCACGCTCCGGGAGGCAGTTCCTCATCGACACAGGCTCCCAGTTGAGTTTCATCATTCCTTCCTACGCGGACAGACTGGCTGGTTCCGGAGGTCCCCGGGTGACAGCAGCAAACGGCTCGGAGATTAAGACCTTTGGTGAGAAGACTCTGCTTCTGTCTCTACACGGCTGTGCATATGAGTGGACTTTTGTTGTAGCAACAGTAAATTTCAATATGCTGGAGGCTGATATTTTGTGCTCACATGGGTTGTTAGTTGATCTCGCTAACAGGCGCCTGGTTAATGCACTTTCTTTTGATTCTATCCTGTGTACAGTGCCAGTGGCCCTGCCTACAGCACAAGCCAACGTCACAACAGCAGGCGGTAAGTTCCCCACACTGCTCACTCAGTTCCCAGCACTCACGGTCCCCACATTCTCGGCAACAGTCGCTAAGCACGGGGTGGAGCATTTTATTACCACTACCGGACCGCCCGTTTTTGCAAAAGCTCGGCACTTGGACGCAGTTAAACTAGCCATAGCGCGCGAGGATAATGCCCAACCTGGAGAGGATAATGCCCAACCTGGAGAGGTTGGGCATTATCCGAAGTTCAAACAGTCCGTGGGCTTCCCCCCTACATATGGTCCCGAAAGCTGATGGATCATGGTGCCCTTGCGGGGATTTTCGCAGGTTAAACAACGCTACAGCGCATGACCGCTACCCAATCCCTCATATCCAAGATTTTTCGGTTCATTTGGAAGGGGCACACATTTTTTCTAAAATAGACTTGGTCTGCGGTTGCCACCAAGTCCCAGTGCGCGCTGAGGACATACCCAAAACAGCGGTAATAACTCCGTTTGGTTTATTCAAGTTTTTACGCATGCCGTTCGGACTTAAAGGGGCTGCTCAGACGTTCCAACGCATGATGGACGCGGTGCTTCGCAATCTCCCTTTCGTGTTCATCTACCTGGACGATATTTTAGTAGCTAGCACGTTCGAAGATGAACACGAAAAACACCTGGCCACAGTTTTTCGAAGGTTGGGAGATCACGGGTTAATAATCAACCCAGCGAAGTGTCAGTTCGGGGTGGCGCAGATCGATTTTTTAGGACACCGCGTCTCCCCCGAAGGAGCAGTTCCGCTGCCTGACAAAGTGCACGCTGTGGAAGATTTTCCCCGGCCACAGACAGTCAGGGCGTTGCAGGAATTTTTGGGAATGGTGAATTTTTATAACCGTTTTCTCCCCTGTGCAGCGCAGCTCATGCAGCCGCTGTATGCCGCGCTCAAAAAAAAGAAACCCGCGGATAAGATCGAGTGGTCCCCGGAGCGGGACCAAGCGTTCTCGGAGGTGAAAGCAGCCTTGGCAAAGGCTGCGTTGTTGGCACACCCAGACCCAACGGCCCGCATAGCGCTCACCACGGACGCGTCAGATGTGGCCATAGGGGCGGTCGTGGAGCAACATGTAGCCGGGGTTTGGCAGCCCCTCGCCTTTTTCAGCAGGACCTTGCGCGATAGCGAATGTAAATACAGCGCGTTCGATAGGGAGCTGCTCGCTCTCCATTTGGCCATCCGCCACTTTCAGTTTTGGCTGGAAGGACGCGCTTTCACCGCGTTCGTTGATCACAAACCGCTAACATTCGCGATGGCCAAGGTCTCGGAACCATGGTCAGGCCGGCAGCAGACACAGCTGGCCGCGATATCGGAGTTTACCACTGATATTCAGCATGTGGCGGGCAAACTCAATGTAGTGGCAGATGGCCTCTCGCATGCTGTAGCGGCCCCAGTCAGCGTAGGGTTAGATTATGCAGCCATAGCCGTGGAGCAGGTTAATGATGCAGACGTGCGCGCGCGCTCCAGTCTGGACCAACAGGGTTAAGGCTGGAAAGCAGGGTGCTGCAAGACGGTATGCCCCCTCTAATCTGCGATGTCTCCACTGGACGCGGCCGTCCAGTGGAGACATCCTGTGTGCAACAGGATGCTGGGGCTTTTCTACCAGACTGTTGTCGCCAGCGCCATCTTCTTTGCTGCTGTCTGTTGGGGTAGCAGTATCAGGGCCAGAGATACCAACAGACTTGAAAAGATTATCAAGAGGGCTGGCTCTGTAATTGGTCTCAGACCAGAGACCTTTGAGACAGTGATGGAGAGGAGAACACTAAATAAACTGCGATCCATCATGGACAATCCTGATCACCCCCTCCACCCCACACTAGATAGACAGCGAAGCACTTTCTCCAGAAGACTACTACAGCTTTGCTGTCGAACGGCCAGGTACGGGGAAATCTTTCCTGCCACATGCGATTTCACTGTACAATAACTCACTATGATGTTGTATTCTGGTCATAGCTATGCTGCCACACTGCATCTTACAGACTAACTGGTACATCACTTTTTCACTCTGCTCCTGATAGTCCTTCTTTGTGCAATGGGATGATTCATGTGTTTATACGAGTCATCATATATTAAGCTATGATGTATATAGGTTTTATAGTCGTGTTAGTTTTTACTTTCCATGGGTAATCCCTTTGTCTGTCATGTGTGTGTTTCTGTTGTTTGGTTGTCAACTGTCATGCTGCTGTTACACTGTAATTTCCCAGTTTGGGATCAATAAAGTACATCTATCTATCTATCTATCTATCTATCTATCTATCTATCTATCTATCTATCTATCTATCTATCTATCTATCTATCTATTTATGACGGCTGGTGCGATCTGACACTGATGTACCTTGACATTGGAGTTCACCATGAATATGTTTAGAGGTTGTTCTGGGCTCTTTTCTTACCATTTGTATTATCCATCTCCTCCTGCGGCCACGTCCAGGGAGGTTGGCTACAGTCCCGTGGATCTTAAATTTCTGAATAATATGTGCAACTGTAGTCACAGGAACATCAAACTGCTTGGAGATGGTCTTATAATCTTTACCTTTAACATGCTTGTCTATAATTTTCTTTCTAATTTCCTGAGACAATTCTCTCCTTTGCTTCCTCTGGTCTATGTTTAGTGTGGTACACACCATGTCACCAAACAGCACAGTGACTACTTGTCACCCTTTAAATAGGCCGACTGACTGATTACATGTTTGTAGACACCTGTGATGTTAATTAGAGGACACATCTTGGTTGAACATGCCTCTATGGTCACATTATTTTCAATCTTTTCTAGGGGCACCATCATTTTTGTCCAGGCCTGTTTCATGAATTTGTTTTTTAAAGTAATTTTGTTAAACCACAATTCAAAAGCATTGTCTGATTTTCATTGGTTAATTTTCATAGAATTTTTATTTATTACCACTTTTGTCAGATTCAAGTTATTTCTGTGACCATTGTGGGTTTTTCTTTCATTAACAGAGGGGTACCAACAATTTTGTCCACAGGTCTATGTCTTTGAGTTGTATTATTTAGTTCTGGTCTGTACTTTTATTTCTGTCGGTGCTGTGTATCTCCCGTCTGGCAGATTCTGTTCACTGGCTTCACAGCTGCCACCTATTGTTTTGATTGCATGACCACTCATGTACTCACACCTGATGACCATCTGCACAGCTCTATTTAAGCAGATCACTGCAGCTGTCTCACTGCAGCGGTCTTGTGCTTCCAGACATGTTGGCATGTCCGTCTTTGGTGAGACTGTGTACTCGTCAGTGTCTTTTCCCCAGGGGTTTCCCCGGCATGCTTCGCAAGTGAGCATGTAAGTGTATTTTGGTTGTTCGCCTTTGAGTTTATCAATGTGTGGAACTTACTGTCTTCGACTGGCATCCTCTGCTTGGCCTTAATAAGGCATTTTATGACAATGGTCCCTGACAAATAAACCAATACACTAACTAAACTTAACTATTGTTCTCAGTCCCCTCCACATGGATCATCACCTTATCATGGTGGGGGGGTTTGCATGCCCAAGTGATCCCAGGAGCTATGTTGTCCGGGGCAATTTGCCTCTGATAGGGTCACCCAAGACAAACTGGTCCTGAGTCGAGGGCCAGACTAAGAACGATCCAACAGACTCTCATGATAAATTCCATATCAAGGATTCAGTGTACCCCGCCCGGTATGGGGTTACCGGGGCCCCACCCTGGAGCCAAGCCTTGGGGAGGGGCTCGAAGGCTAGTGTCTGGTGGCCGGGTTTCTACCCGTGGGACCCGGCCGGGCTCAGCCCGAAGGAGTTATATGGGTCCGCCCTCCAGTGGGCTCACCACCTGCAGGAGGGATCATGGGGGTCCAGTGCTATGTGGATTAGGTGGCGGTCAAAAGTGGACGCCTCCCACTTGAGGTGTGTGACGATGGAGTGTCACCACTGTTATGATTTATTATATGTGTGACTATATTATTTGTAATATTGTAAATGTTATTATGATCATTTGTAAAAATGCACACATTATTTCTAAGATCTGTCTTTGACTAATTGAAGTGCCTTTTGTGAGATAATTGTTTGGTTAATTATTTGGGTAAACAATTGGTGATTACATAATGCACATAGCTTTGCCAACATGCTTCCTGAGGGTGTCCGGGCAAAAGACTCTTTGGGGGTTGAACGCCCTTTTAAAGGACACCAGCAGGAAGGAAGCATGTATGGTAAGTTAGAGGGGTGGTTTAGCATTTGTAAATAGGGGTTCGAATTATTTATTGTGTAGAAGAGCTTGGAAGAACGAGGCGGTGTGATATATAAACCAAAGTTTATTATCAGCTCCTCTAACAAGTCTCATCTAAGTGCAGAAGCAGAAGAAAAAAAGAGGCCGAATACCTCCGGCTCTGTGAACTTATACTTGCACATAACAAAAGACATGCATATCAAAGGCTGACATCCCTCATTATCTTAATCCCCCAATTGTCTTCGTACTCCCCCTCTTCGCCCTGGGGGGTGAGGGTAGCTCCTCCGGTCTCCACCGCAGTGTCTGGGAAACTCTTTGATCTTCACTGGCGGTTGAGATCCCTTTGTCCTGTTCTGAGGTGTGAAGTCGCCATATGTAATCACCAAACATTCTCACATGCTTCAACATATGTAGGTTATGGAATATATGATAATATATAGACCACAATTGTATTATTTATATGGTTATTTATTCTATGTTATTTATTTACTCTGTATATAGCTGGGAAATTATTTATGTATTTTTAGATATTAGTGGGTATGTGTAAAGAATGTAAAAATGTTTATTGTCTTACCTGGGACATATGGTATGTCCTAATTGACGATGATTGTCTCAGTCAGTATATAACAGGTGTGGTTAATGATAATGGCATTCTTGGTTGATGGTGGATTGTTCATTGTTGATGAAGAGTCGTGTCGGATGTTTGGTGTCATTACTTGTAAGTTTATGAAATAAAATCTGTAAAATTGATTAAAAAGCCTCCTCCCTACTACCACAACGTTACATTTGGTGGCAGCGGTGGTCCGTTCCCAGGACATCGTGACATTTGGTGGAAGTGGTGGATAGAGCACGGGACGGAAGGAGCGATGGCCAAAAGGAAAGGGACGAGACAGGAGGGGCAGTCTGACCTGGATGCAGGTGTGGCAGCTGAGGAGCCGGGAGTCAGCGGACTGGGCGAGCTCGAGGAGCTGACATGCCTGGTGAAGTCATTGGTACGTTCGCTGACTGTCAGGGATCGTCAGATGGAGGAAGAAGCCGTTCTTCAGGACCAAAGGTAGCGGACTGTGGATGATAAAATTCATCGGATGGAGTCACAGGTTGCGGAGCTGAGAGAGGAGTATGGGAGCCGGGCTGAACGTGGTGGTGACGACGGCACTTCGGGGAGGACCCCGGGGTGACGGCCAGTCGGGTTAGCCTGCAGGAGGATGATTTGCCGCTGCAGGTGCAGCCGAGGATCACACGAACGCACCATGAACACAGGCTGAATCCTCTCTCTGCCGAGGACGACATCAAGCACTACCTGGCGACGTTCGAGAGGATCGCTACAGTCTGCCGCTAGCGTGAAGAAGAGTGGGCTATCCAGCTACGTAGCTCCTCTGCTTACAGGTAAAGCGCGGAGCGCATATGTACTGATGGATATTGCTGACACGGACGATTATGGAAAACTGAAGGAAGCTATTTTAAATAAATATGAAATAACATCCGGCACATATAGCAGGAGGTTTCGGTCCCTGGACATTTATCAGGACGAAACCCCTCGTGAACTTTACGTACATTTAAAAGACCTGTTTTGTAAATGGGTTAAACCAGAGACCGCAACGGTAAAAGACATTACTGAACTACTGATTTTGGAGCAGTTTCTGCAGATGGTGAACCCGGAACTGGGAATCTGGATGCAAGAGCGGGACCCGAAGACTGCAGAGGACGCTGCTCGTCTGGCGGAGGTTTTTCTGTCAGCCAGGTCTGGGAGCAGGAGAACTACTCTTGGCCGTGACAGCTCTTTCACCATACGGAGTAAGTTTAATGAGGGTGAAAGGGGTGGTCCAGCTCGAAATAGGCTGTATTCCAGGCCCAGTCAGATCACAAATAGCAGATATGATGGTAGCAAAAAGTCACGTGTTGTTGCAAATAAAGATATACGCTGTTATCAGTGTAATAAAATCGGTCACACCCAGTATTCATGTCCTGCCTTAAAGAATGAGAAACCATCACTATTATGTTCAGTTCCTAGACCCACTTTTTCAGCCCCAGTGCACAGTGGAGTGTATAAAACGAAGGTGTTGCTTAATGGTCAGTGTGAAGAGGCCCTGTTAGACCCAGGTTGTTTTCAAACGGTTGTGCTGCCCAGTTTGGTCCCTAGGGATTTGTGGAATGAGTCTGAGATAAATATCAGTTGTGTTCATAGGGATAAGAAACTGTACCCGACCGCTGAGGTTTATTTAACAGTGGGGGGTCAAACTTATCTCCTTCCTGTAGCTCTTGTTCCTGATTTGCCTTATTCTGTTATTCTTGGCAATGACGTTCCAACTTTGTTGGACATCATACAACAGGTTAGAGAGGTACAAACTGAGGGACAGGCAGGTGGCGCTATTGAGCAGAGGCTTGATGCACCTGTTGGAAAAATCTGTAATATGGTGACAACCAGGGCACAGAGGGCACAGAGGGCTGCCAATGGTCTTCAGGAGCTTCCATTTTATGATTCTGAGATAGAGGCAGGCCCTAGTAAACAACCTAAATCTAAGGCTCAGAGGAGAAGAGATAAGGTGTTAGCTTCTGTAAAGAACTTGGGTGAAGAAGCACCACAATTAAGCCAGTCAGTAGAGTTTGACATCCCTCCTGACATAGCTACATTGCAGAAAGCTGACCCAGCACTTAGACCATGGTTTAATAAAGTCTCGGAGATTGAGGGTGTGAAACAGGGTAGAACGGATTGTTTGGCTGAGGCCATGTATGTCATTAAAAAGGGCATTCTGTACCAGCAACAAGGTGGAGTTATGGCCATAGCTTTGCCACAGGACCTCATACCAAAAATTATGGAACTGGGACATGTTATCCCTTGGGCAGGTCATCTAGCATTTCAAAAAACTCTGCAGAGAATTGCTAGAAGGTTTGTGTGGCCGGGAATGTATATCCAGATAAAGGACTTCTGCACATCATGTCCAATATGTCAGATTACATCACCTAGGGGAGTAGCCCGTGCCCAACTGCAACCGTTACCAATCATTGGAACACCTTTTGACAGAATGGGGATGGATGTAGTTGACCCCCTAGAGAGAAGCTCCTCTGGTAATAGATACATTTTGGTAACTTGTGACTATGCTACTCGGTACCCAGAAGCCTTTCCCCTGAAATCTATCAAGGCTAGGCAGGTTGCTAACTGCCTTATCCAGTTGTTTTCAAGGGTAGGCATACCTAGAGAAATTCTGACAGACTGTGGAACAAATTTCTTGTCCAAACTGTTGCAGCAGGTATATAAGCTGTTAGGTATTAAGGGTATTAAGACCACCCCATATCACCCTCAGACTGATGGACTAGTGGAATGATTTAACCAGACTTTAAAAAATATGCTGCGGAAATTTGTTTCTGAAACGGGCTCAGATTGGGACCAATGGGTACCATATTTATTGTTTACTTATCGGGAGGTGCCCCAAGCTTCAACAGGGTTCTCACCTTCTGAACTGCTGTATGGTCGTCAGGTGAGGGACCCACTGGACTTATTAAAGGAGCATTGGGAGAGTCCACCGAGTGATCAGGACAATGTGGTCTCTTATGTCATTAAGATGAGAGAGAAACTGGATCGAATGACTGCTTTGGCTCAGGAGCACATGAGGACGGCGCAGGCCAAACAAAAAACTTGGTATGACAAGAAGGCCAGGAAAAGGGTTTTTCACCCAGGTCAGCAGGTTTTGTTATTGCTGCCCTCGTGTGACAGTAAGCTGTTGGCTCAATGGCAGGGGCCGTATGAAATCTCTAAAAAACTAAGTGCAGTGACATATGAACTATATGTGCCTGACAGGAAGGTAAAACATCAGACCTTCCACATTAACTTATTGAAAGAGTTTCAGCAACCTGGTCATCATCAGCAGCAACCTGTTCTTCAGGAGACACATCAGCTCTTCATTTGTGCGACGGAAGTGGATGAGGAGAAAGAACAGTCTTTTCCCACAAATGTGCAAGAGCCATGTTTATTTCAAGTGTCTCATTTGCAGGTGGATCAGTGGAGAGAGTTAGAGGCATTATTAGATCCAGAATTGTTTCAGGAGAGACCTGGTTTCACCACGTTGGTGCGTCATAAAGTTCATTTGAAAGAGGAAGCTGTTCCACATAGGAAATCTTATAGGATCCCGGAGAGTTTGGTTCCAAAGATGAAGCAGGAAATTGACTTGATGTTGCAGCTGGGAGTGATCGAGGAGTCAGTCAGTGAGTGGTGTAGCCCGATTGTGCTGGTACCCAAAAAGGATGGCTCTTTGAGATGCTGTATCGATTTCAGATATCTCAATTCAGTATCCAAGTTTGAGTCATACCCCGTGCCCCGGATTGATGAATTGTTAGAGAAAGTGGGCAAGGCTAGGTTTATTTCTACTCTGGACCTATGCAAGGGGTGTTGGCAGGTGGCATTGGCACCGGAAACAAAATAATTTACAGCCTTTAAAATGCCTTATGGCAATTTCCAATTTAGGGTCATGCCATTTGGCCTTCAGGGGGCACCTGCAACTTTTCAGCGGCTTATGGACCAAGTTTTAAGAAGGGTATCAAATTTTGCGGCTGCCTATTTGGATGACGTGGTCATCTATAGTCAGACCTGGGAAGAACATTTGGTACACCTTAGGCAGGTCCTTCAGTTGATTAAGAGGGCAAGACTGACAATCAATCCACGCAAATGTGCGTTCGGACAGCAGCAGGTGGAGTACCTGGGACATGTGGTTGGTCAGGGGGTCATTAGACCACGAGTAGGTAAAGTGGATGCCATCCAGACCTACCCTGTGCCCACTACTAAGAAGAAGGTACGATCATTCATGGGAATGGTAGGATGGTATAGTAAGTTCATCCCCCACTTTGCTGAAAGAGCCGCAGTTTTGACTGACCTCACTAAGGCTTCAGCACCAAATAAGGTAAAATGGACAGAGGAGTGTGACAGAGCTTTTGAGGATCTGAAGAGGGTTATTTCTGGGGAGAAGGTTCTCTACAGTCCAGACTTTGTTCGCCCGTTCATTTTACAGACTGACGCTTCAGGAGTTGGCATTGGAGCAGTGCTTCTCCAGAAGGAGAGGGGAGAGAGACACCCAGTACAGTTCTTGAGCTGTAAGTTGTTGGACTGGGAGACAAGATACTCTACGGTGGAAAAGGAATGTCTTGCCATGAAATGGGCAATAGGGTCTCTCAAGTACTATTTACTAGGCCGTCATTTTTTGTTGGAGACAGATCATCGGGCTCTACAGTGGTTGGACAGGATGAATGACATGAACAGTCGTCTCACAGGGTGGTATGTGTCCCTTCAGCCATATAATTTTACTGTTTAGTATGTGGCAGGGAAAACCAACCTAGTGGCAGATAGTCTCTCAAGAGTACATGACTCGTAGAGTACTGTACTCTTGGGAAAAGGGGGGAGGAAATGTGACGATAGAGTGTCACCACTGCTATGATTTATTATATGTGTGACTATATTATTTGTAATATTGTAAATGTTATTATGATCATTTGTAAAAATGCACACATTATTTCTAGGATCTGTCTTTGACTAATTGAAGTGCCTTTTGTGAGATAATTGTTTGGTTAATTATTTGGGTAAACAATTGGTGATTATATAATGCACATACCTTTGCCAACATGCTGAGGGTGTCCGGGCAAAAGACTCTTTGGGGGTTGAACGCCCTTTTAAAGGACACCAGCAGGAAGGAAGCATGTATGGTAAGTTAGAGGGGTGGTTTAGCATTTGTAAATAGGGGTTCGAATTATTTATTGAATTATTTATATGGTTATTTATTCTATGTTATTTATTTACTCTGTATATAGCTGGGGAATTATTTATGTATTTTTAGATATTAGTGGGTGTGTGTAAAGAATGGAAAAATGTTTATTGTCTTACCTGGGACATATGGTATGTCCTAATTGACGTTGATTGTCTCAGTCAGTATATAGCAGGTGTGGTTAATGATAATGGCATTCTTGGTTGATGGTGGATTGTTCATTGTTGATGAAGAGTCGTGTCGGATGTTTGGTGTCATTACTTGTAAGTTTATGAAATAAAATCTGGAAAACTGATTAAAAAGCCTCCTCCCTACTACCACAATGTTACATTTGGTGGCAGCAGTGGTCCATTCCCAGGACGTTGTTACAAGGTGTTTCAGGCACGTCCCACTGGGAGGAGACCCTGGGGCAGACCCAAGACTCGGTGGAGAGACTATGTCTCCCAGCTGGTCTGGGAACGCCTTGGTATCCTCTCTGAAGAGCTGGAGCAGGTGGCTGGGGAGAGGGAAGTCTGGGCTTCTCTGCTTGAACTGCTGCCTCTGCAACCCGGACCTCCGGAAAAGCGGTAGAAGATGGATGGATGGATGGATTGTTCTCAGTCCACCGTGTCTACTGTAGTAATAGCCACTTTCCCTCATGTGTGTTGACGTTCAGCCCTGATTGTCTCCAAGCTGTCTTGTGTCCATACAGTGCATCCAGAAAGTATTCACAGCACTTCACTTTTCCTACATTTTATGTCACAGCCTAATTCCAAAATGGATTAAATTAATTCTTTAATCAAAATTCTACACACAATACCCCGTGATGAGGTGAAAAAAGTTTTTTTTTTTTTTTGAGATTTTAACAGATTTAATAAAAATGAAAAAACAAAAAAACCCCTCAAAAATCACATGTACATAAGTATTCACAGCCGTTGCATTAAGCTCAAAATTGAGCTCTGGTGTATCCTGTTTCCACTGATCATCCTTGAGATGTTTCTACAGCTTAACTGGAGTCCACCTGTAGTAGATTAAGTTGATTGGACATGAGTTGGAAAGACACACACCTGTCTATATAAGGTCCCACAGTTGACAGTGAACGTCAGATCACAAACCAAGCATAAAGTCAAAGGAATTGTCTGTAGACCTCTGAGACAGGCGTGTCTGGAGGCACAAATCTGGGGAAGCGTACAGAAAAATGTCTGCAGCTTTGAAGGTCCCAATGAGCACAGTGGCCTCCATCATCCGTAAATGGAAGAAGTTCAGAACAACCAGGACTCTTCCTAGAGCTGCCCAGCTGTCTAAACTGAGTGATCGGGGAAGAAGGGCTTTAGTCAGGGATGTGACTAAGAACCCCGTGGTCACTCTGTTTAGATTAGATTAGATTATTTGTTTATTTGACAGGGACAGTGCAATAAACATAGACAATTAATCAATGACAATCAATCTGATGTGTTGCACAAAGAGTGTATAGCTATTAGCTAATTTGCAACTCTTGTCCCTGGATGGGCTTTAGAAAGGAGAAACAAGTAAAAAGAAAAAAAGGATAGGAAAAGATAAAAAGATGAAAACAGAATAAACAATAACCACATACATCAATGCAAAAAAGATTGTAAATACATTATAAGTACACAATTATAAAGATTATAAAGATTATAAATACACAATATAACAACCTGACTCACATTTGCCTATTTCAGGCCCCCCTCCCTTGGTCACTCACTATAAACAAACACATTCATTCCTTCCCTTCATTCACTCTCACCCTGCAGACAATCATTTCATACATTGGTACATTCTTGTTTATTTTTCAGTCAGTTTTTAACCTTTTTAGTGAATGTTTTAAAGTCCGTTATTATTTTAATTTCATTTGGCATTGTGTTCCAGATGTGACTGCCCTTTATAGAGAAAGCTGTTTGTCCAAATGTGGTTCTGCGGTGGAATATTTTACAGTTATTGTTAACAGAACTCCTGGTGGCTCTGCTGCTGTCCTGTCTTTGGATGAAACCAGCAAGTGGCTCGGGTGCTGATTTATGGAAACATCTGAAAGTTAATTTCAGAAAACAGAGGTCAATGAAACTCTCAAAACTCAATAGGTTGTATTTTTTTTAAAATATTACAGTGATGCCACCTAATGGGCTTTTTGTCCAAGATTTTTAGAGTTTGATTATATAATGAACCTATATGTCTTATTGTGGAAGGGGCTGCTTGAGCCCAGACTGTCAAACAGTATGATATATGAGAAAAAACCATAGAATGCATATACAGTACAGCTGCTTCGTATGGTATGTAATATCTAATTAATTTAAAGCAGTTCAGATTTTTTTTTTACTGTTTTTGAAATTTTCTTTATATAAAGATTAAATTTGAGTTGAGGATCTAGTACAATGCCAAGGTATTTGGATTCTGTAACTAAACTGATGTCTTGATCATGCATATTAACTTTAAAACATTGCAGGTTACATTTTTTGATTGAAAAGCACATTGAAACTGTTTTCTGAAGGTTCAGCAATAGATGGTTCTGGAGGAGCCACTCTTGGACATCAACCATACTTGTAGACAGTACATCTGCATCCTGTGCTGGAGTCTTGGCAGCTGTGTAAATAACTGCATCATCTGCATAAAGTTGGCATGTTGCAGCTGAGCAGTGTAGCGGCAAGTCATTAATAAAAATGCTGAAAAGTAAAGGACCAAGAATGGACCCTTGTGGGATACCCATGCGGTTGTTTAAAAATGAGGATTTATCCTGGTGAACTTTTACACACTGTTCTCTATTCTGGAGATAAGATGCAAACCATTCTAATGTATCTGGAGAGAAGTTAAAAGATACCATTTTGGATAAAAGCAAACTGTGGTTTACAGTATCAAAAGCCTTTTTGAGATCTAGAAAAACAGCTCCTACCACATTACCCCTGTCCAAGGACTGTTTGACATTTTCAATAAGGCAACAATTTGCTGTTTCTGTTGAGTATCCTGGTCTAAAACCAAACTGATGTGGATGAAGAAGTTGACTGTCTTGTAAATAGTCTATCAGCTGTGTAGTTACAACTTTTTCAAGAACCTTAGACAGGACTGGTAAAATAGAGATTGGGCGGTAATTGCATATATCGTCTTTACTGCCTGATTTATGAACTGGTATGACGACAGCTTTTTTCCAACCAGATGGAAATGTACTAGACCTAATGGAGAGATTAATGAGATGAGTCAGTGGTTTGATTAATATTTTGCTGTGCGTTTTGAGAAAGGAAGTGCTCATATTGTAGATATCATTAGTTTTTGAGTTTGACAGTGTTTTAGCAATACCAGCAATTAACTCCTCATTTACCTCATCGATGTGAAAAGAATCTGTAGAGAGTATTGATTTTGTGTTGTTGAGCACATTTGGCAGCACAAAGTTTTTTGTTAAGTCTTCCACAGAGTCCACAAAATATGAATTAAATTCATTTGCCAATGTAGCCTTGTCACTGATGGTCTTGCCATTGATTCTAAGTTCCTTTACCCCCTTCTGAACATTTTTTTTATTTGTTAAGTTATTTAAATGCCTCCATAGGGAACTGTTGTTACCCTTTGCATGATCTATCAGTTTATTGTAATAAGATACTTTTGATTTTCGCAGCTCTTGTACCACTTTATTTCTTAAACTTTTGTACACAAGTTGATCATTTTGTAGTTTAGAGGTTAATGATGTTTTCAATGCAGAGTCTCGCCTCTTCATAAGTTTTCTTATTTCATTATTTAACCATGGTAGGTTAATCTTCTGTTGTTTACTTTTAATTTGCTTTGTAAATTTTTCTATGGACTTTGTAATTGTTGCAGTTATAAAATTACAACAATCATCTACTTCATATATTGACATGAGCTGCTCCCAATTTTGATTCTCTAAGTAATGTTCAAACTCCTCATTTTTTGATTTGGGAATAATAAAATTTGATTTGTCAATATCGACTCCCCCAAAATACTGTAGTCGCTTTTTAGTAAGTTTTCTGACAGCAAGAACCATGTTATGATCTGAGAGACCAGTTACAAGATTATAGGTTCTGGTTATTCGTTCTGGTTTATTAGCAAATACCATGTCAATAAGTGTTCTAGATTGTTTGGTTGTCCTGGTGGGTCCTTTGATCATTTGTTGGTAATTAAAGTTAAGTCATGAGGCTTTTCAGTTTCTGTTTGTCCTTTTTATCAGACCAGTTGATATTAAACTGGTTTGTCTGCTCCTCTCAAGTTGTTTAACCAGATCACTTAATTCATTATAAAAAGAAGAATTATGTGAGGGTGGGTTGTACAATACTGCAATGTTGAAATTCATTACTGGTGAGAGACATACATTAACAGCTAAACATTCAAGTGAAGCATTCAAATCAACCAAATGACATTTAAATTTCTCTTTGATGTAAATTAAAACACCTCCTCCCCTCCCTGCCTGCCTGTCTTTTCTAAAACACTGATAACCCACAATGTCGATCATATTAGTGTCTATGTTCCTGTGTAGCCAGCTTTCTGAGAGACAAAGATAGTCCAGATTTGAGTCAGACAGCAACACCGAAATCTCATCTCTTTTGGGGATTATGCTCCGTATGTTTAAATGTCCGCTGAGGACCGCCTTTGGTTTAGCCTTTGTGTCCCAAAGAACTCGTGCATGATCAACAGTTTGGAAAAATAGATGTTGTTTTTGCTTATGTACAGCTCGGTTTTCGGATCTCGCCTCATTTGCATTTTGTTTAACCCCTCCTGTTTCCAAAAGTTTGGACGTAGCGCAGCTGTCAGAGCTCCAGCGTTCCTCTGTGGAGAGAGGAGAACCTTCCAGAAAGACAACCATCTCTGCAGCAATCCACCAATCATGTCTGTATGGTAGAGTGGCCAGACGGAAGCCATTCCTTAGTAAAATGCACATGGCAGCCCACCTGGAGTTTGCCAAAAGGTACCTGAAGGACTCTCAGACCATGAGAAACAAAATTCTTTGGTCTGATGAGACAAAGATTGAACTCTTTGGTGTAAACGCCAGGTGTCACGTTTGGGGGAAACCAGGCATTGCTCATCACCAGGCCAATACCATCCCTACAGTGAAGCATTTCAGTGGAAGGAACTGGGAAACTAGTCAGGATAGAGGGAAAGATGAATGCAGCAATGTACAGAGGCATCCTAGATGAAAACCTGCTCCAGAGCGCTTTTGACCTCTGGCTGGGGTGACAGTTCATCTTTCAGCAGGACAACGACCCTAAGCACACAGCCAAGATATCAAAGGAGTGGCTTCAGGACAGCTCTGTGAATGTCCTTGAGTGGCCCAGCCAGAACCCAGACTTGAATCCAATTGAACATCTCTGGAGAGATCTGAAAATGGCTGTGCACCAACGCTTCCCATCCAACCTGATAGAGCTTGAGAGGTGCTGCAAAGAGGAATAGGTGAAACTGCCCAAAGATAGGTGTGCCAAGTGTCATGTACTGGGCCCAAGAGGGACAGGGAAACAGACCTAGGTGCTGAATATGTTTGAACATTTATTAAATGAAAGAACATAACAGTCCGAAAGGTTCAGATGAGAAAAAAATATAACAAGTAGAACTTACAAGTGACAGCCTCGGAGTGGTGAGTGCTCGGAGGCTGAGAGTACATGAAAGATCACCAGAAGACACAGCAATAATGCCGCAAAGCCACAGTGAGATGGCAGAGTTTAAATACAAGTACGGATGATTACATAAGTGAGCACCGGTGTGGACTCTCATGAGATGATAACAGAAAACACAATTGGAATCAGCTGGATAGGTGAGGGGGGAAGCGGCTGGATTGACAACCTGACAGGCGACGCCCCCCCCCCCCTTCCCCCGCCGGCAGAGCACAAACCCAGAAATCTCCTGACAGCTGTCAACCCAGAGAAAAACACCATAAAATACATATAAAGAATAAACATAATCTCTGCAGAATGATAACAAATCGATATGAAACAAAACTGAGCCTAAACACAGCCACAAATATATATATATATATATATATATGTGTGTATATATATATATATATATATATATATATATATATATATATATATATATATATATATATATATATATATATATATATGTATATATATATACAAAGAAAGAGGCACGAGACTGTCTGGCAGAAAATTCAGACTCAGTTCATGACACCAAGGTTAAGATAAGATAAGATAAGATGAGATAAGATAAGCCTTCATTAGTCCCACAATAGGGAAATTCCAGGATTGCAACAGCACAGGGACAGCAACACTCAGAGCAATAATTTAGAAGATAAGAAAATAAGAGCAGTGAATATACATATGCCCACATAAATATATAACTATATACAGTATACACAGTGCGGAGCATTGTAGCTAGATGGAATAAACAGCATAACCGTCTACTTAGTTATCCTACATAGTATGAATATGTACCCATACATACTGTCACCCTCCGTAGCGACTGATATTGTCCTAGTTGTATACTGGAGGGGACCATTGTGCAAGTCTGTTGCATCTTTTGCATTCAATACTATTAGGTCGTCGCGTTTGTTTTTTGTTTTTTTTTTATCTCTGAGAGCAGCCCTGCTTAGGTTGTACAGTCTGACAACCGTAGGTAGGAAGGACCTGCGAAACCTCTCGGTCGCGCACCTAGGATGATGTAGTCTGCTGCTAAATGAGCTCCTCAGTGCGTTCAGTATGTCCTGCACAGGGTGGGACTCAAACTCCAGCAGAGATGACAGTTTAGCCACCATCCTTCTCTCTCCTCTCTTCTCCACTGGGTCAAGGCGTTTCCCCAGGACAGAGCTAGCTTTCTTTATCAGTTTGTTTAGTCTCTTCCTATCGGCTGCTGTAACGCCACTGCCCCAGCAGACCACTCCAAAAGTGATGGCTGATGCCACCACCGTGTCATAGAATGTCTTCAGCAGCGCCCCTTGTACACCAAAAGACCTGAGCCTCCTCAGTAGGAACAGCCTGTGCTGTCCCTTCTTATAGAGTGCGTCGGTATTGTGTGACCAGTCTAGTTTATTATTCAGATGAACACCCAGGTACTTGTAGGATGTCACCATCTCAATGTCTGTTCCCTGTATGTTTACTGGTGCTGTGAGGGGTTGTTCTTGCCTGCGGCAGTCTACCACCAGCTCCTTAGTTTTCCTCGCGTTGATCTGGAGGCAGTTCCGATGGCACCAGTCCTGGTTGAGTCCTCTGTACTCAGCTTCATCTCCATTGGAGATGAGGCCAACGATGGCAGAGTCGTCAGAGAACTTCTGTAGATGGCAGTGTGTTGTGTTGTGTGAGAAGTCCGCAGTATAAAGGGTGAACAGGAAGGGAGCCAAAACCGTTCCCTGGGGTACCCCATGCTGCCGATGATCGTGTCGGACACACAATCCTGGGTTCTCACAAACTGTGGCTGGTTAGTGAGGTAGTCCAGGATCCATGACAGGTGCTGGTCCACCCCTGCGCACAGCAGCTTGTCCCTCAGGATCATCGGTTGAATGGTGTTGAAAGCACTTGACACGTCAAAGAACATGATCCTCACCGCATTCCCAGGCTTCTCCAGGTGGTACAGAGAATGGTGAAGGAGGAAGATCACTGCATCCTCCACCCTGATGCCATGCTGGTAGGCGAACTGGAGTGGATCCATCACTGGTCCCACCAGGGGGCTGAGGTGAGCAAGGAGCAGTCTCTTCAGGTTGTGACATCATATTCAAAAAAACTTGAGGTTGTAATTGTTGCCAAAGGTGCATCAACAAAGTATTGAGCAAAGGCTGTTAATACGTATGCACATGTGATTTCTTAGTTTTTTATTTTAATAATTTTGCAAAAATCTAAAAAAAAAACATGTTTCATGTTGTCATAGGGTATTGTGTTTAGAATTTTGACAAAAAAATGAATTTATTCCATTTTGAAATAAGGCTGTGTAGAAATGTTGAAGATACACAGGAATTCACGTGAGGTTCAGAGTACGAGCTTTATTTTTAGCCTCACTCAAGAGGCGTGCCACCAGCTCTCACAAGCTGTAGCCAGAATACCCCGAGATGCCCAGCGGCACACATACATATTCCACAATGAACAACTGAGATCTTAAGGAGTGGCTAAGTGCTGTCAGCCACTTTCTTTCTACATATTCTACAGGCTGTAACATAACAAATTGTGGAAAAAAGTGAAGCGCTGTGAAGATTTTCCGGATGCACTGTAATATTTAGGGTTTTATGATCATATCATTGGTTTCGACAAAAGACAAACTCCTGGTCCAGCAGAGATTTTTGTAAACATCTTGCAACAGGACAGACCCAAACCTAAATGAACAATCTAGTCTTCAGATTGGGTATATTTCCATTGCAAAGCTTATTCAGGAAACCCAGGGAACTTTAGTGCTGCATTAAACAAGCAAATTATCTAACTTTGCGTGAGAATAGCTTTTCATCTTGTAAGGTTGGATGTCCACGCTCACCGATGACCCAAGGAAAGCATAACGATGGGGACCGATCTTCTTCTTCTTCTCATGATAGCTGCAGTAAGTGAGTATTGGACTTCATATCTCAGATAACATTATCATTTAACTTCCCAGGATTAAAGCTTTCAAAAACAAGAAGCACAGTTAAATGCAGTGCTATCTATCATGCTCTGTTATCTCAAATGATAACCTAGATAATGCTGCATTCACTTTTTACATTTTGACTGTTTATATTTAAATGAAAATTTATTTTCCTAGTTTATTCACATCTTTCTTTTCGTTGGCTTTTCAAAGGCATTTTTTTGAAAAATGGGTTTATATTAAACCTGACTGTATGTCACTGTAGGACTGTGTGTCACCCCTTTAAAGGGGAAAGGGCAGTTCCATTTTGTGTATGACCCGAAGAATTGGGAAAAAACACAGCAATACTGCAAAGAAAACTACACCGACCTGGCAACTATCAATGACATGGAGGAAGTGGAGATCCTGAGGAATTTGGCTAATATGAGTCGACTGCAATACCCACACGAACACAGTGAAGTAAGTACCTTCAATTTTCTACTTCTTTGCTTTTGGGTGTTTTTTTGGTTGTTGTTGTTTGTTTTTTTTTCTGATCATTTGCAGACTCACTGGCCCTGATTGAAGACAAATGCATAAAAAATCAGTGGACAGTACTGATCCTAGAACCAGGTCCACATGAACTTGTTCATATCTGGTGAATCTCACTGTACAGTCAATCATTAGTTAATAAATCTGACATCGGGAAATAACCTTCATCTAAATACTACCTTTCTGTATTATGCGTCCTCACCTCCAGTATTTCTAACACAGCTGAAGGCCAGGCAACAAAAAAGAGAAGCTTCTTCAAAGTGGAAGTTTTTATTATTATAAGACAATTAAAAACTACTAAAGTTTTGTTGTTTGGCAGCCTCAGAAGTGACATCAAAGTCAGAACAGCCATGTCTGGAATGAAATACAGTGGGGCATAAAAGTATTTAGTCAGCCACCAATTGTGCAAGTTCTCCCACTTAAAAGATGAGAGAGGTCTCCAATTTTCATCATAGGTATACCTCAACTATGAGAGACAAAATGAGAAAAAAAAATCCAGAAAATCACATTGAAGGATTTTTAATGAATTAATTGGTAAATTCCTCAGTAAAATAAGTATTTGGTCACCTACAAACAGGCAAGATTTCTGGCTCTCACAGACCTGTAACTTCTTCTTTAAGAGGCTCCTCTGTCCTCCACTCGTTACCTGTATTAATGGCACCTGTTTGAACTCGTTATCAGTATAAAAGACACCTGTCCACAACCTCAAACAGTCAGACTCCAAACTCCACTATGGCCAAGACCAAAGAGCTGTCAAAGGACACCAGAAACAAAATTGTAGACCTGCACCAGGCTGGGAAGACTGAATCTGCAATAGGTAAGCAGCTTGGTGTGAAGAAATCAACTGTGGGAGCAATTATTAGAAAATGGAAGACATATAAGACCACTGATAATCTCCCTCGATCTGGGGCTCCACGCAAGATCTCACCCTGTAGGGTCAAAATGATCACGAGAACGGTGAGCAAAAATCCCAGAACCACACGGGGGGACCTAGTGAATGACCTGCAGAGAGCTGGGACCAAAGTAACAAAGGCTAACTGTTATGACCTGGACGCCGGTTCTGATCGCGCTCGGGCTAAAGTTCTTCTCGCTGCCAGCCTTGACAGCTGCGGGCTGTATTCTGGCCTCACCGGGCTCTTATTGTGAAAGTGCTCGGTGGGCCTTCCGCTTGTCAACGGCCGGTCAGCTGATTGTCATTACCGTCGTTAGTGCTTCGCCCTTTTAAGCCCGGCACTGGCGACGGTAGGACGCAGGAGTATTAGTCGACATTGGTCAACGTTACGTCTGAGTGGCTTCGTCCTGCCAAGCCCTGGGTCTGCGCCTCGTCATACCTGTGAGTGCCACAGACCTTCATGTCAGGTCTGTCATCTTAGTTATGTCACAGTTAGCTCGCAGCGGCTGGGTTAGCCCTACGAGCCCAAGTCTCGTCATGTGTGTGTTTTGCCCTAAGGGGTTCATAGTTGTGTTTTGTCACGTCAGGAAATAAATTAACATCTTAGCCAAACTCTCTGGTGAACTCTGTGGCGTCTCTTGGTGATCCGCGAGGATCACCACATGACAGTATACTCCTGCCAGGTCACCCAAACGGGGGCGCCACATTGAGACGCCGTTTCACCGGGAGTTTGTGCCTTTATTGGACTGTTGTTTCTTCTCGTTTGGGTGTCAACGTCTGGAGAATGCCGTCTTCCAGGGGCCGCGGTTGGCGTCTGGACCAGGAGCTAGCGAGCGTATTGGAATACGCCGATGGGGCACTCCTCGCCACTACGTTTGACGACACCTCCAGTTACATGCGTTGGCATCTGGGCGTCGCTGAGGAGTACCTGGACAGCCTTCCCCTCGATTACGACGATCATCCGGAGGTGATATCGAGGTGGGAGGAACTCGCCGCTCAGCGCGAGGTTCTTCGTGGGCTGGAGGAGGAAGAGAGCGGGAAGCAGAGGAGGAGGCATCCTCGCTCCCCGCGTTGGTGTCCCGTTCCCGTCCCGGAGCAGGTCCAGGAGTACGCGCCGTCTGGGGGCCGACGAGGACGTCGACGTAACGGCGCGGGCAACCCTCAGCGGAATCCCCGGCTGGACTCGCTACCGGCGTATCCCGTCAGCGAATCTTCGAGAGCGGCCCCACCTCGTTTTCCTAGGGGGTCCTCTGTCGCCATCCAGCAGGGAGAAGGAGGAACGACGTCCCCCACAGCAGGAACTATCTCTGCCCCAGGAGGAAGGCAAGTGATTGTTTGTTTGTCACATCTTAATAATGATCTGCCTTGTCTGACTCCTGGGGGCGGAGTTCGGGGTTCGCAGCCCCCCGAGCTCCCTTCACCTGCTGTGGATAAAATTATTAAACCTACTGCCTCTGTGTTCTCCCCCGTTGAGCGGTCCGCGACGCCAGGCCAGCGTCGCCGGACAAAGAGGGCCCCTGCAGTGCTGGATAGCCTGCATCCGGCCCTGCAGTCACGTCTTGGACGGAGGAGAGGAGCGGACTGCGGCCCGGAGCCTGAGCTGACAAAGAAGCGTCCCCGGGTCTCCTCGCCGGAGCGGTCCGAACCAGTGGGTCAAGGGTTCCCTGCCTCCACGCCATACAGGTCGTCGGCGTGGACGACAGCGTGGGAGGAACCTGAGGCTGCTGACTACATCGTGCCAGCTGCGGAGCCCGACGCAGCTGAGTCCAAGTCAGCTGACGAGAGTCGCCCTGAACCCGGATCGTCGGAGTCCTGGGTGGCAACGGAACCCGAGTGCAGGCAAGTGCTCCCTCTTATGTCTCTGTCCTCTTTTGTTGAGCATTTTTGCCTGCCTCTCGGGGAGACGAGTGAGGAGCAGCCGTCAGCTGCGCCCGAGCTCGTCTTGCTGGGTTCCGTTGCTACCGGTGATACTGATCCTGGTTTTCCTGTCCCCGAGCTTTCTTTTAGTGTCGCCGGCAGGGAACGGGTCGGAGTCACCGAGGTGGAGGTCCCAGGTTTGGGGGTGGAGTTCGTCAGCGGAGCTGCACCGGAGGCCCAATCGGGTCCCACCGCAGGGGCGGGTTCAGCCCAATCGGGGTCCGACGTGGGTTCGTCGGAGGCCCAATCGGGGTACACCGCGGGTGCGGCTCTGGCCCAATCGGGGCCCAACGTGGGTGCAGCTGGGACCCAATCTGGGTCCAGCGGTGATGCAGCACGGAGCGGATTCTTGGCTCGCCCTGCTCATCGACCCCCTCGGAATCATCACCCCTTTTCATCATCGCCGGGGGCCATAGGGGTCCCTGTTTGCTCGCCCCGGTTCTCCCAAGTTTTGTTCTCGTCAGGGAGGCCGCTGCGGGTTGTTGATGCCCTGTACTGGTGGCTGAGGGACACGGGTCGGCCGCCGGAGGGACTGTTTCACCGGTTCGGCGCCTCGGTTCGGCCACCTGAACTGTTATGTGTGCCATGGGGCTACCTAGTTCGACCACCAGAGAAGCGGACGTGCGGGACTTTGGACTCTGGCGAGCCGCCTGGTCCGCCTCCGTCGACCATCGGTCGACATAAACTGTCGGGGGGTGGTAGTGGTCCCTGGGTGTGTCTCTGTATTTGTGCTTTTTTTTTTTCTTCCTCGTCCTGGTTATGTTGTATCTAGTGCTCATGCCTTTGTTTTGAAAGCCAGTCCAGTCATAGTCATGTTATGTCAAAGCAATTTTTGATTGTCTCTTTTGTTTTTGAAAGCCACAGTGTAGTCATAGTAAAGTTATGTTAAGCAATTTTAGATTGCTTCATGTGTGTTTGCAGTTGCCCTGCTGGTTTATGTATAGTCTGGGTAGAGCGTGTAGTGCTCTGGGTTTTTTTTTTTTTTGTTTCATGTATAGTTTGGTTTGAGCGAGTAATGCTCTGTTTTTGTTTCATTGTCTGGTATGAGCGGGTAATGCTCTGTTTTTGTTTCATTGTCTGGTATGAGCGGGTAATGTTCTGTTTTTTGTTTTTTCTTGTTAGGTCTGGTATGAGCAGGTAATGTATGCTGCCCCCATGTATCAAGTTAAGAGTTCCCATTACAGCATTTCATGTAAGGGAGTTTGGCTCCCTCTAGTGGTGTAGGGAAAGCATCGTTTTGAACTGAACACAAAGTATTGCACATGCGCAGTAATGATACAACCAGAGGACGGAGCAGAACGCCACTCATTGTACGAGCGCTGTTGATGTTAATTATCGGCGCCTTGGACATCATTAGTCTGTGAGTATGTGCACGGTTTGACAGTGTTAACAGCTACAATGAGAACTGCATGGTTGCATTGGTGTATTTTAAGCGATCTGACTAGTCTGTTGCCATCATTGTTACCAAGCTAAGCTAGAGCTAACGCTAATATGTGCTAAGCTAAATACGGTGACCATATCATTGACGGCGTGTATATGCTTACTTTGTTGCAGTTTTACACGGATGTAGGAACAAATGTAAACGGATTTAAAACCCTAAAGACGAGTGTACATCACGTTGAGTTCCTTGTGGGGCAGCTTCAATAGACGAGATAAAAGGAAACATCTTGTCATCATTGAGGCCTACACCACACGTGTTAGCTAGCTGTCCACTAGTCGAACACTGGGAGACTTGATAGGAGGGCAGTAAAGTAAAAAGACTAACAGTGCGGCGGGCCCGATAAACAACAACAACAAACGGCAAATGAGCCTCAGAGCAGGAGAGCAGCACCAGCCAAATCCTCAACTCAGAAGTGGAGTTATGGAGACGGGACACACAGCTCCCTTGGCTACAGCTGCACGAGCTAGCTCATTATGCTCACGTAGCTTCAAGTCAAGCAAGGCTTCTTCAGCTACCTCCTCAGCCATAAGAGCTAGAGCCAAAGCAGATGCTGCACGAGCTGAATTAGCTTATTCAGAGAAAGAAGCAGCCCTCATCACACAGAAAGCTAATCTTGAAGCACAGAAAGCTAATCTTGAAGCACAAATGCACATTTTGAACCATCAGAAGGCTGTTGCAGCTGCAGAAGCTGAAGCTGCGGCCTATGAAGAAGCAGAGGAATGTGCAAGAAGTGAATTCAGCCAAGCATTAATGGACTTGCCAGTTGGCTCAGCACAACACACATCTGAGTATGTACAGAAGCACCTTAATATGCGCTTTGAGGAAACTCCATTTAAAACTGATCCAGCCACCCCCTCTAAGATCCAGTGTGAACAGTTTGAAATGGCCACAAATGTACCATTCATCTCATCTAATGCTGTAGATGGTAAGAGCAGGGTCAGCGCCAACATGAAGGAGGAGCATGGAGCTGCAGAGACAATTAGTCCCCCGACGTTACGACCCTATTATGCCCCCGCAACACATTATGCCGAAGCACAAAGCATTCAGGATCTGACCAAATATCTCACACGCCGGGAGATGTTGAGCACGGGACTCCTACAGTTTGATGACCTCCCAGAGAATTATTGGGCATGGAAAGCATCCTTCCAGAACGCCATACAAGACCCCAGCCTCTCACACCATGAGCAATTGGATCTGATGATAAAATGGCTCGGCACAGAATCAGCAGAGCAAGCAAAGAGGATCCGCTCTGCACATGTCTTTAACCCAAAAGCAGCCCTCAACTTAGTCTGGGAAAGGCTAGAAGAGTGTTATGGGTCACCCGAAGCGATAGAAAATGCACTGCTAAAAAAGCTTGATGATTTTCCCAAAATCAGCAAAAAAGATGCACTCAAGCTGAGAGAACTTGGTGACGTTCTACAGGAGCTCGAATGTGCAAAGGATGGCGGATACCTACCTGGGCTCGCATACCTGGACACAGCCCGTGGAGTGAATCCTGTTCTTGAGAAACTGCCCTACAGCCTACAGGAGAAGTGGATTGCAGCAGGCGCCAAATACAAAGAAACACACAAAGTCGCCTTTCCTCCTTTCAGCTTTTTTTCCAGCTACGTCAGACGACAAGCCAAAATAAGAAACGACCCAAGTTTCAGTTTCTCTCCACCGACCCACATGAACACCAGAGTTGAAAAGGCCCCTAAGTTCGCCAGTGAGCACCTCATCAGTGTCCACAAAACAGACATCCCACCAGCTTCACCAGCAGCTACAGGTAACCACACACGTGAAACAACAGAAAGCCCAGATAAACAATGTCCCATACACAGAAGGCCACACCCATTAAAGAAATGTAAAACATTTAGAGCAAAACCAATAGAAGAACGCAAACTGTTCTTGAGAGAGAATTACATCTGCTTTAAGTGTTGTGGGTCCACTCAGCATCTGGCAAAAGACTGTAGGCAGTTAATCCAGTGCTCTGACTGTGGTAGTGATAGACATGTAACAGCACTACATCCTGACCCCTCTCCTCCTCCCATGGAGCCTCAGGAAGCTGAGACAGATCATGGCGGGGAGCACCATGATTACGAGGGCACACTAGTCACGTCTAGATGCACAGAAGTTTGCGGTAATGCAGAAAACCCACGATCCTGCTCAAAAATTAGCTCTGTGTTAGTTTATCCTGCAGGACACAGAGAAGAAGCCCAGAAAATGTATGCAGTGCTCGATGAACAAAGCAACAGATCACTCGCTAAATCAGAGTTTTTCCAGCTGTTCAACATTAGAGCACCTTCCGACCCTTACACACTGAAAACGTGCTCAGGGGCTACTACGGTTTGGGGGCGGAGAGCTCCAAACTTCATGATAGAATCAATGGATGGAAAAGTACAGCTCCAGCTTCCAAACTTGATCGAGTGTGACGTGATCCCCGATGACAGGAGGGAGATTCCATCTTCAAAGGACGCACTTGTGCATCCCCACCTGAGAAAAGTCGCAGACAAGATTCCACCTGTAGATGAACATGCTCCCATCCTCCTACTGCTGGGAAGAGACATCCTACAGGTACACAAGGTGAGGGAACAAATAAATGGGCCCCACAGTACTCCCTATTCACAGCGCTTGGACTTGGGATGGGTTATTGTGGGAGAAACGTGTTCAGGGGCAACACAAAAGCCTTCGACTGTTAACGTGCTAAAGACACAAGTGCTCTACAATGGTCGTGCATCATCCCTCAGCCCATGCCCAAACACATTTCTTGTCAAAGAGGTTTCAGGTTGCTCCACCTCACGCCCCAACAGCATACTACCATATGCCTTGCAGGGTGAGAGAGACTCAGACCACTTAGGAAACACAGTCTTTGATAAACCAAAGGACGACGATAAACCAGCGCTGTCAATAGAAGATCAAGTTTTTATTGACATCATGAACAAAGAAGTAAGAGACTACAGAAAGAAAGTGCATGTGTTCGGCAATAGCCCTTCTCCAGCCGTGGCTGTTTACCGCATGAGACGTGCTGCAGCTGAAGGTGAGAAAGAGCATGGCCACGACATAACACAGTTCATAATGAGACAATTCTATGTAGATGATGGATTAGCCTCCACAGCCACACCAGAAGAAGCTGTTGACATCCTGACAAACGCACAAAAGATGTTAGCACAATCCAACCACAAACAAGAGTATGTTGTGACTCTTCAGAGCCGAAGAAAATGGACTGATGAGAAACCGAACATCAATGTTGGAGATGTCGTTTTGCTCAAGGATGGGCAAGCATACAGAAATGACTGGCCCATGGGGCAGATTGTGAAGACATTTCACGGAAGGGACAATAAAGTACGAAAAGTGGAGGTGAAGATAATAAGAGATGGGACTGTTAAAGTGTTTCTGAGACCAATTACAGAAATGGTTTTACTGATAGCAGAAAGGGAATAATAGATAACGATATTTATTAACATTGTTATGCACTGTTGTTTGAAATGTTGTAAGGCTAAATAGTGGTACAATGTTATTGCACCAGACGGGGAGTATGCTGCCTCCATGTATCAAGTTAAGAGTTCCCATTACAGCATTTCATGTAAGGGAGTTTGGCTCCCTCTAGTGGTGTAGGGAAAGCATCGTTTTGAACTGAGACACAAAGTATTGCACATGCGCAGTAATGATACAACCAGAGGACGGAGCAGAACGCCACTCATTGTACGAGCGCTGTTGATGTTAATTATCGGCGCCTTGGACATCATTAGTCTGTGAGTATGTGCACGGTTTGACAGTGTTAACAGCTACAATGAGAACTGCATGGTTGCATTGGTGTATTTTAAGCGATCTGACTAGTCTGTTGCCATCATTGTTACCAAGCTAAGCTAGAGCTAACGCTAATATGTGCTAAGCTAAATACGGTGACCATATCATTGACGGCGTGTATATGCTTACTTTGTTGCAGTTTTACACGGATGTAGGAACAAATGTAAACGGATGTAAAACCCTAAAGACGAGTGTACATCACGTTGAGTTCCTTGTGGGACAGCTTCAATAAACGAGATAAAAGGCAACATCTTGTCATCATTGAGGCCTACACCACACGTGTTAGCTAGCTGTCTACTAGTCGAACACTGGGAGACTCGATAGGAGGGCAGTAAATAATGTGTTCTTGTATTTAGTTTATCTGAACCTGTAGTTCTGGTTGTTGTTTTCCTTTGTGCATTTTTTCTTGTGTCTTGTCATTGTCTTGTATGGTTTTTTTGTCTGGTCATTGTCTTGTATGTTTTTTTTGTCTGGTCATTGTCTTGTATGTTTTTTTGTCTTGTTCATGGGTTGGTTTCTCTCCCTCCACACCTGTCCCCCAACCTCCCACCCTGGGGGGGGCGGGGGGGCAGGGTGGTTCCTTGGGGTGTTCGGAGTCCGCCCGTGGAGGGGGGGATACTGTTATGACCCGAGTGCCGGTTCTGATCGCGCTCGGGCTAAAGTTCTTCTCGCTGCCGGCCTTGACAGCTGCGGGCTGTATTCTGGCCTCACCGGGCTCTTATTGTGAAAGTGCTCGGTGGGGCTTCCGCCTGTCAATGGCCGGTCAGCTGATTGTCATTACCGTCGTTAGTGCTTCGCCCTTTTAAGCCCGGCACTGGCGACGGTAGGACGAAGGAGTATTAGTCGACATTGGTCAACGTTACGTCTGAGTGGCTTCGTCCTGCTAAGCCCTGGGTCTGCGCCTCGTCATACCTGTGAGTGCCGCAGACCTTCATGTCAGGTCTGTCATCTTAGTTATGTCACAGTTAGCTCGTAGCGGCTGGGTTAGCCCTACGAGCCCAAGTCTCGTCATGTGTGTGTTTTGCCCTAAGGGGTTCATAGTTGTGTTTTGTCACGTCAGGAAATAAATTAACATCTTAGCCAAACTCTCTGGTGAACTCTGTGGCGTCTCTTGGTGATCCGCGAGGATCACCACATGACACTACCATCAGTAACACACTACGCCGCCAGGGACTCAAATCCTGCAGTGCCTGACGTGTCCCCCTGCTTAAGCCAGTACACGTCAAGGCCCGTCTGAAGTTTGCTAGAGAGCATTTGGATGATCCAGAAGAGGATTGGGAGAATGTCATATCGTCAGATGAAACCAAAATAGAACTTTTTGGTAAAAACTCAACTTGTCGTGTTTGGAGGAGAAAGAACACCATACCTACTGTGAAGCATGGGGGTAGAAACATCATGGTTTTGGGCTGTTTTTCTGCAAAGGGACAAGGACGACTGATCCTTGTAAAGGAAAGAATGAATGGGGCCATGTATTTTGAGTGAAAACCTCCTTCCATCAGCAAGGGCATTGAAGATGAAACGTGGCTGGGTCTTTCAGCATGACAATAATCCCAAACACACCACCCGGGCAACGAAGCAGTGGCTTCGTAAGAAGCATTTCAAGGTCCTGGAGTGGCCTAGCCAGTCTCCAGAGCTCAACCCCATAGAAAATCTTTGGAGGGAGTTGAAAGTCCGTGTTGCCCAGCAACAGCCCCAATACATCACTGCTCTAGAGGAGATCTGCATGGAGGAATGGGCCAAAATGCCAGCAACAGTGTGTGAAAACCTTGTGAAGACTTACAGTAAACGTTTGACCTCTGTCATTACCAACAAAGGGTATATAACAAAGTATTGAGATGAACTTTTGTTATTGACCAAATACTTATTTTACTGAGGAATTTACTAATTAATTCATTAAAAATCCTTCAATGTGATTTTCTGGATTTTTTTTTCTCATTTTGTCTCTCATAGTTGAGGTATACCTATGATGAAAATTGGAGACCTCTCTCATCTTTTAAGTGGGAGAACTTGCACAATTGGTGGCTGACTAAATACTTTTTTACCCCTCTGTAACAGCTGCAGCTTTGGTGTGGTCACCTGAACTGCAGATCAGGGTTATACATCATCATCATCATCATCATCATCATCATCATCATCATCATCAGGTTTATACACTATTCACAAAAAGTTGAATTATGGGTAAAATTTATGGAAAAAGTAAAAAATTCACACTACAGTGATATTATATAATGAAAGTAGGGCATTTAAGTAGAAGGATGCAATGGTGATTTCCTCATCTCAAACAATATATTGAAACAAAAGCCAACAACAGTGGTGGGTATACCACAGCAAAAAATGTCAATGTCTCAATAACTTGTCATGTGCCCTTGTTCATCAATTATAGCTTGACAACGACGTCTCATGCTGTTCACAAGTCAACTTATTGTCTGCTGAGGCATGGCATTCCACTCTTCTTGAAGGGAGGCCCTCAGGTCATTGAGGTTGTGGGGTGTGGGGTTACGAGCCTCTACACGGCGATTCAGCTGATCCCATAGGCTTTCTATGGGATTCAGATCTGGAGAAAGTGCAGGCCACTCCATTTGAGGTACCCCAGCCTCCAGCAGCTATTCCCTCATGATGCAACCTTGATGAGCTGGAGCATTGCTGTTCTTGAAGATGAATTTAGGCTTGTGTTGTTCATGTAAGTGCAGAGTGACTGGATTAATGAAGTTATTCCGGTAGTATTGACTTGTCACTGTACCATTCACAAGGTGTAGAGCAGTTCTGTATTGACTAGACACACCTGCCCAGAGTGTAACACCACCACCACCAAAGGCTCGTCTGGTGACAAAAATAGCTGATGCATAGTGCTCTCCTTGACGTCTCCAACATCATTGGCAGCCATCATTTCTGCTCAGTGTGAATCGACTTTCATCAGAGAACAGCACTGAGGCCCACTGGTCCCTTGTCCCTCTTGGAACCTTCAGTCTGCTGACCTAGGTCTGACACCTGCCAACATAGATGCTGCTCCATACACACACACTCATACAAAAAAAAAAAAAAAACCAGAAATCAGTTTAAGTGCTAAAAAAGAGAATTTGAGTAGTTTAGACATCCCTGAATGCAACCACGCTATGCAAATTATGGGAACTCTGGTGTGGTTCTGATATACCCCATAGGTCCCAGGGTGACCTGGGAGTTATCTCCACACAGATGGTAGATCAAACCTTGAACATTTTTACAGCGTGGAGATTGCACATGTTCTCCTGTCAGTGTGGGTTCTCAGTTTTCTTCCTACAGTCCAAACAAATGTATGATAGGTTAACAGGGACATGTTGACATTTTGATAACGTCCTGCCAGGTTAAATAAAACAGTCTGTGACACTGTACTGAATTTATTGACACAGATTTACTCTTGCTTTCAGAAAGCCTGGATTGGACTGTATGACGACATAAACACCTGGAAGTGGTCCATGCCACTTAATGGCTCATATTCAAACTGGGCATCTAGTGAGCCAAACAGTTATGCAGGTATAGAAGAGTGTGCACTGATGAATACCGGCAATGGACAGTGGCATGATTACCCATGCAGCACAGTGAGTTCAGTGGTCTGCTCTGATGTCAGTGGTGAGTATTTCTGACTAATGCAGAATAATAAAACTGCAAAGTTCTGTTTGTCATTCTGCTGGTCTGTGTATAAAGGCACACACACATTTTCCACCACAGTGGATCATGGACCCTGGTGTGGGAAAGTTGGATTGGAGCAGTCCAGCTCTTTGTGAAAAACTCACACTAGAGAATAAACTGCAACTTCAACAAAGACAATTTTTATTGCCAGCATAAATGACAGGATGTAGCAGAGTGCACAAAGCGACATATTTTCATTGGGCAAAACAGTCATTTTGATTAGAGGCATCGGCTCACTCCCCCCTCCCTCACAGTACTTTCTTGGCATTAATATCTGGCATTGATTTGACTTTGGCTGAACAAACTGACTACATCTGGTTTGCTGACCTTCAGTCTGCGTAAATGCATTGAAAAACAACATTCCTAAAAGATGGCTTGTCTTATTGCAACATGGGACATCTTTCGGCCAACCCAAGGCCTCAACAAGGCCTCATTCATATACTAATATCATGCTATTAACCTTATATGTAACTATATATCTAAGAGATATATACAGTATTCTATTTGATTCAAACCTCCTACACATCCCCCTTTCAAATTTAATTTATTTTAATATGAACTTAAACCTTTACCCTTTATTCCTCTAATTACTGACCTATCTATAAAGCTGGATTCACACTACAACGTTTGGACCAACTATTACTGACGTTTTGGTAAATGTCTGGCTCTGCTGACAAAAGTTAATGATTGCTGGTGCTTGTTGGCAAATGCTGGCCAAATGTGTGTTCTTTGGAAATTTTCAGCCTGCTGAGAATTTACTGACATTAGGAAATACACGTTGGTGAAAGCTGTGCTCAGTTTGTAAAAGTACCTGAGCGCTGGGCTAAGTTATGCAGAGTTTACCTAAGTCAGCCTAAGTTTAAGCTGGGTTCACACTATAGTGTTTGGATGACGGACAGACATTTTAAAAAAGAGAAATAATCAGCACATGTCAGCTGACATCAGTGTCAGGCAATGCTCATATAAAGATCAGTGTTCATGGAGGCTTCCTGCCATTCTGCTTTTGGAGTGAACACATCTCCTTTGGGCATATGTTTCAGTATTTATTTTCATTTTATATTCCTATGTTGTTACTTCTGCATACCTTTTTCCCCTGTTCATTCATTCATTCATTCATTCATTAAATTCATTCATTTATTCATTCATCTAAAAAAAAATAATGCTGTAGACTCCAACACTAAGTCCACAATTAAAAGTGAATGTGGATGGAATAAAAAACCAAAACTGTTTAGTGAATCATCATATAAATAAAATGATGGGTGATTATATTTTGACTGTTACAACTATCTTCATTAAAATAACATAAAATCCCATTAAATGTAATTTACTTTTTGACACCACATCAGCCTGTTTGATTCCCCACAATGGAAGCCAAACCAATAAATCCTGGAGAATGATTATGCATGGAGCAGAAAATAAAAACAGTAAATTTCTCGATGAGGAGATTTATATATATATATATATATATATATATATATATTTTTTTTTTTTTTTTTTTTTTTTTTTTTTTAATTTTATGACTGGCGCCTAGCGGCTGCCCCGGCCTTGGATGCGCTCTGCAGAGCGTGCCCAAATGCCAAGTCACGTTTCGTTACCTTGTATTCATACATGTGTAATGACAATAAAGTTGAATCTCATCTCTCATCTCATATATATAATGTAGCAGGGAGAGAGTAGACAGACTGTGATTTCATGGAAAAAACATTATTCCACTTGGCAAGAAAATGTTTTTTTAGACAGCAAAAAAAAAAAAAAAATTAAGATTGGTCTCTCTTTCCAAGGCAACGAGTCAGCCGTGCTGGCAAAAGACATGTTAGCACAACAGCACAGCCTAGTGGCAGAAAAATAACACTGCAAAGACACAAAACGCCAAACCACTCACCAGACCACACCCATCACACCATCAAATGCCCACTATATATATACAGTATATATTATTGCGTACATTTAAAAAAATAAAAACATGTCATACACACCTTGTTATCACTAAACAAATACTGTACATTGTCCTCTTACATAGAGATTTTCCTTTTTTAATTGCTCCTGTTCTCTTAACTCTCTTTCCTTGGTGAATATCATCTGCTTCCACCAGGATTTCAGTCGTTTGCCAATGAAGCTTAACTTAGGCTGACTTAAGCCCCATTTCCACCAGTATCGCCTGGGCTTTACTTTTTTTTACTTGTTTCGGTTTTTCGCCATTTCCACCCAAGTCCTCACGGTTTAACCGTTACGATTTTCGTGCCTGTTCAGAGGCAGCGTACAAGCGAGCGAAAAGCGAGGTGTGAATTGACGTCAATCGACTGCTAAACGCTGATTGGTCAGGGCGTAACGTCACCAAACGCGTCCGTTAGTTTTCTGTTGAAGCTACACGTCCGCCATTTGTAATTTCAGCGAGTAACCGCGGTGACTGGATTCAAAATTGTGTTTTCATATAACGATGTCCACGCGCAAGTTTATTCCATGAACAAACGAGGAGGTGCGGACTTTTCTGTCCCTCGTAGCCGATGACTACATCCAGAGCGAGTTGGTGGGGCAACTTGCAATGAAAAAATATACCAGGAAGTGTCCGGCCTGCTATTATTGGCAGAGAATTTGGACTCGACACGGCCACGGAATTGGAAAACGGTGACGGTGAGTGTTGTTTTGTTATTGTCCGTCTTCTTGCCTTTCGGTCAAAAGCGCACTTTATTTTAGCAATAAAGAAAGTTGTTTGATTGTGGGCAATTGTGGTGATGGCTAGCCCGCTAATAGCTAGCTACCTCTGTACCTTGCTGCTACCTGGCATCAAGCTGCAGAATCGCACTTTTATTTCAGTATTCACGTGAACAAAACGCTGACGTAAGCTTATTGTATTCTGGTTAAAAAGTTTTGTGTTTGCGGTACATGTTGCACTTTGTTTGTGAGCGTTATTGTGTGTTTTTTTCCTTCTATACACAGTTTTCAAATCCCTTGGGTCCGCCTCACTGGACTGCCCCGGCATCTCCCAGTCAACTAACTAACTAACTAACCTGCACTTATATAGCGCTGGTCAAGTGCTGGTAAGGCACAACAAACTGAAAATTACCACCCGGTTGTTTTTATATGTGATTGTTTTCTATAGACGCATAACAAGGAATTTAAAATGTCTTTCTACGTTTATAAAAATACTAGATTCAGGGGTGTTCATAGCCACAGTGGCCCAGTGTTATAGGTGTGTTGGTGGTGGAAATACTGTTGTATTTTCACAAAAAAAAGGAGCACATGTACAGACTTCAAATCAAAATGCTTGATTGAAATTCTTCAAGTCAGCTAACACTATTAACCCATTCTGATTTATGAGGCCACAGTACAAAGAAATTCTTTTAAAAATAACCCATTAGATCAAAATACTTTTTACAATTAATCCTTTTTGAAATGAAGGGGGGCCTAACCACATCACCACAGAAGTTTCTTATAGTCCACTCTACTGAGGGGCAACAACATGACAGTTGAGCTTAAATACAGCAACGAAGCATCCTACCACAGGCTTTCAACAGTTTAATTCCATATTATTTTTTCTGACGTTTTGATCCGGTGTTATCTAAATACAATGACTTCTGTCTTTCATATAGGCAAGCTGAAAAGCAGCAACATTGCAGACCTTGCATCACTGATGGCCCAGAATCATGCTGAGGAGATGCGGATCCATGAAAGGATGCTTGAACAGCGCGAAAGGTGTCAAGATTTTTAATGGTAATGTAATTGTTATTGTTAAATTTAATAAATATTACCACTGCTGTATCCATTGCTCTACATTGGGTACAGTTTTTAAGTAAAATTGTAAGCAGTTGCACAGGTGTAATTTACATTCAGCAGTAGACACTGATAAAGGTGAAAGTCGAATTGGGTAAAAGGTAAGTACATGTGAATTGAATGTTATATCGGCATTCCAAATTCTGAGAATTCCAATAAATTATAAGCAGTCTAGTATAATATAAAGCGAAAATACCCATACATGTAAACCCAAATATAACATTTTCGATGTTGTAAACGTTGACATGTATATGATAAACCTATGCGATTGTGATTCAATAGATCCATAGTGATCTTTGGTTTGAAAAAGAAAATTATAATTTGGTGTTGGCAGTGTGACAATGTCAGTGTATTTAGTAGGATTAAAAAAAGTTTCATCATAAAATTTCTAGGTTCATTGGCAATTCCATCAAACCAAAAGTGAGTTGTCTAGCTGCAGCATATTTTTTTTGAGTCATTTCTACGTTGTTTTAGTGTGTAATTAGCCACCACTGAACAGATAACCCTTATAAATAACAATAGATTGGAAAAATGATACACAATGGGCCTAGATTTGGATTGGCTTTTTTTATAATATCAATTATTTGGTAAGTTAAAGTTAACTGGAAGTATAACAAGTTTCCACATATAATTCCAAGGTCAATTGGCAATTCCATCAAATCAAAAGTGAGCTGTCTAGCTGCAGCATTTTCTTTGCAGTCATTTTCTACGTTGTTTTAGTGTGTAATTAGCCACCACTGAACAGATAACCCTTATAAATAACAATAGATTGTACAATGATACTCAAATGATACACAATACAAAAAATGGGCCTAGATTTGGATTGGCTTTTTTATAATATTTTTAATTATTTTGTAAGTTAAAGTTAACTGGAAGTATAACAAGTTTCCACATATAATTCCAAGGTCAATTGGCAATTCCATCAAACCAAAAGTGTGTTGTATAGCTGCTGCTTTTTTTGGGAAGTCAGTTTATCATCAGTGTATCATTATTACACAATATACAAAATGGGTCTAGATTTGGATTGGCATTTTTTTATAATATAAATTATTTGGTAAGTTAAAGGGGTTTAGGATTAAGCTTCTGCATAATTTTAAATTACCCCGGTGTTTCAGCATTTAATTAACCATCTGTTAACATTTAACCGTTTTGAACAACAGAGGCGACGTAGTTTAAAAGTGCACAACATTTTATTTAAAAAAGACGTTTGACATATGTATGCACATGAACACTGAACAAATGAAATGATCTCTGAATGATCTCTGCTTCATATGCAGCTGCTTCAGATTCCTCCTGGGCAACCGCTATTCTCCTCTCCTGCTCCAACGTGTGTTGTCTCAATCCATGTCGTCTTCTCCTGTAAAATTCTCTTGTCTCGTTAAAGACATTCATTGTGTTAAAAACCGTGGAAATCCTCCGCTCGTAATCCGCTATTTTTTTCTGTGTTGTTGAGGAGTCAGTCTCGTCCTTTATACGTCAGCAGTGTAGCGCCACCTCGATCCCGCCCACCCCAGCAATTCTCGGCTTTCCGCGGTTGTGATGGAGGCGCAGCCGCGGGAGAAACAAGTAGTAAAGAAAAGAAAAGAGTAGCGCAGAACTATATAGTCGAAATGTGGCTTTAGAGAACTCTGCATAACTGAGCCCAGCACTCAGGAACTTTCACAAACTGAGCACAACTTTCACCATCGTTTCTTTCAAAATGTCACCAAATTTTCAGCATGCTGAACATTCTCAACCAGTCAACTTCTGCCAGCGTTTGCCAACAAACACCAGCAATCATTAATGTTTATTAGCTTTTGCCAGCAGAGCCAGACATTTGCCAAAATGTCAGTAAAAGTTGGTTCAAACGTTGTAGTGTGAATCCACCCAAAAACGCAGGTCCAGGATGGCAGGAAGAATCCACAAACGCTGATCTTTATATGAGTGTTGCACATGCGCTAGCCTAGGTTGACCAAAGTTTGACAACACTGAATGCAACGCTGGGAAATGTGAGCAAAAGTTTGTCAAAGTTTGTAAAAGATGGTGTGTGCTGGATTTAAAAAAAATGCTCATGAACGTAATTTCACCAACGTTTGGACTGATTTCTCTGATTTTTCAAAACATCAGTAAAAGTTGGTCCAAACATTATAGTGTGAACCCAGTTTAATTGGTTATCAGTGCTTCGATCTTGAGATTCCTTTGCATTTGGAAGCAAAACTCTTGATGCTGCTGGCATTAATGCATGACTGTGCATTGAAAGTGACTTTATTCTTTGTCACTTTTTCTGTTTAGGGACAAATTCTTCCAAGGCTTTGCTGTTTTGCAGTGGCTGACTCCTTTCATGCACTGGAATCTCTCCCCGCACCTCTGAAAAAACTGTCAATCTTAGTGAAAAGAGTTTTCCAAAACAGCACTCTAACTGAAAATCTTCCTTAGTATGTACTTTTACCTTCAACTTTAAAAAAAATGATTTTTTAAAAAAAAAATCCATATATTCAGTAATTTCCAAAAATTCAAAAACCTTCTTTGAGAATGATGTAATTTGCACTGATAATCAATTATTTCCTGCCTGCCGCTCTCTAAATCCTCACTTCACACTGACCTAAATCTTGCTTCTGCTGAGTTCATTTTCAGATACATTATATATATATATTTTTTTTTTCCATTAAATGCTCACTAAACAATAGTTAACTTATCTACATTTGGATAGTTAGCTGCTGTCTTTTTAAAATGAAACATCTCAAACAATAAATTCAGCAAAGAACCAAAATGAAATCAACACCACAATGAACATTAAACAATTTAGATATTCTTTCATACTCAGTTGCTCAAAACCATCAGTCTTTCTGAAACCCAATTATCATAATTACTTTTTGTAGCATAAGATAAAAGAAAATGAATATATCTGTGTCTTAGCATTGTATGTATAATAGTATAGAGCAAACACTGTTATTGTATGTGTATATGAAGAGTATGTCTGCAAAAACAGGTAAGCCCATTTGTTCTAATAATGAGAAAAACAACTTTTCATTGTCATGTGTCTGAGCTGTGCTCAGACACTTTATGTATTTTTGAAGTATTTCAGATCTGTTATTATTTTCTTGTTTGTTTTCTGTAATTTTGGTTGTTTCCTTCACAGCCTCCTTCCTCATTTTCCAGTCACTCATCTTCCACCCACAGTCTGCTCCGCAGTTCTCAGCTGTGGGTGATTGCTCAGTTAGGTCACTCTGCCAGTCTCAGCTCTCACACCTGCAACTCATCTCTGTGTGTATTTAAGTTCCGTCACGAGCTGAGCCGGCTTGGTTTCCCCGGGCTCGGTCCTGACCTCCCTGTGGGTTTAGGTGCCACTGTTATGTGCTTATTATGTATTCTGTGCTGCTTCCTTACCCATAGCCACTGCTCTCTGGCCAGCAGCTGTGAGTCAGCTCTCTTTGGCTCACTCCTGTGTGATTACTGGCTGACAGCCTGCTGGTCCCACCACGCCCCCTCACTCTTCACCATCAGCTGTTCCCAGCCCCGTTAATCATCTTTCCTGGTCCTCGCCCAGGTGCTCCTAATTACATCATTACCAGCAGTGCGTGTACTTAAGCGCCTTTCACCAGGCACGCACTGCTGGGTCATTGACTGGATTGCCGACTGAAGTTCATAGTCGTGAGTAATCTGTGTACCATGGAGGATTAGCCACCTCCACCGTAGCTGTGGTTCTCCACGCCCTTCGAGCGATGTCGGCTCTGGGGAGCTTCGGTGGTTAATCTCTTCCCCTCATGCGTTCGTTGGGCGATGCCGGCCCAGGAACGCCCGATGTGTGTTTTGTCTTTTTGTATATTTTCACCTTCTGGGACTGTTTGTGTGTTCTTTAATAAATGTGTGCGGTGTTAACCCTGCACGTAAATCCTTGTCCTTTCACCCCTCGGCGTGCGCATTGGAAAAGCACACGGGAGGGTTTATGACAAGCTCTGCCATTTGCACTCTGCCCTGTGGCTATTCTGTATTGTCTGTCACCCTCACCAGAGCTCAGCCTGCTCTGGTGAAAACTCCTGGTGGAGTGCTTTGGGGTTTCTACGTCTTACCTTTCCGCTCACCAGTTGGTTTGGGAGAGTGCTGGGTTTATTTTCATGTTGCAGCTCTTTGTGTTCTTTCCTTTTGTAATAAATTTCTCTGACACAACCTGCGTGTGGGTCTGTCCATCTGCTCCGTAGGAGCATTCATGACATTCATCTGTTCGTTTATATGTGTTAGTATTTCACATTAAGCTTCTAAGACATGGTCACTTGAAATATGAGTGACTCAAACATAATAAAAAACTGAACATCAACTCATTGTTATTTTTAGGCAGTTTATGAGTATGAGAACAGATAAGTCCATAACAAACACTTTTCCAAAAACAGACATGTCCAGAAGACCACGCTGGTTTGTTTGGTGAACGCATCACTGGTTCATCTGCTTCATCAAAATTATCTATATTTGACATAAAATGCAACAAAACTGTAATAAAAAACTGGCAGGGAAATCACGCAAAGCGAGCAGATCCAAGTAGGGGTCTCTGCAGAACGCTGCCGCAGCAGATAGCCACGTGATTGGCTGATCCTCAGTGCACCATTGATTGATGTGACCCAAAGACCAAGCACTGATTTGCGTGTGTGGGGTTATCTGCTTTTGTAAAAACAGGGTCCTGGCATTTATTGGCTTTTGAAAAAAAACATGAACTTCGTAATGTATATAACATAAACATCGGATTTCCAGAAAAAACAATTTGAACTTCTATAAGTCGGTAATGTGAACAGTTTGTTGTACAGAGGGAAATTTTCTTGGAAGAGGCGTTTATCGTTTTTTGCAAACAAACTCTTCATATGTGTTTGTACGTATATCTATGCATGTATATGTATATCTGAATGACTGCATGAGTGTGCATCTGTGTGTGGATTGTGAGAAAGTGAGCAGTGAAAGTGAACGTTGTGTGAATCACACTGCAACGTTTGGACCCACTTTTACTGACGTTTTGGCAAATGTCTGGCTCTGCTGGCAAAAGTTAATGATTGCTGGTGTTTGCTGGGAAACGTTGGTGAAACATTGGTGAAACGTTGGTGAAAGTTGTGTTCTTTGAACATTTTCAGCCTCCTGAAAATGTTCCAACGTTTGGAGATAAACGTTGGTGAAAGCTGTGCTCAGAAATGAAAGCCAGCGGGGCGAGACCACATGGCACGAGCCCTAGGTGTGCCAGAAACAAAGACCAGGGAAAGAGCTCGGGCCGGATTGGCGGGACCTTACGACACCATGTGGGAACCAGGTGGAACAGACTTGTGATGATGGTTACCTTGAGCTAACAGATGGGTGCAGATGGCACCCAAACGAGCTGCGACATTTGGAGGGAGAGAAACGCCAGTGCAGCCCATCTCCGGTAAAGCAGAGGTGGAGACGCTCTGGCGGCGGGCAGCGGGACAGACGCTCAAAGGGCTGAGCCACCAGGAGAGCCATAGTGGGACTTTTTCTCTGGGTTTGAGGGGCTAACAGTGTGTGTTATTGTAAAGTGTTTCTGGTTTTATATTGCTAATGTTTTTGGTTGATGAAAAAAAGAAGAAGAACATGACACCGTGTGTGTGCTCTGTGCCCATGTGAGCGTGTGGTGAATTCAGCTCCAGTCATGTGTGAAGGTTTGACGTAACGGTAAGTGTTGAACGTGGATGTGCCTTTAAATCTTTACCCCTGTTGTGGGGTGGGGGTGCCGGGGTCAGAAGTCTCGGGGCCACCATGGTGTTTGTGTTCGGTGGTTTTTATGTGATTGTTTATAGTTCCAGTATTTATAATGTATATGTTTAATGGGGTTTAATTTATTTTTGTGAGTGGCCTTTTCATGTTCACTGACTGTTTTAATCTAATAGCGGAGCGGTCCGCTGGGCCACTGTGGTGTGAATGGATCCATCTGTAGATTTCTCTGTTTAGTGTGAGTCGGGTGTAAATTCTGGGGAGGGCCGAATAAGCTTGTCTGCAATTTTTCAAGGTGGGGGGGTGTTGGATATTATATTTGTAATATATATGAGTTGGGTGCACCAACATGGCGGTGCCCTGGGTGTAGTGGGAGTTGACGTCCGCCTTCTGTGGGTGGCGTCACCTGGAGTATAAGAAGCCACAGCGGGAGACATCTTGTCTCTTCGCTGTGGACTCTCAGGCAACCGTAGTGACTCCTGTGTTCCAGTTCATGTTCTAATTAAACTTATAAAACGTCACCTGGACTCCTTTTCAATTCAGTAACGCAACGTCATTCCATCCAGAGTCCGCTGCGGCGACCCGTAACTCCACAGAGTAGTCAGTGGTAGACTGAGACTGAGACTGGACTGGGTCCAGCTGAGGGCTGGTCCCACAGCAGGAGGGTAATAAAATTAATTTTAGATATATCGTCCAGATATTGCCCACCCACCTGGCCCAAATAAAGCCAAACATGGCAGAGAAACCTCTCGCATTTCCCCACCTCCCCCGTGTTCGGGGCAGGTGAGGGAACCGAGGTGGTTCGGCACACGGTGGATTAAGCGGGGGCAACATGTGGAGGGGTAGGACCCGGACGAGACATGTGGGCCAAATGCTCGGCGACTGTGCCCAGCTGCTGCGTAAGCACAGCCACCTGCCTCTCAGTGGCATCGAAACGATCTAAAGCGGAGTGTTCCGCTGATGCTGCTCCCGCCGAGCTTCCACTCTGGCTGCCTCGTTCTGTCATGATTGGCAGGAATCAACAGCTCACATGGAGGGAACGACACCAGAGGAAACACATGAAGCACACAGAGAAGCTGCGTAACCACAATTTATTGATTCTGAAAGGGAGGCTTTGTTAATGAGAGATGCCAATCGCAAGAGGAGGACTGAAGCTGGGAGGGGCGATGAGGGCAAGTTAGAATAGGAGGGAGACGGGTCGGGGAAAATGGGACAGACCTCACGTGGGATGAGCTGGGAGCCCGGCAGTAGAACCCAGCATGAAACTGCCAACCAGGAGAGGATGCTGGTGGGCAGGAGTAGAGCTGGGTGAGGTGTCTGACCGGGTGGAACGAGGCAGCTGGACTGCTGATGTGGATGACGGGGCAGGTGAGTGCAGAACGAACCCCGGAGATGCACCACGGAGACGGCAGCGACCCAACGAGCCAACGCTGGAGCGGTCACAGACGGGTCCTTCTCAGCACTGGCAGGGAAGAGGTAGCAAGTGTGTCTCATCATGCAGGTGCAGTGATTGCCTGCAGAGCTGGGGAAAGTCTTCCGGGGGAGACATTCACCTGAATATGACATGTAGTTGCTAATTTGGGCTCGCTTCAGCGACAGCTCTCCCAGCTCCCCACAGAACATGTGTGGATAATTAGTTTTGTTAGAGGACCCATCGACACCCCCGTTTCCTGGTCACCGCACCTGCCCCACTGGTCTCTACAGAGAAACTGGACAGATCATTGGACACCAGAAGTGAAGCCACCTGGCCGCCATATTAGTACTTCCAAAACACTGGAACATCCAAACCGACGGCGGTCAAACATACAGTAATGTCACCTCAGTTTCTATAGCTGACCGGTTGCACAAGATTATCAGCCGTGTCTCCATACCAAGAAATTCAAAATTTGTTCATTTCTGGGTAACTTACTGAGGTCAACGTGTCCGGCCAGGGCCTTCACTTCTGGCGGCCAATGATCCATCCACTTTTTCTATAGATACCAGTGGCCCACCCGACTCCACTCTGCTCTGTGCTCGCTAATGGGGCGTGAGCTGTCCAGGGTTTTCTTTATACAGATCAGTGCATATGGGACCTTAAATCGAAAAAAGACTGTTCTGCTAAGGCTGGGGTAAGTTCATTGTTCTTATTTAAACAGGCTATAGTTACAAGTGGTTTAAACAGGGGCAGCGCGGTGGCGCAGTGGTTAGCACTGCGGCAGCATAGCAACTCACCCTTGGCTGGGGTGATCTGTGTGGAGTTTGCATGTTCCCCCCGTGTCTGCGTGGGTTTACCCCAGGATTTCTCCAGTTTCCTCCCACATGCCAAAAACATGCAAGTTAGGTTAATTGGCATCAAACTGGGGATTCTAAAGGGTCCTTAGGTCTGACTGTGAGAGTGAATGGTTGTCTGTCTCTCTGTGTGGGCCCTGCGATGGACTGGCGATCTGTCCAGGGTGGACCCTGCCTCTCACCCAAAAGACGCTGGGATAGGCTCCAGCTCCCCCCGCAACCTGAAAAGGATTAAGCGGAAGAAGATGGATGGATGGATGAATATGAATATGTAAACAGCTGCAAAAAAGCCCAGCAGGCTTCATACTTAATATATGCATGCTGTTCTTGAATTATTTTTATGAATTAAAATGTTTCAAAAATATCCCCCCCTCTGTGTTTTTTTTTCACAAATCGCACACTTGGTGACGCTCATATAAAGATGAGTGGTTGCGGAGGCTTCCTGCAGTTCTGGACCATCTTCTTGGAGTGAACACATCCCCCTTGGGCATATGTTTCAGTATTTATGTTCATTTTATATTCTTATGTAGTTACTTCTGCATACACTTTCCCCCTGTTCATTCATTCATTCATCTAAAAAAATAATGAAATAATGTTATAGACTGCAACACTACGTCCGCAATTAAAATGTGAATGTGGATGGAATAAAAAAAAACTATTAATGAATCATCATTAAAAAAATGACTATATAGCTTCTCACCCTATCTCTGAGCGTGAGTCCAACAATCCTACGGAGAAAGCTCATTTCAGCCATTTGTATCCACGATCTCGTTCTTTCGGTCATTACCCAAAGCTCGTGACCATAGGTGAGAGTAGGAACGTAGATTGACTGGTAAATCGACAGCTTTGCCTTAGAACTAAGCTCCCTCTTCACCACAACAGACCGGTACAACGTCCGCATCACTGCAGATGCTGCTCCAATCCGTCTGTCGATCTCTCGCTCCATTTTCCCCTCACTCGTGAACAAGACCCCAAGATACTTAAACTCCTCCACTTGGGGCAGGAGCCTGTCCCCAACCCAGAGAGGACAATCCACCTTTTTCCCGCTGAGGACCATGGACTCGGACTTGGAGGTGCTGATTCTCATCCCAGCCGCTTCACACTCAGCGGCAAACCGTCCCAGCAAGAGCTGTAGGTCATTGCTGGATGAAGCCAACAGGACAACATCATCTGCAAACAACAGAGATGAGATCCTGTGGTCACCAAGCATGACACCCTCCATTCCCTGGCTGCGCCTAGAAATCCTGTCCATAAAAATTATGAACAGGATCGGTGACAAAGGGCAGCCCTGGCGGAGTCCAACTCTCACTGGGAATGACTCCGACCGAGTGTTGGCAATACGAACCAAACTCTCACAACGGTCGTACAGAGACCGAATAGCTCGTAACAACAAGCCCAATACCCCATACTCCCGAAGCACCCCCCACAAAAATCCATGAGGGACGTGGTCAAATGCCTTCTCCAAGTCCACAAAACACATGTAAACTGGTTGGGCAAACTCCCACGAACCCTCAATAATTCTCGAGAGGGTAAAGAGCTGGTCCGATGTGCCACGGCCAGGACGAAAACCACATTGCTCCTCCTGAATCCGAGGTTGGACCAACGGCCGGACTCTCCTCTCCAGTACCTTGGCATAGACCTTCCCAGGGAGGCTGAGGAGTGTGATCCCTCTAAAGTTAGAGCACACCCTCCGGTCCCCTTTTTTGAAGAGAGGAACCACCACCCCGGTTTGCCATGCCAAAGGCACTGCCCCCGACCTCCACGCAGTGTTGCAGAGGCGTGTCAACCATGACAACCCAACAACATCCAGGGCCTTGAGGTACTCAGGGTGAATCTCGTCCACCCCCGGAGCCTGGCCACCAAGGAGATTTTTAACCACCTTGGCGACCTCAGCCCCTGTGATAGGCGAGTCATCCCCCTCGTCCCCAAACCCTGCTTCCTCTGTGGAAGGCGTATCAGTGGGATTGAGGAGATCTTCGAAGTATTCCTTCCACCGCCCGACGATATCCCCAGTCGAAGTCAACAGTGTCTTATCCGCACCATACACAGTGTGGACGGGGAGCTGCTTTCCCCTCCTGAGCCGCCGGACAGTTTGCCAGAATCTCTTTGAGGCACACCGAAAGTCTTGTTCTATGGCCTCACCGAACTCCTCCCATACCCGGGTTTTTGCTTCAGCAACCACCCGAGCTGCACTCCGCTTGGCCTGCCGGTACACCTCAGCTGCTTCGGGAGTCCCACAAGCCAACCAAGCTTGATGTAATCAATGAACACAAATGATGGCAGGTGTGGATCACATGAGTGGGAAGGTTGACCTAATAATCTGACAGGTGTCAGCTGATGACTCATGAACTCAACCAATGAAAGGCAACAGAAAGTGCTACAACACAGGATGATACCAAAGTAGGAGTGACTGGAAGAAGAGGTGGGGAGCTCATGTCAAACAGGAAACAAGAAATAACCAGAAGTAAATTGAGAGCATGAGCACAGTAGAATACCATGTCATGCCGCATGACAGAGCCCCCCCCCCCCCCAAGGGGTGGATTCTACACACCCGAAGGCAATGTAAAAGAAAAAAAGAAAGAAAACCCCTCCCCCAACAGGAGAGAAAAAAAAATAAACCAACCCAGGAGGGTGGTGGGGAGACAGGTTAGGGTGGAACAAAAACCAGGAACCCGCTTAGGACCCACACCAGAGCAAGAACCAGGCACCTACGTACGTCCCCTGGACCAGGAGAGCTGGACAGTTCAGGCAGTTGACTGAAGTCCCAGACCTGGTAGATGGTGTAATAGAAAGAGTCGGGTGGCCTCTCGGAGAACGTGAACCACCCAGCCCAGCGGCACCATCTGTTGGGTGGTCTACCAGAGTTCTTTAGCCACCCGAACAGATGGGATAGACCAAGGGGCAGCCACCCAATGGGGAAAACCAGTAGTGAGGAAGGCAGAAGAGTAGGGGAACTGGATGGAGAGGATGGCCGGCCAGTGGGGACTTCAAAGGAAGGAACGGGACCCTCGGTGGCCTCAGGAAGAGGGGAATCCACAATGGCTTCGGGAAGAGGGGAACCCACGACGACCTCGGCTGGAGGGGGGGCAGCACCCACGGAGACCTCAGACGAAGGGGGAGCCACGCCTACGGAAGTCCCGGGCTGGGACGAAGCACACACAGAGACCTCAGCCGAAGGGGCAGGAGCACTCACAGAGGTCCCGGGCTGGGATGAAGCACCCGCGAAGGCCTCAGCTGGAGGGGGAGCAGCACCCATGGAGACCTCAGGCGGCGAGGCTGGACCCATGAAGACCTCAGGTGGCGAGGCTTTACCCACGAAGAGCTCTGGCAAAGTTGGAAAAACCTCAGTGACCCTGGAGAAAGGCTCTGACAGGAGGGACAAGTATACAGGGTCAGGGTCACCGGTGGCACGGGAGCCCGGCAAGGTGAGATCAGGTGCTGCTGATGGCTGGACTTGGCCCTCCCCACAAAGAGCCAGGCAAGATGTCTCCAAAATAGAGACAGCGAAAATGAGGAAGAGTACTTACCTGAGCTCAAGCTCCACCGCCGTCCAGGATTCCGTCAATCCAGGCAGCGACGTCACGTGCCCGGCCCTCCAGAGGTCCATCTTCAGCTCTGCTGCAGCAGCCTCTACAGCAGGCATGGTGGTCGACACAGTCTTGGAACCCCCCAGTGAAGTGCCCCATGCAGGTGGTTCACCCGGCATGGCAACAGGAGGTCGACTCCCTGCTGGCGCTGGATCCTGCATAGCTGAAGCCCAGAGATGCTCAATCATTGGCACAGGCTCTGGATCGCTGTCAGCGCTCTCCCTTCGTCCAGACCATGGCTGTGGGGCTGGAACAAGGTCCTCCAGGGCTGTAAGCTCTTCCATCGTCCAGTGGCTCGATCCTGGGACCGGCGGACACTCGGAGAAAATAGGAGGAGACACAGAGAGAGCAGGTGAGGTAATGTAGTCTACAGCAGGTGGTGAGGACACAGTGGACTGTGATAACTGAGCCTCACCGCCGGGAATCAGGCAAGGTAATTCATGTGTTGGTAATCGAGAATGAAAAAAGCACTTGCCTGTGTTCCCGGGACACGATGGGTTTTGCTGCAGCTGGTCTTGAATAAGCCTTCTCCGTGGCTACTGTTGTTGTGGGCCCCTCAGAGGAACATGGAGGAGCCACTCCTGCAGGCACGGTGATGGGCGGAGCCGAGTTGGAGATGATCGGACTCTCAGCAGTGGGAAGAGACGCCGAGGAGATGAGGGTCACAGCAGCAATGGAGGAGAAGGAAGCTGATGGGACAGTCTGACTTGACGGGATTGTCTGACTTGACGTAGGGGAAACTGCTGGCTTAGAGGTGGAAGCGTTCCTCCGGTGGTATTTCACTAGGCAGTGGTGGGAAGCGGGAGGCGACTGGCCCAGGAGACTCTCTTCCAAGGAGTCCGGTCCTGCCGCGGCTCAAGGACAAGTGGAGGCAGACCAGGGAGAGCGGTGTCTCGGGGCATGTGGAGCAGGAGCAGGAGCAGGCGAACAGGGGGAGGAGGAGGACATCTGCCGCAGGGAGTGCTTCCTTGTTGGCTTTGGTCCTGCTGAGAGCAAGCCCATCGTCAGCCCGGGAAAGGCCTGCTCTAAAGCGGAGATGATGGACAGCAGTTCCGTGAAGTAGGGATGCCTCCTCAATCCGGGATGTGCCTCCACGATCCCAACCGCTGCCTCCACATTCTCCCAGACCTTCTTTGGACTGCGGGAGGCAAGAGCTTCAGCCACAAAGTCCCGAATGAAGAGGGCTGCCCATTCCTTCTCCAGGCATCACCTGCTATATATATCACATACATTATAAAAAATAAAAAAAAGTCATACACACCATGTTATCACCAAACAGATACTCTACATTGTCTTCTTAAATATATATTTTCTTTTTTAACTCCCCCTTCTCTCTATTTCTCTTTCATTCCTGCATGTCTGAATTGAGTTCTGATCTAAAAACATCTGTTTTCACCAGCATTTCAATCAGCGTTTGCCAATGAAGCTTAACTTAGGCTGACTTAGGCCAACTCTGCAAAACTTAGCCCAGCGCTCAGGAACTGTTACAAACTGAGCACAACTTTCACCGTTTATTTTCAAATGTCAGCAAATTTTCAGGCTGCTGAAAATTGTCAATGAATACAACTTTCGCCAGCATTTGCCAGCAAACACCAACTTTAATCAACTTTTGCCAGCAGAGCCAGAACTTTAGTAAAAGTTGGTCCAAACGATGTTGTGTGAATTCACCCAATAAAGCAGGTCCAGGATGGCAGGAAGCCTCCACAAACACTGATCTTTATATGAGCGTCGCCTGACGCTGATGTCAGTCGAACTGTGCTGAGTATTCCTTTGCTTAAGTTAACCTAAGTTGGCAACTGCTACCCATACGCTAGCCTAAGTTGGCAAAAGTTTGACAATGCTAGGAAATGCTATCAAAAGTTGGTAAAAGTTGGTGTGTGCTCACGAATGCTATTTCACCAACTTTTGGACTGATTCCTCTGATTTTTCAAAACGTCAGTAAAAGTCGGTCCAAACGTTATAGTGTGATCCCAGCTTAAGTGATGATAATGACTGTATGTGTAATTGTGAGTGTTGTGGAGAGAGGAATAACCAGGCCAAGCATTCAGAGCAGACAACCTTTATTCACTTTCTCACATCTCTCAGAATCAGAAAACATTAAACATTATGAGGCAGGGACTCTCTTTTATATTACCACACTCACATGCCCCTGCTGCCCGAGGTCCTGCATCACAATTCATTCTCGCATCACAATTCCTTTTGTCCCCCAGCCCCTTAATCCCCATGCTCTTCTGTCAGAGTAAATTACTGCATCTGTGGAGAGAGTAATAATCAGGCCAGGCATTCATAGCAGACAAACTTTATTCACACTCTCACATTTCTCAGTCCCAGAAAAAGCATTGGCCTCATGCTGCAGGGTCTCTCCTTTATATTACAACACTCACTCCCCCTGTTGCCTGGGGTCTTGCATCACAATACATTCTCGCATCACAATTCCTATTGTCCCCAGTTGCTTAATCCCGCATGCTCTTCCGGCAGAGAAATTTCCTGCCTCTCCCTTCCTTCCAGTCTGAGATGAATATCACAGCATGGGTTCCCCATACCCCCCCCTCCCCAGAGTCTCGGACTGAGCGTTTACTCTCATGTCCTTTGGGCTTCAGCCTCCTCCCATATCTGCTGTAACGAGGGGTCTTTGGCTCTGCGGCGCTGCTGTGCCGGTGGGGGGTTCCTGGGGGTGTGTCCATCTGTGGGTGGTCAATGGAGGGGGAGGGGGGCATTCAGCATGCTCGTGTGACTGCTTTGATGAATTGTTTACCTGGGGAGTTCTCAGTGGGGGTCTTCCACGTCGAGGAGCTTGAGCCAACATCACTTGCTCATCTGCCACCACAAAGGTGGGCTTAAGCCTGTCTATACAGATTTTCTCCCAACGACCCCCCAAGTCTAACACAAAATGTTTGTCTCCTGGTTCCAGCACTCTAAACGGGCCATCGTAGGGTGGGCACAATGGGGGCCTGTGGGCATTGTGCCTGACAAACACGAACGCCGTGTTCTTCAAAGTTTTCGGCACAAAAGCGCGTGGAAAACAGTGGTGGACCGGGCCAGGTAGCGTGCTTGTGTTTGCGCTATGCCATAAACGCGGGGACGGATGGGTGTTAGGCGCGGGGTTATCTGGTAAAAATTCACCGAAGAGCCGCAGCGGCTGAGAAAAAAAACAGCTCTGCTGGGGAAGCCTCCAAATCCTCTTTTGGTGTGGAATGCAACCCTAATAGAATCCATAGCGACTGGTCCACCCAATTTGCATCCATAAGCGAAGCCCTGAGCGCTGCTTTCAGTGACCTATGGAAACACTCGCATAACCCATTGGTCTGTGGGTTGTACACGGTTGTGCGATGAATTGCAACACCCAGGCTACAGGTCATCGTGGACCAGAGGTCAGAAACAAACTGAGGGCCCCGATCGGATGTGATGTCTGAAGGGATGCCAAAACGTGCCACCCACGTTGTCAAAAAGGTGCGCGCCACGTCCGCGGACATGGTGGAAGTTAGCGGGACTGCTTCTGGCCATCGTGTGGTGCGGTCCACCACTGTCAGGAGGTGTGTGAACCCCTGTGATGGCGGGAGGGGGCCCACGAGGTCCACAAGAACGTGGTCAAACCTCTTAGCCGGGATACGGAACGGCTCCAAAGGGGCCTTTGTGTGCCTGTGCACTTTGGCTCGTAGGCATGCTACGCAGGCTGCAGCCCACTCTTTCACCTGTTTGCGCAGGCCCGGCCATACGAACTTCGCTCCCACCATTTTGACTGGCGCACGCACTCCTGGGTGCGCCAGGGCGTGAACAGACTCAAAAACGTGGAGGCGCCAAGCGCATGGGACCACCAGGCAGGGGCATCCTGTGGAGACGTCACAGATTGGGGGGACCCCGTCTTGCAGTACTCTGCTCTCCAGCTTTAACCCTGTTGGTCCAGACTGGAGTGCACACACGTCCGCATCGCCAGTCTGCTCTGCGGCCATAGCCGCGTAATCCCTATGTAGACTGGGGCCACTACTGCGAGCAAGAGGCAGTCCGCCACCACATTCAGTTTACCGGCCACCTGCTGAATATCGATCGTAAACTCCGAGATCACGGCCAGCTGTCTCTGCTGCCTGCCCGACCATGGTTCCGAAAACTTGGCCATCGCGTATGTTAGCGGCTTGTGGTCCAAAAACACAGTGAAGCTGCGCCCTTCCAGCCAGAACTGGAAGTGGCGTATGGCCAGGTGGAGAGCCAGTAACTCTTTGTCAAACACGCTGTATTTACGCTCACTGTCGTGCAAAGACCTGCTAGAAAAAGCGAGCGGCTGCCAAGAACCGGTGACGCGTTGCTCCACGACGGCCCCTATGGCCGCGTCCGAGGCGTTGGTAGTGAGCGCTATCAAAGCCGCCGGGCCCGGGTGCGCCAACAGTGCGGCGTTTGCCAAAGCTGTTTTAACCTCAGAGAACGCCTGCTCCCGCTCAGGAGTCCAGTTGACTCTGTCCACCGGTTTCCGTTTCTTGAGTGCGGCATACAATGGCTGCATGAGCTGGGCTGTGCAGGGGAGGAAACGGTTATAAAAGTTAACCATCCCCACCAACTCTTGCAGCGCCCTGACCGTCTGAGGCCAGGGAAATTTCGCCACTGCGCACACCTTGTCCGGCAAGGGTATCGCTCCCTCCGGTGAGATGCAGTGCCCCAAAAAATCGATCCCCGTCATGCCGAACTGGCATTTCGCCGGGTTGATTATTAACTCGTGCTCCTCTAACCTCCGGAAAACCATCCTGAGGTGGGTTACATGTTCATCCTCGGACGCACTGGCCACCAGGATGTCATCCATGTAGACGAACACAAACGGCAGATCACGCAACACCGCATCCATCATACGTTGGAATGTCTGTGCCGCACCTTTTAACCCGAAGGGCATGTGTAAAAACTTAAACAGACCAAACGGGGTTATTACCACCGTTTTAGAATCAGAATCAGAATCAACTTTATTGCCAAGTATGCTTACACATACAAGGAATTTTACTTATCACTAAGGTGCGCTCGTTTCTAAGCGCTCCCTAATGATGCGGCAGCCATACAGGCGCCTCATACAGTGGGGGGTAAAGAGGGGGAGGGGGAGGGGATGACACATTGGGCAGAGAGAAAAAACAAAGTTATCTAAATAGAGCTCGAGTGAGCAGGATTGTGATCACATAGAAAAAAAAAAACCCTCTAATTGCACAATTAGCAGACAAGATACAGATCCACACATTAACAAAGCAAGAGAGAGACCAGTGTGTGTATGTCAGTCATGTGATATCAGTGTGAGTGCAGTGTGAATGTATCAGTTACTGGTGCACAACAAAAATCCTCTCCTAGGCAACGGCTAGATGTTATGTCCATGTATTCTAAACATAGATAAACATGTCCACAGAGTTCATCTCTCTTCATGCCAGATGGTAAAATTCCATGTTAGTCACATGATAACGCTGTCCTTGGAGAGTTCAGATTGCTGCACATCAGCAATTGTTTGGGTTAAAGAGAAGCCAAAACTCCCTTCTGCTTTATCTCTTCTCCTGGAGGAATGAGTTCTCCCAAGGACGCCGAATCAAGGCCTGATGAGCACAGTTCACTTAGAGCATAGAAATTTCCTCTCTCATGCGATTCTGTGCATCACAATTTACATTCACAGGCTTTAAAACCATTCCCTGGAGATCACCCAGCGACTCCGAGATGTTTCCCACCTTCCGGCCGCTATCAGTGCTCCCCAGCTGGTCGAATTGTTGAAGGAGCTTCGCTGGGTCCGCATTTTGACCAGCTCTTCCAACTTCTTTAATTTCCGATACACCAGGAAAACTCCAAAGCCAAACAACAGAAATCCTGTGATCATAAGCCAAACGGGTAGATGTCTTCCACATCTTCAATCGAATCACACAGACGCATGAATTTCCAATTGTTCCATGAGTCTCTCCACTTGAGCTCTCCCTGGCCCGATTTCTTTTAAAAAAAAGTGGTGACAATTGCATTTAAAGCCCAGCTCAATTCCATAATTTCCGTTTGGGTCGAGATGCAGCAGAAGAACAGCGAGACACAGACAGGACACAGCAAGCTGGGATCAGTAAGGAAGGAGGAGAAGGGAGAGGAGAAGAAATGCATCTGCTCTCTCTGATAGCCGGAAGAAGAAGGTATGTCCTCCCCGTACACCGGGACCTTGTGGTAACCACGGACCAGGTCTTAGAAAAAATACGTGCCCCCGCGAGGTGAACGGAAAAATCCTGAATATGGGGCATCGGGTAGGGATCGTGCGCTTTGGCGTTGTTTAATCTGTGGAAATTTTCGCACGGTCTCCACGAGCCCTCGGCCTTAGGGACCATGTGTAGCGGGGATGCCCATGGGCTGTTTGAGCGCCTGATGATGCCCAACCTTTCCAAGTTGGCAAACTCCTCGCGCACTATGGCCAGTTTAGCTGCATCCAGGCACTGAGGTCATGCAAAAACGGGCAGCCAGGTGGTTGTAATAAAGTGCTCCACCCCGTGTTTAGTGATGGCCGCCGAAAACGTCGGGACCGTGAGTGCTGGGAACTGGGTGAGCAGTGTGTAGAACTTACCACCTGGAGCTGTGACGTTGTCTAATGTTGTAGGCCCAGCTCATCGAGCTGTACAGGGGAGAGAATCAAAAGACATTGCATTAATCAGGCGTCTGTTAGCAACATTGACTAGCACCCCGTGTGCACACAGAAAATCAGCTCCCAAGATTGGGAAACTGCATGCCGCTATGACAAATGTCCACTCATACGTACGGCTGTGTAAGGATACAGTCAGTGTCTTTTCACCAAAAGTCTTAATGTCCGAGCCGTTTGCGGCCATCAGCTCGGGGCCGCTAGCACCCGCTAGCCGGTCGGCGTAAGACAGTAGGATGAGGCTCTTTTGGGAGCCGGAGTCCACGAGGAACCGTCTCCCTGAGCGCAAGTCTGTCACATAGAGCAGCTTGCTTTCTTCACCGGCGGTCGCAGCCGCTACCGACCGCCGGTCTTGGTGTTTTCCCGAACGCTTAAATTGGCATGGTGGCACACATCGGCTTGCGTCCTCTCCAAAACGGCAGTGGTAGGAGCAGAGCGTGTCTCTCTGGCACCTCCTGGCCCCCGCTGCCGCTACCATCCCTGGCTCCTCGCTTCCACTGGCCATCTCGCTGGGTTCCGACTCCGCTGCGTTCACTGTGAGGGCTCTGGTGGTGAGGATGATCCGATCTGCCTTCTGGGCTAGCACACGGTAGTCACGCTTGGCCAGCAACGGCGAGTTGGCCAGGACCGCTCTGGCCACCGTTGGGAGGTTCCGGAAGAAAATGTGAGCAAATAGAAAATGCCCGTCGTCCGTGCCCATCAACGCCAACATCTTCTCCACCAGTTCAACCGACAACCCATCACCTAACTCGGAGTGCATCAGGAGCCTCTCTGCTCTCTCGCAGTCCGAGAGCATGTAGCGCCGGGTCAACGCGGCTTTGAGAGCCCCCGTATTTGTCGCGGGCTGGGGGCTGCTGGAGCAGGCTCACTTCTTGCTGAGTCGTGCGAGTGTCCAGCGCTGCGACCACATCATAATATCTGGTGTCATCTGCCGTTATTCCCCGGAGCGCGAACTGGGCCTCGGTGTGGAGGAACCAAGACTTCGGGTCATGCAGCCAAAAGTCTGGTAGTTTGACCGAAACGGCACACGCATTGCTGGGGCTTCCCGTCCGGGCCATCTCTGGGGTGTTTGCCGCATTGCTGGGGCTTCCCGTCCGGGCCATCTCCGGGGTGTTTGCCTCGTGTTCGATTATTCGTCAAGGGTCACCAGTGTGGAGAGAGTAATAATCAGGCCAGCCATTCATAGCAGACGGACTTTATTCACTCTCTCACATTTCTCAATCCCAGAAAAAGCATTGGCTTCATGCTGCAGGGTCTCTCCTTTATATTACCACACTCACTCCCCCTGCTGCCTGAGGTCTTGCATCACAATACATTTTCACATCACAACAGAATATGAATATGTACCCATACAGTATATTTCATATTTGAATAAGCGGTGTTGTCACCCTCAGTAGTGATTGATATTGTCCTAGTTGTATAATGGAGGGGACCATTTATTGTGCAAGGTTGTTGCGTTTTGCAAATTCAATACGACCTCTACGAGCAGCCCTTGTTAGGTTATAAAGTCTGACAGCCGTAGGTAGGAAGGACCTGTGGAACCTCTCAATCATGCACCTAGGATGGCACAGCCTACTGCTAAATGTGCTCCTCAGTGCATTCAGTGTGTCCTGCATGGGGTGGGACTCAGAATCCAGCAGAGATGACAGTTTAGTCACCATCCTCCTTTCTCCTATCTCCTCCACTGGGTCGAGGCGCCACCCCAGAGCAGAGTTTGCTTTTTTGATCAGTCTGTTCAGTCTCTTCCTGTCTGCAGCCGTGATGCCGTTGCCCCAGCAGACCATTCCAAATGTGATGGCTGATGCCACCACTGAATCTTAGAAGGTCTTTAGGAGTGCCCCTTCCACTCCAAAAGACCTGAGCCTCCTCAGGAGGAACAGCCTGCGCTGTCCCTTCTCTTAGAGCGCGTTGGTGTTGTGTGACCAGTCCAGTTTATTGTTCAAATGAACACCCAGGTACTTGTAGGATGTCGCCATCTCAATGTCTGCTCCCCGTATGTGTACTGGTTCTGTGGGGGGTTGTACTCGCCTGCGGCAGTCCACTACCAGTTCCTTAGTTTTCCTCGCATTGATCTGGAAGCAGTTCCATTGCCACCAGCTCACGAAGTCCTGAAAAAGTCCTTTGTACTCTGCATCATCTCCATCAGAGATGAGGCTGGCGATCGCAAAGTCATCAGAAAACGTCTGTGGGTGGCAGTGTGATGTGTTGTGTGAAAAGTCTGCGGTATAAAGGGTGAACAGGAAGGGAGTCAGAACTATTCCCTGGGGGGCCCCGTAGTGCAGATGATAGTGTCAGACACACAGTCCTGGGTTTTCACAAACTGTGGTCGGTTTGTGAGGTAGTACAGGTTCCACGATGACAGGTGCTGGTCCACTCCTGCACACAATAGCTTGTCTTTCAGGATCAAACTGAACAAACTGATCAAGAAAGCTAGCTCTGTCCTGGGGCAGCGCCTTGACCCAGTGGAGGAGATAGGAGGGAGAAGGACGGTGGCTAAACTGTCATCTCTGCCGGAGTCCGAGTTCCACCCTATGCAGGGCATACTGAATGCACTGAGGAGCTCATTAGCAGTAGACTACATCATCCTAGGTGCACAACCGAGAGGTTTCACAGGTCCTTCCTACCTACGGCTGTCAGACTGTATAACCTAAGCAGGGCTGCTCGCAGAGATAGCAAAAAGACGTGACTGTCACGATGGGATGAGACGCCGTGTGATCCGGCGCTCAGACCATATTCCTCCTCTACCCGGTCCTCTCCTTGACAGCGTCTCAGCGGGCTCCCAGCTGTCAGTGTTACGGGACGGCTGGAGCCCAATTATCCCTCATCAGCGGAGGCGCTGCTAATGGGTTTAAAAAGGAGCAGCTCCGATCATTCAGGGCTGTAACTTCGCTCACCATAGGCTGGAACCCCTTCGTCTGGCGCTAGCCTCCTGCCTTTCGTTCTGCAGTATATGTGAGTGTTCCTCTGTATGGTTACTTGTGCCTTTTGGCCCCACGAGGCCGTGTTCCTTTTCCCCTGTTCCCTAACCTAATAAAGCATCGCAACTCACTGGCTCGCCCCCGGCTCTTATTGTGTGGCTCGCGAGGGCCACACGTAACAGTGACAACCTAATAGTTTTGAATGCAAAAGACACTATAGACTTACACAATGGTCCCCTCCGGTATGCAACTAGGAAAATACCGGTCGCTATGGAGGGTGAGAATATGTATGGGTACATAATCATACCATGTAGGATAACTAAGTAGACGGTTGTGCTGTTTCATCCCATCCAGCTACAATGCTCCGCACTGTGTTTATATACTCATATATTTATTCCATCCAGCTACAATGCTCCGCACTGTGTGTCTATATACAGTATATATATATATATATATATATACAGTATATATATATATATATATATATTTATATTTATATGTACATATGTATACTTGCTGCTCTTGTTTTTTGTTTTTTTTTTCTCTTGCCTTCTGATTATTGCTCTGAGTGTTGCTATCCCTGTGCTGTTGCAATCCTGGAATTTCCCCATTGTGGGACTAATAAAGGCATATCTTATCTTATCTTATCTTATCTTATCACCGGTTGGATGGTGTTGAAAGCACTGGAGAAATCAAAGAACACAATCCTCACTGTGCTCCCAGGCTTCTCCAGGTGGGACAGAGAACGATGAAGGAGGAAGATCACTGAATTCTCCACCCCGATGACATGCTGGCAGGAAAACTGGAGTGGATTCATAGCTGGTCCCACCAGGGGGCGGAAGTGGGCAAGGAGCAGACTCTCCCGGGTCTTCATCAGGTGTGATGTGAGGGCCACTGGTCTGTTGCTGTTCAGGTCCTTGGGGTGAGGGGTCTTTGGTTCGGGTACCACACACAATGTTTTTCACAGTTGTGGTACCCTCCCCAGCTTCAGGCTCAGGTAGAAGAGCCACAACCCCACACAGCTGGTCTGCACAGGACTTGAGGCAGGACCTGAGGAGCTTCACGCTGATGCTGTCTGGACCGGAGGCCTTCCTTGCCTTGATCACCCTGAGCTCCGCCCTCACCTGGGTCTTAGTGAGGGTCAGGTTGGGGTAGGGTGCTGTGTGCTGGGAGTGGGGGGTGTTAGGGGGAGGCCGTGGACAGCAGGACTAGATGACGGTGGAGGCAGTAGTGGTTGGTGGGAAGGTGGAGAAGAGGGCATTTGGTCAAACCTGTTAAAAAAAGTTTCAGGTTGTTCACCCACTCCCTGCCCCCCGTGGTCTGGGAGGAGGTATTCTGGAGCCCAGAGATGGTTTTGAGGCTTCTCCAGACCCCGCTGATGTCACTCTGTTACAGCATGTCCTCCATCTTCTTCCTGTAGCTGTCCTTCCCCTTCCTGATGTTCCTCCTTGGCTCCCTCTGTACGGACTTCAGCTCCTCCTTGATTCTCAACCTGAAGATCATTTTCTTTTCTTTCAGTAGTGACTTTATCTCAGGGTTGATCCAGGGTTTGTTATTTGAGTGACACCGTATGGTATTGATGGGTACGGTGTTGTCCACACAGAAGTTGATGTAGTCCATGATGGTGTGTGTGAGGATGTTGATGTCCTCACCATGTGGATCACAAAGCTGCTCCCATACAGTGGATTCAAAGCAGTCCTTTAGAGCGTCCGTTGTCTCCTCAGACCATACTTTCACTGTGCGGGTAACAGGAGGTTGTCTGTGTACTAGGGCAGCAGTCCCCAGCCTTTTTTGTACTAAGGACCAGTTTCATGCATGAAAATTTTCCGCGGACCAGGTGGAGGTGCCGGGGTTCCAATAACAAAAACCTTTGTCAGTTCAGAGCATGTAATCTGAAACAATTACACTTTATATTAGGCAACTACAATGATTCTACAGCATCATATCAACTCACCATAATCAGTGGGAACTCTGGGCTTGTTTCCCTGCAACTAGAATTTTGTTTTTGGCTCATTTTTTCAAGAGTTAGCTTGTGTCACTGATGCCTGAAATGTCGTGCCAGAGTCAAGAGCGGTTGTGAGGCGAGGGTAGAAACAATTGTTTTTCAAAATAAAATCTCTGCAAGACTAATGGAAAAAAATATGTTTAATATTAACCACATTTTTTTTTTTTTTTTTTGCGGCCTGGTACCAAATGATACATGAACCAGTACTGGTCCGGGGACCCGGGGCTGGGGACCCCTGTACTAGGGGTTTGTACACAGGCTAACACAGGTGAACTCGGATGTTATCTGATCCCCAGAGTGGGGGGAGTGGCGATGAAGTGTACGCCTCCTTAGTGTTTGCGTGAAATAAGTTCAGTGTTTTCTTGACATACTGGAAAACATGGGCAGAATGGAGGACAGTGAAGTATGGTTGAAATCACCCGAGAAGAGGAGGAGAGTATTTGGGTGCTGTGTTTGCAGCCTGCTAGTGACTGAGTGCATGACGGCACACACCGCCTCAGCGCTCGCGGATGGATTTACATAAAAAAACAATGCCAACGACATGTGACTATTCCCTTGGGACTCAAATCGGTCTCAGGCTAACAGCTAGTAACTCAGTGTCCTTCCTGCAGTGTTGTTCTTTAATGGTGACGTGCCCAGGATCACACCATCTGTTGTTCACATACATTATCAGTTCTCCTCCTCTGCTCTTCCTGCTGTCTGGTGTCCGATCTGCCGGTATTGCATGGAAACCCTCAAGATCGATGTTCGTGTTAAGATTGATGTTAAGATCAGTGAAGATTCTGTATACAGTATTTGTGTGAGTGTTATAGCCTACGCAATTTACGCCCAGCTTTACATTTTTTTTTTCAAATTGCTTCCACTCTTTCCAACTCAATTCCATTCTGTTATGTCTGGGTATGGAGCCAAGGACGAGGCTAGGCTTCTCCAGTTGCGCACGGCGAGGGGAAAAAGGACGAGAGGATAAGCGCAGGGTTTCACCACACACACGTTTATTGACACAAGACATATAACACATACAGCTCAGGATCACTGCTGAGTTCTCTAGGCTGCCTAAAACACACACCGGAGGTGAACAGCGGTGGACAGCGCACAGACAGTTACTCACAGCGGGGGGCAGCCGAGTCGTCACAGCGATGAGCTAGCAGCACAGAAAACAGTCCTTTGCAGACGTGACGGTTAGATGGTGAAGCACGGTCATTCAACCCGTACAGTGATCCAGCAGCATCTGTACAGCCAAAAGCTGCTTATGTGCAGACACCGCTGGCGTGGTGAAGCAGAGCACCTGGGCGAGGATCATTACCGGGATCAGGAACAGCTGATGGAACACAGAGGGTGAGGGGGCGTGGTCCGACGGGCAGACAGTAGACAGGGCTCCCTCCAGCGTGAGCTCAAGAGGCTGCCTCTCTGCTGCCGACCAGAATGTGGAGGCTATGGGTACGGCAAAGAACACAGAAATACAAATTAACATAGTGTAATGTCGGGGCTGTGTTAAGGGGGGGGGGGCGGGATTCTTTCCAGCATGCCTTGCCAGCAGAGGACGTTATTTTCATGTGTGGTTAAATGTTATTACCGTGTTATTATACTGCTGTGCCATTATAACTGTGTTATAATGACCCAGCAGTGTTATAGGTAGAATTAGAGTAAGAGTGAGTATGTGTTGTGTAACCCTGATATAAACGGAGGTCTGGGAGAATGACCTCCCCTCCTGTCTGTGCTCAGGGTGTGTTTAATAAAGCCTGTTGTGTCGCAACCATCTGCTCCCTTTCTTTGTGTGGACCTCTAATATGTCACACTGGTGTCAGGAGTGGGTATGGAGCAGATGGAAGCCAGGATCCGAGTGGAGATCCAGCAGCTGGAGCGATTCATCGCTCAGCTGGGAACGGACAACATTGCTGAGACACCGACCCCCGGAGTGGCTCGCCGGGATGAACGGAGCAGCGGACCTGACGGGACCAGTGTACCCCGCCTTCTGCCTTTTTCAAGGCAGGGCGGGCTGAGCAGAGCAAACCAGCCCCGCTCCCCGCCCTTTTCAGGGCAGGACGGGCTGGCGATTCCACTGTGACCAAGGGCGGCGATCGACCGGGAGACGACTGTCCCATCCATCCGGCAGCGGGCCAAGATTCCCCGCTTCAACGGCGAGACCCAGCTGGACGACTACCTGGTCCAGGTCGAGCTGGTTGCCGCTCTGAACGGCTGGCCACCAGAAGAAACCACCATGCAGGTTGCGCTGGCCTTGGAAGGGAGGGCTCTCTGCGTGCTGTCTGACCTCAGGGCCCGAGGAGGACTGCAGCTGGCCAGCGTTACAAGGAGCGCTCCAGAGACGATTTGGGAGAGCGGCCGACACAGAGCACGCCCAGGAACAGCTGGCCAACCACCGTCAAGGCAGCCAGGAGAGCCTAGGAGCCTACGCAGTGGACATATGGCTGCTGACACGGCGCAGCTACCCGGACTTCGAACTGGAGGTAGTGGAGAAGCTCACCCTCCGGAACTTCATCCAAGGTCACCGCCCGGCCCAGCTCCAGAGCCACGTCCGAATTAACACCACGAGCAACTAGGAGACTGCGGTGGCAGAAGCAGAGCGGGTGGAGCTGCTGATGAATCGTACAGCCGAGACATTGACACCAAAACAAAGAATCTTCCAGGCCACGGCTGAGAGCGAGGAGGAGGAGGAGGAGCTACGGCAGACCATGGCAGCGCGTCCACGGAGAAGACGGCCGCAGCGGCGTGCGGAAGGGTGCTTCCGCTGCGGGGAGGCAGGACACATTGCGCGGTGTTGCCCCACACCTACCCCACGACAAACTGATGAGCTGTCACCAGGTGTGGGCCGAATTGGACACTCGCCAGGGATGTACTTACAGTGCAGCCTGGACAAGACGCCGATCCAGGCTCTGCTTGACACCGGTTCCACCATCTCCTTGGTCCGACCCGGTGTGCTGTCGGGCACGGACAAGATGACCCCACGGGGGTGGGAACCCGCCAAGTCCTACGTCACCACAGATACTGGTGAGTGCACCAGATTGGGGGGGGGGCGGAGAGTTCTCGTGGTGGGGGTGGCCAGTCAGAACATAAAAGACCCGTTCTGGCTGGCAGACATCCAAGACCCCTGTATTATTGGACTAGACCTGCTTGCAGGGTGGAACGCCAAGATTGACAACGCCAGACTGTCCCTCCAGCTAGGAACCCGGACCATCACGCTCCACAACGGGACCCAGGGAAGGAAACCGGAGGCCTACGCGATCGAGGGACTGCCAGGACGGACCGGGCGGGCCACCGCGGACCGAGGACTGGGCTCAACAGCGCCACCAGCACGAGCAGAGGGAGCATGAGCACACACAGGGACAGCAAGGGGAAGGGTTAACGTGTCGGCAGGGATGCAGCAGGCGGTCGAAGAATTGTTCCAGCAGAGCTGCAGCGGGCTGGAATCGGGACAGACACGCCAGCTGCGGAAGCTGTTGGACTGTCGTCACTGCCAGCGGGCAGAGGCTCGAGACCAGGCCGCCCCACAGGCTGCTGCTCTCCGGACCGCTGTGAGCAGGAATAACACAGCGGCACACAGTTCCCCTCAGATAATCAGGCAGCTCCCCCCAGCGGTGACGTCACAGAGGCCCTCGGCATGCAGAGCGAGCAGGACAGAGATCCGGTCATTTCCCGGGTTCGGCAGTGGCTGGACGCGGGCCAGCGGCCCGCCTGGGAGGCCCTGGCAGCGGCGGGGAGTTGGCAGAAGCGAGCGTATGACTCCCGCTGCCATGGGAGGGACTTTGCACCAGGAGATGGAGTCTGGGTTTTCTGCCCTGAGAGGAAAAGAGGACAGTCACCAAAATTGGCGAGCCATTGGTCGGGACAGTGCGTGGTTCTGCAGAGACTGACGGATGTGGTGTACAGGGTGAGGCTAAAGAGAAGGGACCGGGTCGTGGTACTCCACCGTGACCGTCTCGCCCTGTATCAGCCACCCACCCCGCTCGTAGCTTTCACCCCAACCAGATACTCCGACCGAGACACAGATGGACACTGGTGGGCCTGTAAGTGTTGGTCGTCGGCAACGGAGGCCGCCCCGACACCTGGACGGATTCGTGTTGGACTTTTGAGTTGGACTTCTATTTTTCTGGGGACAAAAACCAGTCCGGGGGGGGGCAGTGTAACGTCGGGGCTGTGTTAAGGGGGCAGGGATTCTTCCCAGCATGCCTTGCCAGCAGAGAACGTTATTTTTGTGTGTGGTTAAACGTTATTACCGTGTTATTATACTGCTGTGTCATTTCAATTCAATTCAACTTTATTTATATAGCGCCATTTCACAACAACAGTTATCTCATAGCAATATCAACTGTAGGGGGAACCCCCACAGTTGCAGAAAGACCCCAGCAATCAGGCGATCCCCTGTGAGCAAGCACTTGGCAACGGTGGAGAGGAAAAACTCCCTTTTAACAGGAAGAAACCTCCAGCAGAACCAGGCTCAGGGAGGGGCAGTCATCTGCTGCAACTGGCTGGGGGGTGAGGGGACAGAGAAAACACTGGGTTTATAACTGCGTTATAATGACCCAGCAGTGTTATAGGTAGAATTAGAGCAGGAGTGATTGTGTGTTGTGTAACCCTGATATAAAGGGAGGTCGGTGAGAATGACCTCCCCTCCTGTCTGTGTTCTGTGTGTGTCTTCAATAAAGCCTGTTTTGCAGCCATCTGCTCCTCTTCTTGTGTGAACCTCTAATACGTCACAATACATACAATGTGGCACGTACCCATAGAGCGGAAAGGAATGAGCCGGCGGAAGCCAGGCCGGCTCGGCCCATGACATTATTCTACCGTCTGTACTGAAGAAAACTGTCCAGCTAAAAAAATAAAATCTGCCTTGTTCCTAAACTAAAATAAAATGCATAAAATAGTCCCAAACTATATACACAATAATTCACCAAATGCATAACAATTAAACTATATACACATGGCTGAAGAATAAATAAGCCCGTGGACTGTCCTTTCATCAGTCTGCCCCTGAAAGCGGCCTGCCTCCTGGGCAGCAGCAAGTTGCCACGGCATTGGTGCTCCTCCTCTTCCTCATCATCGCATGTTTCACTTGTCCAGGCCAACCACTCACAGTCTAGTCCCGGGCACGCCGCAGCTCGTTCGGGTGCCTCCACTAGCCGTCCGACAGGTGGAGACAAGCATCCCTCCGTCTGGTCATGACAAGCAGCCATCCCCGGTGCTCCTCCAGCTGCTGTTTGGCCCGTACCCGCTGTGGGCACTCCTCCTCCCGAGCCTGAATCCAGTCCGCGACTCCTGGAGGGGTTTTACTCAGCTCACAGTATTTCTGCTTGGGACTCATTCTCTCAGTGCCAATCGGTCTTGCCCGGACCTCTTCTAAATCCCCTGCGGTCCTTGCCGATGTGGCCCCAAGTTTGCTGGCCCACTTTAGTCCAGCTCTGGGAATGACAGGGAAACATCCTCTCAGCGATGCTCTTCATTGCAGTTGCCCCACTGTGCCGCCCAGTACCCTCATCCAGGGTGACTAGGGCTCTGACACTGGAGCCATCCTGTGGTGACCCTGAGTGCAACAAGGCCTGCCCACTTTCCAGGGTAACTCTTCATCCCACACCGCATCATTCAACTTCCGGCGCCACACGAGTAGGCTGCCTTTTTGCAACAGTGGATCAATTTCTTCCTATTTCTTTTTACTATCTGGCTCTCTTGCTAGTCTTTCTGATTTGGCGACACATTTATCCATCACAGACACGTAGATCGCCCAAATGTCTCCTGAGCCAGCAGACGGAGCCACTGTTTCTTGCAGCAGGCAGTACAATAGAGACCAGCTGTTAGCACTTAACCGGCCCATGATGCTAATGCAAAAACTCGACATACTGGAAGAAATAAGACGAAAATGGCATGGATGTCGAACTGGAGTAAGACGGCGGGTGAGGAATATAAGGTACAGACCCGTCCTCCCATCCGTTATTATGGGGAATGCACGATCGCTACTGAGTAAGACTGACGAGCTAGCGGCTATCTCCCACTACGAGAGCATCTTTAGAGAGAGTAGCTTGATGCTGTTTACAGAGATGTGGCTAACAGAACTAGCAACAGATGCTAACATTGAACTGGAGGGTTTCCACGCAATACGGGCAGACCGGACACCAGACAGCGGGAAAGCAAGGGGCGGAGGAGTGATGATGTATGTCAATAACAGCTGGTGCAGACCGGGACATATCACGGTTAAACAACACTGCAACAAAGACATGGAGTTGCTAGCTGTTAGCATGCGGCCTACATAGCTCCCAAGGGAATACTCACACGTGATCTGCATTGTTATTTATGCAACTTGGATGGCGAACGCTGGGACAGCGCGTGATGTCATTCACTCAGTAACTGGCAGGCTGCTGACAGACTACATCATCCTAGGTGCGCAACTGAGAGGTTTTGCAGGTCCTTCCTCCCTACGGCTGTCAGACTGTATAACCTAAGCAGGGCTGCTTGCAGAGATAGCAAAAAAACGTGACGACCTGATAGTATTGAATGCAAAAGACGCAACAGACTTACACAAATGGTCCCCTCCAGTATACAACTAGGACAATATCTATGGAGGGTGACAATTTGTATGGGTACATATTCATACCATGAATGATAACTAAATAGACGGTTATGCTGTTTATTCCATCTAGCTACAATGCTCCGCACTGTGTGTATATATTTTTATGTGTACATATGTATTTGCTGCTCTTGTTTTTCTTGTCTTCTTGATTGTTGCTCTGAGTGTTGCTATCCCTGTGCTGTTGCAATCCTGGAATTTCCCCACTGTGGGACTAATAAAGGCTTATCTTATCTTATCTTATCCTCCTGCACTCTGCAATGTGAAGAGAGTTGTCTCACTGTAGCCCAGTTCAGCAGAGCGCCCCCTGCCCCGGCATCAGTCAGCAATGGCACCTCCGCACCATGCAACTCTACCATGCAGAACGTGTACCCATCGGTGTTCGGGGCACCAAGTGGACAACCGTCGGAGCAGGAGAGGTCGGCTTCTTCTGCATGCTCCCTCCCTTGAACATGCGGTGCACCCTCGCATAGTGGTTTAAGTGGCCACACCTGCCGTAGTGCTTCGCTCTCGCCGAGCAGTCTCTTGCCTTGGAGTGGTACTTCGTGGGCCCACAGCCCATACGCACACGCATAGGCTTCCCCGGGGTAGACCTCAATGTCACAGCGTTGGTATCTTCCGCATCTTCTTTCATGCTCCCATCACTGTTTGAGTCCACTACTTGTGTGGTAATGGGAAACTCCAGCTATTGACATAACAAATGCTCATACAGCAGGTCACGAACCAACTCCTCCTCCAATGGTCCAAACCGACACACACTAACCAGTAGTTTCAAATTGGTTACGAACCGTTGAATATGCTTGCCCACCTGCTGGTAGCACTGTCAAAACTCGCTCCTCCAGATGGTGACGTCGTCCAGGGCGTGAAAATTGCATGCCATCAGCTCGACCCCATCCTCGAAGCTGTCTGAGACGTCAAGCATGCTAGGTAATCCGCTGGCCTTGAGTACCCAAATTGTGCACCAACAATGTGGTCACCCTCAGCCTGTCCATCCTCCCGGGTTCAGTGCCACCATGTAAGCCAGGAAGGCAGCGCACTGTCTTGGCCAGGGAACAGGTGGCCAGTCCGGGAGCCCCAAAACCGGCTGAACTGAAGAAACGTATGCCTCCATAACTTCCGTCCACTTTAATCCTCATCGCCAAAATGTTATGTCTGGATATGGATCCTAGGACAAAGCCAAGTGTCGAACTGAACACACATTTATTGAAGAGGCACAGGTACACCACATACGGCCGCCAGGCAGAGGAAATGTCCAACAGACGGTCCCTCCTACATGCAGCCCTTTTATAGTTATGGGTGGTGGCATGACGGAAAGGTGGAGCAACCACCCCATGCCACACAAAAAAGAACACAGAACATAAACCATATAAATAACTACATAACATTTATCTTTATTTCTATAGTGCAAAAAGGTCATCTATAGGTACTACCACAAACCACATAATAAATAATTCCATGTTTCTCAAAGTTGCTTTTATTTTACTCAAAACTGATCTCGTTCTTAAAGGCAATATCATCAACATCAAAATAAGGACTTCTGTTGGCTACCAACAAACGTGGGGAATACCCTTACGACCCAGTGCTGACCTGGTGAAGGTTCTGGTAGATCTGGCTCCGTTTCGCCCCATTTCCGACCTCTAAAGGCTCGCCTCTGATGCTCACCCAGATGCTAACCCAGAGTAACTGCAGCAGTGAGAAGGTATTCTTTACATCTGGCCATCTGGAGCCGAGGAGAGAAGGATTTAAAAGGAGGACGAACCAACCGAGGCGGCGATTGGGAGCTCGGGCGCGGCGTTGGTGAGAGACGGGGGCCACCTGGATCCAGCAGGACAGTGGTCTGAACCGGTGCTCAATTGCGAGGCCCAGCCGAGGAACGACCAGACTGACGGCGGTCGGTGACGGGGCCTAGACGGGGCCCAGCGGAGGAGCCGCCTAGCCAGACGGCGACGAGTGGCTGTGATCGGTGGATTCCGGCTGCGCCGGCGGTGCACGACACAACTGGCCAGGTAGACGGAGGCAGGCGATAGACGGCGGTGATCTGCGGAGCTGAGCAGCGTCACTCGGCGGAGAAGCTGCGCAGGAGCGGCGGGTCCAGTAGTGACCGAGCTAGTTGAGGCCTAGCCGGATTCTCTGCTTATTTCTATCCACAGGTCAGTAAAATGCCACCCAAAAAAGAGGAAATGGAAGAAATTAAAAAAACTCTGAACTTTGTGTTAGATGAACTGGCCAAAGTGACTAGCCAGCAGGACAAAATATTAGACCTAATACAGGAGGTACAAGCCCTACATTCAATAATAAAAGAAAAAGACAAAAAAATTATGGACCTGGAGCAACACGGGCGTCTTTTGGAGCAACGCGTTGAGGATCTTGAACAAGGTTCTCACATTGATGACATAGTTATAAGTGGACTAGACATCAGATATCAGTCGTACGCCCATGCCGCTACAGGACTGAGTGGTGAACATGCTTCCATAAGTGAATCAATGTCCTTAGAAAACCAAGTGCTTCAGTTCCTTAATGATAAAGACATTAAGGTAGAAGCCAATGCGATCTCAGCCTGTTATGCTTTACCGAAGAAAGATAACAAAACAAAGAAATCAATTGTGATGCGCTTTGTGAACAGGAGGGTGAAAAATGACATACTGAGGCAGGCCAAAAAACTAAAGGAAACTCAAGTTTACCTAAATGAACACCTGACAAAAAAAAACGCTGAATTAGCACGGCAGGCACGGATGCTAAAGAAACATAATAAGATACAGTCAACCTGGACAAGAAATTGTAGAATTTGGATTAAACTAAATGGAACACCTGAGCAAGCAAAAAGTATAATGATCAGAGATGCTACTGACTTAGATAAATACAGATGAACACTGACTATGAAACACAGAGTGAGGAAACTCAAACTCTAAAAATATGCCACTATGCTGAACATAAACCACAAGAGATGGAGAATGATATTGATCCTGATAACCACTTTTTCAATAATATTCATAACCACTGTGAATATTACACTGAAAAGCAATTCAAAAGTCAAGTGCAATTAGATGGTAAACTGTCAATAATACACTTCAATAGCAGAAGTCTTAACAAAAACTTCTCACAGATTCAGGACTATTTAAAACAGCTAAACAGAAAATTCACAGCTATAGCAGTCTCTGAAACCTGGCTTAATGCAGACCAGGCTCCCCTGATGGCAATAGAGGGATATCAGATGTTTAACATTAACAGATCTCAAAAAAAGGGTGGTGGTGTTGCACTGTATATTGATGACCTATATAGATGTAAGCTTGTAAATGAAATGTCCTTAGCACTACCAGGGATTCTGGAATGTGTTACTGTTGAGATTGACCTAGACAAAACAAAAAATCTAATCATAAGCTGCATATACAGAACGCCGGGAACTTGCATTGAGACATTCAGAGATAAATTAGTCGAGCTGTACAATAATACTACTAGTAAGAAAATGGTAGCAATTTGTGGAGATTTCAATATTGACCTACTTAATCCACATCAACAAAATGTAGTTACAGAGTTCATGAACTCTATGTACAGCATGAGTCTATATCCCACAATAACACATCCCAGTAGAATCACAGCTCACTCTGCTACACTTATTGACAACCTGTTTGTCAATGTTCTCGACAAGAAAATAGAAAGTGGATTATTGATAAATGATATAAGCGACCACTTGCCAATCTTTGCACTTATCCATGGCCACACGGGGCCCAACCCAGAAAAAATCTCAAAATCGTTCAGACACAAATCACCAAACGCAATCAGTTCTTTTAAAGAGGACTTGCTGAAGCAAGACTGGACAGAAGTCTATGTATCAGATGTAAATGAAGCCTATGACACATTTACAAACATTGTAACCACTCTTTATGAAAAAAACTGCCCATTAGTTAAAAAAAAGCTTAAACACAAATTTACTGACAAACCATGGCTAACCAAAGGACTACAAAAGGCGTGTAAAAAGAAAAATTTATTATATAAAGCTTTCATAAAGAAAAGGACAAAAGAAGCAGAGCAGCGGTATAAAACATACAAAAATAAGTTAACATATATAATAAGATGTAGTAAAAGAGACTATTACAGTAAAGAACTGGAAAAAAAACAAAGACAATATTAAAAATACATGGACAATAATCAACAGTATCCTTGGAAATAAAAGCAGAAATACCAGCTACCCAACTAACACTCCAAAAAATAATAAATCGACTCCGAATGTGAATATAGCTTCACCTGCAGATGAATTTAATAATTTTTTTGTTAACATTGGACCTAAACTGGCCCGAGAAATACCCACTACGGTGCCAACAGGTGATTCAATATGCAATAACACTGCTGTAAAAGACACCATCTTCATAAAGAACACAGACGAAAGAGAGGTCATTGAAATTGTTAAATCGTTCAAAAGTAAAACATCTACTGACTGCGATGGTATTGATATGCTACTAGTCAAAACTGTTATCGAATGCATAGTGAAACCACTGACGTATATCTGTAACCTGTCTCTCCAATCAGGTATATTTCCCAATGCAATGAAAATAGCTAAAGTAATTCCAATTTACAAGACAGGCGACAGAGGGGAACTCTCCAACTACAGACCAATTTCACTATTACCGCAATTTTCCAAGATACTTGAAAAAATATTCTATGAGAGAATTGACAACTTCATACTGAAGAATGATTTATTGTGTGAGCAGCAATATGGGTTCAGACACAAAAGGACAACAGCATATGCCTTAATGGAATTTACAGAAAAAATATCAACAGCCATTGAAAATAAAGAGTATTCAGTTGGAGTATTCCTGGATCTTAAAAAAGCATTTGATACAGTAGATCACAATCTATTATTAAAGAAACTACAAAATTGTGTTATCAGAGGGGTAGCACTGTCCTGGTTAAGAAGTTACTTAAAGAATAGATATCAGTTTGTATGTGTTAACAACAAAAACTCAGAGCTACTGAAGGTCACCTGTGGAGTCCCACAGGGTTCCGTTTTGGGACCATTATTATTCAATATGTATATAAATGATATATGTAAAGTTTCAGAAAAAATGGACTTAATATTGTTTGCTGATGACACTAACCTGCTATGCAGTGGAAACAACTTGGAACAACTTCTGGATACACTCGGAAAGGAATTAGGAAAGCTTAAACTGTGGTTTGATTCAAACAAATTAACGCTCAATTTAAGCAAGACAAAATTTATAGTCTTTAACAACCATCACAACTACCCAGTACCCAAACTCAGTGTAAATGGTGTAGAGATTGAAAGGGTATCCGAAACTAAATTCCTTGGAGTAATAATTGATAACAAACTGTGTTGGAAGCCACATATTAATTATATAAAAGGTAAAGTATCCAAATCAATTGCAATATTACACAGAGTGAAAAATTTGCTGAATCAACCCACACTATACACCTTGTATCATTCATTAATACTCCCATACATGACATATTGTAATGAAGTATGGGGAAATACATATAAAACAAACATATATCCACTCTTTATGCTTCAAAAGAGAGCTATTAGAATAATCAACAAAGCAGCTTACAGGGAACCAACAAACCCACTTTTTCTTAAACAAAAAACTCTCAAGTTGAAAGATCTGATCGACTTTAAAACCGCAATAATAATGTTCAAAGTGAAGAATCTATCACTGCCCGCAAATATCCAAAAGTTGTTCCAAACAAGGGAGAAACGATATCACTTCAGAGGAACATGTATATTTCAAAAGCCTACAGTGAGAACAACTACCAAGCAACACTGTATTTCAGTGCAAGGTGTCAGATTATGGAACGATTTTGGACCTGAATTAAAATCATGTACAAAGCTTGGACAATTTAAACAAAAACTAAAGGAAGAAATACTCCAAACATATTTACAAGACGACATGTAAACTCACATAAGGATTGACATTTCCAGCCTGTGTTGTGTTATAGCTTAGTTTTTCTTTTTTCTCTGTGACACTATGTCTTAGATTTGTTTTTGAATAGTAACCGCTTAACTTAGACTAGCTCAGTTTTCTTTTTCTCTCAGTCATATTTTGTCTTAGCCTTGTTTTAAATTGTAATCGCTCTTGTCTTGTTTTCTCTTTTTTCTCCTTTGAATTCTTGGATGGAATATGGGTGGGCAATATAAGCTGCGGCTTCAGCCATCACCCATTTCGGATAACTCACGTGGAATTGTATAGTAGAAGGAGTCTTTGTCTAATTTGACCTTGTTGTTATATTATACAGTTTCTTTTAACCTGTAATGTACTATCCGAAATAAATTCATTCAATTCATTCAATTCAATTCATTCAATATAATCCAGAATCTGAGTTAACAGAGAATTAAATTTGTTGACCAGTTTGTCACACAGAGAAACACTAAAATTAGCAACGGCCTGCAAAGCATCCTTTAATTAGTATATCCAGCATTAAATTCATCAGAGGTGTCGGAGATGATGCCTATTTTGGTAAGTTTTATGAAAGATTGCTTTTTAAAATCATAAACATAATCTGAAATTCCAACATCTAACAGCTAATTTTTTTTTTTTTCGGTTCCGGTTCCGCCGGACCAGTGGCGCCACACGAGTAGGCTGCCCGTTGCAACAGCCTTTTTTTTATCTTCCTTCTTCTTTCTACACTTTTCACTCTGTATATATATCACGGACGCATGGATCGCCCCGGGGGTCTCCCGGGTCGGCGGACGGAGCCACGGTTTGCAGCGAGAGACGTTACAGCGGGGAGGAGCTGGTGCTAGCTAGCACTTGGCCGCCGCCCGGTGCTAATGGGAAACTCGACATACCGGGAGCTGTAGCGAAAACGACGCGGGTGCCGGGCTGGAGTTTAGGCGGCGTGCAAGAAATATAAGACAGAATAATAAAGAGCGATGGCAAGAACCAAGCAGACCGCCCGTAAAATCTACTGGAGGAAGAAGCCCCCCAGGAGACAGCTAGCCACCAGGGCTGCTCGGAGAGGCGCTCCGGCCACCGGCAGAGTGAAGAGGCCTTGCCGTCACAGGCCCGTGGCTCTGAGAGAGATCCGTCGCTACCAGAAATCCACGGAGCTGCTCATCCGTAAGCTGCCCGTCCAGCGCCTGGTGAGGGAGATCGCTCAGGACTTCAAGACCGTCCTGCGTTTCCTGAGCTTCGCCGTCATGGCTCTGCAGGAGACCAGCGAGGCCCACCTGGTGGTCTCTTCTTCGTTAAGGGGGTCACCATCATGCCCAAAGACTTCCAGCTGGCCCGCCGCATCCGCGGAGAGAGAGCTTAGACTTTCTGCTGCACATTCACCAACCAACCATAATGTTCTGCACTGTGTGTCTATAAATATACATTTATAGTAATATGGACATATGTTTACTAGATGTTGTTTTTTCTTGCCTTCTGATTGTTGCTCTGAGTGTTGCTATCCCTGTGCTGTTGCAATCCTGGAATTTCCCCATTGTGGGACTAATAAAGGCTTATCTTATCTTATCTTAATTTAGTTGTATACAGTTGTACACACAATCATATACACATGGGAACGGAGGGGTGGAGTGGCCGTGGGGGAATGGTGTGTGTGTGTGTGTGTGTGTGTGTGTGTGTGTGTTAATAGCAGGAACTGTAAAGCCTTTCTTGTTCATGAGAAAAAGCGCTATTGCCTTTTACCATTTTATTTTGTTAAAATATAACATGTTTAGTTCTGCAATTGTGCATTATCCTTTTTGTGTGTGGTGTTACTTCAACCATATGTATAAGAGAGATCATTTATCAAAAGAAAACATATAAAACTCTGCAACTACAACATGCGCCATCTCCATCATTTCCCGTATATATCAACATTCTATTCCCATGCTCAGGCCTCAGGGTAGGGGCCAAAGGTCGTCATGGATCAAAGGATAATTACAGATGAAAGGTTGGCGCTGATCAAAGGATAATTACGGATCATAAAAGGTCATCACGGATCAAAGGGGAGGTCAAGGGCAGGTCAGGTCAAAGGGGGTGGGGCGTGGGCATTGGCCGGAGTTTGGTCGGGGCAAACTGTCAAAAGCAGTTTGATGGAAGCTTATCTATAGTATCTTCTGCTTGAGTCCCAAAGCTTTAGAAATGGCTTTATAACCTTTTCTAGACTGATAGAACTCAATTATTTTGTTTCTCCTTTGTTCCTGAATTTCTTTGGATCATAGCACGATGTCTAGCTTTTGAGGATCTTTTGGTCTACTTCACTCTGTAAGGCAGGTCCTATTTCAATGATTTCTTAATTGAGAGCAGTTGTGGCAGTAATCAGGCCTGGGTGTGCTAGAGAAATTGAACTCAGCTTTCCAAAGATGTCATAAACCACAGTTAATTTATGCTTTGAAAGGGGACACAATCACTTTTTCACACAGGGTCATGTAGGGTTGAATTTTTTTTTTTTTACCCTTAATAATAAACATATTCATTTAAAAACTGCATTTGGTGTTTACTTGTCTTATCTTTGTCTAATATTTAAATTTGTTTGATGATCTGAAACATTTAAGTGTGACAAACATACAAAAAATTGAGAAATCAGGAAGGGATCAAACACTTTTTCACACATATATAGTGCAGTATATAGTGCTTTTTCTAGTTACAAAAACCACTCAAAGTGCTTAACTAGTATTTACACTAACCCTCTATTTTAAAGGTTTATCAGAGACAATTACCTAGGGACGACTTAGACTCACCAATTAACCTAACCTGCATGTTTTTGGATTGTGAGAGTAAACCTGAACTCTCTGGAGTAAACCCACACAACACAGAGAAAACATGCAAACGCTACTCAGAAAGGTTCCCACCCCTGCTATCCTATGGATTCGATCCTGGAACCCTTTAGCTATGAAGTAACAGTGCTAACCACTGTATTTAAATACTGCCAAATCCAGATGTTTTGATTTGGCAAGGTTAAGAGGGGGACCTTTGTTGTGTGTGTAATGATCAGTGTTTACCACTAGGCGTCGCTGCTACCTTGTTACCGCTTGTTTGAATGATGCACTCAGTAGAATAAGAAACGGCCAACATGTGAGCCGAGGTGAACGTGTTTGAGTGAGCTGCCGCTAAATAAAGTTACGATGGTTCCACTGCAAGTCTCCTCTCTCCTCAACGAACACGAACACAACATGGTACCAGGAGTAAACTGCATGAACTGAGCGACCACGTGAGAAGTCGTCATGGAGTTGAAGCCGCCGGAAAACCTGAAATTGTCAGGTAACGTGGATGAAAACTGGCGAGCATTCAAGCAGCAGTTCAACTTGTATGTCACGGCCATGGGACTGGACACGAAGCCGGACTCGAGAAAGGTAGCACTTTTGCTGACCTTAGTAGGGCCACAGGCCATTGAAGTGTACAACACGTTCGTGTTTGGAACGGATGGAGACCCAAATAAGCTGGATGTCGTGCTTGCTAAGTTTGATGCTCACTGCACTCCTAAGAAAAACAAGACATATGAAAGATACGTGTTTAGATCTCGTATGCAGCAACAGAGTGAGCCCTTTGACAGTTTTTTGACCGCTCTCCGTTTGAAAGCACAATCCTGCAATTTTGGGACATTGAAGGACTCAATGATCAGAGATCAAATTGTTTTTGGTGTTGAGGACAAAAAGTTAAGAGAGAGACTGCTTCGTGAGACGGAGTTGACGCTGGAGATGGCTGTTAAACTCTGCCAGGCAAGCGAACTGTCCCAGAAGCACGTGAAAACATTCTACAACATGCCAGGCGCCACACCTCCGAGTGAAGGAGCAGCGGTCGGCGCCGTGTCATCTCAGAGCGGGAGGCGTCGCTCACGGGCCGGGACTGCACAGCGGACCGAGGATCCCACGTTCTTCTGCAAGCGTTGCGGATTACAGCACAAGCCAAAGCAATGCCCAGCGTTTGGTAAAGTATGCTCCGACTGCCATGGAAAGAATCATTTTGCCAAGCAATGCTTCACCAAAAGAAAGGAAGGAAAGAAAGGCAAAAACGTGAATGTAGTCAAAGACACAGACTTAAGTGACACTTTCTTTGTGGACATCGTTAACTGTGAAAATGAAGAAGAAAAAGTCAACAGCATTACCAATGAGGACAAGTGGATCACTCCTCTGCTGGTTAACGGGACTATCGTCACTATGAGACTGGACACTGGTGCAAAAGCTAACCTCATTAGCATGTCTGATGTAAAGGAAATGCAGGTTAAGCCACACATATACAGAAAGAAATCAGCGTTGAAAGATTACAATGGGCAACCCATACAGTGTTTTGGTACCTGTAAACTGAATGTTGCTGTTAAAGGTAAAGTGCACAATGTAAACTTTTATGTTGTGAATGAGAAATGTGAATCACTGTTGGGTGATAAAAGCTGTGAAGAGCTAGGGTTAGTGAAAAGAGTGTACTGCATTGAATCAGATTCCAAGTGTGACACTAACGCTATTGTGCAAAACTTTTCTGATGTGTTCAAAGGTTTTGGCACACTGCCTTTTACATATAAAATCCAGCTAAAAAAAGGCGCCCAACCAGTTGTGCACACACCACGTAGGGTCCCAGCTCCACTGCGTGAAGCCCTCAAACGAGAACTGGACAGGATGACCAACATGGGCGTGATCAAAAAGGTGCAGGAGCCCACAGACTGGGTCAACTCGATGGTCGTCACAAAGAAAAAGAATGGTGAGTTGAGAATGTGCATGGACCCAAAAGATCTAAATGAGAACATTAAGCGCGAGTACTACCAAATCCCCACACGTGAGGAAATAGTCAGTGAGATGGCAGGAGCTAGCTACTTCACAAAGCTCGACACTTCTCAGGGTTTCTGGCAGTTAAAACTGGATGAGAGCAGCACTAAGTACTGTACTTTTAACACACCTTTCGGTAGATACTGTTTTCTTAGGCTGCCATTTGGAATAAAATCTGCACCAGAAATATTCCACAGAGCGATGGAACAGATCATTGAAGGCCTGGAGGGAGTCAGAGTTTACATAGATGACATTATTGTATGGGGCTACAACCAGAGACTTAAAGAGTACCTGTGGTGGTCGTGAAAAAAAAGATATTATATTGAGCCCCTGTCTCACGTTCTAGTTCAAGTTTAAGTTGAAATTCATGTTCAAAGCAATGTGATATAAATCCATTGCTGATGTGCTGGTTCAGCTATGTCAGCAAAACATGAGTGCAGCCATACTAGCGGCTACATGGCCTTCCAGGACGCTTCCTGTGACGTAATTTCGTTGACACCGTGATCTGGATCAGTATTGGCTGAGCCTGCAGTGCCCGGATGTGCAGTGGCTTTCGGGATATTCAAATTAAAATTCAAACGTTTATTTCAAACTCAGGGTTCATATTAAATGCAGAACTAAAACGATTAGAAAATAAATAAATAAATGCTTAAATTCAGCGGCTTGTCTCCTCTGATCTGAGCTCGTAATGGCCGATGATTCTAAAACTATGCGATCTGGATCAATATTGGCTGAGCCTGGTGTACCCAGATGTGCAGCGGCTTTCGGGATATTCAAATTCAAATTCAAACGTTTATTTCAAACTCAGGGTTCATATTAAATGCAGAACTAAAATGAGTAGAAAATAAATAAATAAATGCTTAAATTCAGCGGCTTGTCTAGTCTGATCTGAGCTCGTAACAGCTGCGAGACGGGCTGGGCTCCTCCCTCGCCGCGGGAGCAGCAGAGAGAGAGAGCAGCAGAGCAGAGCAGCAGACACTCAGCGCTCTTGTAAAAACAAAAACATACAATGCGATATGGATATCGCAACATGGTCTCGAGCCAGAGTCCGACAATTCAGCCATAATAGAATAAAAACACTCACAAAAGCACCCTAGTCTGTCATACAGGCGGAGCATTGACTGTTGAGTATCAACGAAGTGACGTCACATCCGCATGTGTCATGGCTGCGCTCAGAGTTTTCATTGGCTGGCCATGCCTGCGGTCGTATTTGCATATTTCTCTGGTGGTATTTGGCTGGCAATAATTATTTAACCAAATAACGAATAATTTGCCTAATGTTTTCAAGTTGAATGCGTTTAGACGACCACCACAGGTACCCTTTAACAAAGTGATGGAGCGCATTCAGAAGTACGAGCTGAAACTCAATAGAGCCAAGTGTGAGTTTGCAGTACAAGAGATTCTCTTTCTCGGAGACAAACTCACAGCTCAAGGCATACAACCAGATGGCGATAAAGTGAAAGCAATACTGAACATGCCAAGACCAACAGACAAAACGGGCATGTTACGTATCATGGGAATGGTAAATTTCATAGGCAAATTTATTCCCAACCTCACAGCAAAGACGTCATGCATCCGAGAGCTCTTACACAATGACTGTGACTTTAAATGGGCCGAAAAACATGAGCAAGAGTGGCAAAGACTTAAGCAAACTCTTACCAGAGCACCAGCATTAGCCTACTATGACCACCGGAAAAAGCTCAAAGTGTCGACTGACGCGCCCAAAGATGGCATCGGAGCAGTGCTTCTACAGGCAGAGGGAGAGTACTGGAAACCAGTAGCCTATGTGTCAAGGGCTATGACAAAGTCTGAATGCAAATATGCCCAGATTGAAAAGGAATGTTTAAGCGTTTCCTACGGGCTGGAGCGGTTTCACAGTTATGTCTATGGACTGCCGTCTTTTACTGTGGAAACTGACCACCGCCCACTCGTCTCCATTATCAAGAAGAATCTTAACGAAATGTCCCCACGGATCCAACGCCTAATGATGAAAATGCAAAGGTACGATTTTGAACTGGTTTACACACCGGGAAAGCACCTGATACTCGCAGATGCCTTGTCCAGAGTACCTGCTGAAAAGTGTCTGAGTTCCACAGATGAGGATATTGAAAATCACATCAACATGGTGTCGTGTGCTCTGCCAGTATCTGACACAAAGTCGAAACAAATAGCTGAGGTGACATCACAGGACACCGAGCTACAGCGTGTCATTCAGAACATGGACGAGGGATGGCCTGCAGGATCTTGCCCTCGCTATTACCATGTCAGAGGAGATCTCAGTTTTGTTGATGGACTATTACTGAAGAAAGGAAGAATAGTCATCCCTGAGGCTCTAAGACCAGATATGGTAAACAGGATACATGAAGGACACCTTGGGATTGAAAAATGTAAAAGGAGAGCAAGGGAGTCAGTGTACTGGCCTGGACTAAACAAAGACATCGAGACACTTGTGAGTAGTTGTGAAACGTGCCAGAAACACCGAAGTAATCAAAGCAAAGAGCCAATGGTGCTATCTGAAAGTCCTGCATCCCCTTGGCACAAAGTAGGGATGGACCTGTTTCACCTTAAAGGCAAAGACTATTTAGTAGTCATGGACTACTTTTCCAACTTTCCAGAAATGGCACTACTCTCAAGCACTACATCAGCCTGTGTGATCACTCATACCAAATCCACATTTGCCCGGTATGGCATCCCACACATTGTGGTGACAGATAATGGACCATGCTTCAGTAGCAGGGAATGGCAGCAGTTTGCAGAACAGTATGAATTTCGGCATGTGACGTCAAGCTCACACTATGCACAATCAAATGGACAAGCAGAAAAAGGCGTCCACATTCTGAAGCAACTGCTTAAGAAAGCTGCAGACAGCAACTCGGATCCATACTTGGCTCTACTCAGTTACCGCGCCTCTCCACTTCAGTGCGGACTGTCACCTGCTGAGCTACTAATGAACAGAAAGCTTTGTACAATGCTTCCCAGCTACCCAAATGCTACTTCACAAAGGAAAGATACAAAACTCAGAAACAAGCTTGAGAAGCAGAAACTGAAACAAAAGACATTCTATGACACGTCAGCCAAACCACTCTCTCCACTGGCCAACAACAACCCAGTTAGGATCGAGGATGCATCTGGCTGGAACACTAAAGGTGTTGTATTACAGGAAGTTGCTCCAAGATCATTCACAGTGAGAACCAAGGAAGGACAGGTGCTCAGGCGCAATCGCCGCAGTCTCCTCAAGACTCCACAAGCACCTGGTGGGCCCAATAATGCTCACCCAGAATCTCCCACAACCACACCTCTTATGAACTGTGAAGCAAACGTTCCACCTGACAAAGATGAACCAAGAAGATCAAAATGAGAAATAAAGAAACCAGATAGGTTGGACTTGTAAGAATTTAAGTAAAGTGTTAAAAAAAAAGAAAAAAAAGGCAAAGAATAAGAAAAAAAAGTAACATGTTAATTTCTTTGGGCATGTTGATTCAGGGAGAACTGAAATTTGTGTTTTGTATTAGTCCATTCATACTGAATACATACACTGTTTTGCATCAACGTTTATTAATGTTTATTCACCTCAAAGAAAGGGGGATGTAATGATCAGTGTTTACCACTAGGCGTCGCTGCTACCTTGTTACCGCTTGTTTGAATGATGCACTCAGTAGAATAAGAAACGGCCAACATGTGAGCCGAGGTGAACGTGTCTGAGTGAGCTGCCGCTAAATAAAGTTACGATGGTTCCACTGCAAGTCTCCTCTCTCCTCAACGAACACGAACACAACAGTGTGTAGCACCATCAATCTGCTTCATGAAGTCAAAAGACATCAGTAAATAGACTAACATAACAGTCAGTAGACCTGTCCTGTGGTGTCTGTGGGAACACTGGCGTAGAAACTCAGCTTATATATATGTTTAATATATTTTTATGCTACTTCAGCAATATTTTATAATGACATTTTAATCCTTAGCTGCTTTTAATTATCATGTTTAAACATGGAGCAAGGACCTGTTTTGCATTTACAGGCAGACACGGGTGTTCTTACATCTTAGCATATTTTGTCAGCATAGAGTACCTTTATGGCAAATCAATAGATATAGCTATCAGTTTAGCCTACTTTGTCAGAATAGCATACCTATGTATGTTATAATGTTCCAGTAGGTACATTTAAGATAAGAGAAAAGATTTCTAGCTTAATGCAGTAGTAGGATGTTCTGACAGAAAGGCATACCTGTGGGCGACACACATTGTGGGCTCACTTTTCCACAGAGACATGACTGCATGTGTATTGAGGGTGTCACGTCTGCAAGGACAAAGGACTCGAATCTGCAGAAGATAACGAGGAGGTGTGAGATTCGTCTTTTTGTCCCACAGAAGATGCCCCGGAGAGATTTCCGGTTCATCAAGAAATGAGAGACAATGGGGAAGATTCAAAGGGATGCTTTGTGACTGTATGTTTACTGAAAACACCATGTGACTTGAATTCTGATGTTGGAGACATATAAAAGGGTGATGAGATATGATTCTGTCTCTTTCCTGCTTTGAGAATGCTAGACGATGTGTTCTGTCAATAAAGCTGATTTACGAATTAAACTCAGCCTCATCATTCGAGCACATCTTCTACACTGGTGATCTACGACGAGAAATGAGCAGACAGAATTCTCCCGAGCGGGGCTCGGCCGAAGCCAGCCTGATGGCCGCCTCCACGATCCGGCTGCCCGATTTCTGGCAGCACAGCCCGTGCTCATGGTTTAGCGCAGTCGAGGCGCAGTTCAACCTCCGGAGAATCTCCAACGACGACACAAAATTCTACCATGTGGTAGCGAAACTGGACAGCGACACGGTCCAGAGAGTGGAGGATTTGGTTAATCATCCACCAGACAGCGACAAGTACAGCGCATTGAAGGACGCGCTGATCAGCCATTTCACCCCTTCAGTCCAACAACGAGCAGAGGGGCTCCTGACGTTGACGGAGTCAGAGAACGATAGACCTGCGGACCTGATGGTGAAGATGCTGAGGCTCAAAGACTCTGAGGATGGCGAATTCATTTTCGCCCACCTTTTCCTTCGAACCCTGCCGCCAGCAGTGAGAGTGGCCCTGGCAGAGTCGCCCCGATTGGCCAGGCGAGACTACCATAGGTTGAGCAAAGAGGTGCAGCGGCTGGTCGACGCCCACAAGCAGAACGCGGTTTCGGCCGCGGCTGCTAGCCCAGGAACGGTGTCCAGAGACAGCGCAGGTCCAGCGGCCACGGCGCCAGACGCACCAATGACGGCGGCGATGGGGGCCAGACGACGGGGAGCGGAGGACGGCCCGTGCTTCTACCACTGCCGTTTTGCAGAGAGAGCGCACAGGTGTGTCCCACCGTGCAACTTCAAGCACCAGGGAAACGCCAAGACCGAGGGCCGGTAGCAGCTGTGACCCTCGGCAACGAGAACAAGCTGCTTTACCTGACGGATGCACGCTCGGGGAAACAGTTCCTCGTGGACACGGGCTCTCAGCTGAGTTTCGTCACACCCACCTACGCGGAACGGCTGATGCCGTCTAAAGCTCCCTGGGTGTCAGTGTCAGCAGCGAACGGCTCCGCGATTAAAACGTTCGGTGAGAGGACCATGCTTCTGTCCTTACAGGGCCGTTCATTTGAGTGGACATTTATTGTAGCAGCAGTCAGTTTCAACATGTTAGGGGCTGATTTTTTGTGCTCACATGGTTTATTGGTTGACCTTGCTAATAGACGTCTGATTAATGCACTGTCCTTTCATTCTATTCCCTGCACAGCTCGGGTGGCCCCGCCGACTGCACATGCCAGCGTCTCAGCTGCGGGTGGTAAGTTCCACACATTGCTTGCTCAGTTCCCAGCACTCACAGTCCCCACGTTTTCGGCAACGGTGGCTAAACATGGGGTGGAGCACTTCATAACCACCACCGGCACTCCCGTTTTTGCAAAAGCTTGGCGCTTGGACCCAGCTAAACTGGCCATCGCGCGCGAGGAGTTCACTAATCTGGAAAAACTGGGCATTGTTAGACGCTCCAAGAGCTCTTGGGCTTCGCCGTTACACATGGTCCCAAAGGCTGACGGCTCGTGGCGACCTTACGATGATTTCCGCAGGTTGAACAACGTTTCAGCTCATGACCGCTACCCGATTCCGTACATTCAGGATTTTTCTGTTCATTTGGCGGGGGCGCGCATTTTTTCTAAAATAGACTTGGTGCGCGGTTACCACCAGGTTCCAGTGCACGCGCAGGATGTACCCAAAACAGCGGTCATAACTCCTTTCGGCCTTTTTGAGTTTTTGCGCATGCCTTTTGGCCTCAAGGGGGCCGCGCAGACTTTCCAACGCATGATGGATGCAGTTTTACGCGACCTTCCTTTCGTGTTCGTTTATTTGGACGATATTTTGGTAGCCAGCGCGTCCGAGGGCGAGCACGAAAAACACCTCACAGCAGTTTTTCGGAGGCTGGCAGAGCACGGGTTAATAGTTAACCCAGCGAAGTGCCAGTTTGGGGTGGCGCAGATTAATTTTTTGGGACATCGCGTTTCAGCAGAAGGAGCGGTTCCTCTTCCAAATAAAGTGCGTGCCATAACGGATTTTCCGCAACCTCAAACAGTCAAGGCGCTTCAGGAGTTTCTAGCGATGGTTAATTTTTACAACCGGTTCCTCCCAAGCGCAGCACGGCTCATGCAGCCATTGTACACCGCGTTAAAAAAACAAAAGCCCGCAAATAAAGTTGAATGGTCTCCGGAGTGGGAGCGCGCTTTTGCCCAGGTCAAATCAGCCCTGGCAAACGCAGTTTTGTTAGCGCACCCAGTTCCAACGGCCCGCATGGCGCTCACCACTGATGCTTCCGATGTGGCGGTGGGGGCGGTAGTTGAACAGTTTGTAGCAGGTACCTGGCAACCCCTCGCGTTTTTCAGCAGGACTTTGCGCGATAGTGAGCGTAAATACAATGCGTTTGACAGGGAGCTTTTGGCCCTACACTTGGCCATCCGTCATTTTCAGTTCTGGTTAGAGGGGCGACGTTTCACCGCGTTTGTGGATCATAAACCGCTAATGTAGGTTACCAACACACCAAAAACATGTAGGTTTAGGGCGCTCGCGCACGCAGCGACCAGCAGCCGGTGGCTTGTCACCAGACTGCAAACCAAGTCTACCTACGGGTACAAATAAGTAACAAAAAAAAAAAAAAAAAAAAAAAAAAAAAAAAAAAATGTTTGCGATGGCCAAAATTTCAGAACCCTGGTCAGGCCGACAACAAAGGCAACTAGCCGCAATATCGGAGTTCACTACTGATATTCAGCATGTTGCGGGTAAACACAATGTTGTGGCAGACTGCCTCTCGCGCGCGGTAGCACCACCAAGCCCCATAGGGGCAGACTCTGTAGCCGTGGCCACGGGCCCGGGCAGTGACGCGGGAGCGCGCGCAGCCCCAGTCTGTGTTGGGTTAGATTATGCAGCCATGGCTGCAGAGCAGGTTAACGACGCGGACGTGCACGCGCTCCAGTCTGGACCAACAGGGTTAAGGCTGGAGCACAGGGAGCAACAAAGTGGTATGCCCCCACTAGTCTGCGATGTCTCCACGGGACGGCCCCACCCCGTGTTGCCAGCCGCGTGGCGTCGTCGCGTTTTTGACTCGGTCCATTCTCTCACGCACCCGGGGGTGCGCGCATCGATTAAGTTGGTGGGGGAGAAATTTGTTTGGCCCGGGTTGCGCAAACAGGTCAAGGAATGGGCGGCAGCCTGTGTAGCGTGTCAGCGAGCCAAAATACACAGACACACTAAGGCCCCGTTGGAACCTTTTCACATCCCCGCTAAGTGTTTTGATCACGTGCATGTTGACTTGGTGGGCCCACTCCCATTATCACACGGGCACACACATCTTTTGACGATGGTGGATCGCACCACGCGTTGGCCAGAGGCGATTCCTCTGACATCAACCACAGCGGAAGAAGTTGCGCGAGCATTTTTAGCAGCGTGGGTTGCGCGTTTCGGTGTACCGTCGGACATAACGTCCGACAGGGGTCCCCAATTTATTTCCGAACTATGGTCATCGATGGCCCGCAGCTTGGGGGTGAAGATTCATCGCACCACCGCGTATAACCCCCAGGCTAATGGTTTATGCGAACGCTTTCACAGGTCATTGAAAGCAGCCCTCAGAGCGTCGCTGACGGATACAAATTGGGTGGACAAACTTCCATGGGTTTTATTGGGGTTGCGTTCTGCACCTAAGGAAGATTTACATGCTTCCCCGGCTGAATTAGTTTTTGCACAACCTCTCCGTTTGCCGGGGAATTTCTCCCCGATAATCCCGCACCAAATGGCCCCCCTGCTCAGCCGTGGCAGAGCGACTCGGGAGCAAACACGCTCCCTGGCCCGGTCCATCACAGTTTACCACACGTTTTTGTGCCAAAGGCTTTAAAAAAATGCAGAGTTTGTTTTTGTTAAACATGATGCTCAGCGTCCAAGTTTGCGGCCGTTTTATGACGGACCGTTCAGAGTGCTGGAGAACGGGCAGAAGCATTTTCTGCAAGATTTAGGGGGCAGAAGGGAGTTGATTTGCATAAACAGGCTCAAACCCGCCTTTGTTTTGGCTGATGAGGAAGTGCAGCTCGCGAGGCCCCCCCGCCGTGGCAGGCCGCCGAGAGGACATTCTCCAGAATCTTCACAGAAAGGTGCTAACAGCTTTAATCCACAGGTGCAGAGAGATGTTGCAGGTGCAGCAAAGCCAGGTTGCAGCAGATTCAGCAGAAAGTTAAAACCTAGGCAGTTGGTGGATTGATTAGTGAGATATGGAGTGTTTTGTGTTTTTCTTTTTTTTTTTTCATGCCATGCAGGTTTTGCCCTTACTAGACGTTTGGGCGGGGGGGTAGTGTGGGCGACACACATTGTGGGCTCACTTTTCCACAGAGACATGACTGCATGTGTATTGAGGGTGTCACGTCTGCAAGGACAAAGGACTCGAATCTGCAGAAGATAATGAGGAGGTGTGAGATTCGTCTTTTTGTCCCACAGAAGATGCCCCGGAGAGATTTCCGGTTCATCAAGAAATGAGAGACAATGGGGAAGATTCAAAGGGATGCTTTGTGACTGTATGTTTACTGAAAACACCATGTGACTTGAATTCTGATGCTGGAGACATATAAAAGGGTGATGAGATATGATTCTGTCTCTTTCCTGCTTTGAGAATGCTAGACGATGTGTTCTGTCAATAAAGCTGGTTTACGAATTAAACTCAGCCTCATCATTCGAGCACATCTTCTACATACCTATAGTTTAATACAGTGGTAGAACTAAACAAGACAATCAATCATACATACATTCACATACAACCAAACCCTTAGATTTCAATACAATTTTAGCTACACAAAAAACAATCTATATATCACTTATTTTCTCCAGTACAACAGCATTTTGATTTTTTTTAAGTTAACTGCACCTCATCTCAATTTATATATAACAGATGTACTGCAACAACAGAACTAAAAATATGCAACTCTATATACGTAGTTGTAACATTATGTGACATGAGTGCATTGCCTGTAGAACACAAGTATTCCTATCTGAAACAGGTATCCCAATCAGGCTTTACAGGCCCAAATGTAGGCTGTGCTGAAAAGTGAATTACAGAGATGTAGCCTGTATGAAGGCAATCCCATGTTATCATCCATCCACTTTCTACCACTTTTCCAGAGGTTCGGGTCGTGGAGGCAGCAGTTCAAGCAGAGAAGCCCAGAGTTCCCTCTCCCCAACCACCTGCTCCAGCTCTTCAGAGAGGATACCAATGCGTTCCCAGACCAACTGGGAGACATAGTCTCTCCAGCGAGTCCTCGGTCTGCCCCGAGGTCTCCTCCCAGTGGGACATGTCCAAAACACCTCAAGTGGGGGGAGTCCAAGAAGCATCCTGATCAGATGCCCAAACCACCTCAACTGGCTCCTTTCAATGTGGAGGAGCAGCAGTTCTACTGTGAACCTCTCCTGGATGACTTGAGTTCCTCACCTTATCTCTGTGGGTGAGTCCAGCAATCCTACAGAGAAAGCTCATTTCAGCTGTTTGTATCTGCAGTCTCATTCTTTCGGTCATTACCCAAAGCTTGTGACCATAGGTGAGGGTAGGAACGTAGATGGGCCAGTAAATCGACAGCTTTGCCTTAGAGCCTAGCTCTAATCACATGTTAGACTTTGACAAGTATAAAAGGGAGTAAATGGCACTAAGATTTATTTGATTGTGTGAATATTAATTAATTAAAATTAAATCACCCATTATTGTCATTCAACCAATCATGTACAGTAGAACGAAATTGTGCTTTATCCTATCTACAGTGTTAATCACACACACCCCATGTGTAGAATCAGAGGGCCGCTGCCATGCAAGGCGCCGCCACAGATTTCCCTCCTCCATTCCATTATTGCTGAGTACCAAGCTGGACCGCAGGAAGTTCCGCTTTTACAGTACATATGGTCTTCGGCATGACCCGGCCGGGATTTGAACCCCTGCCTCCCAGGTGTGGAGCGGATGCTCTACCAACTGAGCCACCACTCTGGTTCAATACCTAAATATTGAAAATGAATGGGACAGCCAATATTAGCGACTGTTTAGGTTCTCTTGTTTGTTTGTCAGATCACTTATTTGTGTAATTTTTTATCACTTATATTCAAGATTATAGTGTATCTTTCACTTTGGAGAATGGGATTTGTTCATTCATCACTATAATTGTTTCAGTTTAGTTTATATCACTGTTCAGTGATGGAGTTCAGTGTAATATTAAATTTCTTCTGTGTATCATCAATAAACTCATGCAGTACTATAACAGGACACATTTACAAATATTTGAGACCCAATGACTGCTGCTTTACCCATGTGCCTGTGAAGGACTGCAGTCCACAGGTTCAGCTGCTGCTTCACCGCCAGTCCCCCTCCCTTTCCTTGCACCTCGTGTTCTTTATGCTGAATTATCCATTACGCCTACGCAATCACGGCAACTTTATGGTATAATTTTTAAGAATTAAACCTTTAGTCTATCTTTTGTCGGTATTTGCACTGTGGGTATCAATATTGTACATGGACTGCTGTTGTTGTTTTTCAAGCCTTATTCCTTTTGTTTTTTTATTGCCCACACCACTGAAGAGAGAGAGAAACACCTTTTCAATTCTCCTTTATGTCCTGTACGTATATCAGCTGTTCTGATAGATATGCCAAAATGTCAGAACACCAGAGGAAGTGGATCCAATCAGCTGACTGCTCGAACCACAGAGCTCAGCTGTTTTCCATGATAAATCCACCTCAGGGCAAAAGCACACTCCATGTATTATCTTTTTTTCACTTTATTGAAAATAACTTTTTTTTTATCGCCATCAGTTAGCGTGCCTTTGAGCCAGGTCGTGTCTGGCCGCTATTTCTTCCAGCATGTTCTGTGTTGATTTGTCAGACCTGGTCCCCACTGACGCTCCGCCCAGTCTGCTCACGCACCTCCGTGATGGTATAATTTTTTTTAAAGCATTACATCTTCCGGATGATCTTTTTCTGGTCAAATCTGTTCTTTTATCACTTCCTTGTTTTGTCCAGGGAACTCTGTGGTGACTGACAGGTCGTGATGCTGTGTGCTATCCAATCAGCATGGTCATGATGCCGTGTGTTATCCAGTCAGCATGGAGTAAATCTGAAACCCCATCCACACTTCTTGAAGCCAGGGCACGAAAAGACACAGAGCGGTGACACAGTGGTGGCTAAACTTTTATTGATAAAAATTACATATTTTGACTGAGTGACTATATTCGGGGATGCACACCCTCGTAACCTCAGCAAAGCACGTATAAAATCTTTGGTCAGTCTGACAAATGGTTTGAGTATGTGAGGAACACACACACAGACAGACAGAGATTCAATTCAATTCAACTTTATTTATATAGCGCCATTTCACAACAACAGTCATCTCATAGCACTATCAACTGTAGGGGGAACCCCCACAGTTGCAGAAAGACCCCAGCAATCAGGCGATCCCCTGTGAGCAAGCACTTGGCGACGGTGGAGAGGAAAAACTCCCTTTTAACAGGAAGAAACCCCCACCAGAACCAGGCTCAGGGAGGGGCAGTCATCTGCTGCAACTGGCTGGGGGGTGAGGGGACAGAGAAGATGAAAAGAACAGACATGTAGAGAGCAAACAGCACGATGGGGACTCAATCTATGAGAGAGAACAAACAGATGTTAATGACCAGCAAAAAAAAAAAAAAAATTTCATTGAGAGTGAAGAAAGGAGTGAGGCCCAGTGCATTACTGGAGGTTCCCCGGCTGACTAAACCTATTAGCAGCATAACTAAGGGAGGGTTCAGAAACACATGATCCCTCCCTAATTGTAGGCTATATCAAAAAGGTAGGTTTTAGCCCTATTCTTAAAAACAGAGATCGAGTCTGACTCCCGAATTCAGATTGGCAGTTGGTTCCACAGGAGAGGAGCTTGATAAATGAAGGCTCTGCCTCCCATTGTACTTTTGGAGATTCTAGATATTACAAGTAATCCTGCATTTTGGGAGCGTAGAGCTCTGTTAGGATAATATGGTAGTATCAGATCTTTTAAATAAAAAGGAACCTGATTGTTTAGAGCTTTGTAAGGAAGAAGAATGATTTTAAACTTAATTCTAAACTCTATGGGAAGCCAATGAAGGGAGGCCAGAACCGGAGAGATATGACCTCTCTTTCTAGTACCTGTTAAAACTCTTGCTGCAACATTTTGGAACAGCTGAAGACTTTTTAAAGATGTTTTAGGACAGCCTGATAATAAAGAATTACAATAATCTAATCTCGAGCTAACAAAAGCGTGGATCAGTTTGTCAGCATCACTCTGAGACAAGATGCTCCTAATCTTGGCAATATTACGCAAATGATAGAAGGCAGTCTTAGAAACACATTTAATATGTGAATTGAAGGACAGATCTTGATCAAAAATAATTCCAAGGTTCCTCACAGAGCTATTAAGAGAAAGAGTAACCACATCCAAACTGAAAGTTTGATTTGGAAAGGTATTTCTAAGGTTTTTTGGACCAACAAGAATGACTTCAGTCTTATCTGAATTTAATAGCAGGAAATTACAAGTCATCCAAGCTTTGATTTCCTTAAGACAGGCTTCTAACTTGGCTAATGGATTACTATCATCTGGCTTCATTGACAGGTATAATTGTGTGTCGTCTGCATAACAATGAAAATGTATACAGTGCTTTCTAATAATGTTGCCTAACGGAAGCATATATAAACTAAAAAGAGTAGGGCCTAGCACAGATCCCTGTGGAACTCCATGACTAAGCTTTGAGTTGAAAGAAAACTCATTATTTACATGAACAAACTGGAACCTATCAGATAAATAAGATCTAAACCACTGCAACAAAGTTCCATTAAGTCCAGCATAGTGTTCTAATCTATCAAGTAGAATATTATGATCGATAGTACCAAAAGCTGCACTAAGGTCTAAAAGGACAAGTACAGAAACCAGTCCATTATCAGATGCGATGAGGAGGTCGTTAGTGACCTTCGCTAAGGCTGTTTCAGTACTATGATGGATTCTAAATCCAGATTGAAACTTTTCAAGTAAACCATTTCCCTGCAGGTGGTCAAATAATTGCATAGCAACAACTCTTTCTAAGATTTTTGAAATGAAAGAGAGATTACAGATTGGTCTATAGTTAGCTAAAGCTCCTGGATCTAGCGTTGGCTTTTTGAGTAAGGGTTTAATTACAGCAGTTTTAAAAGCATGCGGTACATGGCCTAAAGTTAATGAAGAATTGATTATATGAAGAATAAAGCTACCAATAAGTGGGAAGACTTCTTTAAATAACCTGGTAGGAATAGGGTCTAAAAGACAAGTTGAAGGTTTGGATGAGGAAACTATTTTGTCTAACTCACAAAGGTCGATTGGAGTAAACTCATCAAGACAGACATCAGTTGAAGGAGTTGTAGTAGTTACAGTATTTAAGTTAACTGTGGGAAGAATCTGATTGATTTTATCTCTGATGGATGAAATTTTATTATTGAAAAAGTTCATAAAGTCCTGACTAGTAAGCTCTAAGGGAATGCTAGGATTGACAGAGTCCTGACTCTTTGTCAACCTGGCTACAGTGCTGAAAAGAAGCCTGGGATTATTCTTGTTGTCTTCTATTAATGCAGAATAATAACTCGTTCTAGCTTTTCTAAGAGATTTTTTATAAATTAAAAGATGATTTCTCCAAGCTAAATAGATTTCATCTAAATTAGTGGAGCGCCATTTTCTTTCTAATTGACGAGTCTTCTGTTTTAAGCTAAGAGTTTCTGTGTTGAACCAAGGAGTTAGAAATCTCTGATTAGACTTTTTCTTTTTTAAGGGGGCCACCAAGTCTAGAGTCTGATGCAGAGAAGCTGTAACACTATCCACCATGTTATCAATAACAGAAGGAGCAAGCTGTCTATAGCTTATTTCCGTTGTGTTGACACATGGCACAGAGGAAACAATCTGCATAAATTTGGTAACAGCATCATCTGAGAGGCATCTACTGTAGTAATATTTTTCTTTAGGAGCCAAATAGTCAGAAATAATCAAATCAAAGGTTAACAGACAATGGTCCGACAGTACAGGATTATGAGGAGACACTACAAGATTTTCTATTTCTATGCCATATGTCAGAACAAGGTCCAATGTATGGTGGAGGTAATGAGTAGAATTTCCTACTTTCTGAGAAAACCCAATCGAGTCTAATATTGAATTAAATGCATCATTAAGGCAGTCACTATCTACATCCACATGTATATTAAAGTCCCCTACTATAAATATTCTATCAGATTTCAGCACTAAATCAGCTAAGAAATCAGCAAATTCGGATACAAATTCTGAGTAGGTTGATGGGGGACGATAAACTATGGCAAATAAAACTGGGTTTAACCTAAAATTGCTAAAGTGCCCAATACTGAGGACCAGGCCCTCAAAGGAATTATAACATGTTTTTTGCTTTACATTAACTGGTAATTTGGAATGGTAAATTGTTGCTACTCCTCCTCCACGACCATAACTTCTGGGATTTTGACAGTTTAAATAACCAGAGGGAGTTGATTCATTTAAACCAACATAATCCTCTTGCCCTAAGCAAGTCTCTGTAAGGGATATTAAATCAATCTGATGATCAATTAACAGATCATGGACTAGCAGAGACTTGGGAGTTAGAGACCTAATATTTAATAAACCACATTTAATTTTTAAATTATGAGGAGGAACAGAGGCCAAATCATTCAATTTAGAGGCTTTATGTTTAATTTGAGTTTTACCAATATTTTGCTTAATCACTTTGGCATGTTTATATATTATATTTTTATTTACTTTGGAGGGAGCAGACAATGATTCTCTGATGGGGAAGACAGGGGCTAAGTTGAGGGGTGGCGGATGAAGAGGAGCTGCAGAGAGGCATGTAAGACTGCGACTCTGCTTCCTGGTCCCAACTCTGAGTTGTCAAGGTTTTGGAAATTTGGATAAAAATGATGCCAGATTGTTAGATAAATGAGACGCACCATTTAAAGTGGGATGGGCACTGTCTCGTCTCATAAGACCAGGTTTTCCCCAAAATGAGCTCCAATTGTCAATGTAGCCCACGTTATTTGCAGGACACCACACAGACAGACAGCGGTTGAAGGATGACGAGCGGCTAAACACGTCATCACTGGCCAGATTGGGGAGGGGCCCAGAGAACACTACAGTGGTAGACATCGTTTTTGCAAAGTCACACACCGATTCTACATTAAGTTTTGTGACTTCCGACTGCCGGAGACGGATGTCATTAATGCCAGCGTGAATAACAATTGTGGAGTATTTACAGTTACTTTTAGCCAGCATTTTCAAATTTGACTCGATGTTGCCTGCTCTGGCCCCAGGAATTCATTTGACTATGGCCGCTGGAGTCTCTAGGTTCACGTTTCTGACTACAGAGTCGCCAACGATCAGAGTTTTTTCCTCAGCAGGTGTGTCGCTGAGCGGGGAAAAACGATTAGAAACATGAACAGGTTGGAGGTGTACCGGGGCTTTGCGACTAGGCTTCCTTCTCATCGTCACCCACCCAGTCTCCTCGCTGCTGAGGAGAGCCGGAGGACCGCTAGCAGGGTCAGCTATGCTAGCTAGCTCCGCTGCAGCTAAGGGGCGTCCGTCAAGAGTAACTGGCGCAGACGGTGTTTCAATGCAGCGGAGCCGGGATTCCAAATCAGACAACCTCGCCTCGAGCGCCTCAAAAAGACAACATTTATTATAGTTACCGTTATCACTAAAAGAGGCAGAGGTGTAGCTAAACATCTGACAGAGAGAGCACATCAGAGGAGGAGAGGAAGGAGAGCTAGTAGCCATAGCTAGTGGCTAACCCGAAGCTCAGGAGAGTGAGGAGAGCAAACCACACAGACAGACAGCAAAACAGGAAGTGACAATACATTACCACAAGGAAGTGACGATCTATCCAGAAAAGAGATATGCTGCATTTATAGATAGATAAGCCAGTGTTGTATTACAAAAGTTGCACATGCATAGAAATGCAACTGCTGCCTGTTGAGTTGTTGCCTCTAAAAAAAAGAATAAAGCTTCAGGTTAAAAAAAAAAAAGGCTTGACTCCTCATGCTTCTAGATTAATTAAGTTACCCACATTACACATTACAGCTTACCATCGGTCACCTGTATGAAGTCTCTGGCTGTATGCTGAAATTATGGACTTTTGTTCAGTGCAGCATGTTTCTGTTGTACAGTATCTGACAAAAGTGAGTACACCCCTCACATTTTTGTAAATATTTTATTATATCTTTTCATGGGACAACACTGAGGATGTGACACTTTGATACAATGTAAAGTAGTCAGTGTACAGCTTGTATAACAGTGTAAATTTGCTATGCCCTAAAAATAACTCAACACACAGCCATTAATGTCTAAACTGCTGGCAACAAAAGTGAGTACACCCCTAAGTGAAAATGTCCAAATTGTGCCCAATTAGCCATTTTCCCTCCCCAGTGTCATGTGACTCATTAGTGTTACAAAGTCTTAGGTGTGAATGGGGAGCAGGTGTGTAAACCTTTTAACTGGCCACATTTCATGGACAGGTTGCGCGCCCCCAGTGGCACAGCGCAGCAACTGCGCCTTTCAACTCACTCTGACATCCCCGGCTGTACTGAGGATTTGTACAGACTTGTACTGACCTGCCAGTTCAGAAGGTGGCAGACATGCGTTGGAGGACTCATGGATGACATGTAATACACCCAAATTTGGTGTTATTGCTCTTACACTCTCTCATACTGGTCACTGGAAGTTCAACCTGGCACCTCTTAGCAAAGAACTCTCTGTGGATCTGAAAAAAAAAAAAAAATTGTTGCTCTACATCAAGATGGCCTAGGCTATAAGAAGATTGCCAGCACCCTGAAACTGAGCTGCAGCATGGTGGCCAAGACCATACAGCGGTTTAACAGGACAGTTTCCACTCGACCAATGAAGTTGAGCGCATGTGCTCAGCGTCATATCCAGAGGTTGTTTTTTGAAAGTAGATGTTTGATTGCTGCCAGCATTGCTGCAGGGGTTGAAGGGTTGGGGTCAGCCTGTCACTGCTCAGACCATATGCCATACACTGCATCAAAATTATCTGCATGGCTGTCAGCCCAGAACAAAGCCCCTTTAAAAGATGATGCACAAGAAAGCTCGCAAACGGTTTGCTGAAAACAAGCAGACTAAGGAAATGGAATACTGGAACCATGTCCTGTGGTCTGATGAGACCAAGATAAACTTATCTGGTTCAGATGGTGTCACACATGCGTGGGGGCAACCAGGTGAGGAGTACAAAGACAAGTGTGTCTTACCTACAGTCAAGCATGGTGTAGGCAAGAGTATCATGGTTTGGGGCTGCATGAGAGCTGCCTGCACTAGGGAGCTACAATTCTTTGAGGGAACCATGAATGCCAACATGTACTGTGACAAACTGAAGAAGAGCATGATCCCATCCTTTCAGAAACTAGGCCACAGGGATTCCAACATTATAACAACCCCATACACACCTCCAAGACGATCAATGCCTTGCTAAAGAAACTGAGGGTAAAGGTGATGGACTGACCAAGCATGTCTCCTGACCTAAACCTTATCATCTGTGGGGCATCCTCAAATGGAAGGTGGAAGAGCGCAAGGTCTCTAACACCCACCAGTTTCGTGATGTTGTCATGGAGAAGTAAGCCCCGCTCATTCCTCTAATCCTTCTATCAGTCCCATGGGCACAGGCGGAGCTCCGTGGTGGCGGATTTCCCCCTCTATGTGGCGGTGGACCTCCTTCCTTCCTTCCTGGCAGCGGACTATGCCGCACCACTCATCCTGCACACCTTCAACTCCAGCTGCCGCAACGAGAACGGGGAACACTGTCTTCCTGGCCGTAGCCGCCGAGCTGAACCTGAGCAGCGCAACATCTCTACAAACAGTAAGCCTTGAACTTAACTGCTCATTCCCATCGGTGATAACCCCTAACTGTCTCTGCTTCTGTGTGTTCCCAGGGTTGCCAGGTTGTACAGTGTTCTGCTGTCCCCCAGCTGCATCACACTACACATTCACACACGCTTACACACACTCATTATTGTTAATAAACTTAATTGTATTTATACCTGAGTCTGTGTCTGGTCACTGGGTCTATACACCATGTCACATACCCTGTGAAAATCCTGTTTCTTTTCTCTAAACTTCACTTTCCCTTACTTTAATCTTTTTCTTTTAATTACCATCTAAAAGACTTTGTTTGATTTTTTTTAAGCTTAAACCAACTCATTTAAACCACCAAAATCGGAAGAAATGGATTTGTGATTTGTTTTTGCCTCAGACTGAATTTCTGATGGGACTTTGTGCAATGAACCAATTCCTTCTACAGTGCATAAGAGGAGAACTCACCCAACTTGCTGAAGAACAGCCCGATTGCGATCTCAGGACCACAGCCTTGTGGGAGAATCTGTCTATCAGCCTCTCCATCAACAGAATCCACGGACATCCAGCTGAATCAAGGTTTGCACGTGGGGGCTCTGCTGCCGCCAGGGACGTGATCTGACTCTGTTGCTGATGGTCTGTTGTTTAATATAAACTTAATTCTTCAGAATATTCCTGGTATTGTCATGAGTCTGAGCCTAGAGCTCAGGCTCCCTATGTATTTTTTAGTATTTTCTGGCTGTTATTACTTTCTTGTCAGTTTGTTTTGTTTTGGTTGGTGACACGAGCCTCCTTCCTCCTCTCCCAGAAACACCCACCATTCACTCACAGTCTGTTCCAGTTCCCAGCTGTGAAGGATTGTCTAATTAGGTCCTGCTCGCTCAGTCAGCCCACACCTGCTGCTCTCACACCTGCAGCCCATTTGACTGCATGGTATTTAACCACTGCCTTTTGCACTGTTGCTAGATTGTATGCATGTTCCAACACTTGTTATTCTCTGTATTATCCCTGATCATCACTCTGATCAGCTCCTCGTCTAATCCTGAGTCAAGCCACCTCAGGAGTTCATCTACCTGTAAGTGTTTCATGTTTTACATTTTTGTGTGTACAGCACTATTTTTGGACTTTTATGTTCCTTTTGTTAATAAGTGTCACAACACCATTCAATGTGTGGGTTTTTCCTTCTGCCCCAAAGGGGCAAACATGGCAGGTATAAACTCTTTAAACTTAATTTCATGCAAACTCACATCAGAATTTCAAAATGCATTTTGTTCTTTCATTAATTTTTGTTCTTTTTCAAAATAACACCAATTTTCCATTTTTCTAGATAGTTTACTCATCATTTTCTTCATAAAATTGCATCCACTTTTCTTGACCAGTGCTATTTTATGGTTTTCCAATTTCCAGTATATCACCAAGTTAAACTATGCTTTATTTGGTTCCACAAATGCTTGATTCACAAGTAATGACCCTTTTCCACTAGTACCCACTAAGCCCTACTCGACTCTACACGGCTCAGTTTCTAGCCTTTTCCTTTTAATACCGACTCGAGGCCAGAGTACAGCCGCGCTAAGTCGGGCCGAAAATGTGACGTCAACAGATTGCAGGCCACTGATTGGTCAGGGCGTAACGTCATGAAAGCGTCCGTCTTCTGAAGAATCTCCAAACCGCCATTTGCAAAAGTTCAGGGAGTAAACTCGGTCACCGAGCAAACACAATATTTATAGAGATGGCTTTGCAGGTTTTGCGGAAATCTGCGCTGTGGTCCAACAAAGAGGTGTGAAGTTTTCTGTGCTTGGTGGCAGATCCAGAGCGACAGGAGCGACACGCACTGAACCAGATGGCAGCCCAGCATAGAACTGGACTACGGTCAAGCTGAAGATGAAAGTGCGAGAACCATCGATGGTGAGTGATTTGTGATATTGTGCATGTTTTCGCTTATTTATCCTGTTGGTGGTCAGCTCACTGTTTTTGAGCAATACAACACCGTCCTGTGCTGGCTAACGAGTGATAGCTAGTGGCTAGCTAGCTAGTAGCTAACGCTGCTTATTCGCGGTTGCTTTGTCCAAAGTATTCTCTTGTGAGAGCAAAATGATGAAATATGTTAATCCTGGTTAGAGTCCTGGTTTGTGTACGTGTTGCACGTTGGTGCTGTGCATTAAGTTGTGTGTAATTTCTTTCTAAAATCTGTTTCCACATGCCAGGGGTCTGCCGCCATCAGCATGTTGTGTTTATATTGTGGATACAGGTCAAGAAGACCCCAGGTTCCAAAATCTGAACATATTCAAGTGCATTTTCAAACCAGTGATTTATAAAGTGATTCATATAATTTTCGAAAGCATCATAATAGACCCACATACCTATTCTGTGGATTTTCAAAAAAAAAGTGTTGGAACAGTGTTGTCGTGCTGTTTCTGTTCCACCATAAATCCCTGGATTGAAACTGTTCTTGTACATGTACAGAGTAGATCCTGCGGTTCTCACTGGTCAGGGAAATGAAGCATTTTTGTCACATCCCACCACTGACTTTCATAAGTCTGTTTCCCTAATACAGGTACATCTCCAAAAATTAGAATGTCATGAAAAAGTTCAATATTTTTGTCACTCATTTCAGAAAGTGAAACCTATATATTATATACATTCATTACACAGACAGTGATGCCAAACAAGAGCCTAAGTCGGAGCCCAGTTACAGCGGCGGGGCTCAGCAGAGGAACTACTGAGGCAGACGGCGGTAGGTGGCAGGGCTCAGCGGAGGATCTTCCGGGACCCCAGCCAGACAGAAGCAGGATCGGAGCTCGGCTACAGCGGCGGTGTGTGGCGGGACTCGGTGGAGGAGCTGCCGGTACCCCGGCTGGACAGGAGCTCGGTTACGGCGGCGGTAAGCAGCGGGACTAGCAACGGAGGGGGCTAGCTGAGGCCCAGCTGGAATCGAGGTCGGTCGGATCGGATACCGGCGACACCAGCAGAGATTGTTTTACTATTCACAGGTCAGTAAAAATGCCACCAAAGAAGGAGGAAGTGGAAGAGATCAAAAAATCTCTGAACTTCTTGTCAGAAGAAGTGACCAAAATGGTTAGCCAGCAGGCCAAAATATTAGGCCTAATGGAAGAAGTCCGAGAATTAAAATTAACAATTCAGGAAAAAGACAAAAAAAGTACAGACTTGGAGCGATGTGTCGATGATCTTGAACAATGTTCTCGTATGGATGATCTAATTATATGTGGACTAGACATCAAATATCAATCATACGCTCATGCTACAACAGGACTGAGAGGTGAGGAGGCTCCCACAAGTGAATCAGTCTCCATGGAAAACCAGGTGCTTCAGTTCCTTAAAAGTAGAGATATAAAGGTCGAAGCAAATGCAATTTCAGCCTGTCATGCTTTACCCAGAAAAGATAATAAAACAAAGAAATCAATTGTGATGCACTTTGTGAACAGAAGGGTAAAGAATGACATACTGAGGCAGGCCACAAAGCTCCGGGGAACAGAAGTTTACCTAAATGAACACCTAACAAAAACAAATGCTGAAATAACACGGCAAGCACGGATGCTGAAAAGACAAAATAAGATACAGGCAACATGGACAAGAAATTTTAGAGTTTGGATCAAACTAAATGGAACACCTGAGGAAGCAAAGAGCATAATGATCAAAGATGTTACTGACTTAAATAAATACAGATGAACACTGACTAAGAAAATTAAGAGACAATGATAATCCATATCCACACACACGGCAAGAATAGTTCTTTTGACATACCATGTCAATGTACTTTAAAAAAAATAAACAAAACAAACAAAAAACTTATGACTGACTTGAGTAGACATCAATTATCCCCAGTTGGAGAAAGTCATTTGACACAGATTGAGGAAACTCAAACTCTGAAAATATGCCATTATGCTGAACATAAACTACAAGAGATGGAGAATGATATTGATCCTGATAACCACTTTTTCAATAATATTCATAACCATTGTGAATATTACACTGAAAAGCAATTCAAAAGTCAAGTGCAACTAGATGGTAAACTATCAATAATACACTTCAACAGCAGAAGTCTAAACAAAAACTTTCCACAGATTCAGGACTATTTAAAACAGCTAGACAGAAAATTTACAGCTATCACAGTCTCTGAAACTTGGCTTAATGAAGAGCAGGCTCCCTTGATGGCAATAGAGAGATATCAGATGTTTCATATTAACAGATCTCAAAAAAAGGGTGGTGGCGTTGCACTGTATATTGATGACCTGTATAGGTGTAAGCTTGTAAATGGAATGTCCTTTGCACTACCAGGGATTTTGGAATGTGTTACTGCTGAGATTGACCAAGATAAAACAAAAAATCTAATTATAAGTTGTATATATAGAATGCCGGGAACTTGCATAGAGACATTCAGAGATAAATTAGTCGAGCTGTACAATAATATTACTAGTAAGAAAATGGTAGTAATTTGTGGAGATTTCAATATTGATCTACTAAAGCCATATCAACAAAATGTAATTACAGAGTTCATGAACTCTATGTACAGCATGAGTCTATATCCCACAATAACACATCCCAGTAGAATCAAAGTTCACACTGCTACACTTATTGACAACCTGTTTGTTAATATTATTGATAAGAAAATAGAAAGTGGATTATTGATAAATGATATAAGTGACCACTTGCCAACCTTTGCACTTATCCATGGCCACACGGGGGCCAATACAGAAAAATTTTTAAAATCATTCAGATACAAATCACAAAATGCAATCAGTTCTTTTAAAGAGGACTTGCTGAAGCAAGACTGGACAGAAGTCTATGTATCAGATGTAAATGAAGCCTATGACACATTTATAAACATTGTTACTGTGGCGGTTTGGTGTAAACCCCCACAAACAGACTGGACAGACACAGTGCTCAGCTAGAGCAATTAACAGAACAGTGAAATGTGTGTATTAATGTCTACAGGCAGTCCCACTTCTTCTGGCTCTCTACTGTGATGTTAATGTCACCTTTGACCTAGAGACTGAGATCAATATGTAGATGTGCCTTGTAACCTCTTTGTTCTGCAGCTGGAGCAGAGTCTAGCAAATCTGCCTACTGTGATGTATGTCTCTCAAATGCAAATGTCTCATGCCTGTTCTGCAATCTCTTTAATCATACCAACTGCTGGGGAATGCTCTTTGATGTATTGTTGTAGTTGGGTATATATGCTGCAACTCTGTAACTCAAACTTTCTCTCACTCCTGCATCTGCTGCTGACACACACTTTGTGTCCCTCTCCGAGAGCCGCTGGGCTCGCTCCCGGCGCACATGCACGGCGCCGGGAGCGGAGCTCGTGACGGCGGTATGATTTAATAAACTTCCTTAAAACTACCAGGTCACCGCTTTTTATTTCATGCCGCTTCACTGGTGACCCCGCAGACGCACACGCTTTGTGCGACGCAACCTTCTGGTCCGGACGACCACGCTGGCAACTCGACGCCGAAAAAAACATGCTGCCAGCGAACACAGCAGCCTGATGCAAATGATCCGCCCTTCCTTCTGCTTCAGGGAGACCTCGACGCGGAGCCAACACAGGCGAGCTACTCTCCCGGCATCACCCACGACCGGGAAAACTGCAGAAAACGTCATGACGCGACCCTCGCCTGAGATCGGGACGTCCACGCTGGACCGGCCGAGGGACACAGAACGTTTTCTCGCTCTCACCGCTCCTCCTCCCTCTCAGCGATCCTACTCATCTACCCGAGCCTGAGGAAAAAAGATTGTCTATCTCCCCTCAACGCTCCAACGCACCATGACTAATCTGCAGCCACAGCCCATCATAGATGTTTAACGGCGCCATCTGCGCTGATCTCCACCAAGATTCTGGACCCTGACTCGCCACTCCAGCGGCCCACCCACACATGGAACCCCCGCGCACGCACCGGGGAGTTACGAGGACGGCGCACCACGCACGGGACAAATACGGCTCTTCTGACCGCCTTCCTTCTGCTGCACACTGGCCCTTCAGGCTTGCTCGTACACCTGAGGCCAGCAGCTTGCTCACTGGATTTTATGGTCTTAGCCACGGCACACAAGGGGAATTCAGCCGTCTGCGGTTCCCGAGGCTTTAGGGTTGCGCCTGCCCTAAAGTCAACACACCAGTCCCTCTGCTTTTATTTTTTTCTTACCGCCGCTCTTGCTTTTCTTCATGGCCACGAGAGGAGTCAGAGACAAATTTTTCTTCTTGTGATCTCCGCACGCGCAACGGGACAGCCCCTCGACGTCGCGGAGCAGCAAGCAATTTTTGCGCGGCTCGGACGATTTCACCGTCCCCTGCCGGCACTTACTACCCCCCTCCTCCCTCCCCCTCCGCCTGCAGCAAGCTTCTCCCACAGCTCGCTCCCATAGATGGATTATCGAGGTATCGGCCCCCTGCCGTGCCCTCTGGGGGGGAGCGTGTGGCGGTTTGGTGTAAACCCCCACAAACAGACTGGACAGAAACAGCGCTCGGCTAGAGCAATTAACAGAACAGTGAAATGTGTGTATTAATGTCTACAGGCAGCCCTGCTTCTTCTGGCTCTCTACTGTGATGTTAATGTCACCTTTCATGCATTGTGTTCATGCGTCCTGTCCTTACTGTGACCTAGAGACTGAGATCAATATGTAGATGTGCCTTGTAACCTCTTTGTTCTGCAGCTGGAGCAGAGTCTAGCAAATCTGCCTATTGTGATGTATGTCTCTCTAATGCAAATGTCTCATGCCTGTTCTGCAATCTCTTTAATCATACCAACTGCTGGGGAATGCTCTTTGATGTATTGTTGTAGTTGGGTATATATGCTACAACTCTGTAACTCAAACTTTCTGTCACTCCTGCATCTGCTGCTGACACGCACTTTGTGTCCCTCTCCGAGAGCCGCTGGGCTCGCTCCCGGTGCGCATGCACGGCGCTGGGAGCGGAGCTCGTGACGGCGGTATGATTTAATAAATTCTACTTAAAACCTCAGCATCGCTGTTTATTTTATCATGCCGCTTCAGTTACCACTCTTTATGAAAAAAATTGTCCATTAGTAAAGAAAAAGCTTAAACATAAATTGCCGATAAGCCATGGTTAACCAAAGGATTACAAAAGGTGTGTAAAAAGAAAAATTTATTATATAAAGCTTTCCTAAAGAAAAGGACAAAAGAAGCAGAGCAGCGGTATAAAACATACACAAATAAGTTAACATATTTAATAAGATGTAGTAAGAGAGACTATTACAGTAAAGAACTGGAGAAAAACAGAGGCAATATTAAAAATACATGGACAATACTTAACAGTATTCTTGGAAATAAAAACAGAAATACAAGCTACCCAACCGATTTTTCAAAAAATAATAAAACGACTCAGAGTGTGAATGCAGCTTCACCTGCAGATGAATTTAATAACTTTTTTGTTAACATTGGTCCTAATTTGGCTCAAGAAATACCCATTACGGCGCCTACAGGTGATACAATAAGCAAAAACACTGCTATAAAAGACTCCATTTTTATAAAGAACACAGATGAGAGAGAGGTCATTGAAATTGTTAAATCGTTTAAAAGTAAAACATCTACGGACTGTGATGGTATTGACATTCTCTTAGTCAAAACTGTTATTGAATGCTTCGTGAAACCACTGACGTATATCTGTAACCTGTCTCTCCAAACAGGTATATTTCCCAATGCAAGGAAAATAGCTAAAGTAATTCCGATATACAAGACGGGTGACAGAGGGGAATTCTCAAACTATAGACCAATTTCACTGTTGCCGCAATTTTCCAAGATACTTGAAAAAATATTCTATGAGAGAATTGACAACTTCATACTGAAGAATAATTTATTGTGTGAGCAGCAATATGGGTTCAGACACAAGATGACAACTGCATTTGCTCTAATGGAATTTATAGAAAAAATATCAACTGCCATTGAAAATAAAGAGTATTCAGTTGGGGTATTCCTGGATCTTAAAAAAGCATTTGATACAGTGGATCATAATTTATTATTAAAGAAACTACAAAATTGTGGTATGAGAGGGGTAGCACTGTCCTGGTTATGTAGTTACTTAAAGAATAGATATCAGTATGTATGTGTTGGTAACAAAAACTCACAGTTACTGAAGGTTGCTTGTGGAGTCCCCCAGGGTTCAGTTTTGGGGCCATTGTTATTCAATATGTATATAAATGATATATGTAAAGTTTCAGAAAAAATGGACTTAATATTGTTTGCCGATGACACTAATCTATTATGCAGTGGAAGCAATTTGGAACAACTTTTGGATACACTCGGAAAGGAATTAGGAAAGCTTAAACTGTGGTTTGATTCAAACAAATTAATGCTCAATTTAAGTAAGACAAAATTTATAGTTTTTAACAACCATCACGACAACTTAGTATCTAAACTCAGTGTAAATGGTGTAGAGATTGAAAGGGTATCTGAAACTAAATTTCTTGGAGTAATAATTGATAATAAACTGTGTTGGAAGTCACACATTAATTATATTAAAGTTAAAATATCCAAATCAATTGCAATACTACACAGAGTGAAATATTTGCTGAATCAACCCACATTATATACTTTGTATCATCCATTAATACTCCCATACATGACATATTGTACTGAAGTATGGGGAAATACATATAAAACAAACATATATCCAGTCTTTATGCTTCAGAAGAGAGCTATTAGAATAATAAACAAAGCTGCTTACAGGGAACCAACAAACCCACTTTTTCTTAAATTAAAAGCTCTCAAGTTGGAAGATCTGGTTGACTTTAAAACTGCAGTAATAATGTTTAAAGTGAAGAATCTATCACTGCCCACAAATATCCAAAAGTTGTTCCAAATAAGGGAGAAACGATATCATTTCAGAGGAACATGTATATTTCAAAAACCTTCAGTGAGAACTACCACCAAGCAACACTGTGTTTCAGTGCAAGGAGTCAGATTATGGAACAATTTTGGACCTGAATTAAAATCATGTACAACGCTTGGACAATTTAAACAAAAACTAAAGGAAGAAATACTCCAAACATATATACAAGATGACATGTAAAATCACATAAGGATTGCCATATCCAGTCTGCGTTGTGTTGTAGCTTAGTTTTTTGTCACATTTTGTCTTAGCTTCGTTCTGAATTGTAATCGCTCTTGTTTTGTTTTTCTTTTGAATTCTTGAATGGAATATGGGTGGGCAATATAAGCTGTGGCTTCAGCCATCACCCATTTCGGATAACTTATGTTGAACTGTATAATCACAGGAGTTATTGTCTAATTTGACCTTGTTGGATTTTTCCCCCCCTTTGTTATATTATTCAGTTTCTTTTAATCTGTACTTTTAATCTATCTGAAATAAATACATAAATAAATAAAAAAGATATATTTCACGTGTTTATTTATTTTAATTTTGATGATTATGGCTTACAGCCCCTGAAAACCCCAGATTCAGTTTCTCAAAAAAATTAGAATATTACATAAAATTAATTTAGCACTGCGGCAGCACAGCAACTCACCCTTGGCCGGGGTATCCTGGGTTCGATCCCAGCCCCCGACCAATACTGATCTGTGTGGAGTTTACATGTTCTCCCTGTGTCTGCGTGGGTTTACTCCGGGTTTCCTCCCACATGCCAAAAACATGCAACTTAGGTTAATTGGCATCAACTGGGGATTCTAAATTGTCCTTAGGTGTGACTGTGAGAGTGAATGGTTGTCTGTCTCTCTGTGTTGGCCCTGCGATGGACTGGCGATCTGTCCAGGGTGTACTCTGCCTCTCGCCCAAAGATGCTGGGATAGGCTCCAGCCCCCCGCGACCCGAAAAGGATTAAGTGGAAGAAGATTGATGGATGGATGGATAAAATTAATTTTAAAAAACAGTTTTTAAATAGAAATGTTGGTTAATATGGACTGTAGCCATAATCATCAAAATTAAAATAAACACTTGCAATATATCACTGTCTGTGTAACGAATCTACACTACCGTTCAAAAGTTTGGGGTCACCCAAACAATTATTTTGTGTTTTCCATGAAAAGTCACACTTATTTACCACCATGAGTTGTAAAATGAATAGAAAATATAGTCAAGACATTGACAAGGTTAGAAATAATGATTTGTATTTGAAATAATAATTTTTTCCTTCAAACTTTGCTTTCGTCAAAGAATCCTCCATTTGCAGCAATTACAGCATTGCAGACCTAACATGATTGCACAAGGGTTTTCTAATCATCCATTAGCCTTCTGATACAATGAGCAAACACATTGTACCATTAGAACACTGGAGTGATAGTTGCTGAAAATGGGCCTCTATACACCCATGTAGATATTGCACCAAAAACCAGACATTTGCAGCTAGAATAGTCATTTACCACATTAGCAATGTATAGAGTGTATTTCTGATTAGTTTAAAGTTATCTTCATTGAAAAAAAAGTGCTTTTCTTTCAAAAATAAGGAAATTTCTAAGTGACTCCAAACTTTTGAACGGTAGTGTATATATGGGTTTCACTTTCTGAAACTAGAAAAGCACTCGGAGAGCGCAGAACTCCGCCAAGCGCCACAGTTTCCCCCATACAGTGTTTAACATCATAAATATTAATCCTACATTTATTTTGTCTAACTTTATATATTCCTTGACCATGAAAAAAATGCCATTTGCAAGTGGCATATATTAGCTTCCTGTGATGCTTTAAAAAAGAATCCTTTAAAAAATTCCTGGATCCATACGGTGATCCGGATCACCACCAAAATCTAATCATCTGTAGGATACCCCATTTCTGACAATCTCTGAAAATTTCATGAAAATCCGTCCATAACTTTTTGAGTTATCTTGCTAACAAACAAACAAACAAACAAACAGACAGACAGACAGACAAACCAACGCCGATGAAAACATAACCTCCTTGGCGGAGGTAATGAGTGACAAAAATATTGAACTTTTTCATGATATTCTAATTTCTTGAGATGTACCTGTATGTGTTTTGAACTTGCTTTAACTAACACCATCCATTTCTGTCTTTGGTCTAGGCAAGAGGAAAGAAAAAGCAGCCACCCCACAACAGACCTTGCCACTGTGGAAAGAACTGAAATCCTTTGCTTTTATAGGTAAAGTGTCAAAACCAAAGTAGCACAATTTCCACTTAATATAAAAGGGACTGAACTGAGATTTACTTGATTGTGTGAATATTAATTACAGAATAATTGAAAATGAATGGCACATCAACTCTCAAACAAATCGCTTGTTAATGTATTTTTTTGTCAGATCACCTTTATGATCCTGTGTGAGTTATGTTCATAACTGCATGTTGCACTTTGGGGAATGGGAGTTATTCAATCACCAATATACAGTAATTCAATTTATATGTGTATGTGGACATCCTGGCAAATAAACACATCTGTCGCAAAGTCTGTGGTGGACTGTGCCAGTCGGTGCATTGTGACATGCACTACACAAAGAGCAGAGATAAACAAACTTATCACCTGGTCAGTCACTGCAACAGATACATGAGTCAGTTTGTCTTGGCTTGTCCTTGCCACTGATAATACCTTTATCTGCCAAGAATGTGCTGCTAGTCCAGCAAAAGCTAGCAGTACTCAAATACTTTGCAAGCAGTTTCATGAAATGGTGAATCAGAAAGCAACTCATACCGGCTCGGATGTCACCTGGACTTACAAGGGCCGCGCTGATCTGTTCACATTCAGACAAGCAGCGAAAAGTAAGCTAGGAGCAGGGAGACAAAAGAAGAGGAAAACAGCAGCCTTGTGTGTAGCAAAATGGAATGTACACACTCTGTTGAATAGAAAAACATCACAGCACCCAGAAAGACAGACCGCACTTGTGGCCCTGGAAAAGAACAGGTACAATGTAGACATAGCTGCACTTAGTGAAACAAGATTGCCTGGATATGACAGCTTGGAAGACCATGGGTACATCTTCTTTTGGAGTGGGAGATCAACTCAAGAAAGGAGAGAAGCAGGAGTGGGCTTTGCAGTTAGAAAGGAGATAGCAGCAATGCTTGATGAGGAACCGGTGCCAATCAACAACAGGACAATGACTATGAGACTCCCACTACAGCGGAAGATGTATGCCACACTCATCAGTGTATATGCCCCAACAATGACCAACACAGAGGAGGTGAAGGAGGAGTTCTACAGTGATTTACGTGAGACTATCAGGCGTGTACCAACTGATGACAGGCTGATACTCGTTGGAGATTTTAATGCCAGAGTTGGTTCGGACACCGAGAAATGGAAAGGAATGCTAGGCAGTCATGGAGTAGGCAAGTGCAATGCTAATGGAGAACTTCTACTTGCACTATGTTCAGAGTACAACCTTGTGATAACCAACACTCTATTTAAGGACAAGGACACACACAAGAAGACATGAATGCACCCAAGATCCAAGCACTGAATTGAACTGGATTATTAGACTACATCATAGTCAGGCAGAGAGACAGAAGGGATGTTTTGAACACTAGATCAATGAGAGGCGCGGATTGTGGTATTGATCATGTTATGCTGAGATCTAGATTAAAGATTTGGAGACGAAAACAGCACTACAGGACGGGCGCAAAGCCACCACGGAAGCTAAACACTAGTGCACTGAAAGGCCAAATAAAGCAGGAAGAACTTACACAGGAAATGGATGAAAACTTGAAAGACTGGGACAGCAACAACTCAGAGAATGACATAGAAAAGAAATGGGCAACACTGAAGGATACGGTGTATCAGACTGCGAGTGATGTATTAGGCCACCCTGAGAGGAAACATCAAGATTGGTTTGATGAGCATGATGAACACCTGAAGAAACTACTAGAAGCGAGGAATACAGCTAGGCAGGAAAACCTACAGTGTAACACGAGGTCAAAGAAGAAGAAATACTCAGAGACTCAGAGTGAGCTACAGAAGTACACCAGAGAGATGAAGTCCAACTGGTGGGATGAAAAAGCGGAGGAACTTCAAACTGCAGCAGACAGGAAGGACATGAAAACATTCTTCAAAGGTTTGAGAGAAATCTACGGCCCTAAATCAAGAGGATTGATCCAACTAAAGTCTATGGATGGTGAAACGGTTTTGCAGGAGAAAGACAAGATCCTGGACAAATTTGCAGACCACTTTGACCAACTACTAAACGACCCTGGAGATCTCACTGAAGAGGCAAAAGAAGCTCTAGTGCAGCGACCAGCTGTATCACGTCTGGATGAACCACCAAATTTTGATGAACTAATGGCAGCTATCAGGACAACACAGGATGGTAAAGCTCCAGGAAGGGATGGAATTCCAGCAGAAGTGTGGAAATTTGGTGGTGTTCAGCTGACCAACTGCCTGCACAAGCTCATCCAAGAGATATGGGATGCCCAGAAAGTACCTCAAGACTGGAAGGATGCAAGTATTGTGCCTTTGTTCAAGAAAGGTGACAGGAAGGATTGTGGAAATTACCGAGGTATATCACTGCTAGCCACTGTTGGTAAGATTCTCTCACATACACTACTTAACAGACTCAGTGAACACATCTCGCAGAATGTACTACCGGAAACCCAGTGCGGCTTTAGAAGTGGAAGAAGCACAATGGACATGATTTTCTGCTTGAAACAGGTTCAAGAAAAGTGTACTGAACAGAACATGCCGCTTTATGTAGTCTTCATAGATTTCAGTAAAGCCTTCAATACTGTTTCACGACAAGGACTTTGGCAGGTACTCAAGAAATATGGTTGTACAGAGAAGTTTGTCAGCCTGATCGAGGCACTCCATACAGGTATGCAAGCAAACGTGGCAATGAGTGGTTCAGTATCTAAAGACTTTTCAGTAAGCAACAGGGTGAAACAAGGGTGTGTGCTGGCACCTACACTCTTCTCACTGTATCTGGCAGCCATGCTTGAGGTGTCCTTCAAAGACACTTCAGAAGGAGTATACATGCAAACAAGGAAAGAAGCAGACTTGTTCAATGTGGCACAGTTTAAAGCCAAGAGTAAGACATCGATAAAGGTAGTCAGAGAATGCTCTTTGCTGACGACAGTGCTCTAGTTGCACACAGTGCGGAAGATATGCAATCTTTAGTGGAGAAATTTGCAAGAGCAGCTAGCCAATTCAGCCTCCAAATCAACATCAAGAAGACAGAGTGCCTTTATCGACCACCAAAGTTCCAATTATCAACATCACTACCAGAAGAGATCAGCATTGGCACAGAGCCACTAGTCAAGTGCAAGACTTTCAAGTACCTTAGGAGTACTGTTTCAGAAAATGCTAGGCTGGAGGATGAACTATCTCTCAGAATGGGAAGAGTGAGTGCTCTGTTTGGAAACTTGAGGGAGAGACTGTGGAACAATCGACATGTGTCTATCCGTGTGAAATGCAAAGTGTACAGAGCGACAGTACTGGCTACTCTATTGTACGGTGCTGAAACTTGGACTGTCTACAGAGTGCAGGTGAAGAAACGCCACGCGTACGTGATGAGACACCTTCGAGACATAATGAACATCTCATGGAAAGACAAGATAACCAACATAGAAGTGTTGAAACAAGCTGGTCTACCATCAATGGAGGACATGCTAATACAGATGAACCTGAGATTGCTCGGACATGTTGAGAGGATGGACCACCAGCGTCTCCCTCAGCAGTTACTCTACTCACAGTTATGCAAGGGCAAACGCAATCAGGGTAGACCAAGGCTCAGATTTAAAGACACTAAAAAGAAACTTGAAGAAGTTGGACATAGACAGGAGTTCCTGGCAGCGGAAGGCTAAGGACAGAGCTGTGTGGAGGAATCTGATCAGACCCAAATGAAACAGTCATTGTCACTCACGACAGACTGCTATGATGATGATAATGATGATGATGTGTAGTTTATAGTCATCATCAATCATCAACAAATCATCAATAAACTCATGCAGTATTATAGTAGCAGGACAAATTAGACATATTTGAGACCCATTGTAGTGCATCCTTTTATATTTTAGCAATACAAGCACAAAACATCACCCACACTTGAAGCCAGGGTGTCACAGTGGTGACACAGCAGTGACACAACGGTGACACAGTGGTGGCTAAACTTTTATTGATAAAAATTCCATATTTTGACTGAGCGACTCCATACTCGGTGATGCACACCCTCAGTTGAAGTACTAGATTCCCTTCAAGTGAATGTATTAATTAATTCTGATTGCTGAGGCCCCAGTAAAAACAAATGATTTTAAACATAACCCAGCCCTTGTAAAATTTACTTTACTGAAGCTCAGCTACATGAAAATTGTGGTTAAATACAACAACAAAGCAGTTTTTTGTCACATTCCACCACTGGTTTTTAGCAACAAGTGTATTTCCCAAATATGTTTTAAACTTACATTAATTAACCGCCACCAATTTCTGTCTTTCATCTAGGCAGGAGGAAAATGATCCACCCCAAACCGGACCTTGTGTCACTATTTACAGAGATGCAGGCTGAAGATCTGCTGAACTGGGACCAGCTTGAGCGGCACATCCCAGCTGCTTCTCAGTGAGGCAGCATGGCCGGCATGTGTGACTCATCCTAAGTTTTTCTTTTTACAGTTTGAATTTTGCACATTCTGAATAGTCTGGAATTTGCTGCTGATTGTAATAAACACGTTAGTAACTGAAGTGTTTGCATCATGATTTCCTATTTTGTCTGTTAAAACACCGGTGGGAAAAGAGTCAACAGTAAAAACAATTTATCAGAGACTTTTAAAATAATGGCTCATTTTTAAGAAAAAGTAACAAAAACAATTATTTTATTAACTGAAGACTATATTGTTGGATGTGCCACCGCAGAAGACCCTGCATATTTTAGTGACAGTACCAGGATATGGAGGAATTCTGGGCCATATTAGCATCTGTACGTTATCATAATGGGTTAGGGCAGGGGTGTCCAATCATGGTCCATGGAGGGCCAAGACTCTGCAGGCTTTATCTCCAACCAGTGTCTTCATCAGCAGATTCCACTGAATTTCTTCCACTGATTGCTGATCAGTGAAAACACCTGCTGAAGAGACTGGGTAGAAGAGAGAACCGGCAGGGTCTTGGCACTCCATGGCGCATGATTGGAAATCCCCGGGTTAGGGTTTAATGGGATTTAACATTTGAACACAAACTGCTTTATGGTTCATAATTCTGTTGACAGACTTTTACCAAACAAAAAGTGATTTCTCAAACTGCTGGATTGTTCTTAGCTTTTCCAATCTTTCAGTATTTAGTTTATGTCACTTGGTGGTAACCTTTACACATAAAACAAGAGACACATCTGCCAAAATCTCAAATGTTTATTGTCAAAATTCCCAGTGCAATACTACATGAATGCATGTATAGTACATTGTTGGTGCAGAGAATATATATAACACCACCACAGACTCAGTGCTGCTGGAGCAGTTATATGACATGATGTCTCAACAGTCTCTCCATGATTTTCACACAGATAAGAGCAATTTGTTGCACAGGAAGCTAAACATTTCTACAGACATTCTTAAGCTCTATAACCATTGATCGTTTGTGAAGCTGGGGTGACATCAGTGAGAGGCTGTGTTGAACGCCCAGACCGACCGTTTGAAGCGGTAATTTTCCCACAACAGAGCCATCTGAAACATACACACAGCATACATAGTTTAGTACCTAATAGCGATAACTTGCAGACATTACAGTGTAGTAGGGCGTACTAAAAGCAAACTAGCATTAGTATTCATTAGCTTACCATCATATGTGATCTAGTTTGTATTCTCATGTCTTCACCTCTATGGCTTCCCAGACGTTCCAGTACTTTCCCAGAGTGTTTCGTCTCACTGCCTGTCCCCTTCTCTGGTGGTCCTTTTTTGGCCTTTATGGTGACAAAAAGACCAGGAAGGAATGTCATTTCTCTGGTGGGGAAGGAGCCTGAGCTGGTGTACAAGGTTGAGAGATACCGGCTAGATATAGTCGGCCTCACCTCAACACACATCTCCGGTTCTGGAACCAATCTCCTGGAGAGGGGCTGGAGCTTGGCCTTTTCTGGAGTTGCCCCGGGCGAGAGGCGACGAGCAGAGGTGGGTATTCTTGTATCCCCCCACCTTGCTGCCTCTATATTGGAGTTTTCCCCGGTGGACGAAAGGGTTTCTTCCCTGCGCCTTCGGGTTGGGAAACGGGTCCTGACCATCATTTGTGCCTATGCACCAAATGATGTTTCAGAGTACCCAGCCTTTTTGGAGTCTGTAACTGGGGTGCTGGAGGGTGCTCCTCTTGGAGACTCCATTGTCCTACTGGGGAACTTCAATGCGCATGTGGGCAACGACAGTGAAACCTGGAGGGGGGGTGATTGGGAGGAACGGCCTGCCCGATCTGAACCTGAGTGGTGTTCAGTTATTGGACTTCTGTGCTAACCACAGTCTGTCCATAACGAACACCATGTTCAAGCATAAGGGTGTCCATATGTGCACCTGGCACCAGGACACCCTAGGTCGTAGGTCGATGATCGATTTTGTTATTGTGTCATCAGACCTGCGACCGTATGTCTTGGACACTCGGGTAAAGAGATGTGCAGAGCTGTCAACTGATCACCACCTGGTGGTGAGCTGGATCCGATGGCAGGGGAGGAAGCTATTCAGACCTGGTAGACCCAAACGTATAGTGAGGGTGTGCTGGGAGCGTCTGGCTGAGGCCCCTGTCGGGGAGGTCTTCAACTCCCACCTCCGGAAGAACTTCAACCACATTCCGAGGGAGTCTGGAGACATGGAGTCTGAATGGGCCATGTTCTCCACCTCTGTTGTTGAAGCGGTGGCCCAGAGCTGTGGCCGCAAGGTGGTCGGTGCATCTCGTGGTGGCATCCCCCAAACCAAGTGGTGGACACCAGTGGTGAGGGGGGGGCATTAAGCTGAAGAAGGAGTCCTATCAAGCTTGGTTGGCTTGTGGGACTCCCGAAGCAGCTGAGGTGTACCGGCAGGTCAAGCGGAATGGAGCTCGGGTGGTTGCTGAAGCAAAAACCCAGGTATGGGAGGAGTTCGGTGAGGCCATGGAACAAGACTTTCGGTCAGCCTCAAAGAGATTCTGGCAAACTGTCCGGTGGCTCAGGAGGGGAAAGCAGCTCCCCGTCCACACTGTGTATGGTGCGGATGGGACACTGTTGACTTCGACTGGGGATATCTTTGGGCGGTGGAAGGAATACTTCGAGGATCTCCTCAATCCCACTGATATGCCTTCCACAGAGGAAGCAGGGTTTGGGGGCGAGGGGGATGACTTGCCTATCACAGGGGCTGAAGTCGCCAAGGTGGATAAAAACCACCTTGGTGGCCGGGCCCCGGGAGTGGACGAGATTCGCCCTGAGTACCTCAAGGCCCTGAATGTTGTTGGGCTGTCATGGTTGACACGCCTCTGCAACACTGCGTGGAGGTTGGGGGCAGTGCCTTTGGCATGGCAAACGGGGGTGGTGGTTCCTCTCTTCAAAAAAGGGGACCGGAGGGTGTGCTCTAACTTTAACTAACTAACTAACTAACCTGCACTTATATAGCACTTTTCTAGTCACAAAGACCACTCAAAGCGCTTTCATTAATACTAACCCTCTATTCTAAGGGCCTATAGGAAACAGATATCTAGGGACAATTTAGAACAGCCAATTAACCTAACATGCATGTCTTTGGCATGTGGGAGGAAACCGGAGAAATCCCGGAGTAAACCCACGCAACACGGGGAGAACATGCAAACTCCACACAGATCACTGTTGGTCGGGGGCTGGGATCGAACCCACGATCCCACAATCCCCACAATCCCCCGGCCAAGGGTAAACTGTGCTGCCGCAGTGCTAACCACTGCGCCACCGTGGATTTAGAGGGATCACACTCCTCAGCCTCCCTGGGAAGGTCTATGCCAAGGTACTGGAGAGGAGAGTCTGGCCGTTGGTCGAACCTCGGATTCAGGAGGAGCAATGTGGTTTTCGTCCTGGCCGTGGCACATCGGACCAGCTCTTTACCCTCTCGAGAATTCTCGAGGGTTTGTGGGAGTTTGCCCAACCAGTTTACATGTGTTTTGTGGACTTGGAGAAGGCATTTGACCGCATCTCTCGTGGATTTTTGTGGGGGGTGCTTCGGGAGTATGGGGTATCAGGCTTGTTGTTACGAGCTATTCGGTCTCTGTACGACTGTTGTGAGAGTTTGGTTCGTATTGCCAACAGTCAGTCGGATTCATTCCCAGTGAGAGTTGGACTCCGCCAGGGCTGCCCTTTGTCACTGATCCTGTTCATAATTTTTATGGACAGGATTTCTAGGCGCAGCCAGGGAATGGAGGGTGTCATGCTTGGTGACCACAGGATCTTATCTCTGTTGTTTGCAGATGATGTTGTCCTGTTGGCTTCATCCAGCAATGACCTACAGCTCTTGCTGGGATGGTTTTCCGCTGAGTGTGAAGCGGCTGGGATGAGAATCAGCACCTCCAAGTCCGAGTCCATGGTCCTCAGCTGGAAAAAGGTGGATTGTCCTCTCTGGGTTGGGGACAGGCTCCTGCCCCAAGTGGAGGAGTTTAAGTATCTTGGGGTCTTATTCACGAGTGAGGGGAATATGGAGCGAGAGATTGACAGACAGATTGGAGCAGCTTCTGCAGTGATGTGGACGTTGTACCGGTCTGTTGTGGTGAAGAGGGAGCTTAGTTCTAAGGCAAAGCTGTCGATTTACCAGTCAATCTACGTTCCTACTCTCACCTATGGTCACGAGCTTTGGGTAATGACCGAAAGAACTAGATCACGGATACAAGCGGCTGAAATGAGCTTTCTCCGTAGGATTGCTGGACTCACCCTCAGAGATAGGGTGAGGAGCTCAGTCATTCGGGAGAGGCTCAGAGTAGAACCGCTGCTCCTCCACATTGAAAGGAGTCAGTTGAGGTGGTATGGGCATCTGATTAGGATGCCTCCTGGACGCCTCCCACTTGAGGTGTTTCAGGCACGTCCCACTGGGAGGAGACCCCGGGGCAGACCCAGGACTCGGAGGAGAGACTATAGGGCCTTTTCCACTAGCACGGATTAGCACGCCACGGGACAGCTTAGCACGCTTTGTAAGTCTTTCCACTAGCCCCAACACAGTTTAACAGCACCGATTCTTGGCCTCGCTCAAGGGCAGGGTCCAGTCGTGCCAAGTCGTGCCGTGTTGTGACGTTAAAAGACTGGTCGCCGCTGATTGGTCAGGTCTTAACGTCTGGTTAAGGTCTTAACGTCTGGTTGGAGATAAAGCGACCGTCTTCGCCGTCTTCTGATACACGACTGCCATATGCAATATTTCACAGACTAACTCGGTCACGGAGTAAATACGATATTAATGCAGACAGCGTTGTAGGTTTTGCGGAACTCTACACCGTGGTCCAACGAAGAGGTGCGGAGTTTTCTCTGGCTGGTGGCAGATCCACAGTGAGGAGTGACCCGGACCCATACAGATGGCTGGCTATGGGCAAGCTGAAGACAATCGTGAGAGAACCATCGATGGTGAGTGCTTTGTAATAATGTGCATCTGTTTGCTTATTTATCCTGTTGGTGGTAAGCTCACTTTTTTTGAGCCATACAGCGCCGTTTTGTGCTGGCTAACTCGTTTTAGCTAACATTTTTTTGTTTTTTTTTTGCTAGTAGCGTCATATTAAAATTGCTTTTTCAAACCAGTGATTTATAAAGTCATTCATATAATTTTCTAAAGCGTCAGAATAGACACACACACCTATTCTGTGGATCCTGCAGTGCTTGTCAGGGAAATGAAGCATGTCACATCCCACCACTGACTTTCACATGTGTATTTCCCTAATACAGGTACATCTCCAAAAATTAGGATGTCATGAAAAACTTCAATATTTTTTGTCACTTATTTCAGAAAGTGAAATCCGTATATTATATAGATTCATTACACAGAGTGATATATTTCAAGCGTTTATTTATTTTAATTTTGATGGTTATGGCTTACAGCCCCTGAAAACCCCAAATTCAATTTGGCAAAAAATTAGAATATTACATAAAATTAACTTTAAAAAATAGTTTTTAAATATAAATGTTGGCCGCTGAGGTGTTGGTTAATATGGGCTGTAGCCGTAATCATCAATATTAAAATAAACACTTGCAATATATCACTGTCTGTGTAACGAATCTACACTACCGTTCAAAAGTTTGGGGTCACCCAAACAATTATTTTGTGTTTTCCATGAAAAGTCACACTTATTTACCACCATGAGTTGTAAAATGAATAGAAAATATAGTCAAGACATTGACAAGGTTAGAAATAATGATTTGTATTTGAAATAATAATTTTTTCCTTCAAACTTTGCTTTCGTCAAAGAATCCTCCATTTGCAGCAATTACAGCATTGCAGACCTAACATGATTGCACAAGGGTTTTCTAATCATCCATTAGCCTTCTGACGCAATGAGCAAACACATTGTACCATTAGAACACTGGAGTGATAGTTGCTGGAAATGGGCCTCTATACACCTACGTAGATATTGCACCAAAAACCAGACATTTGCAGCTAGAATAGTCATTTACCACATTAGCAATGTATAGAGTGTATTTCTGATTAGTTTAAAGTTATCTTCATTGAAAAAAAGTGCTTTTCTTTCAAAAATAAGGAAATTTCTAAGTGACCCCAAACTTTTGAACGGTAGTGTATATATGGGTTTCACTTTCTGAAATGAGTGAAAAAAATATTGAATTTTTTCATGATATTCTAATTTTTGAGATGTGCCTGTATAAGTGTTGAACTTGCTTGAAACTAACCATCATCCATTTCTGTCATTCATCTAGGCAGGAGGAAATCAGCCAGCCCACAGCGGAACTCGCCACTGTGGAAAGTACTGAAATCGTTTGCTTTTATAGGTAAAGTGTCAAAACCAGTGTAGTGTAGTTTATAGTCTACCATCAATAAACTCATGCAGTAACAGGACACATTACAAATATTCGAGACCCATTGTAGTGCTTCATTTTATATTTTAGCAATGCTAGAACAAAACACCGCCCACACATGAAGCCAGGGCAAGAAAAGACACTTTTACAGACAAGACAAACTTTTATTGATAAAAACTTCATATTTTGACTGAGCGACTCCACACTCAGTGATGCACAACTTCAGTTAAAGTACTAGATTCCGTTCAAGTGAATGTATTAATTCATTCTGATTGCTGAGGCCACAGTAAAAAGAGCTGATTTTAAATGTAACCCAGCCCTTGTAAAATCTACCGAAGTGCAGCTACATGAAAATTGTGGTTAAATACAACAACGAAGTACTTTATTGTCACATTCAAATTGTAATCCCTCCTGTTTTGTTTTTCTTCTGAATTCTTGGATGAAATATGGGTGGGCAATATAAGCTGCAGCTTCATCCATCACCCATTTCAAATAACCTATGTTGAACTGTATAATCAAAGGAGTTATTGTTTAATTTGACCTTGTTAGATTTTTTCTCCTTTTTATATTATTCTATTTTCTTTTAATCTTTACTTTTAATCAATCCGAAATAAAGATTCATTCATTAATTCACATTCCACCACTGGCTTTTAGCAACAAGTGTATTTCCCAAATAAGTTTTAAACTTGCTTTAATTAACCACCACCCATTTGTCTTTTGTCTAGGCAAGAGGGAAACTGTCCACCCCAACTGGACCTTGCCTCACTATTTACAGAGATGCAGGCTGAAGATCTGTTGAACCAGGACCAGTACGATGGGCCGATCCAGTTGCTTCTCAGTGAGGCAGCGTGTGACCATTCCAGTTTTTTTTTTTTTTTACATTTTGAATTTTGGACATTCTGAATAATCTGGAATTTGCTGCTGATTGTAATAAACAATTTAGTAACTTATGTGTTTGCATCATGATTTTCTATTTTGTCTGTTAAGACACCGGTGGGAAAAGAGTCAACTGCTGCACGGTGGCGCAATGGTTAGCACCGTGGCAGCACAGTTTACCCTCGGCCGGGGGATCGCGGGGATCATGAGATCGTGGGTTCGATCCCTGCCCCAGGCCAACAGTGATCTGTGTGGAGTTTGCATTTTCTCCCCGTGTTTGCGTGGGTTTACTCCGGGATTTCTCCAGTTTCCTCCCACATGCCAAAAACATGCAAGTTAGGGAGTTAAGGGGCGCTTGCGCACGCAGCGACTGGCAGCTGGTGGCTTGTCACCGGACTGCAGAACAAATCTACCTACGGGTACAAAATAAGTAAAAAAAAAAAAAAACTGTACAAAGGATTAATCGATGACCTTGAAAATAATGGCTCATTTTTAAGAAAAAAGTAACCAAAACAATTATTTTATTAACTGAAGACTATATTGTTAGAAGACTGTACAGAAGACCCTGCATACTTTAGTGACAGTACCAGGATATGGAGGAATTCTGGGTCATATTAGCATCTGCTCTTCATCATAATGGGTTTGGGCGGGGGTGTCTAATCATGTGCCATGGAGGGCCAAGACCCTGCAGGCTTTACCTCCAAACAGTGTCTTCAACAGCAGATTCCACTGAACTTCTTCCACTGACTGATCAGTGAGATCACCTGCTGAAGAGACTGGGTAGAAGAGAGAACCTGCAGGGTCTTGGCCCCCCATGACACATGATTGGAAGCCCCCGGATTAGGTTTAATGGGATTTAACATTTTAACACAAACTGCTTTATGGTTCATAATTCTGTTGACAGACTTACACCAAACCAAAAGTGATTTCTCAAACTGCTGGATTATTCTTAGCTTTTCCAATCTTTCAGTATTTAATTTGTGCCACATGGTGGTAACCTTCACATATAAAAAAAAGAGACATCTGCAAAAACTTCAGAGGTTTATTGTCAGTGAAATTCCCAGTGCAATACGACATGAATGCATGTCTAGTACATTGTTGATGCAGAGAATATATATTTCTACAGTACATGTATCTAGTAAATCAAGTATTTTCCATGTAACCTTGTGACTGCATTATTTTAATTGCTTTTAATCCTAGATCAAGTTTGTTTTGGCCTAAAATGCATGATAACTGTCAAATACAGTATATCTTATTATACCTAACTCAGTAAAGTTTACTTTTTGAATATATATTTTGTGGCTAACATAGTTATTAACCTGGTGATCAAGTTGTGTCTGCTGATCATTTTTTTCTATGACACCATCTCAGACTCTGCTGCAGAAGCAGGTACGTGCATGATGTCTCAAACTGTCTCTCAACAGTCTCTCCATGATTTTCAAGCAGAGCAGAGCAATTTGTTGTACAGGAAATAAACGTTTCTACAGACATTCTTAAGCTCTATAAACACTGATCATTTGTGAAGCTGTGCTGACATCAGTGACAGGCTGATGACATCCGTGACAGGCTGTGCAGAACGCCAAGAGCGAATGAAGCAGTAATTTCCCCACAACAGAGCCATCTGAAACACACACAGCGTACATATTTTAGTACCTTACAGCGATAACTTGCAGACATTAAAGTGTAGTACGACGTACTTATAGCAAACTAGCATTAGCAACATTAGCTTACCGTCATATATGACCTAGTTTGTATCCTCACGCCTTTGGCTCTCCCAGAAGCTGCAGAACTATTTCCAGAGTGTTTCATCTCGCTGCCTGTACCCTTGTCTGGCGGTCCTTTTTGGCGTTTATGGTGAAAAAAGCCACAGACCGAGGAGTGGCCTTGTACAGCTGTATGTGTTTATGTTTTGCTTGGGTCGCGTGTTTTACGTCACGGGAGTGTGGCGCCACCTCACTGTTATAGAAATCCCACCCACCCCAGCTCAACACGGTTGTAATGGAAACACAAGCGTGCCGAATCGTGTTGAAGTGAATCGAGACGTGCCGAAGTGTGCTGGGCTAATGGAAAAGTGCCTTGTGTCTCCCAGCTGGTCTGGGAACGCCTTGGTATCCTCTCTGAAGAGCTGAAGCAGGTGGCGGGGGAGAGGGAAGTCTGGGCTTCTCTGCTTGAACTGCTGCCTCCGCGACCCGGACCTCCGGAAAAGCGGTAGAAGATGGATGGATGGATGGATGGATGGTGACAAAAAGCCAGAGACCGAGGAGTAGCCTTGTACAGCCGCAATGTTATGTTTTGCTTGGGTCACGTGTTTTACGTTACAGGAGTGTGGCACCACCTTGCTGTAAAAAAATCCCACCCACCCCAGGCATACCCAGCTGTAATGGAAACAGAACCGAACTGAGTAGAGTATAGTAAGGCCAACTGGGTACTAGTGGAAAAGGGGCATAACTCAATAATAGTCTATGATGTCCATGATCCATGTTGAATTCTCTGTTTTAAAGTTATCTATATATGTAAACCTATTCTGACATTTCTTATTAAACCATTGAAAGACATATGGGAGTTACTGTTTGATTTCATGTCCATTTTCATAATTATTCGCAGCCAAGAACTCACAAGGTGTTTGTTTTTTTTGTTTTTTTTTAGACTGAGTCGAAATTGGTACAAATAAAGAATTGTTAATAAAATTGTCCATTATCTGAACTGGTGCCCTACGAGGATATGTTTGTGTAAGGAAAGGAAATTTTCATCCCTACTCACATTCATATTTACATTAATAGTTGTACCAACAATAAAACACCTATAGACCCATTAATTTCAATCTGCTACAACACATATGTGTGCATGCGCAGTAATCCAGGGTGTGCTAGTTAAGCCAAATAAGCTAGTTAAGCCAAAATGTCTGAACACCTGCTCTGTAAAGTAGAATTGACAGGGTTCTGTAGGTTACACTTAATTATGTTTTTCTTTTAGGGTCAGATGTGACATTTGTCCAGACAGGCCTTAGTCTGACTTGGACTGAGGCCCAGATGTACTGCAAAGAACATCACACAGACCTGCCCACTCTGAGAGACTCAACAGACACCACGAAGATAATTGACCTGCTAAATGGATATCACCTAGTCTGGCTCGGTCTTCATAGAGACTCCTGGAAGTGGAGTGACGGAAGCACGTCCTCATTTAGGTTCTGGAGAAACACACAACCTGACAACTGGCATGGTTCAGAGAAATATGCAGCAGCAAGCTTTGGAGACTCTGGATCTTGGGAAGATTTGCAGCGTTTCTACAAGATGGCATCTATTTGCTATTTTGGTCAGTCATGTTTCATAATCCTAATTAAAAATTATTTTTGCTGTCTACTTTGAGCTTTCAGAAGATGCCCTGTCAGATTTATTAATTATGACTCATGAGCTGATAGACTAGTGTAAATGCAGTAAAATAAGTGCAGATTAAAGGGCTCATTGACAGAAAGAATGTGTTTTTATAGGTTTTAACCTTCTGCAATGTGACTATTGGTCATGTCATGATCAAAAAGATATCATGACAACTCCTGTCTGACCTCATCTGTCAGCATGTCCATCACCATAGCAAAAATACTATCATTTGCTATTTTCCATAAATTTCAGTCTCCCTGATAGACATCATTATTTCCATTTTGTTCCACAACTGATACTTCAGATCATTTAGGCTGATGTTGTTAGATTTTAACTGTGATGCTACATTAGCCCTTTAGCTCTACTCAATAAGACAGACGAGCTAGCGGCTATCTCCCGCTATGAAAGCGTCTTCAGAGAGATTAGCATGATGTTTTTTATTGAGACGTGGTTAACAGAACTAGCAACAGATGCTAGCATCGAACTGGAGGGTTTCCACGCAATACGGGCAGACCGGACACCAGACAGTGGGAAGGCAAGGGGGGGAGGAGTGACAATGTAGTATGTCAATAACAACTGGTGTAAACCAGGACGCATCACGGTTAAAGAGGAACACTGCAACAAAGACATTGAGTTGCTAGCTGTTAGCATGCGACCTGCTTATCTCCCGAGGGAATACTCACATGTGATCTGCATTGTTATTTATGCAAATCCGACAGCGAACACTGGGACAGCGCGTGACGCCATTCACTCAGTAACTGGCAGGCTGCTGACAGAACGCCCAGATGCTCTCCTCCTCATCTCCAGTGATTTTAACCATATCTCACTGTCCCCCATTCTGCCCACATTCACCCAGTATGTCAGATGCCAAACTAGAGACAATAAAACACTGAACTTATTCTATGCAAACGCTAAAGAGGTGTACACCTCATCACCACTCCCCCCACTCGGGAGATCGGATCACAACTTGGTTCATCTCCTGCCGGTGTACAAAACCCTAGTACACAGACAACCCCCGGTCATGCGCACGGTGAAGGTGTGGTCTGAGGAGGCAATGGACGCTCTAAAGGACTGTTTTGAAATCACTGCCTGGGAGCAGCTCTGCGATCCGCATGGTGAGGACATCGACAGCCTCACTCACACCATCACAGACTACATCAACTTCTGTGTGGACAACACCATACCCACCAAGATTATACTGTGTTGCTCGAACAACAAACCATGGAAGATCAGACAAGGCAAGGACAGCTTCAGGAAGAAGATGGAGGACAAGCTGCAGCAGAGCGACATCGGCTGGGTCTGGAGAAACCTCAAAACCATCTCTGGGCTCCAGAATGCCTCCTCCCAGGCCACGGGGGGGCAGGGAGTGGGTGAACAATCTGAACCTGTTTTTTAATAGGTTTGACCAACTGCCCTTCCCCCCACCTGCACAACAACCACTGCTGCCTCTACAGTCATCGAGACATGCTGTCCACACCCCACTCCACCAACACCCCCCACTCCCAGCACACAGCCCCCCAACATGACCCTCACTAAGACCCAGGATGGAGCTGAGGAAGATCAAGGCGAGGAAGGCCTCGGGTCTGGACTGCATCAGCGCAAAGCTCCTCAAGTCCTGTGCAGACCAGCTGTGTGGGATTGTAGAGCACGTCTTCAACCTGAGCCTGAAGCTGGGGAGGGTACCACAGTTGTGGAAAACATCTTGTGTGGTACCCATACCAAAGACTTCCCACCCCAGAGACCTGAACAGCTACAGGCCAGTGGCCCTGGCATCTACCTGATGAATGCCCTGGAGAGACTGCTCCTTTCTCACCTCTGCCCCCTTTTGGGACCAGTGATAGATCCACTCCATTTCGCCTACCAGCATGGCATCGGGGTGGAGGATGCAGTGATCTTCCTCCTTCACCGTTCCCTGTCCCAACTGGAGAAGCCTGGGAACATGGTAAGGATCATGTTCTTTGACTTCTCCAGTGCTTTCAATGCCATCCAACCGATGATCCTGAGGGACAAGCTGCTGTGCGTAGGGGTGGACCAGCACCTCTCATCATGGATCCTGGACTACCTCACAAATCGGCCACAGTTTGTGAGAACCCGGGATTGTGTGTCCGACACGATCATCGGCAGCACGGGGCCCCCACAGGGAATGGTTTTGGCTCCATTCCTGTTCACCCTTTATACTGCGAACTTCTCACACAACACAACACACTGCCATCTACAGAAGTTCTCTGACGACTCTGCGATCGTTGGCCTCATCTTTAACGGAGATGAAGCTGAGTACAGAGGACTTATCCAGGACTTCGTGGACTGGTGCCATCGGAATTGCCACCAGATCAACTTGAGAAAAACTAAGGAGCTGGTGGTGGACTGCCGCAAGCAAGGACAACCCCTCACAGCACCAGTAAACATCCAGGGAACAGACATTGAGATGGTGACATCCTACAAGTACCTTGGTGTTCATTTGAATAATAAACTAGACTGGTCACACAATACCGATGCACTCTACAAGAAGGGACAGCACAGGCTGTTCCTACTGAGGAGACTCAGGTCTTTTGGTGTACAAGGGACACTGCTGAAGACATTCTATGATTCGGTGGTGGCATCAGCCATCACTTTTGGAGTGGTCTGCTGGGGCAGTGGCATTACAGCAGCCAACAGGAAGAGACTGAACAAACTAATCAAGAAAGCTAGCTCTGTCCTTGGGCAACGCCTTGACCCAGTGGAGGAGATAGGAGAGAGAAGGATGGTGGCTAAACTGTCATCTCTGCTGTAGGCCGAGTCCCACCCTATGCACAACATACTGAATGCACTGAGGAGCTCATTTAGCAGCAGACTACATCATCCTAGGTGCGCGACCGAGAGGTTTCGCAGGTCCTTCCTACCTACGGCTGTCAGACTGTATAACCTAAGCAGGGCTGCTCACAGAGATAGCAAAAAAAAAAAAAAAAAAAACATGACGACCTAATAGTATTGAATGTAAAAGACACAACAGACTTATACAAAATGGTCCCCTCCAGTATACAACTAGGACAATCAATCAATCAATCAATCAATCAAAGACTTTATTCCAGACTCATGGTCCATCAAAAATAAAAATAAAATAAAATAAATAAAATAAAATAAAATAAAACAAGACAGTTGAAAACAGATAATAAGAAAAACAATCAAAAAGTTACACAACAATAAGACACAACTACTAAAAGAAGTACAAAGACAGTACAGACTTTAAAAAGACTTAAAAAGACTACTGTACCAGTGCCTTCTAAACTGTGACTGACAGCAAATAGAACTGAACTTAATGCTAGACATGACTTGAATGATTTCATTTCTAGATACATCAAGCCGACAAATGAATTTATACATAAGATTCCTTATTACTGCGTGCAGTGTATTTACACGTGATGAGACAAATAACTTGGAAGCACTGCACCATCGAGGCTTTTTAAGTAAAATTCTTAAAGCATCATTGTAAGCAACCTGTAATTTCTGCATACTTTGTTTCCTATAATTTATCCATAAATGAGCAGTGTATAAAGGTGTACAATAGGTTTTAAAAAGAACCAATTTCACCTCATCTGAACAAAAACCAAACCTGCGTGCAAGAATATTTGCTTGCATGTACATTTTGCAATCAATATCAATCAGTGATCAGTGCAATCAGTGACAATATCAGTCACTATGGAGGGTGACAATATGTATGGGTACATATTCATACTATGTGGGCTAACTAAATAGATAGATAGATGTACTTTATAAATAGACGGTTATGCTGTTTATTCCATCTAGTTTCAATGCTCCACACTGTGTACATATATTTATATATTTATGTGTATATATGTATATTCACTGCTCTTATTTTCTTATCTTCTAAATTATTGCTCTGAGTGTTGCTATCCCTTTGCTGTGGCAATCCTGGAATTTCCCCATTGTGGGACTAATAAAGGCTTGTCTTAGCTCTACCAAGGTGGATAGCCGAAGTTATCAGTTTAGCACTCATTCATGAATGTTTCTTTTCTTATTGTACTCCAGAGACCGGTCATATCCTTTCAACGAGTGAAACCATACACTCCTGTCCAAATTTTTAGTTGTCTCAGGGTTCCGCTGAGCTAGACAGCTAATGTTAGCAATAGTTATGTAAGCGATGAATGTTGTCTGAGAGATTTAGGGTGCATTGTAGTACCTCTCCATTTTGCATTCATGTGTAGGGGTAGTGCTGTCCCAATTCTCTGTGAGGTGAAGGGGAAGGCTAAGGGGTTGGGTGGTTTACCCCTTCACAGCAAGTGTGGTCAGTGACCAAACTATGAACGAATGAGTATCACATAAAGCACTGTTTTTTTTTCATCAAGATTTTATTTAAACTTTATTTTATACAGGGTAGTTGCATTGAGAGGCAACCTCTCTTTTTCAAGGATGCTCTGTTGACATTCACACAGATACACATTCACACCTGGAAGCAGCCCAGTACAACCACAGACTGACCTGTAGCCACCGAGCAGCAACTGGAGCAGTTGGGGTTAAGGGCCTTGCTCAAGGGCACTGCGGGGGGGGGGGGGGCAAACACTGCTACATTAGCTGTTCCACCCAGATCTAATCCTGCTTGTCTGGGGATTGAACCAGTGACCTTTGCTCACCAGTCCACATCCCTAACAATTTTGCCACCACTGCCCCAAGATAGCTACAGAATCCAGTGATATAAAGAAATATGTGTATAACTACAGTTGTGTGAAAAAGTGTTTGCCCCTTACTGATTTCTCATTTTTTGTGTTTGTCACACTTAAATGTTTCAGATCATCAAGCAAATTTAAAGATTAGATAAAGATAACACAAGTAAACACAAAATGCAGTTTTTAAAGTTTTAGCTCATTTAGCAGTAGGCTACATCATCCTAGGTGCACAACAGAGAGGATTTGCAGGTCCTGCCCACCTACAGCTGTCAGACTTTATAACCTAAGCAGGGCTGATCGTAGCGGTCGTAAAAAAACTTTACAACCTAATAAGTATTGAATGCACAAAATGCAACAAGCTTGCACAATAATGGTCCTCTCCATTATACAACTAGGACAATATCAGTCACTACAGAGGGTGACAACTAGGCTCATTTAAATACAAAATATGCTGTATGGGTACATATTCATACTATGTGGGGTAACTGAATAGAACGTTATCCTGTTTATTCCATTTAGCTACAATGCTCTGTGCTGTGCATATTTCTGTGTACATATGTGTATTCACTGCTCTTATTTTCTTATCTTCTAAATTATTGCTCTGAGTGTTGATATCCCTGTGCTGTTGCAATCCTGGAATTTCCCCATTGTGGGACTAATAAAGGCTTATCTCATCTTAAATAAAGGTGTTTACTATTAAGGGGGAAAAAATCCAAACCTATATGGCCATGTGTGGAAAAAGTGATTGCCCCCTAAACCTAATAGGTGGTTGGGCCACCCTTAGCAGCAACAACTGCAATCAAGCGTGTGTGATAACTGGCAATGAGTCTTTTAAAGCACTGTGGAGGAATTTTGGCCCACTCGTCACTGTAGACCTGAACAGCTACAGACCGGTGGCCTTGACGTCCCACTTGATGAAGACCCTGGAGAGACTGCTCCTTGCTCACCTCCGCCCCCTGGTGGAACCAGCGATGGATCCACTCCAGTTCGCCTACCAGCATGGCATTGGGGTGGAGGATGCGGTGATCTTCCTCCTTCACCGTTCTCTGTCCCACCTGGAGAAGCCCGGGAATATGGTGAGGATCATGTTCTTTGACTTCTCCAGTGCTTTCAACACCATCCAACCGATGATCCTGAAGGACAAGCTGCTGCGCGCAGGGGTGGACCAGCACCTGTCATCATGGATCCTGGACTACCTCACGAACCGGCCTCAGTTTGTGAGAACCCGGGACTGTGTGTCCGACACGATCATCAGTAGCACGGGGGCCCCCCAGGGAACGGTGCTGGCTCCCTTCCTGTTCACTCTTTATACTGCGGACTTCTCACACAACACAACACACTGCCATCTACAGAAGTTCTCTGATGACTCTGCGATCGTTGGCCTCATCTCCAATGGAGATGAAGCTGAGTACAGAGGGCTTATCCAGGACTTTGTGGACTGGTGCCATCGGAACTGCCTCCAGATCAACGCGAGGAAAACTAAGGAGCTGGTGGTGGACTGCCGCAGGCATGGGCAGCCCCTCACAGTACCAGTAAATATACAGGGAACAGACATCGAGATGGTGACATCCTATAAGTACCTGGGTGTTCATCTGAACAATAAACTAGACTGGTCACACAATACTGATGCACTCTACAAGAAGGGACAGCGCAGGCTGTTCCTGCTGAGGAGACTCAGGTCTTTTGGTGTACAAGGGGCGCTGCTGAAGTCATTCTATGACACGGTGGTGGCATCAGCCATCACTTTTGGAGTGGTCTGCTGGGGCAGTGGCATTACTGCAGCCGATAGGAAGAGACTGAACAAACTGATTAAGAAAGCTATCTCTGTCCTGGGGCAGCGCCTTGATCCGATGGAGGAGATAGGAGAGAGAAGGACGGTGGCTAAACTGTCATCTCTGCTGGAGTCCGAGTTCCACCCTATGCAGGACATAATGAATGCACTGAGGAGCTCATTTAGCAGCAGACTACATCATCCCAGGTGCACAACCGAGAGGTTTCATAGGTCCTTTCTACCAACGGCTGTCAGACTGTACAACCTAAGCAGGGCTGCTCGCAGAGATAGCAAAAAGACGTAACAAACTAATAGTTTTTTGAATGCAAAAGATGCAATAGACTTACACAATGGTCCCCTCCGGCATACAACTAGGAACATACCGGTCGCTATGGAGGGTGAGAATATGTATGGGCACATAATCATACCATGTAGGATAACTAAGTAGACGGTTATGCTGTTTCATTCCATCTAGCAACAATGCTCTGCACTGTGTGTGTTTATATATTTACATATTTATTCCATCTAGCTACAATGCTCAGCACTGGGTGTGTTTATATTTATATATCTACATATTATTCCATCTAGCTACATTGCTCCGCACTGTGTGTGTTTATATACTTGCATATTTATTCCACCTAGCTGCAATGCTCCGTACTGTGGGTGTTTATATATTTACATATTTATTCCATCTAGCTACAATGCTCTGCACTGTGTGTTCATATATTCATATATTTATTCCATCCAGCTACAATGCTCTGCACTGTGTGTCTGTGTGTGTGTGTATATATATATTTTATAGTAATATGTACATATGTATATTAGCTGCTCTTGCTTGCTTGTTTTTTTTTCTTGCCTTCTGATTGTTGCTCTGAGTGTTGCTATCCCTGTGCTGTTGCAATCCTGGAATTTCCCCGTTGTGGGACTAATAAAGGCTTATCTTATCTTATCTTATCTTGTAATTCAGCCACATTGGAGGGTTTTTGAGAATGAACCACTGTTTAAAGGTCATGCCACAGCATCTCAATCGAATTCAGGTCAGTACTTTGACTAGGCCACTCCAAAGTCTTCATTTTGTTTTTCTTAAGTCATTCAGAGGTGGGCTTGCTGGTGTGTTTTGGATCATTGTCCTGCAGAGCCCAAGTGCGCTTTAGCTTGAGGTCACGAACAGATGGCCAGACATTCTCCTGCAGGATTTTTTGGTAGACAGCAGAATTCATGATTCAATTTACTACAGCAAGCTTTCTTTTGTGACCTCTTGGATGACCTGTTGCTGCACTCTTGGGGTAATTTTGGTCAGTCGGCCACTCCTGGGAAGGTTCACCACTATTCCATATTTTCATCATTTGTGGATAATGGCTTTCACTGTGATTTGCTGGAGTTCCAAAGCTTTAGAAATGGCTTTATAACTTTTTCCAGACTGATAGATCTCAATTACTTTGTTTCTCATTTGTTCCTGAATTTCTTTTGATTGCAGCATGATGTCTAGCTTTTGAGGATCTTTTGGTCTACTGTCCGGCAGGTCCTATTTCAGTAATTTCTTGATTGAGAACAGGTGTGGCAGTAATCAGGCCTGGGTGTGGCTGGAGAAACTGAACTCAGCTTTCCAAAGATGTCATAAACCACAGTTAATTTATGTTTTAACGGGAAGGGGGGGGCAATAACCTTTTCACACAGGGCCATGTGTGAAATCTTTCCTTCTTGCCTTGAGAGAGAGCAGTCGCATTTTTCTTCCCTCCTCCCCTGCCTTCCTGACCTATTCCCAGCTTTTGCAATGTTGTGTTTTTGTCTGTGTTTAGTCGCTCTTCTTCTGCTGAATCTTAATCTAAACGGAAATTATGGATTTGGAAGCGGCTTAAATGTGCTATTGTCACTATTTTTCAACAAGAATTGGGCCAAGGGGGAGCCCAAGAATTGGAACCTACGAGAGACTCATGGACATTGGAATCCATGCGTCTATGGAAATATTATTGGCTATGATCTCAGGACTTCTATTTTTGGCTGTGGAGTTCCCTGATGCATCAGAAATTGAAGGAAGGTGAGAGAGCGGATCAAGCGGACCCAGCCAGCTCCTTCATCAAATTCGACCAGTTGGGGAGGGCACGGGTAGCGGCAAACGGTGAACTGAATGACAGTGATTCAGTGAAGGAATATATCTGAAGCCCTGTGCTCTCTATGGAAAAACAGTTTAAGCCTGCATATATAATGGAAGCACAGAATTACACGGGTGAGGACAAATTCTACTCTCTGAGTGCACTGTGCTGATTTGATTTGATTTGACCTTGTTTGCCCCATGTTTACATTCCTCCTGACTGAGATTAGCGGAAGAACCGGCTCTTATGTCTACCCATACAATCAACAATCAGTTGTTGTCGTCAGCGGATTGGACTCTCAAGGACAATGCCCATGTGCCTTCTGCAAGCAAGAGAGAAGAGAGATAGACTCTGAACTCTGGACTTGTTTATAAGTCACATGATTATAACATCTATCCACTGCCAGGAGGCGCCCTCTGCTGCTCACTAACAACTGTTACACTTACACTACACAATGACATGCAAATATACAGTACACACACTGCTCTCCCTCCCTCTGCTGTGTGATTGTCTACTAAATGTTTGCTAAATATGCATTGAGGTTTTTTTTTGCCTGCAATCAAAATTTCGCTTACCCATTAAGCGTCAATTTGATAAAACATGTTTTTTTCTCTCGCCTATTGTGTCATATCATTTCTTTTCTTTTTTTTTCTTTTCTTCTTTATGACTGGCGCCTAGCGGCTGCCCCGGCCTTGGATGCGCTCTGCAGAGCGTGCCCAAATGCCAAGTCACGTTTCGTTACCTTGTATTCATACATGTGTAATGACAATAAAGTTGAATCTCATCTCTCATCTCATGTAGGTTTGGAATTTTTTTTATTCTTAATAAAAAAAACACCTTCTTTGAAAAACTGCATTTTGTATTTACTTCTCTTATCTTTGTCTAATATTTAGATTTGTTTGATGATCTGAAACATTTAAGTGTGACAAACATTACAAAAATGAGAAATCAGGAAGGGGAAAACACTTTTTCACACTGCTTTGTGTGTTTACCCATTTATCCAAATCTTAAGCTGACAAGAAAAATGCTGGCTATATCCAGAGCAGATGATGTGCTCTACTGTCTCTCACCCACCATGGCACTTCTCCCCGCTGGACTGCGGTGAAAAGAACTGGACCAGGACATAAATCCAACCTGCGGAGGAGTCCATCCTTCTCCTGTAGTGGCCTGCAGCAGAGACTGACTCCGTCCACGGCAGCAGCCAGCAGCACACACCGACTGCCTGCTCCCAGCGATCAGATCACTGGGGCAGCTGCACCTTTTCCCTTTGCTGTCCTTGTAGTCAGTAATCCCTGTTCTCCCCTACATCACCTCTTACTTTGGTGGTTGAACATGATTACTATTAGAGCAAAGCAGCTCCTGTTTATCGTCGGCAGGTGCACAAATGTAAATTCTCTTATGACAGAGAAAAAACGTGACTTCACTTATTACTTATAAATTGCTTAATTGTAAACAGGTGAGTGTCATGGGTGGTATAAAAGAAGCATCCCTGAAAAGGCTTGTTGTTCACAAGCAAGGATGGGGTGAGGTTCATCAGACTGTGAACACTTTCATTTATCTGTGTTTTCTATTTTATTGAAGCCCGTGGGTCAAAACTGGCAAATTAGCTTGTAGGGGGTGGTGAGTCTTTTCAGGTGGTTAGGATTGATTAGGATTGATGACTGATGTTGAAATGTAGTTGAATTTAGATTTCTACATCTTGACAAGTTTTTTTGTTTTTCCTAAAGTGAAATTCTATGGTGTGGAGTAGTCAGACACCTGTGACTTAATGTTTTGAGCCTTTGCAGATCCACTGTCATAATGCTTCCATTTCCTGGGGACAAATAGGAAACCACACGCTCGCTGTAAGTTGGCACATTTTTTAACAAAAACACACGCAAGAACATTTCACACTAATACAACAAATGAAAGTGCAATGTGAAAATACAAATGCTGATGGAGAGTGGGACTCAACATCAGAGGTACGAAGACAGGAAAAGCCTGACCAGGGGGGAAGCTCAGCCGGACAACCCCGAGGGCTATGGGGCTCGACGGCTGACAGAACAGAGAAAAAAGGCACCAAGACGGAGCACCCCAACTCACCTCGACAACAGGACCTTCACCCACGGTTGCAGTCAGTGGGCAGCCATACACAAGAACAGAAGAAGGATACGGCAATAGCAAAGATTGCCGTGCCCCTTAAATACACACACAATAATCAGAGACAAGTGTAATCCATGAGTAGTCAAATGGGCAGCAGCTTTGCAGCCCCGAAGGAATTAACAGCCGGAAGCTGCACAGTGCTGTCAAAATAAACAAACCGGAACCATAAAAATACAAGAACACCAAAACTCAGAAACATCATAATAATCTTAAAGATAACAGAAAACAAACAGAAAAAAATGGTCACTGGACAGAGAAACTGGGCACGGCTCTAACTCATGCCTCAGGATCATGACAGAGTCCCCCCTCCCCCAAGGGGTGGAATCCAGACACCCCAGGGTAACATCACAAAAAAAGACAAGGAAAAAATAAAACCTCACACACACATAGAAACGACGCACCCTGGGGTGGAAGGAGGGGGAACCCAGGAATGGCGGGACCGAAACCAGAGCAAAGAAAAATAAAAATAAAACAAAAACCAAACACCCATGAACTACACTCTGTCAACCAGATGGCCACATGGGACTCTAAGCCCGACCGATAAATGAGCGGAGCAATTCAGACAGTCTTCCCGAGTCCCACAATCACTGACATCTGTGTTGGAACACTTTGGATGACCTTCCTGTGCCCAGAACCAACGGAGCAGCAGGGGAAGTTCAGGCAGTCTTCCAAAGTCCCCAAACCACTGGCATCAGTGCTGGGACACGTCCGGTGGCCTTCCCGTACCCCAGAACCAACAAAACTGAGGGAGCAGTCCATCAGGCGGGCTTTCAAAGGGAACTTCTCGGGATGCACCCCAGGTAACCCCAGGATGGGGCAGAGCTGCACCCTCAGTGGCCCCGGGCTGGAGCTGAGTTGCACCCGTGATGGCCCCGGGCTGGGGTTGAGTTGCATCTGTGGTGACCCCGGGCTGGGGCTAACTTGCACCCACGGTGGCCCCTGGCTGGGGCTGAGGTGCATCCACAGTGGCTCCAGGCTGGAGCTCTGCAACACCCATGGTGGCTCAGGGCTGGAGCTCTGCACCTCCTGCGGTGGCTCTGGGCTGGAAATCTGCAGCACCCGTGGTGGCTTTGGGCTGAAGCTCCGCAGCTCTCACAATGGCTCCAGGCTGGAACTCTGCAGCACCCGCGGTGGCTCCGGGCTGGAGCTCTGCAGCACCTATGGTGGACCCGGACCGGGCCATGGCTGCACCCTCAGTGAACCCAGGCTGGGCCAACGCTGCACCCTTGAAGGCACCAGGCTGAGATGTAGCGCCCGTGATGACCTCAGCTGGGGGAGCTGAACACACGATGGCTTCAGGTGGCGAGCCTGGACCCACGGAGACTTCTGGGTCAGGTGGATTTTCCCTGGTGACCCTGTGAGAAGGCTTATTAATCTTAGATGTAGTTGCTCCCTTTAAAACCAGGACTGTCCGTGCTGTTAATTCATCCCCCTGGTTAAATGATGATCTCTGTTGTTTTAGACGTAAATGTCGGAGGATGGAAAGACTGTGGAAGTCCACTAAACTTGAGGTGCATCGATTGTACCTTAAGGAGCTGTTAATTGAATTTAACAATATGATAAAAATGGCAAGAACTTCTTATTTTTCCAACATCATCTCCTCCAATAGTAACAATCCAAAGATCCTCTTCAGTACAATAGACAGTATAGTTAATCCTGTCAGTTCTGCTCCCCCTGTTTATTCAATTAATGACTGTAACAAGTTTCGTTCCTTTTTTGTTGACAAGGTCACTGCTGTTAGGGCTGGTTTTATTCATTCTTTTCCCCTAATCCTTGATTGTCCTAACAGACAGGCCTTTTTAAGTGATTTTACCCCAACTTCTTTTGAGGATTTGTTAGTGTTGGTGAGTTCCATGAAATCCTCCTCCTGCGTTTTAGATATTTTGCCTTCCTCAATGTTAAAAGAGGTCATTGGATCAGCGGGTACGTCCTTGGTTAATATCATTAATAGTTCACTTGAATTTGGTTGTGTGCCCTCATGTTTTAAACATGCAGTTGTGCAGCCACTTTTAAAAAAACCTAACCTTGATCCATCTGTTTTTAAAAACTTCAGGCCAATTTCTAAGCTTCCTTTTATTTCTAAGCTTTTAGAAAAAGTTGTTGCCAAGCAACTCACTGACTTTCTGACTGAACACAATATTTTCGACAAATTTCAGTCAGGCTTTCGTCAGAAACACTCGACAGAGACCGCTCTTCTCAGGGTGTCAAATGATATTTTAATGTCATCAGACTCTGGCAAATGCTCTGTTTTAGTGTTATTAGATCTTACTGCAGCATTTGATACTATTGATCATTGTAATTTGTTACAAAGGCTTAGAGATTGGGTAGGTATTTCTGGAAAAGCTCTTGATTGTTTTTTCTCCTACCTTTCTGGTAGGAGTTTTTCCGTGGCTGTTGGGTCTTATTCATCTGACTCTGCTCATTTAACCTGTGAGGTGCGTCAAGGTTCTATTCTGGGTCCACTTTTATTTGCCCTATATATGCTACCACTTGGTTGTATTATCAGCAAATTTAAAGGTGTGTCTTATCACTGCTACGCTGATGATTTACAGCTACTTTTCTCTTTTAAGCCTGACCATGTTGACAATTTAAAAAATATTCTGATTGTCTGTCTGCAATTAAGGACTGGATGTCTAGTAACTTTTTGCAACTTAATGCTGATAAAACTGAAGTCCTTATTGTAGCACCTGATAATCTAATTCCTAAGTTGGTTAATGAAGCGGATGATAAAATAAAGGCAGCGATGAGAGGTTTTAAGCAGGTTTATTAAATCATACCACCGTCACGAAGCTCGCCCAATGGGCGGCTTGGAGGCTCTCCAGCAAAGAGACACAGAGTGTGTGTGTCAACAGCAGTTGCAGAGTGAGAGAAAGAGAGAGGGTGAACATGAAATTCAGACAGCTTATATACTCAGCTACAACAATACATCAAAGCATTCCCAGTGGGAGATATGGGCATTTGCATATGAGAGGCACAGGCAGGACAGGATGCATGAACACAATGCATGAATGTCACATTAACCTCACAGCAGTGAAACAATGCATAAATGGCAGATTACATCACAGCATGCAGCGGAAAAAACCAGGAGTAGCGAGCTGTCTGTCCCTGTTTGTTGTGGGGGTTGTACCAACCCGCTACAGCTCCCCCCCCAGAGGGCTCGGCAGGGGGCCGAGGCCTCGATATTGCAGCTTTGGCAGCGAGCAGGGAAAAGCTCTGTGCAGGTGGAGGGGGAGGGGGGAGGGGGGTAGTAAGTGCCGGCCGGGGGCGGTGAAATCGTCCGAGCCGCGCAAAAATTGCTTGTAAATCCGCGATGTCGAGGGGCTGTCCCATTGAACGTGCGGAGATCACAAGAAGAAAAATTAGTCACTGGCTCCTCCCGCGATTAAGTCCTGCAAGGATTAATAGTGGCCGTGAAGAAAAGCAGGAGCGGCTGTAAGGACAAACAGAAGCAAAGGGACTTGGCGTGTTGACTTTTAGGTGCGGGCACAACCTTAAAAGCCCTCGGGAACCGCAAAACCGCTGAATTCCCCGTGTGTGCCGTGGCTGAGACCATTGACAAATCCTTCGTGCATGCTGCGTGTGTGCTTCAGGTGTGAGGGCAGCTCTGAAGGCTCTGTGTGCAGCGGCAGCGGATGCTGGCGGTCTGTGGAGCCGTATTTGTCCCGTGCATGTTGCGCCATCCTCATAACTCCCCGGTGCGTGTGCCGGGGCTCCGTGCGTTGTTGGGCCAGCTGGAGAGAAGACAGGGCCAGGGAGCTTAATCATCCCTGTTCATTGTGTTGGAGCGGTGAGAGGAAGTAGACGATCTTTGTCCCTCGAGCTCGTGCAGATGCGTTGGAGCGGTGAGAGGGAGGAGACGATCTTTGTCACTCGCTCAGCCATGGTGCGTTCAGGTCCATGCGCTGCCTTCTCCGTCGGCCATGGAGGTCGCCGTCGTGGAGAGGGGACGAGGTGCATGTGCTCTCGTGTGGAGGAGCTGTGAGCGCGGCCGGTCCAGCGTGGATGTGCCGATCTAGGCGTGCAGATCTCACCATGAAGTTTGCTGCGGCTTTCCCGGTCGTGGGTGGTCTCCGGAGAGTTTCACCTGGAAACTCTGCGTCGAAGTCTCCCTGAAGCAGAAGGGAGGGCAGATCAGTCAGGCTGCCGCGTTTGCTTGTCGTCGGAGAGTCCCAGACGGGTGCTGCGTTTGCCAGCAGTGTGTTCGTTTCGGCGTCGGGTCACCAGTGCAGCTGTCCAGACCAGAAGGTTGCATTCTCGGGGTCGCCAGCGTAACTGTCCAGACCAGAAGGTTGCATTCTCGGGGTCACCAGCGTAACTGTCCAGACCAGAAGGTTGCATCGCACAAAACGTGTGCTTTCTGTCGGGGTCACCAGTGAGGTGTTCACTGGCAGTGTGTTCTTTTCAGCGTCGGGTCACCAGTGTGGCGGCATGAAATAAAGCAGCGTTGGTGTTGGTTTTAGTTAAATCATACTGCCGTCACGAAGCTCGCCCAATGGGCGGCTTGGAGGCTCTCCAGCAAAGAGACACAGAGTGTGTGTGTCAACAGCAGTTGCAGAGTGAGAGAAAGAGAGAGGGTGAACATGAAATTCAGACAGCTTATATACTCAGCTACAACAATACATCAAAGCATTCCCAGTGGGAGATATGAGCATTTGCATATGAGAGGCACAGACAGGACAGGATGCATGAACACAATGCATGAATGTCACATTAACCTCACAGCAGTGAAACAATGCATAAATGGTAGATTACATCACAGCATGCAGCGGAAAAAACCAGGAGTAGCGAGCTGTCTGTCCCTGTTTGTTGTGGGGGTTGTACCAACCCGCCGCAGTTAATAGCATTGGTTCATTAAGCGCTAACGTACGGTCTAATCTAAAAAATCTTGGTGTCATTTTCGATCAATCGATGAGTTTTTATCAGCATGTCAAATCTCTGACCCGGAATTGTTTTTTCCACCTTAGGAATATATCCAAAATTAGGTCATTGGTTTCCTACACTCAGTTAGAAATCATTATTCATGCCTTTGTTTCTTCACGTTTGGACTACTGTAATGCTCTTTTCAAGTCTTAGCAAATCCTCTTTACACCGCCTACAGTTAGTCCAGAACGCTGCTGCAAGATTACTAAATAGGTCCAGTAGATTCTGTCATATCACTCCTGTTTTGGCCTCCTTGCACTGGCTTCCTGTAAATTATAGAATTGATTTTAAAGTTCTTGTTCTTACTTACGAAGCCATTCATGAAGAGGCACCTTTTTATATTAGTGACCTGCTCTCTCTACACCAGCCTAGCAGGTATCTCAGGTCTTCTCATCAGAATCTATTGGTAGTCCCTAGCACTAGGCTCAGAACCAAAGGCGATAGAGCCTTTGCTGCTGTTGCTCCCAGACTGTGGAACTCCTTACCTTTTGAACTTAGATCTGCACCTTCCATTGGTGTTTTTAAGAAGCAACTAAAGACCCACCTTTTAAGCCTGGCTTTTTAACTATGTGCTGATTGTATTTTTATGTGCTTTTATTGTCTACTTTTTTTTTTTTACTGTTTTATGTGCCTGTGTTTTTATTTTGTTTTTTACCATGTTTAGCACTTTGTGACTCTGTCTGTGAAAGGTGTTCCATAAATAAACTTATTATTATTATTATTAAGGCTCAGGAAAAACAGTCAGAAGGACAGGGTAAGGGTCATCGGCAGTGGTGAAACCCTGCGAAGTGGGCTCAGGTGCAGCTGATGGCTGCACTTGGCTGCCCCTCCCCCAAGAGCCAGACAAGACCTCTCTGATATAGAAACAATAGAAATATAAGAGGGCATTTGCATGAACTCAAGCTCCACCGCTGTCCAGGACTCCGTCAATCCAGGCAACGATGCTCAAGGCTCAGTCCTCTGAAGGTCCAGTTGCAACTCTCCTGCAGCAGCCTCCACAGCAGGTGTGATGATGTGTGCAGTCCCGGTGTGCCCAGGTGAAGTAACCCACGATGGAGACTCCTCCAGCGTGGCAGCTGGGGAAGGGTCCGCCAGGGCCACTGGCTCTTCCATCATCCGGTGGCTCAGGTCTGGGACTGGCAGACACTCAGGGACAGATGGGGAGGACACGGAGAGGACAAGTGAGGAATTATTTGCTGCAGCAGGTGGGGAGAGCTCAGGGGACTGCGTTTCCTGAGCCTTACTACCAGGGATCAGGCAAGGCACATGAATGAATGAATGAATGAATGAATGAATCTTTATTGATTTCGGATAGATTAAAAGTACAGGTTAAAAGAAACTGCTTGGAAAGCAGGTCAGAGGAAATACTTACGTGCATGCGATGAGTAAGCACTGGCTCTGGGAGACAGACGAATGCAGAGCTTGATTGAGGAGTAGAGCTGACGGCTCCAGGCCGAGGCCCTTGGCAGAGCAGGCTAAATAGGAGAAGCCGGATGAAGTGCAGGTGTGCACGCAGCTGGAGCGGATGACCGGCGGGAGTGGGTTATGACACTCCCCAAACACTGGGAAGTATAGTAGTTGAACTTTCTTTAGAACAAGCCCAGATTGTGATCGCCTCTCCTCCCGATAGTCTTCAAACTCAAAATCGGAACCTCTTGGAGTTGCGAGCTGAAACTTTGTATTTAGGTTTGTAATCTTGATCTTATGAATTCCTTAAAATTTCCGCCTCCTCAGACATCGGGAAGTATAGTAGTTGAACTCTTTCAAAAACAAGCCAAGATAGGTATTGCCTCTTCCCCCCCTTTAGGCTTCAAACTCAAAATCGGAACTGCTTCGAGTTGTGGGCTTAAACTTTGCATGTAGGTTTCTAGTGTTGATCTTATGAATTCATGAAAATTTCAGCCTTCTCAGATATCGGGAAGTATAGTAGTTGAACTCTCTGAAGAACAAGCCCAGATAGGGAGCACCTCTCCTTCCCCTTTAGGCTTCAAACTCAAAATTGGAACTGCTTTGAGTTTCGGGCTGAAACTTAGCATTTAGGGTTGTAATGTTTATCTTGTGAATACCTTAAAATTTCAGCCTCAACAGACATCAGGAAGTATAGTAGTTCGACTCTCACAAGGCTTCAAACTCAAAATCAACACCGCTTGCATTTGCTGGCTTAAATTTTCCATTTAGGGTTCTCAAGTTGATCTAATGAATTCCTTAAAATTTCATCCTCCCCAGACATCGGGAAGTATAGTAATTAAACTCTCTAAAGAACAAGCCCAGATAGGAAGGCCCCCCCCCTCCCCCTTTAGGCTTCAAACTCAAAATTGGAACCGCTTTGAGTTGTGGGCTTAAACTTTGCATTTAGGGTTCTAATATTCATCTTATGAATACCTTAAAATTTCAGCCTCCCCAGACATCTGGAAGTATAGTAGTTGAACTCTCATAATAACAAGCCCAGATTGGGAGCGCCTTTCCCCCCTTTAGGCTTCAAACTCAAAATCAAAACCGCTTTCATTTGCGGGCTGAAATTTTCAATTTAGGGTTCTACAGTTGATCTGATGAATTCCTTAAAATTTCAGCCTCCCCAGACATTGGGAAGTATAGTAGTTAAACTATCTCCAGAACAAGCCAAGATAGGGAGCGCCTCTATCCCTATAGGCTTCAAACTCAAAATCGAAACCGCTAGCATTTGCGGGCTTAAATTTTCCATTTAGGGTTCTAAAGTTTACCTTATGAATACCTGAAAATTTCAGCCTCCCCACACATCGGGAAGTGTAGTAGTTGAACTCTCTCAAGAAAAAGCCAAGATCAGGATCACATCTTCCTCCCTTTAGGCTTCAAACTCAAAATCGGAACCGCTTGGATTTGCCTGCTAAAACTTGGCATTTAGGGTTCTAATGTTGATCTTATTAATTCCTGAAAATTTCAGCCTCCCCAGACATCAGGAAATATAGTAGTTGAACGCTCTTAAGAACAAGCCCAGATTGTGATCGCCTCTCCCCCACATAGGCTTCAAACTCAAAATCGGAACCTCTTGGAGTTGCGGGCTGAAAGTTTGTATTTAGGTTTGTAATCTTGATCTTATGAATTCCTTAAAATTTCCGCCTCCCCAGACATCCGGAAGTATAGTAGTTGAACTCTCATAATAACAAGCCCAGATAGGGAGCTCCTCTCCCCACCCTTTAGGCTTCAAACTCAAAATCGGAACCGCTTTTAGTTGTGGGCTTAAACTTTGCATTTACGGTTCTAATATTCATCTTATGAATACGTGAAAATTTCAGCCACTCCAGACATTGGGAAGTATAGTAGTTGAACTCTCTGAAGAACAAGCCCAGTTTGTGATCGCCTCTCATCCCGATAGTCTTCAAACTCAAAATCACATCCTCTTGGAGTTGCGGGCTTAAACTTTGTATTTAGGTTTGTAATGTTGATCTTATTAATTCCTTAAAATTTCAGCCTTCCCACACATTGGGAAGTGTAGTAGTTGAACTCTTTCAAGAACAAGACAAGATAGGGATCGCCTCTTCCCCCCTTTAGGCTTCAAACTCAAAATCGGAACGCTTTGATTTTCCAGCTTAAACTTTGTATTTAGAGTTCTATTGTTGATCTTATTAATTCCTTAAAATTTCAGCCTCCCCAGACATCGTGAATTATAGTAGTTGAACTCTCATAATAACAAGCCGAGATGGGGAGTGCCTTTCCCCCTGTAGGCTTCAAACTCAAAATCAAAACCGCTTGCATTTGCTGGCTTAAATTTTCCATTTAGGGTTCTCATGTTGATCTAATTAATTCCTTAAAATTTCAGCCTCCCCAGACATCGGGAAGTATAGTAGTTGAACTCTCTTAAGAACAAGCTGAGATTGTGATCGCCTCTCCTCCCGATTGTCTTCAATCTCAAAATTGCAACCTCTTAGAGATACGGGCTTAAACTTTGTATTTAGGTTTGTAATGTTGGTCTTATTGATTCCTGAAAATTTCAGCCTCCCCACACATCGGGAAGTGAAGTAGTTGAACTCTCTCAAGAACAAGCCAAGATCAGGATCGCCTCTTCCCCCCTTTAGGCTTCAAACTCAAAATCGGAACCGCTTGGATTTGCCGGCGTAAACTTTGCATTTAGGGTTCTAATGTTGATCTTATTAATTCCTGAATATTTCAGCCTCCCCAGACATCAGGAAGTATAGTAGTTGAACCCTCTTAAGAACAAGTCCAGATTGTGATCGCCTCTCATCCCGATAGTCTTCAAACTCAAAATCGCATCCTCTTGGAGTTGCGGTCTTAAACTTTGTATTTAGGTTTGTAATGTTGATCTTATTAATTCCTGAAAATTTCTGCCTCCCCACACATTGGAAGTGTAGTAGTTGAACTCTTTCAAGAACAAGCCAAGATAGGGATCGCCTCTTCCCCCCTTTAGGCTTTAAACTCAAAATCAGAACCGCTTGGATTTGCCGGCTTAAACTTTGCATTTAGGGTTCTAATGTTAATCTTATTAATTCCTGAAAATTTCAACCTCCCCAGACATCAGGAAGTATAGTAGTTGAACCCTCTTAAGAACAAGCCCAGATTGTGATCGCCTCTGTGGTGTAAACAAACGACACAGTATTATCTTGTCTGTAACTAGTGATCTTTGGTCACGCACCTGACGTCGTGACGTAATTTATATGCGCTGTCTCTTTTTCTCATGCAAGCTGGCAAGTAAAGTTCATGTTCAACAGCACGCAGTTGTCCCACGTTATTTTGTTCAACTAAAGAACACGACATGGTGTCAGAAGTGCTGCGTAGCTGTGAAGACAGACACTAAAAGTCATTCTAGTGGGAAGAGGGAGAGAGGTGAGCTAAGATGCCCGAAGACAGAGATGATGAACCGGTGAGAGCAGGAGTTAGCATCGCGGCTAGCATGCCCAGCGCCACGTTTAGCATTCAGCCACCGGAGCCCGTTGATTTCTCCAAACCACATGAATGGACCAAGTGGATTCAGCGCTTCGAAAGATTTCGCCAGGCAAGCAATTTGTCTTCAAGTTCAAATGAAAATCAAGTCAACACATTAATATACTGCATGGGAGATGAAGCAGATGATGTCCTGAGAGGCTTAAAGTTAACCGAAGCAGAGCAGCTCGAATATAGCAAAGTGAGAGACGGCTTCCACAGCTTTTTCATTGTAAAGAAAAATGTTGTTTATGAACGTGCACGTTTCAATATGCGCAAACAAGAGCCAAATGAAACCGTAGACGCATTTGTAACGGTCCTGCATGCATTAGCGGAGCACTGCAACTATGGTCAGCTTCACGATGAGCTCATAAGAGACAGAATAGTAGTGGGCTTGGCCGACACAAGACTGTCAGAGCGCATGCAAATGGAAAAAGACTTGGACTTGGAGAAAGCCGTAAATATGGCAAGGCAATCAGAAGAGATCAAAAAGCAACAAACAACTTTGAGGAATGAAGGAAACATGATGCAGATGAATGCGAACTCTGTGGATAGAGTTACTAAAGCCAAATACGACAAGACAAAGTTTAAGTTCAAAAGCGAAACAGTGAACGCACGCCAGCTGTCTAAAAGTAAAAGCAAAAGTACACCAAACGGATGGTGCTATAAATGTGGTGGCTCTCCTCACCCTAAATACGAGTGCCCTGCAAATGATGCCAAATGTCATGCATGTGGAAAGAAAGGCCACTACCAACGGGTCTGCAGGCAAAGTAAGAATGTCCAAAGTATTGAGGAGGAAGAGGAGCGAAGTTTTTTCCTCAGCTCAGTCACAACAGGCCACCAGGTATGGACAGCCGATATTCTGGTGAGGGACACTAAAATGTCTTTCAAACTCGACACTGGAGCCAATGTCACTGCATAGTGGAGTCAGACTTGGAACAAATATTTCCAAGAGCAAAAATGCCTGTTCTCCAGCAGCCGGAGAAACCATTGTTGGGTCCTGGAAGGAAACCACTGGAGGTCGCAGGTTTCACAAAGCTTCAGCTCAACTATGGGACAAAACAGACAACAGAAAAGGTCTACATTGTCAAAAATCTCAGCACGCTACTGTTAGGCCTTCCTGCCATCATAGCTCTAGGCCTTCTTGTGCGAGTTGATGTTATTTCAGTGGACACTCTGAAAACATCCTACCCCAAACTGTGCAGCGGTCTGGGTGAAGTGCAGCAGCCCTACCACATAAAACTCAAATCAAACGCTGTGCCATACTCATTGAAAACCCCAAGGAGGATTCCAATACCTCTAATGGGTAAAGTCAAGGAGGAACTCCAAAGGATGGAACAGCTTGGAGTCATCACCCGAGTGGAGGAACCTACAGACTGGTGTGCCGGCATGGTCGTTGTTCCAAAGAAAAACAGTTCGAGGCTGAGACTGTGTGTGGATTTTACCGGACTAAATGAGTATGTGTGCAGAGAAAAGTTTGTGCTGCCTTCTGTCGAACAAAGTCTTGGGATGCTAGCAGGAGCCAAAGTGTTCAGCAAACTGGACGCCAACATGGGCTTCTGGCAAATTCCCTTGTCGGAGGAATCTGCCAAACTGACCACATTCATAACACCCTTCGGGCTGTTCCACTTTAACCGCCTCCCCTTTGGCATCAGCTCTGCGCCCGAGCACTTTAAGCGCAAAATGTCGGAGGTTATCAAAGGAGTTGAAGGAGTGGTCTGTCACGTTGATGATGTGCTGGTATGGGGACATGACCAAGAGGAGCACGACGCCCGACTCCCTACCACCCTGCAAAGACTGGAAAAAGCAGGTATAACTCTGAATGTGGAAAAATGTGATCTGTCACAGACCAAAGTGACTTTCCTTGGCCACATCATTACGGACACTGGCATAAGTCCTGACCCAAAGAAAACAGAGTCCATCACAGAGATGAATGAGCCATCAAACGTGACAGAGCTAAGAAGTTTTCTGGGCATGGTCAATCAGGTGGGAAAGTTTATCCCCCATTTAGCAGAGAAAGACAAAGCTCTGAGAGATCTTTTGTCCAAGAAGAACAGCTGGTATTGGGGTGTAGACCAAGCTAAGGCATTCAAAACGCTCAAAGATGCTCTAACTTCACCCCCAGTGCTTGCTATGTATGACCCAAACAGAGACACTAAAGTATCGGCTGATGCTTCTTCTTATGGTCTAGGTGGTGTTCTCCTGCAGCAGTGGGAAGAAGGATGGAGACCAGTCGCCTACGCTTCAAGGCCGCTGTCTCCAACAGAACAACGCTATGCACAAGTGGAAAAAGAAGCCTTAGCATCCACATGGGCATGCGAGCGATTCCATGATTTTCTAATAGGCAAACACTTCTGTCTGGAAACTGATCATAAACCTCTTGTGTCACTCTTAGGAGCTCAAGCCTTGGATCTACTGCCACCGAGGATCCAGCGCTTCAGGATGAGACTCATGCGTTACTCGTACAATGTACAGTATGCCCCAGGTAAATCGCTCTGGACAGCAGACACTTTGTCTCGCTCACCATTGAAAACAAAACTGACAAAATCAGACGAGGAACTCATGGAGAGTACAGACATATATGTGGACAGCATCATTGAAAATATGCCTATCAGTTCATCATATATGCAGACACTCAAGGAACAACTGAAAATGGACAGTGTGTGTGCTCGTGTAATGGTCATGTGCAGTCAAGGTTGGCCTGAACATGCAAAACAAGAACCTCTGTTGAGAAACTACTGGCCCGACCGAGCCACACTTACCGTGAAAGACGGCTTGCTGTTGAAGGATTCAAGACTTTTTATCCCTTCAGCAATGCGAAACGATGTCTTAACAAAACTACATGACGGACACCAAGGAGTTGTAAAATGTAAAGCCCGAGCTCGCCAGTCAGTATGGTGGCCTGGTCTCAGCCAACAGATAAGTGAAATGGTGTTAAAGTGCAGAACATGCATACAAGAGAGACACAACCACAGTGAGCCATTAATGCCAAACGAATGCCCTGACCGCCCGTGGCAAAGAGTGGGTACAGATCTGTTTGAGCTGGGAGGGAAAACTTACCTTCTTGCTGTGGACTATCTTCCCAGGTTCGTTGAGATTGCCCTGCTGAACAAAACGAAATCCAGTGACGTCATTACTCACCTGAAGTCTTTCTTTGCCCATCATGGCATCCCTGAGGTCCTGATGTCTGATAATTGGCCCCAGTTCTCTGGTCGGACTTTCACAGACTTTGCGGCTGCCTATGGCTTTAAACACATCACAAGCAGCCCAAGGTTCCCGCAAAGTAACGGAGAGGCGGAATGTGCTGTACAGACTGTGAAAAACTTACTGAAAAAGGCTGCTGATCCATATTTAGCTCTTCTTGCCTATAGAGCTACTCCTCTCCAAAATGGTTACAGCCCTGCTGAACTCCTCATGGGCCGCCGCCTGAGGACGACACTACCGACTCTTTCCTCTCAGTTGGATCCGACACTGCCGGACAGCGTCACTCTTGCTCATAAGGAAAGGGAGAAGAGGATGTTGGACATTTCAAACTACAACAGACGTCACCGAGCAAAACCCTTGTGTAACTCGTCACCAGGAGAACAAGTGTGGGTGACAGATGCTAAAACACCAGGCACTGTTATCCAAAGTCACTCAACACCGAGATCTTATACAGTGGACCAACCACAGGGGACAGTGAGACGCAATCGCATGCATTTGATTCCTCTACACTCACCTTTGCAACAGTGTACCAAACAGCAGAGTGGGTCAGATGAACCTTCAGAGCAGGTGAAACAAACGCCTATTGTACCTCCTGTCACTCCTATAAAGTCTGATGTTGTGAGAACTAGATTGGGAAGAACTATTGTCAAACATAAAAAGTTAGATCTCTAAAGAATGGTAAAATGTACAAACACAGAATGTTCTTAGCTATGGTATTGTTAATGTTTGGAAAATAATAAGCGAAGGTTTAAAAGTACATGCTAAGTTCCGAGAAAATGTACACTTGAATACTAGTTACATGTACGCATACTCTCAAAAAAAAAAGGTAAAAAGGGAGATGTGGTGTAGACAAACGACACAGTATTATCTTGTCTGTAACTAGTGATCTTTGGTCACGCACCTGACGTCGTGACGTAATTTATATGCGCTGTCTCTTTTTCTCATGCAAGCTGGCAAGTAAAGTTCATGTTCAACAGCACGCAGTTGTCCCACATTATTTCGTTCAACTAAAGAACACGACAGCCTCTACGCCCATAGGCTTCAAACTAAAAATCGGAACCTTTTGGAGTTGCAGGCTTAAACTTTGTATTTAGGTTTGTAATCTTGATCTTATGAATTCCTTAAAATTTCAGCCTCCCCAGACATCGTGAAGTATAGTAGTTGAACTCTCATAATAACAAGTCGAGATGGGGAGCGACTTTCCCCCTGTAGGCTTCAAACTCAAAATCAAAACTGCTTTCATTAGCTGGCTGAAATTTTCCATTTAGGGTTCTCAAGTTGATCTAATGAATTCCTTAAAATTTCAGCCTCCCCAGACATCGGTAAGTATAGCAATTAAACTCTCTAAAGAACAAGCCCAGATAGGAAGCGCCTCCCCCCCCCCCCCCTTAGGCTTCAAACTCAAAATCGGAACCGCTTTGAGTTGTGGGCTTAAACTTTGCCTTTAGGGTTCTAATATTCATCTTATGAATATGTGAAAATTTCAGCCTCCCCAGATATCGGGAAGTATAGTAGTTGAACTCTGAAAAACAAGCCCAGATAGGGCGTACCTCTCCTTCCCCTTTAGGCTTCAAACTCAAAATCGGAACTGCTTTGAGTTTCGGGCTGAAACTTTGCATTTAGGGTTCTAATGTTGATCTTATTAATTCCTGAATATTTCAGCCTCCCCAGACATCGGGAAGTATAGTAGTTGAACTCTCATAATAACAAGCCCAGATAGGGAGCGCCTTTCCCCCTTTAGGCTTCAAACTCAAAATCAAAACCGCTTGCATTTGCGGGCTGAAATTTTCAATTTAGGGTTCTACAGTTGATCTGATGAATTCCTTATAATTTCAGCCTCCCCAGAAATTGGGAAGTATAATAGTTAAACTCTCTCCAGAACAAGCGAAGATAGGGAGCGCCTCTCTCCCTATAGGCTTCAAACTCAAAATCGAACCCGCTTGCATTTGCGGGCTTCAATTTTCCATTTAGGGTTCTAAAATTGATCTTATGAATACCTGAAAATTTCAGCCTCCCCACACATCGGGGAGTGTAGTAGTTGAACTCTCTCAAGAACAAGCCAAGATCCGAATCGCCTCTTCCTCCCTTTAGGCTTCAAACTCAAAATCGGAACCGCTTGGATTTGCCAGCTTAAACTTGGCATTTAGGGTTTTAATGTTGATCTTATTAATTCCTTAAAATTTCAGCCTCTCCAGACATCAGGAAGTATAGTAGTTGAACTCTCATAATAACAAGCCCAGATAGGGAGCGCCTCTCCCCACCCTTTAGGCTTCAAACTCAAAATCGGAACCGCTTTTAGTTGTGGGCTTAAACTTTGCATTTAGGGTTCTAATATTCATCTTATGAATATGTGAAAATTTCAGCCTCTCCAGACAACGGGAAGTATAGTAGTTGAACTCTCTGAAGAACAAGCCCAGTTTGTGATCGCCTCTCATCCCGATAGTCTTCAAACTCAAAATCACATCCTCTTGGAGTTGCGGGCTTAAACTTTGTATTTAGGTTTGTAATGTTAATCTTATTAATTCCTTAAAATTTCAGCCTTCCCACACATTGGGAAGTGTAGTAGTTGAACTCTTTCAAGAACAAGCCAAGATAAGGATCGCCTCTTCCCCCCTTTAGGCTTCAAACTCAATATCGGAACCGCTTTGATTTGCCGGCTTAAACTTTGTATTTAGGGTTCTATTGATGAGTAAGCACTGGCTCTGGGAGACAGACGAACGCAGAGCTTGATTGAGGAGTAGAGCTGACGGCTCCAGGCCGAGGCCCTTGGCAGAGCAGGCTAAATAGGAGAAGCCAGATGAAGTGCAGGTGTGCGCGCAGCTGGAGCGGATGACAGGCGGGAGAGGGTTGTGACACTCCCCAAACATTGGGAAGTATAGTAGTGGAACTCTCTTTAGAACAAGCCCAGATTGTGATTGCCTCTCCTCCTGATAGTCTTCAAACTCAAAATTGGAACCTCTTGGACGTGCGTGCTGAAACTTTGTATTTAGGTTTGTAATCTTGAGCTTATGAATTCCTTAAAATTTTCGCCTCCTCAGACATCGGGAAGTATAGTAGTTGAACTCTCTCAAGAACAAGCCAAGATAGGTATTGCCTCTTCCCCCCCTTTAGACTTCATTCTTGCTCAGACAAGCGATGAGGACAGATCTCCCCGCTCCTCTTGATTAACTTTTATGTGCCTGGTGCCTGAAGAGGACCAAATAGAGTCGAAACGTAACACAAGAGGCACATCTTTGGGACGTGTATTTGAGACCAAATTTGGGGATTTTCTTTGAACATGAGGGATGGCCTGAGCACCCCCCCCCCATCTCCTTTGGAAGTAGGGGTAATTTCCCACAACCTAACTTTAGCCCATGTCTTTCTCATGTTTTTTCGAGCCTAAAATTGAGCAACTTACCCTCCACTTTGCCCTAACCCTAACCACACTTTGGACTGTGCTTCACTGTTGGAGCTTGAAACTAAATGTAGAGGTAACAAAGGAAAACAAAGCCCAGGATGCTTATGAAAACGCAAATAAGCTCACAGAGACAACAAAAGGAAAAACATTTAACGCAAAAAACCGCAGGAAACAGTGAAGACGGCATTTGTGGTTAGTGGGTGGAGCCTTGGAGCAGTCCCATACAGAAGCTCATTCTTGCTCAGACCAGCGATGAGGACAGATTTCCCCGCTCCTCTTGATTAACTTTTATGTGCCTGGTGCCTGAAGAAGACCAAATAGAGTCGAAACGTAACACAAGAGGCACATCTTTGGGACGTGTATTTGAGACCAAATTTGGGGATTTTCTTTGAACATGAGGGATGGCCTTTGCACCCCCTATCTCCTTTGGGAGTAGGGGTAATTTCCCACAACCTAACTTTAGCCCGTGCCTTTCTCATGTTTTTTTTTTTCGAGCCTAAAATTGAGCAACTTACCCTCCACTTTGCCCTAACCCTAACCACACCTTGGACTGTGCTTCACTGTTGGAACTTGAAACTAAATGTACAGGCAACAAAGGAAAACAAAGCCCAGGATACTTATGAAAACGCAAATAAGCTCACAGAGACAACAAAAGGAAAAACATTTCATGCAAAAAACCGCAGGAAACAGTGAAGACGGCATTTGTGGTTAGTGGGTGGAGCCTTGGAGCAGTCCCATACAGAAGCTCATTCATGCTCAGACCAGCGATGAGGACAGATCTCCCCGCTCCTCTTGATTAACTTTTATGTGCCTGGTGCCTGAAGAAGACCAAATAGAGTCGAAACGTAACACAAGAGGCACATCTTTGGGACGTGTATTTGAGACCAAATTTGGGGATTTTCTTTGAACATGAGGGATGGCCTGTGCACTCCCCTATCTCCTTTGGGAGTAGGGGTAATTTCCCACAACCTAACTTTAGCCCGTGCCTTTCTCATGTTTTTTCGAGCCTAAAATTGAGCAACTTACCCTCCACTTTGCCCTAACCCTAACCACACCTTGGACTGTGCTTCACTGTTGGAGCTTGAAAGTAAATGTACAGGCAACAAAGGAAAACAAAGCCCAGGATACTTACGAAAACGCAAATAAGCTCACAGAGACAACAAAAGGAAAAACATTTAACGCAAAAAACCGCAGGAAACAGTGAAGACGGCATTTGTGATTAGTGGGTGGAGCCTTGGAGCAGTCCCATACTGAAGCTCATTCTTGCTCAGACCAGCGATGAGGACAGATCTCCCCGCTCCTCTTGATTAACTTTTATGTGCCCGGTGCCTGAAGAAGACCAAATAGAGTCGAAAGGTAACACAAGAGGCACATCTTTGGGACGTGTATTTGAGACCAAATTTGGAAAACAAAGCCCAGGATACTTATGAAAACGCAAATAAGCTCATAGAGACAACAAAAGGAAAAACATTTAATGCAAAAAAACCGCAGGAAACAGTGAAGACGGCATTTGTGGTTAGTGGGTGTGTGGCAGTTCGTTTTAACCCCACAACAGACTAAGGACACTCAGCCCTCTTTTCTCTGTTTTCCTGCTGCACTTCTGTGATGCAAACATGCATGTGTTGTGATGTAATGCGCCATTCTGTATAGTGTGCATATGGCTTGTCCTTACTGTGCTTTTTCTGAGCATCTTACATATGTAGATGTGCTTTGGTGTATTAATGTCTACAGGTAGACGAGTTTCTTCTGTCTCACCTATGTGAGGTTAATCGTTGCCTTTCATGCATTGTATTCATGCGTCCTGTCCTTACGGTGACCTAGAGACTCAGATCAATATGTAGATGTGCTTGTTAGCCTCTTTGTCTTGCACTTTAGAGCGAGGTCTAGCTAATCTGCCCATTGTGATGTATGACTTACAAATGCAAATACCTCCTGCCTGTTCTGTTGTCCCTTTGATCATTCTAAACTGTGGGGTATGTCTCTTTGATGTATTGTTATGATCAAGGATTTAAGGTGCAGCTCTGTAACGCAATCTTCCTCTCTCTCTCACTCTCTCCTCTGATCCTGCAACAGGTGGACACACTGTGTCCGCCTCTCTTTCTCTGAGAGCCTAGGGATCCCGCTCCGGGCTGCTCCACTATGCACCGGAGAGGGGATCCCGTGAAGGCGGTATGATTAATAAAACCTGCTTAAAACCACAGCACCGCTGCATATTTTTTCATGCCGCTTCAGGTGGAGCCTTGGAGCAGTCCCATACAGAAGCTCATTCTTGCTCAGACCAGCGATGAGGACAGATCTCCCCGCTCCTCTTGATTAACTTTTATGTGCCTGGTGCCTGAAGAAGACCAAATAGAGTCGAAACGTAACACAAGAGGCACATCTTTGGGACGTGTATTTGAGACCAAATTTGGGGATTTTCTTTGAACATGAGGGATGGCCTGTGCACCCCCCATCTCCTTTGGGAGTAGGGGTAATTTCCTACAACCTAACCCTAACCCTAACCTTAACCTCCTAGAACCCTAATGCGGACCTTTGATCCCAAGCACTTATCTTTACCCACAATCTTAACTCTAACCTTTACCTTAACTTTAACCCTTGGGTGTTAGCCCTGGCCCCCATCCCATATCCTAGTCCTAACCTTAACCCCCCAGAATCCTAATGCGGACCTTTGACCCAAGCATTTATTTTCTATTTACAATTTTAACATCTATGGATACAAAGGAGGAAAATTTACTTAATTTCATTTGCATTTAAAAATGGGGTAATGGTTTACAGGGACTTATAAATAAATAAAAGGCATTTTAAGGGTTAACTATGCAGAGAAAAAAAAGGAGGGGGTCAATATAAACGATCTGTGGGGGGAAAATATTTTTGGCAAATCTTAGAAATTTGGAAACAAAATTAGGTAAATTTTCTGAATGGCAACATAGCCAGACAGATATGGCAACAAGGAGAGGCAAAAGAGACCCACCCCATTCTGACTCCAGAAGGGATGGAGATAAAAGGGAGGGGATTCATTCTTGCTCTCACTTCTGAGGAGGAAACTTCATAGTGCCAGACTGCCAGTGTTAGTGCATTTTATTTTATTTTATCAAGTGTGCTTACGGCCTGAAGAAGCTCCAAGAGGGGAGAAACGTTGCCAGATAGCACACAGATAAGTTTCTTTTTCTTTTTTTTATATTTTTTAATCACAGACAGACAATTTAAAAAAAAAAAAGAATTTTCACTTGATTTTTTTTCAAAAATTAAGAGCCAGTCTTTTGAGCGTGAAGGCTGGCAGAGGTCCGCTATGGGAGACGCCGGGCTTGGCGCCCCCAATGAAATTGGCCCCAACAGGAGTGACCCCACTGGGGGATGGCCCGTGCACCCCCCTACTCCTATGGGAGAACGGGCAATTTCCCCTCACCTAACCGGCCCGGGCCTCCTTCAGTGGTACAGGGTCGCTTCAGGGGTCCCCAATCAAGATCTTATGCAGCAGTGACTCGCCAAAACATCCCCAGATCAGGTTTTAAACCCACTACGTTTGCTTCTCGACGTGGGGGCATGTTTGGTTGGAGTCAGCAACAGCAACCGACAGACCCGAAATTTGGGAGCTTGGTACGACAGCTGCATTCAGTCATAAAAATGGTTCACCATTTAAAAAATGTCACTCCAAAACCTGGGAAATCGGAGCCACAGATGATTGCTCGCATGGTGGAGAATCTTTCCACTATGATTAGACCAGCACTCCCAACTCCAAATACGGTTGAAATGATCATGGGAAATGCTAAGAACTGGGGCTACAATACCCTCGTAATTCTTACAGATCATTACACTGCGGCCCCGGAGACTATATTAACAGACCTTTCAAAGGTGCTGACTCCAGACTGGAAAGTGTGTTTTGTGGTTGCGGTACGATGGGCCAGGAAGAATCTGCCACGGATTACCCAGGAAGTCATTGACCATGCTGAGGCCATGATTGCAACATGTGTGGATTTGGGAGGAGAGCCTGGATTACAAAATCGGCCTTCACCACCACCACCACCACCACCAGCACAACCCCAATCTGGTTATTTAGACCAGCCTCAACAAACAGAGGTCAGTGGTCCAGATCAGCCACAGCAGACACTCGAGGGAGGAACACGAGTTGTCATGGAGGCTGAAGTACATACACCCACAAGGTATACAGTCCCAACTATGACAGACCAAGTATGGGACTGGTCACCTGGAAGTGCAAGAGAGGTTCAAGGGATGAATGAGGCAAATGCAAGGGCTCAACAGCTGAATCCACCAAGGGAATGCAGATCACCACGCATAGCCAATAGACCAAATTCATGCGTGGTAGTCTTTGATAGATTGTCTCAGGAATTACAAGAGATAGGCGGAGACAGTCCGGGGACTGAACCTACACCAAGGGAACAATCCAAAAGAAGGGATTTTTTTATTACTGAACACAGATTCAGAGGAGAGAGACAACACTCCAACACTTGATCCCAGTTCATGTCCGGCTGTCCCAAGGCAGACGTCCCCACTTCCAGATGCTCCGAGAGGGGATAGTCAGAGGAACCAAAATGAAAGACCTCAATCTCAAAAAAGGTCCTCACGAGAGAGGCTTCCTCTTGATTCTGAAGATGAATCCCTAGAGGATTCTGGGGAGGAATTTCAAAAGGACAGCCCTACTACTACAGGCCCCAAAAAACGGTTTAGGGTCAGGAGACACATTAACACGGAGAGGAAGATAGCTGATTGGGGTCTGAAGGTGGTAAAGAAGTGGGTTATTCTGGGAGATTCCAATCTATCAAGGATGCCGGCACATTCCATTGAAGATCTGCAGATAGAGAGTTATCCAGGGGCTAATTTTCGTCATGCCCAGTCTTTTATTTCCAAAGCCTCCTGCCACACTATGGTTGAAAAAGTGGTGTTGGCATTTGGCTTAAATTGCCAAGGGCAGAGGGCCAATGAAACAGCAATAAAGCAGATGCAGGGAGCAGTGAGAGCGACGAAGAAGAAATTCCCTTATGCTGAAATATGGATCCCAGTAATTTATTGTTCTGCTGCCCTGCCCTGGACTGAACAAGTTACTCTGGATAAAATGAACATCCACATAAAGAAAAACATGCCATTTATCCCCTCGCTCAGGAACATGGACTTCCAAACAGAGAGGGATGCTATTCACTGGACCAGGGATACTGCAAAGAAAATGTTGGATCATTGGATCGCATTTTTAAACTTGTAGGCCCTCAAAGTCAAGGACGGGAGGGGAGTGAGGGGATACAACAACCCCTTATTTCACAGGATGTTATAGTTATAGCAAAAAATTTTTGCCTCTCCAAATCCCAATTGGATCTCTTAAGAAAAGGGTTAACCTTTGTTCCAAGTATCAGTCCAAACAGATTTTTGAAAAAAACAGCTTCAACTGGATATTCAAACCTATCATAGGAAGTTAAAATTAGCACTTTACTTTCAAAACAAAAAGAAGATGGACCTGTTACCGTTTGTAGAAAAATCAAATTGGACACCACCACCGAATACATTGCCACCACAAATTTATAGTTTAATTGAGAAAGACATTAAAGTTTTTAAAAAATATTTCACATATCATGAGGAAAAGGCTAACTTGACATGCAAAGAATTCTCACTGCATTACACAAACTGCGTAAAAACAAACATATAGTGATTAAACCTGCAGATAAAGGATGTGCAGTAGTAATTATGGGAAGGGACCATTATGTAAGGGAGGTGGACAGACAATTGAATAATGAATCATATTACAGGAAATTACAAGAACCCATATACCTGTGAACTATTCCTAAGGTCCATAAAATAGTAAATAAATTGTGGGAGGAAAAATTCATTAATGACAAACAGAGGAAGTGTTTAAAAGGAGACAGGGAACCACGGGCGCGGAAATTTTATATTCTACCCAAGATACATAAAGAGCCACAGACATGGACGCTCCCATTTGAAATTCCACCAGGGAGACCTATTGTCTCGGATTGTGGCAGTGAGACATATCGCACGGCAGAATTTATTGATTTTTATCTAAATCCACTTTATACAAAACACAGTTCATATGTGAAAGACACATATCATTTCATTGAAATAGTTCAAAATTTGGAGGTTCCCCAGAATTCATTTTTCTTTACATTCGATGTTGATAACTTATATACAAATATTGATACTCTAAGCGGACTGATGGCAGTGAAAAAGATTTTTGCCAAATACCCAAACAGAGAAAGACCTGATAAATATTTGCTGGAACTATTGGAAATTAATCTAACACAAAATTATTTTGAATTTAATGATGAGTTTTATCTACAGATTAAAGGGACGGCCATGGGCAAAAAGTTTGCTCCGGCGTACGCAAATATTTTTATGGCAAACTGGGAGGAGGGGGCCCTGACCAAGTGTCCTAAAAAGCCCCTCCATTATTTAAGATATTTGGACGATATTTGGGGAATTTGGACCCATTCTAAAGAGGAATTCCACCAGTTTGTTAATAGACTAAATTTGCATGACCCTTCTATCAATTTAAAGAGTTTACTGGATTGCCAAAGAATTGATTTTTTTGGATACAACTGTGTATAAGGGACCAAATTTTCAGACCACCAATAAATTGGACATTAAAGTTTTTTTTAAGAAAACAGATACACATGGCTTACTGTTTAAAATGAGTTTTCACCCAAAACATACCTACAAAGGACTCATAAAGTCACAATTAATCAGATTCCACAAAATATGCACCCGACAGGAAGATTTTAAAGAAGCAGTTCAAATCCTGTTTGGGGCATTACGTAAACGAGGGTATTCAAGGTGTTTTTTGCAGAGATGCCTTAAATCATTTTTGGTGCAAAAGGAATTGGAGAACAGAGAACTCATTCCCTTGATAATGTCATTTTCTTCTGTAAGCATGATATTAAATCACAAATTGAAAGCCAATTTTAGGGTATTTACAGAAAAGGAAGGATTAACAAATTACAAGATTATATCGGCCTATAGAAGGAATAAAAATTTGAGAGACACTTTAGTTTGTGCTAAATTAAAACCAGTACATCAAACTAAACGGTTGAGTTCATTACCAAATTTTGTCAATATGAAATTTATCTCAAACAGGGTTACAAAAACCATCTTTCCTGTTAAACAAAGATTTAGCCCAAGGACATCGAACTGTATTTATGCTATAATTTGCTCTTGGTGTGGAATACAGTATATTGGGGAAACAAAAAATTCAATTTCAACACGGATGACACAACACAGATATATTTTTCACAACAAAAGGAATTTGCAGAGTCCATTGATAAAACATTTTATTTTACATGGCTGGCAGTCGGTCACGGTGTCCGGATTGCCATGTAATTCCTCCTGGACGGATACTGAAAGAAAAAAGATGGAAAGGAAATGGATTTATTTATTGGGCACCAAGAAACCATTTGGGCTTAATGAATAAAAAAGTACAAGGAGAAGGTTTCCATCTCCCCAGAAACATCTCAGGACACACGGAAAACTGTATATACATAATAACATGTAAAAACTGCAAAGCACAGTACGTGGGCGAAACTAGAAATAGCCTAAAAACCCAGTGGTCCTACCATAGATACAATGTGAAAAATGGACTGAAAGAAGGAACAAAATTGGTCAAACACTTCCAGCAACACAGGAGCGAAAACATGATCCTCAGGGGCCTCCAACACAATCCCAACTGGACCACCAAACAAAGAAAGGAAAAGAGAGATATTGGATCAGAAAACTGAACACCATTTTCCCGAACGGCCTAAATGAGAGGGGATATTTTAAAAAAAAAGGAGAAAGTGAAAAAGCATGAATATACATTCTAGGATAGAACTTGAATGGAATTAGGAAAATAGACACAAGGACATAGAAATAAGCATATACCAAAGTAACGAAAAACAAAAAGAGTAAAAAAAGAAAAGGAAAAAGAAATTGGTCCTTACACTGTAAAAAAGAAAAAAAATCCTGATTCTTGTTGTTACATGTACTGAAAAAAAATATTGTCATACCTGGGGACCACTATATAGTGGGAGACCCCATGGAAGTAAGTACCCCCTTTTTTTTTTTTTTTGTTACTTATTTGTACCCGTAGGTAGACTTGGTTTGCAGTCTGGTGACAAGCCACCGGCTGCTGGTCGCTGCGTGCGCAAGCGCCCTAAACCTACATGTTTTTGGTATGCGGGAGGAAACCGGAGAAATCCCGGAGTAAACCCACGCAACACGGGGAGAACATGCAAACTCCACACAGCTCACTGTTGGTCGGGGGCTGGGATCGAACCCACGACCTCATGATCCCCGCGATCCCCCGGCCAAGGGTAAAACTGTGCTGCCACAGTGCTAAACCACTGCGCCACCGTGCAGCCCAATGTATGAATGTATAACCAATGCGGCGGCATGAAATAAAGCAGCGTTGTTGGAGGTTTTCAGTAGAGTTTTATTATCATACCGCCGTCACGGGATCCCCTCTCCAGCCCAAGTGTGTGCAGGCTGGATGGGGATCCTCTGGCTCTCAGAGAAGAAGACACAGAGTGCGTGTCTGCAGCAGAGGTTGAAGTGTGAGTGAGAGAGGTGTTACAGAACCTGTGCAGTATTTATACCCAACTCAAACAATACATCAAAGCAGATTCACAGCAGTTTGTCTGATCAAAGGGACTGCAGAACAGGCATGAGATATTTGCATTTGTGAGACATACATCACAATAGGCAGATTTGCTAGACTTTGCTCCAGCTGCAGAACAAAGAGGTTAACAGGCACATCTACATATTGATCTGAGTCTCTAGGTCACAGTAAGGACAGGACGCATGAACACAATGCATGAAAGGTGACATTATCACAGTAGTGTAGCGGAAAAAACCAGGAGTAGCGAGTTGTCTGTCCTTAGTCTGTTTGTGGGGGTTTTCCCAAACCGCCACAGCTCCCCCCCAGAGGGCTCGGCAGGTGGTCGAGACCTCGATAGTGCAGCTTGGGCAGAGAGCAGGGAAAAGCTCTGTGCAGGAGGGGGTGGAGTGGGGTGGGGGTAGTAAAAGCCGGCCGGAGACCATGAAAACGTCTGGGCCGCGCAAATATTGCTTGTGGGTCCGCAATGTCGAAGGGCTGGTCCCGTTGAACGTGCAGAGGTCCACAAGAAGAAAAATTAGTCACTGGCTCCTCCTGCAATTAAGTCCTGCAAGGATTAATAGCGGCCGTGAAGAAAAGACGAGGCTGCTTGGCGGCTGTGATGAGAGCAGAGGGACTGGCATGTTGACTTTAGGTGCGGGCACAGCCTTAAAGTCCTCGGGGATCGCAAAACCGCTGAATTCCCCATGTGTGCCGTGGCTGAGACTATTAACAAATCCTTCGAGCATGCTGCATGCGTGCCTCAGGTGAGCGAGCAGCCCTGAAGGGCAGCGGCGAAGGAGGAAGGCAGTCTGTGGAGCCGTATGTGTCCCGTGCGTGGTGCGCTGTGCCCGTAACTCCCCGGTGCGTGTGCCGGGATCCCGTGCGTGGGTGGGTCGCTGGAGAGGAGAACCAGGGTCAGGGAGCTTGCTGGAGATCATCCCTGTTCAGTGTGTTGGAGCGGTGAAGGAAAGTAGACGCTCTGTCACTCGCTCGGTCATGGTGCGTTCAGGTCCACATGTGCTCCGTTGGCCATGGGGATCGCCGTCATGGAGAGGGGACGAGGTGCATGCGCTCACTTGTGGAGGGGCTGTGAGCGCGGCCGGTCCAGCGTGGATGTGCCGATCTAGGCGTGCAGATCTCACCATGAAACGTTGCTCAGCTTTCCCGGTCGTGGGTGTTCTCCGAGGAGTTTCGCCTTGAAAACTCCGCGTTGAGGTCTCCCTGAAGCAGAAGGGAGGGCAGATCAGTCAGGCTGCGTTCGCTTGTCGTCGGAGAATCACTGCCGGGTGTTGCGTTCGCTGGCAGCGTGTTCGTTTCAGCGTCGGGTCACCAGTGCGGCGGCATGAAATAAGGCAGCGTTGTTGGAGGTTTTAAGGAAGTTTATTATCATACCGCCGTCACGGGATCCCCTCTCCAGCCCAAGTGTGTGCAGGCTGGATGGGGATCCTCTGGCTCTCAGAGAAGGAGAGGGGACACAAAGTTTGTGTCCTGCAGCAGAGGTTGAAGTGTGAGTGAGAGAGGTGTTACAGAACCTGTGCAGTATTTATACCCAACTCAAACAATACATCAAAGCAGATTCACAGCAGTTTGTCTGATCAAAGGGACTGCAGAACAGGCATGAGATATTTGCATTTGTGAGACATACATCACAATAGGCAGATTTGCTAGACTTTGCTCCAGCTGCAGAACAAAGAGGTTAACAGGCACATCTACATATTGATCTGAGTCTCTAGGTCACAGTAAGGACAGGACGCATGTACACAATGCATGAAAGGTGACATTATCACAGTAGTGTAGCGGAAAAAACCAGGAGTAGCGAGTTGTCTGTCCTTAGTCTGTTTGTGGGGGTTTTCCCAAACCGCCACAATCAACATGGAAAAGTTTTTTATTGTTGTTGTTATTGTGGTTTACTGAAAAATAAAATGGCCTGTAAGGATAATTCTGTAAGAAGTGAATATAAAATTAAAAATAATAAAAAAGAAATGGAAAAAGGGAAAATGATGCAATGGACTGAAGTGTCTCAGCCCCAGAGGGAGTGAGATATCACTTCCTAAAGGTGCAACTTATGTACACTCGGGTAAGTCGAGCTGATCCCCTCCACTTAAAAAACTAAAAAATTAAAAATAAGAAAATAAAAAAGAAAGGATAAAGGAAATAATAATAATAAAATAAATAAATAATAATAATAGAAAAATATACAAGGACTTAGACACAATCTTATCCAACAACAGGAGACTCACAATACACAAATCAAATGGAAAAGGATCACTGGAGACAACAATAAGGAGCTTCTATGGTGCATATTTAAGGCGCATATATTGTATTCATATCCCCCGCATTCACCTAGTAGGAATGACGGTGCATATTCCAGAAGCTTCACGTCTTAAGGACCAAAGAGGACCCGACCCTGTGAGGACCTACGGGAGGTGTGAAGTTGGCCTTGCAGGAGATGTGAAGCTGGAGAGAATGCCCCAGCAGGAGCCCCCAGACGCTAGAGGGTCAGAGGACAATGGAGACGCCAAGGAGCCTCGGGCGCTGGATGTTTACCTAAGGCTGTGGGTTGGGGGTGTGTGATTTGATGTGGGGGGATTTGTGTCTGGTGAGACTATAAGAGCTGTGTTGGATGATTGCTCTGTCTCTTTTCCTGAGATCCTGTTCTTGTTGGAGGATGTGATCTTGCAATAAACCAACCCTGAGAAATAAACTCAGTCTTGTTTGTGAAAGTCATCCTCTACACTGGTGACCTACGACAAACCATGGCCGGTGGCGACGGTCTTTCCGCACCGGACTCTTCAGGGGCCAACCGGGTTAACGCAGCTACCACACTTCAGCTGCCCGATTTCTGGCAACATAACCCGTGCTCCTGGTTTACCACTGTGGAGGCGCAGTTCCACCTTCGGGGAATCTCAGCAGATGCAACGAGGTTCTACCATGTCGTCGCGAAGCTGGACAGCCTCACAGTGCAGCGGGTGGAGAGCCTGACCAATCACCCGCCCCAAGACGACAAGTATGGCGCACTGAAAGCTCATTCGAGCCTTCACTCCCTCGTTGGGAGAGTGAGCAGAGAAGCTCCTGGCGCTGACAGAAGGGGAAGCAGACAGGCCGGCAGATCTGATGGCGAAGATGATGGACCTGAGAGGCGAAGATGACGACAGCTTTATCTTCGCTCACCTCTTTCTCAGAACGCTACCGCCAGCAGTGAGAGTCACCCTGGCCAGCTCACAGCTACTCAACAACCGTGACTACCACGAGCTGGGCCAGGAGGCGCAGCGGCTCGTCGACGCCCATAGACTGCATGCAGCCACGACGGCAGCAGCAGAGCTGAACGCACCCCCGCAAGATGAGGGGAGACCAGAGGCTGCAGCACCGGACCCACTGACGTCGGCAGCGGCAGAGGCCAGGAGAAGCGGAGCTGACAACACCCTCTGTTTCTACCATCGACGCTTCGCCAAGAGAGCGCGCAGATGCATCCCACCGTGCCAATACAAGCGCCAGGGAAACGCCAAGACCAAGAGCTGGTAGCAGCTGCGACTCTCGGCGTGAAGAACAAGCTGCTTTTCATGACAGACGCAAATTCAGGGAAAGAATTCCTGCTGGACACAGGCTCCCAGCTAAGTTTTGTCAAGCCTTCCTACGCGGACCTGCTGACGCCTGCCAGCGGACCCCTGGTGTTAGCGGCGAATGGCTCCACGATCAAAACCTATGGGGAGAAGACGCTCCTCCTATCCCTCCACGGCCGCACCTTCGAGTGGACCTTCGTTGTAGCTGCAGTTAGCAACAACATGCTAGGTGCTGACTTTTTATGCTCAAACAGTTTATTAGTTGATCTTACTAATAAACGTTTTGTAAATGCACTGTCTTTCCACTCTATCTCCTGTACAGCTCGGGTGGCCCTGCCTTCTGCACATCCCAATCTCACAGCTGCGGGTGGTAAGTTTCATGCAGTACTCAATCAGTTTCCAGCACTCACGGTCCCAACATTTTCAGCGTCGGTTGCCAAACACGGGGTCGAGCATTTCATAACTACCTCTGGCCCCTCTGTTTTTGCAAAAGCTCGGCGCTTGGACCCAGCTAAACTGGCCATCGCGCGCGAGGAATTCGCCAACTTGGAAAAACTGGGCATTGTTAGACGCTCTAACAGCCCTTGGTCGTCACCCCTGCATGTGGTCCCCAAGGCTGACGGCTCGTGGCGCCCTTGCGGTGATTTCCGCAGATTAAATAATGCTTCAGCACACGACCACTACCCGATTCCGCACATCCAGGATTTTTCGGCACATTTGGCAGGGGCGCGCATCTTTTCCAAAATAGATTTGGTGCGCGGTTATCACCAAGTCCCAGTCCGCGCGCAAGACATACCCAAAACGGCAGTTATAACCCCTTTCGGGCTTTTTGAGTTTTTGCGCATGCCTTTCGGCCTCAAAGGCGCCGCTCAGACGTTCCAATGCATGATGGATGCGGTATTGCGCGGCCTCCCTTTCGTGTTCGCCTATTTGGATGATATTTTGGTAGCCAGTGCATCCGAAGTCGAACACGAACGCCACCTCACAGCCGTTTTTCAGAGGCTGACAGAACACGGGCTGATAATTAACCCAGCGAAATGCCAATTCGGGGTAGCGCAAATTGATTTTTTGGGGCACCGCATGTCTCCAGAAGGCGCGGTCCCGCTGCCTGATAAAGTGCGCGCGATAACGGATTTCCCCCAACCGCAGACAGTTAAAGCACTGCAAGAATTTTTGGGGATGGTAAATTTTTATAACCGCTTTCTCCCATAGAGAACACTCACACATATCTCCCGAGAGAACACTCACACGTGATCTGCATTGTTGTTTATGCAAATCCGACGGCGAACGCTGGGACAGCACGTGACGTCATCCATTCAGTAACCAGCAGGCTGCAGACAGAACACCCAGATGCTCTTCTCCTCATCTCAGGCGATTTCAACCATGTTTCACTGTCTCCCATTCTACCCACGTTCACCCAGTATGTCACATGCCACACTAGAGACAATAAAACACTGGATTTATTCTACGCAAACACTAAGGAGGCGTACACCTCATCACAACTCCCCCCACTCGGGAGATCGGATCACAACTTGGTTCATCTCCGGCCGGTGTACAAACCCCTAGTGCACAGACAACCTCCGGCCATGCACACTGTGGAGTTATGGTCTGAGGAGACAATGGACACCCTAAAGGGCTGTTTTGAAGCCACCGCCTGGAAGCAGCTCTGCGATCCACATGGTGAGGACATCGATGGCCTCATTCACACCTTCACGGGCTACCTCAGCTTCTGTGTGGACAAATCCGTTCCCACCAAGACCATACGGCGTCACTCAAACAACAAACCCTGGATCAACCCTGAGATAAAAACACTTCTGAGAGAGAAGAAGAGGATCTTCAGGTCAGGGAACAGGGAGATGCTGAAGTCCGTACAGAGGGAGCTGAGGAGAAAGATCAGAGAAGGCAAGGACAGCTTCAGGAAGAAGATGGAGGACAAGCTGCAACAGAGCAACATCAGCGGGGTCTGGAGAAACCTCAAAACCATCTCGGGGCTCCAGAATACCTCCCCCCAGGCCACAGGGGGCAGGGAGTGGGCGAACAACCTGAATCTGTTTTTCAATAGATTTGACCAACCGCCCTCCCCCCTGACTGCACAACAACCACTGCTGCCTCTAAAGAAATCAAGTCCTGCTGCCCACTCCCCACTCCACCAACACCCCCCCACTCCCAACACACAGCCCCCCATCCTGACCCTGACCAGGACCCAGGTGAGGACGGAGCTGAGGAAGATCAAGGCGAGGAAGGCGCCGGGACCGGACGGCATCAGCGCAAAGCTCCTCAAGTCCTGTGCAGACCAGCTGTGTGGGATTGTGACGTATATCTTCAATATGAGCCTGAAACTGGGGAGGGTACCACAGCTGTGGAAAACATCTTGTGTGGTACCTGTACCAAAAATTTCCCACCCCAAAGACCTGAACAGCTACAGACCGGTGGCCTTGACGTCCCACTTGATGAAGACCCTGGAGAGACTGCTCCTTGCTCACCTCCGCCCCCTGGTGGAACCAGCGATGGATCCACTCCAGTTCGCCTACCAGCATGGCATTGGGGTGGAGGATGCGGTGATCTTCCTCCTTCACCGTTCTCTGTCCCACCTGGAGAAGCCCGGGAATATGGTGAGGATCATGTTCTTTGACTTCTCCAGTGCTTTCAACACCATCCAACCGATGATCCTGAAGGACAAGCTGCTGCGCGCAGGGGTGGACCAGCACCTGTCATCATGGATCCTGGACTACCTCACGAACCGGCCTCAGTTTGTGAGAACCCGGGACTGTGTGTCCGACACGATCATCAGTAGCACGGGGGCCCCCCAGGGAACGGTGCTGGCTCCCTTCCTGTTCACTCTTTATACTGCGGACTTCTCACACAACACAACACACTGCCATCTACAGAAGTTCTCTGATGACTCTGCGATCGTTGGCCTCATCTCCAATGGAGATGAAGCTGAGTACAGAGGGCTTATCCAGGACTTCGTGGACTGGTGCCATCGGAACTGCCTCCAGATCAACGCGAGGAAAACTAAGGAGCTGGTGGTGGACTGCCGCAGGCATGGGCAGCCCCTCACAGTACCAGTAAATATACAGGGAACAGACATCGAGATGGTGACATCCTATAAGTACCTGGGTATTCATCTGAACAATAAACTAGACTGGTCACACAATACTGATGCACTCTACAAGAAGGGACAGCGCAGGCTGTTCCTGCTGAGGAGACTCAGGTCTTTTGGTGTACAAGGGGCGCTGCTGAAGACATTCTATGACACGGTGGTGGCATCAGCCATCACTTTTGGAGTGGTCTGCTGGGGCAGTGGCATTACTGCAGCCGATAGGAAGAGACTGAACAAACTGATTAAGAAAGCTAGCTCTGTCCTGGGGCAGCGCCTTGATCCGATGGAGGAGATAGGAGAGAGAAGGACGGTGGCTAAACTGTCATCTCTGCTGGAGTCCGAGTTCCACCCTATGCAGGACATACTAAATGCACTGAGGAGCTCATTTAGCAGCAGACTACATCATCCCAGGTGCACAACCGAGAGGTTTCGTAGGTCCTTCCTACCAACGGCTGTCAGACTGTACAACCTAAGCAGGGCTGCTCGCAGAGATAGCAAAAAGACGTAACAAACTAATAGTTTTTTGAATGCAAAAGATGCAATAGACTTACACAATGGTCCCCTCCGGCATACAACTAGGAACTTACCGGTCGCTATGGAGGGTGAGAATATGTATGGGCACATAATCATACCATGTAGGATAACTAAGTAGACGGTTATGCTGTTTCATTCCATCTAGCAACAATGCTCTGCACTGTGTGTGTTTATATATTTACATATTTATTCCATCTAGCTACAATGCTCAGCACTGGGTGTGTTTATATATTTATATATCTACATATTATTCCATCTAGCTACATTGCTCCGCACTGTGTGTGTTTATATACTTGCATATTTATTCCACCTAGCTGCAATGCTCCGTACTGTGGGTGTTTATATATTTACATATTTATTCCATCTAGCTACAATGCTCTGCACTGTGTGTTCATATATTCATATATTTATTCCATCCAGCTACAATGCTCTGCACTGTGTGTCTGTGTGTGTGTGTATATATATATATTTTATAGTAATACGTACATATGTATATTAGCTGCTCTTGCTTGCTTGTTTTTTTTTTTTTTTTTTTTTTTTTTTTTTCTTGCCTTCTGATTGTTGCTCTGAGTGTTGCTATCCCTGTGCTGTTGCAATCCTGGAATTTCCCCGTTGTGGGACTAATAAAGGCTTATCTTATCTTATCTTATCTTATCCCTAACGCGGCACAGCTCATGCACCCATTGTACGCAGCACTAAAGAAGCAAAAACCTGCAACTAAGGTCGAGTGGTCCCCGGACCAGGAGCGCGCTTTCTCCCAGGTCAAATTGGCCCTCGCGAACGCTGCGTTATTGGCACACCCGGTGCCAGCAGCTCGCATGGCGCTAACCACGGACGCTTCCGACGTGGCAGTGGGGGCGGTTGTCGAGCAACTGGTAGCAGGGAGCTGGCAACCACTTGCGTTTTTCAGCAAAACATTGCGCGATAACGAGCGTAAATACAGCGTGTTTGATAGGGAGCTTTTAGCCCTGCATTTGGCCATCCGCCACTTCCAGTTCTGGATGGAAGGGCGACGTTTCACCGCGTTTGTAGACCATAAACCATTAACATTTGCAATGGCTAAAATTTCAGAGCCTTGGTCGGGCCGACAACAGAGACAGCTGGCCGCGATTTCGGAGTTTACCACCGACATTCAACACGTGGCGGGCAAACACAATGTAGTGGCAGATTGTCTCTCGTGCGCAGTTGCAATGCCAGGCCCCCAGGGGGCAGACTCGGCGGCTGTAGACACGGGCCAGGCTTGCGGCGTGGAAGCGCTCGCAGCCCCGGTCTGCGTTGGGTTAGATTATGCAGCCATGGCCGCCGAGCAGGTTAATGATGCGGATGTGCGCGCACTCCAGTCTGGGCCAACAGGGCTAAGGCTGGAGCACAGGGTGCATCAAAGAGGTATGCCCCCTCTAATCTGCGATATCTCCACGGGGCGCCCCCACCCCGTGATCCCAGCTGTGTGGCGTCGCCACGTTTTTGACTTAATACATTCGCTGGCACATCCGGGCGTTCGTGCATCGATCAAAATGGTGGGAGAGAAATTTGTTTGGCCGGGGCTGCGTAAACAGGTCAAAGAATGGGCCGCAGCCTGCGCAGCGTGTCAAAGAGCAAAGGTACACAAGCACACGCGGGCCCCTCTAGAACCTTTTCACATCCCAGCCAAACGCTTCGACCACGTGCATATCGACTTGGTGGGACCCCTCCCTCTGTCACAGGGGTTCACACACCTTCTAACTATGGTGGACCGCACTACGCGCTTGCCAGAGGTGGCCCCCCTGGCGTCAACCACAGCAGCAGACGTTGCGCGCGCTTTTTTAACGGCTTGGGTCGCGCGCTTTGGAGTCTCGTCGGACATAACGTCTGACAGAGGACCCCAATTTGTTTCCGAGCTCTGGTCATCCATGGAACTCAGCCTGTGGGTGAAAATTCATCGCACAACTGTGTATAACCCCCAGGCCAACGGTTTGTGCGAACGCTTTCACCGGTCATTGAAAGCAGCCCTCAGAGCGGCTCTCACGGACACAAATTGGGTTGATAAACTTCCATGGGTTTTATTAGGGTTGCGTTCAGCACCTAAGGAAGATTTGCAAGCCTCTCCGGCCGAGCTAGTCTTCACCCAACCTGTCCGGTTACCGGGAGAATTCCTTCCTGAGAACCCCGCACAAGATCGCCCCCCTGCTCAGCTGCTGCAGAGCGACGCGGGATCAAACACCCTCCCCGGCCCAGTTCATCACAGTTTCCCACGCGTTTTCGTGCCTAAAGCCTTGAAGAATGCAGAATTCGTCTTTGTTAGACACGACGCACAGAGGTTAGGTTTAAGACCACCTTATGATGGACCGTTCAGAGTGTTAGAAACCGGGGAAAAGCATTTTTTGCTCGATTTGGGAGACAGGAGGGAATTAGTCTGCATTAACAGACTCAAACCCACTTTTGTGTTAGCTGATGAACAAGTGCAGTTAGCCATGGCCCCCCGCCACGGCAGGCCGCCGAGGAGACACTCTGCTAAGCTTTCACAAGGATTTGCTAACGACTCTAATTCACAGATGCAAGAAGCGGCTACTGGAAGGTCGAAACCGGCTTACAGCAGATACGGCAGGCGATTGAAGCCCAAGCAGCCGGAAGTGTGATGTGTTGTGCCTTTTTTGCTGTTCTGTGTATTATGTTATGATGCTATGCATATTGGGGTGCACTTTGTCCTTATTTAGACGTTTGGGGGGGGTTATATGGCGCATATTTAAGGCGCATATATTGTATTTATATCCCCCGCATTCACCTAGTAGGAATGACGGTGCATATTCCAGAAGCTTCACGTCTTAAGGACCAAAGAGGACCTGACCCTGTGAGGACCTACGGGAGGTGTGAAGTTGGCCTTGCAGGAGATGTGAAGCTGGAGAGAATGCCCCAGCAGGAGCCCCCAGACGCTAGAGGGTCAGAGGACAATGGAGACGCCAAGGAGCCTCGGGCGCTGGATGTTTACCTAAGACTGTGGGTTGGGGGTGTGTGATTTGATGTGGGGGGATTTGTGTCTGGTGAGACTATAAGAGCTGTGTTGGATGATTGCTCTGTCTCTTTTCCTGAGATCCTGTTCTTGTTGGAGGATGTGATCTTGCAATAAACCAACCCTGAGAAATAAACTCAGTCTCGTTTGTGAAAGTCATCCTCTACACCTCAAACTTTAACTTCAAAAAGATGAAAGATAAAGTCACAGGAGGATAGGGAAGGAGCAGGGAGACGAACACAAAATAAAATCAACAATGTAAAGGCAAACTTAAAAACAATACAAAGGAACAAAGCAAATTCACAGGACACAGACCTAAAACAAAATGGAGGGGAATTCAACAAGACAACCAGGGACGACTAGGAAGCAGATCTGACAAAGGACACCTGAGCAAACAGAAACTATTAACCAAGACAAAGGAGGACACCCCGCAGGGCAGGAACAAAGACAAAACAGAAGAACTACATTAACACAAAGGGGACCCCCTCACTAAATTTTTCTCTAGAGAAAGAAGAAAACAGAAGCAAAAAAAGAAAAAACATATTACAGGACACAGATCATTAAATAAAAGGAGGAGAAATGAGATAATTCAAGAAAATAATAATTACAAAAAATCAGAGCATACACACCGGGAACGCCCACACGGCCTTTTGCGCATGACAACAGAAGATCGTTATCCTACTCTCACCAACACAGCCAAAGGGAGGAGCCAAGATGGTATAAAAGGGCCTTCCACAGCAAGAAGAGAAGCACCGACTCCAGGAGGACAGGAGCAACGAAGGACAGAAAGACAACACCACTGCAGCCTTACCTAGATAAACCGGGATACCTAACGGTGACAATGAACGGGTTATCTCAGATAAGGAGGTGAGCAAGCGACCGCCCTGGGTTCCACTAGGAACAGCACGCAGGAACGGTGGTCCAGGGCTTGAGGACCTCAATCGCAGCCCAATTTTCTAAAGAGGGATAGCCTCAACACTACAACACAATACCCACACTACACACGTGGTTCTGACTATCACCCCCCCAAAAAAGCATCCTAATTGGACTCCTTCAAATCGACACGCCCCTCCAAATTAACACCCCTTGGCTCAACGATAGGAGACCAAGCGGGGGTGCAACGGGACCCAGGATAAAAACAGGAGAACGAAAAAATAACTTTCTGGACAACACACCCTAACAGTAGCGGAACCACCAAAAGTTAAGACCTTTTCCAGACCCAAATAACAGATTACAAATTTCACAAAAAAATAAGACTTCTTCTCCTGGTGTACTGCCTCTGCTGATTGGACAGTCAGCTAAACTCCTTCCTCACATCAAGGCTCTGAAGACACAGCTCTCGGTCCACAGGTTTAATGATACAAGGAAAGGAGACACTGTAACATACAGTACAAGGCATAATCATTCCTTAACCATTGTACAGATATTACAATGAAAGTATATGAACTTAGCTTCTAATACAAATCATATTTTATCTTCCCACAAATTATTTTTTTTTTAATATATATATACTTATTTTGTACTCGTGGGTGGGTTTGTTTTGCAGTCTTGTGACGGGCTGCTGGTCGCTGCGTGCGCGGGCACCCCTTGACTCCCTGGCCTGCATGTTTTTGGCGTGTGGGAGGAGGCCGGAGGGATCCCGGGGTGAGCCCACGCGGACGCGGGGAGAGCATGCAGGCTCCACGCAGATCGCTGTTGGCCGGGGGCTGGGATCGTCCCGCAGTCTCGCGGTCCCCGGGCCAAGGGTGGAGCGGTGCTGCCGCGATACTGGCCGCTGCACCACTGTGCAGCCCAATTATATGAACTACTTTGATTTTTAACTCAAACACAATATGAAATCATGTTCACAACTCCCACCACTACAATGAATTGCTTCCCCTCAAAATTATCTGTCAATATCCTCCAACCGATCTAACAGCTGTTGCCAACGTAAATCGTGGGAGACCACTTTTAGCGTCTAAAATCATCAAACCCAAAGTAACCTCAAACAAATCTTCCAGAAATGCACACAAACAATAACAATTAATACATACCCACGATGCTACCAAAGGCAGAGGATGTATGTGACGGGCTACTAAAGTTAACGGAGGACGGTAAAAAAAACACACACAGCTGATTTTCTTCTCGATACTCGGACTGACTTCCTGTTTACAGTTAGTCGGAGCCGGAGGTGACGTCACCTTCGGCTGCAAACTATTCCGAGTCTAAGGTGAACCCAACACAATATTACAACACGATATTCAACATTAATTATGAATATAAATAATATTCCACCTTAACTTTTAACATTAAATAATTATCAAAACACCTGAAAACCAACAACACTTAAAGGAAAGTGAGTCCAGAACGCTTCTGGACTCACTGAGAACATCAGGAATCAGCAGAACTCAGCAGTTTACCGCAGTGATATTCTATATAATAACACAAGAAAACCACAGGATTGTCAAACATTGCAACAAGATGGCGACCGGGATGGTCACACTTTTTCAACGCTGAGACAAAGTCGCTGATTTTCCCATTAAAAGTACCTAACCAACAGCGATCGGCGCTCGTGACGGACACCCACGGGCTGAATTTCCACCTCCGTCAGAATCCCGTTGGAATGCCCCTTTAATCGAGTAGAACTGCTGTGCTCTACCTGAAGCGATTGCCAAGCTAATGCTAGTTAGCTTAATGCTGGCCCCAGTGCGCCACCTAACTCCGACACGAAGCGGCTCAGTCCCCGGTGAGGGCTTAGCGGAGGAACCAACCGAGGTGGCGGTTGGGAGCTCGGGCGCGGCGTTGGTGAGAGACGGGGGCCACCTGGACCCAGCAGGACAGTGGCCTGAGTCGGAGCCCAGTTGCGAGGCCCAGCTGAGGAGCTACCAGACTGACGGCGGTTGGTGACGGGGCCTAGCGGAGGTGCCACCCAGGCAGACGGTGGCGGTGATCGGCGGCGGTGATTGGTGGAGTTCGGCTGCGCCGGCGGTGTGCGGCATAACCGGCCAGGCAGACGGCGGCAGGCGGCAGCGATCGACGGCGGTGATCTGCGGAGCTGTGCAGCATTACTTGGCGGAGGAGCTGTGCAGGAGCTCGGTTGCGGTGGGTCCAGCAGCGGCCGGGCTAGTTGAGGCCTAGCCGGATTCTCTGTTTATTTCTATCCACAGGTCAGTAAAATGCCACCAAAAAAAGAGGAAATGGAAGAAATTAAAAAATCTCTGAACTTTATGTCAGAAGAATTGGCCAAATTGACTAGCCAGCAGGCCAAAATAATAGGCCTAATAGAAGAGGTACAAGCCCTACATTTAATAATTCAAGAAAAAGACAAAAAAATTATGGACCTGGAGCAACACGGGCGTCTTTTGGAGCAACGCGTCGAGGATCTTGAACAAGGTTCTCGTATTGATGTGAAGTGGACTAGACATCAGATATCAGTCATACGCCCATGCCACAACAGGACTGAGTGGTGAAGATGCTCCCATGAGTGAATCAGTGTCCTTAGAAAATCAAGTGCTTCAGTTCCTTAATAATAGAGACATTAAGGTAGAAGCCAATGCAATTTCAGCCTGTTATGTTCTACCGAAGAAAGATAACAAAACAAAGAAATCAATTGTGATGCGCTTTGTGAACAGAAGGGTAAAGAATGACATACTGAGGCAGGCCAAAAAGCTAAAGGATACTCAAGTTTACCTAAATGAACACCTGACAAAAAAAAACGCTGAATTAGCACAGCAGGCACGGATGCTGAAAAAACAAAATAAGATACAGGCAACCTGGACAAGAAATTGTAGAATTTGGATTAAACTAAATGGGGCACCTGAGCAAGCAAGGAGTATAATGATCAGAGATGCTACTGACTTAAATAAATACAGATGAACACCAATTAAAAAAATTATGAGTCAATGATAATCCATATTCATACACACGATAAGAATAGTTCTTTTGATGCACCATGCCAAAGTACTTTAAAAAAAATAAGCAAAATAAACAAAAACCTATGATCGACTCGAGTAGACATCAATTATCCCCAGCTGGAAGAAGTCATCTGACACAGAGTGAGGAAACTCAAACTCTGAAAATATGCCACTATGCTGAACATAAACCACAAGAGATGGAGAATGATATTGATCCTGATAACCACTTTTTCAATAATATTCATAACCACTGTGAATATTACACTGAAAAGCAATTCAAAAGTCAAGTGCAATTAGATGGTAAACTGTCAATAATACACTTCAATAGCAGAAGTCTTAACAAAAACTTTCCACAGATTCAGGACTATTTAAAACAGCTAGACAGAAAATTCACAGCTATTGCAGTCTCTGAAACCTGGCTTAATGAAGAACAGGCTCCCCTGATGGCAATAGAGGGATATCAGATGTTTTATATTAACAGAACTCAAAAAAAGGGTGGAGGTGTTGCACTGTATATTGATGACCTGTATAGGTGTAAGCTTGTAAATGAAATGTCCTCTGCACTACCAGGGATTTTGGAATGTGTTACTGTTGAGATTGACCTAGACAAAACAAAAAATCTAATCATAAGCTGCATATATAGAACGCCGGGAACTTGGATTGAGACATTCAGAGATAAATTAGTCGAGCTGTACAATAATATTACTAGTAAGAAAATGGTAGCAATTTGTGGAGATTTCAATATTGATTTACTGAATCCACATCAACAAAATGTAGTTACAGAGTTCATGAACTCTATGTACAGCATGAGTCTATATCCCACAATAACACATCCCAGTAGAATCACAGTTCACTCTGCTACACTTATTGACAACCTGTTTGTCAATGTTATCGATAAGAAAATAGAAAGTGGATTATTGATAAATGATATAAGTGACCACTTGCCAACCTTTGCACTTATCCATGGCCACACGGGGCCCAACGCAGAAAAAATTTCAAAATCGTTCAGACACAAATCACCAAATGCAATCAATTCTCTTAAAGAGGACTTGCTGAAGCAAGACTGGACAGAAGTCTATGTATCAGATGTAAATGAAGCCTATGACACATTTATAAACATTGTAACCACTCTTTATGAAAAAAACTGCCCATTAGTAAAAAAAAAGCTTAAACACAAATTTGCTGATAAGCCATGGTTAACCAAAGGACTACAAAAGGCGTGTAAAAAGAAAAATTTATTATATAAAGCTTTCCTAAAGAAAAGGACAAAAGAAGCAGAGCAGCGGTATAAAACATACAAAAATAAGTTAACATATATAATAAGATGTAGTAAAAGAGACTATTACAGTAAAGAACTGGAGAAAAACAAAGACAATATTAAAAATACATGGACAATACTCAACAGTATCCTTGGAAATAAAAGCAGAAATACAAGCTACCCAACTAATATTCCAAAAAATAATAAAACGACTCAGAGTGTGAATATAGCTTCACCTGCAGATGAATTTAATAATTTTTTTGTTAACATTGGACCTAAACTGGCCCGAGAAATACCCACTACGGTGCCAACAGGTGATACAATATGCAATAACACTGCTGTAAAAGACTCCATCTTCATAAAGAACACAGACGAAAGAGAGGTCATTGGAATTGTTAAATCGTTCAAAAGTAAAACATCTACGGACTGTGACGGTATTGACATGCAACTAGTCAAAACTGTTATCGAATGTATAGTAAAACCACTGACATATATCTGTAACCTGTCTCTCCAATCAGGTATATTTCCCAATGCAATGAAAATAGCTAAAGTAATTCCAATATACAAGACGGGCGACAGAGGGGAACTCTCAAACTATAGACCAATTTCACTATTACCGCAATTTTCCAAGATACTTGAAAAAATATTCTATGAGAGAATTGACAACTTCATACTGAAGAATGATTTATTGTGTGAGCAGCAATATGGGTTCAGACACAAGAGGACAACTGCATATGCCCTAATGGAATTTACAGAAAAAATATCAACAGCCATTGAAAATAAAGAGTATTCAGTTGGAGTATTCCTAGATCTTAAAAAAGCATTTGATACAGTAGATCACAATTTATTAATAAAGAAACTACAAAATTGTGGTATTAGAGGGGTAGCACTGTCCTGGTTAAGTAGTTACTTAAAGAATAGATATCAGTATGTATGTGTTAGCAACAAAAACTCAGAGTTACTGAAGGTCACCTGTGGAGTCCCACAGGGTTCAGTTTTGGGACCATTATTATTCAATATGTATATAAACGATATATGTAAAGTTTCAGAAAAAATGGACTTAATATTGTTTGCCGATGACACTAATCTGCTATGCAGTGGAAACAATTTGGAACAACTTCTGGATACACTTGGAAAGGAATTAGGAAAGCTTAAACTGTGGTTTGATTCAAACAAATTAACGCTCAATTTAAGTAAGACAAAATTTATAGTCTTTAACAACCATCACAACAAACCAGTACCCAAACTCAGTGTAAATGGTGTAGAGATTGAAAGGGTATCTGAAACTAAATTCCTTGGAGTAATAATTGATAACAAACTGTTTTGGAAGTCACATATTAATTATATTAAAGGTAAAGTATCCAAATCAATTGCAATATTACACAGAGTGAAATATTTGCTGAATCAACCCACACTATACACCTTGTATCATTCATTAATACTCCCATACATGACATATTGTAATGAAGTATGGGGAAATACATATAAAACAAACATATATCCACTCTTTATGCTTCAAAAGAGAGCTATTAGAATAATAAACAAAGCAGCTTACAGGGAACCAACAAACCCACTTTTTCTTAAACAAAAAACTCTCAAGTTGAAAGATCTGGTTGACTTTAAAACCGCAATAATAATGTTCAAAGTGAAGAATTTATCACTGCCCGCAAATATCCAAAAGTTGTTCCAAACAAGGGAGAAACGATATCACTTCAGAGGAACATGTATATTTCAAAAGCCTACAGTGAGAACAACCACCAAGCAACACTGTATTTCAGTGCAAGGAGTCAGATTATGGAACGATTTTGGACCTGAATTAAAATCATGTACAACGCTTGGACAATTTAAACAAAAACTAACGGAAGAAATACTCCAAACATATTTACAAGACGACATGTAAACTCACATAAGGATTGACATATCCAGCCTGTGTTGTGTTGTAGCTTAGTTTTTTTTGTTTTTTTTTCTTTTTTTCTTTTTTTTTCTCTGTGACATTTTGCCTTAGATTTGTTTTTGAATAGTAACCGCTTAACTTAGCCTAGCTTAGTTTTCTTTTTTCTCTCAGTCACATTTTTTTTAGCTTTGTTTTAAATTGTAATCGCTCTTGTCATGTTTTCTCTTTTTTCTCTTTTGAATTCTTGGATGGAATATGGGTGGGCAATATAAGCTGCGGCTTCAGCCATCACCCATTTCGGATAACTCACGTGGAATTGTATAGTAGGAGGAGTCTTTGTCTAATTTGACCTTGTTGTTATATTATACAGTTTCTTTTAACCTGTACTCTACTATCCGAAATAAATTCATTCATTCATTCATTCAAGGTGAACTGAAACCACCTTTTTGCGCAAAAAGTAGAATAGCAGATTAATTCCTTATTACCTATTGTATTTTTCAACACATAAAAGAAATTTTTAGGCCGTGCGATGGCCAAGCTATAAGCCGATAAACTTTTGCCTCTGGCTGGCAGTGCCAAACAAACCGGAAGTAGTGCAGACGACGCTGCGTGACGTCACGAGTGTGACCCTTATCAAAACAACAATGGCAGATGATAGCAGTTCCAGCAGTCAAGAACACCAGAGTTTTCAGAGTGAAGAGGCATTCAGGATCGGTGACGAGACAGAGGAGGATGCAGGAGTGTCAAGTGAACAGGAAGAGAGCGAGGGAGGCATCGAACCGTACAGATTCGAGCCAGAATTTTCGGGGGATTCCGGCATCGACTCAGACCGCAGCAGTGATGGGGAGGAGAGTCGCTTATTGAATAGAGAATGGTGAGTCTTTACTTCTCTATTTTGGCATGTTTGGGGTGTCAGGATAAGGAAAATTAACAATAAAAAAGAAAGAAAAAAACCCATCAGCATTTTTCCAATTTATTATTTATACATAGGGCTAGGACTGTACAATAGCCTGGCCGTGTACACACTTATTTGTAGCCGTAGGTAGATTTGGTTTGCAGTCTGGTGACAAGCCACAGGCTGCTGGTCGCTGCGTGCACGAGCTAAACCTACATGTTTTTTGTATGCGGGAGGAAACCGGAGAAATCCCGGAGTAAACCCACGCAACACGGGGAGAACATGCAAACTCCACACAGCTCACTGTTGGTCGGGGGCTGGGATCGAGCCCACGGTCTCATGATCCCCGCGATCCCCGGCCGAGGGTAAACTGTGCTGCCACAGTGCTAAACCACTGCGCCACCGTGCAGCCCAAAAAACTTGGCATTGAATAGACACATCCGTGGCGTAGGGTTAACACGTGTATTCAGGACAGGTTCCATGACCATGGGCTATGTATTACAATACTTCTACAGACTATAGTGGCAATACACATGAACAGAACTGGCCTCTGCATTTGACTGTGCTATTTATAAATAATATCTATATCTAGAAACGCATCGCTTCCCGGTCGCTTTTCCTCCCCCTTTCTTTTCTTTCGTCGCCATGACAGCTTTCCTTGGCCACTGAACAGATCTTCCCAGGTGTTGGAAGTGTTTTGTAGTCGACTATCACAACAAAATGCACCAAAAACAACCAGTGTCGACGTGCTCGCAATGGTAAACATGAGGACTGCGTCCCATTCGTGACGTCACGCGGAACTCCGGCTGCACTTCCGGATAATCGGCGGATTCGTAGGATTTTTCAGGGCGGGAAATTTAAAATCGCGATTTTCTCCAAGATTCCGGGATTGGTGGAGGGGGTGCCAATGATAAATTATCTTTATAATTGTATGTACTATCACCCAGTGCCGTTCAATGCCGTTCACTTCAGTTCACCTTTAACATTTAATATTCTCCACATACCCTATACACAGCAACGCTGGACAATAACTAAAAATGCACCTGATAGCAACAAATAAATATTTCATAACCAACAACACTCAAGATTAAAAGAGACTTCTTCTCCGGAAAACTGACAACACTTTACGCTTAATATTTTATTCCCCCGTGTCTCTCCCCTCCACACCCCTTATTCCTTAATGGAGTGAGGGCTGGTGGGGGGGAGGGAAGACTGACCATCCAGCCTATGGGAAACGGATGGATGTAGACCCTCCCTAGGGATACTCCACCCAAAAGTCAACTCTCCTCAGCTACCAGCCTAACTTTTTTTCCCCCTTTCTTTTCTCCCCCTCTTTGAGCATTAACCGATCCTTAAACAACCAAACTACCAGTAGGGAAGAAAAAAATAAATAAAAGAACCTGTCTTAATTCTTTTTTTAAAAAAAGAGGGAACAGGACTCAAAACATCTAATATCCTGAACCTCTATATACCCTATACACAACAACGCCAGATAATAACTAAAAAATACACCTGATAACAACAAATAAATATTTCATAACCAACAACACTCAAGATTAAAAGGGACTTCTTCCCCGAAAAAATGACAATACTTAATGTTTAATATTCTATTTCCCCAGTCTCTCCCCTCCACACCCCTTATTCCTCAATGGAGTGAGGGCTGGTGGGGGGGTGAGAAGACTGACCATCCCGCCTATGGGAAACGGATGGGTGTAGACCCTCCCTAGGGATACTCCACCCAAAGTCGACTCTCCTCAACTACCAGCCTAATCTTTTTCCCTTTCCCCCTTCCCTCCCTCCCCCCTTTTTTCTCCCCCTCTTGGAGCCTCAATGGAGTGAGGGCTGGGGGGGGAGAGAAGACTGACCATCCCACCTATGGGAAATGGATGGGTATAGACCCTCCCTAGGGATACTCCACCCAAAGTCGACTCTCATCAACTACCAGCCTAATCTTTTTCCCTTCCCCCCTTCCCTCCCTCCCCCCTTTTTTTCTCCCCCTCTTGGAGCCTCAATGGAGTGAGGGCTGGGGGGGGGAGAAGACTGACCATCCCGCCTATGGGAAACGGATGGATGTAGACCCTCCCTAGGGATACTCCACCCAAAAGTCGACTCTCCTCAACTGCCAACCTATTCTCCCCCCTTCTTTTCTCCCCCTCTTTGAGCATTAACCGATCCTTAAACAACCAAACTACCAGTAGGGAAGAAAAAAATAAATAAAAGAACCTGTCTTAATTCTTTTTTTTTAAAAAAGACGGAACAGGACTCAAAACATCTAATATCCTGAACCTCTATATACCCTATACACAACAACGCCAGATAATAACTAAAAAATACACCTGATAACAACAAATAAATATTTCATAACCAACAACACTCAAGATTAAAAGGGACTTCTTCCCCAAAAAACTGACAATACTTAACGTTTAATATTCTATTTCCCCAGTCTCTCCCCTCCACACCCCTTATTCCTCAATGGAGTGAGGGCTGGTGGGGGGGTGAGAAGACTGACCATCCCGCCTATGGGAAACGGATGGATGTAGACCCTCCCTAGGGATACTCTACCCAAAGTCGACTCTCCTCAACTACCAGCCTAATCTTTTTCCCTTCCCCCCTTCCCTCCCTCCCCCCTTTTTTCTCCCTCTCTTGGAGCCTCAATGGAGTGAGGGCTGGTGGGGGGGGTGGAGAGAAGACTGACCATCCCACCTATGGAAACGGATGGATGTAGACCCTCCCTAGGGATACTCCACCCAAAGTCGACTCTCCTCAACTGCCAACCTATTCTCCCCCCTTCTTTTCTCCCCCTCTTTGAGCATTAATCGATCCTTAAACAACCAAACTACCAGTAGAAAAAAATAAACAAAAGAACCTAGTCTTAGTTCTTTTTTCAAAAAAAAGAGAACAGGACTCAAAACAACTAATATCCTGAACCAATCAGGAAAATCACCAAAACCATTAGATAATCTAGTTAAAGCGTACCTGTGGTGGTCGTGAAGACGCATTTGACTTGAAAACATTATGAAAAAGTATTTCTTATTTTGGTAAATAAGTTTTGCCAGCCATATACCACCAGACATACTGTATATTCAAATAGGACCTTGGCCATGGGCAGCCAATGAAAACTGTGGGCACAGCCATGACACATGTGGATGTGACGTCACTTCGTTGATACTCAACAGTCGATGCTCCGCCTTTATGAGAGACTAGGGTGCTGTTGTGAGTGTTTTTATTCTATTATGGCTGAATTGTCAGACTCTGAGGAAGAATTTGTCCAACATGGCTACAGGTTTGAGCCAGAAAGGTCTTCTGAGGGTTAAAGTGACGAAGTGGTCCTCACACACAACACAATTTCGTCTGAAATTATTCGTCTGTTCCCTGTTTCCGCTCCGATCTTCTGACAAGGTGAGCTGGGTTTGGGTACACAAAAAAAGTGTTTCTTTGTTTTTTTCGCTTATTATTCAGACATCCAAAGGCTTTACATTCCGCCATGCTGCGATATCCATATCGCATTGTATGTTTTTGTTTTTCCAAGAGCACCGAGTGTCTGCTGCTCTGTATATAGTTGTAGAATCATCTTCCGTGTTGCGGCAGTTACGAGATCAGATGAGACAAGCAGCTGAATTTAAGCATTTATTTATTTTCTACTCGTTTCAGTTCTGCATTTAATATGAACCCTGAGTTTGAAATAAACGTTTGAATTTTGGTCCTCACACAACGCAACACGCTGTCTGCCGCTCTTTATAGCGGCGAGGGAGGAGCCGAATTAATCTGCCGTGTTGCGGCTGTTAACGACCTCAGATCAGACAATAGGACCCGCCGAATTTAAGCATTTATTTATTTATTTTCTACTCGTTTCAGTTCTGCATTTAATATGAACCCTGAGTTTGAAATAAACGTTTGAATTTGAATTTGAATATCCCCAAAGCAGCTGCACATCCGGGTACTCGAGGCTCAGCCAATACTGATCCAGATCGCGGTAGCCACGAAATTACGTCACAGGAAGCGTCCTGGAAGGCCATGTAGCCGCTAGTATGGCTGTACCCTTGTTTTGCTGACATAGCTGAACCAGTACATCAGCAATGGATTTATATCAAATTGCTTTGAACGTGAATTTCAACTTAAACTTGAACTAGAACGTGAGACAGGGGCTCAATATAATATCTTTTTTTTCACGACCACCACAGGTACACTTTAAAGGACACACACTCTGGGATTGATCACCCCAGGCGGGACCTTCCTTGGACGAGGGTGTCTGGTGATAAGTGGTCGAAACACCCAATGAATCCAAGGCACACCACTGAAGATGTGTCCACAACATAACCTAAAATAAATCAAAGCTAAACAGACTGAAACAATCACAAAGAAAAACCAAACAAGATCACTCGAATAACCCAGGAAATACTACGGAAAGATCTACTTCTAACCCAGACCACACCCTCTAAACCTAACCCTAAACTCTAACCCTAACCTTAATCTTAATCCTAACCCTAACCCCTTAACTTTCCTGACACAAACCCTAACCCTGGACCCTTACTCTAACTTCAACTCTGACCCTCACACAACCCCAAAGAGTATGCAACCTCATACAGAACAAAAAACTCTGGATAAAACAAACAACTAATCTTAACAGGAATAGATAACCACAAAACAAGAACACAGGTGGGAGAGCACACGGAAAGGGGGTTCCTGACAACGTGCGCCGGCCCGTGCATGCCTTTGACCCCCTATCCCAAACCAGCAAGTCGACGGACAAACTGGGGGGAGTCACCGAGAGAGTGATCATAAACCTAACCCTAACCCTAACCCTTGTCTGACAATGAGGAAGAGAAGTTCGCCAACGACACTGCTGTTGTGGACAGGTAAGTGTTATAAGCTAAATTATTCTTTATCCCTGAAAATTGTAATCAGAATGACTTTTGACCGATCGGTAAATTACAACTGTGTGTTATCACAACATGACGGCTCCGGTCCGGTCCGGATGGCACACGGACTGGACACGTCCAGACCTTGAACGCCGCCCCCCCTCCCGCTACTCTTCTGTAGATATTAATGCAGATATTTTAGTACAACTGTGCGAAGTAGACCGCGGCGCCCGTCATGTGTCGATGGACGATGTCCGTCCTCTGTAGCGGTGGGAGGGAGTTGTTATCTTCTACATTACAGATATTTTAGTATAATTTTTATTGCACTGTATGTTATTTTTTCTTGTAAAAAAAAGCCACACATTTTTTACGTGGCATGCTTCTTTGTGTGTGGGGGCTTGTTTGTTCATTCATTCATTCATGAATGAATAAATAACGCCCCCCCACACACACATACACACAGCCCCTCACCTTTCATTAGAGCCCAAGATGAAGCTTCTATATTGAATCATTCAAAAGTTAAAGACGTTTTTCCAAACTGTGCCATTTGGCACAATTTGGCACAGTTCAAAAACGCCTGGGAACAACCTAAGAAAAAAGCTGTGTAATATATTCATTTTTTGTGATATTGCTACAAAATTTTGACCTCAGCTGGATAACACTTGGTTCTACATTTCTGTTGCATTTTCCAGCCTGGATCTGACAGCTGTGTGTCATTTGCAAGCATTTGTATCCAAAAAAACACCCAGGCAAAATTTATTTTCTTCAAGTTCAGTATGTTTAGATGACTGTTACTCAGTGGCCGGAGCACTTAGAGAGATTATGACTATTTTGCCAAAAAATTCAAAGTGTTTTCTTTTAAATGAGACCAACCCCATGAAGATGCTGCAAAGGGTTGAAGAACAGCTTTTGATTTACTTTGGGTACGTTATTTTTTGGCGTTTTTAGGGAAATTGACCAGAGTGCAAGAGGTTAATATGTGTTGATGTTCTAGTGTGTTCATTGGGGGTTTTAATATGCCAACTTTAGGAAGGTCTTGATTAGATGTGTTTTGTCTTTTGCAAAGGGGGGGGGGATGTTGTGATGACTTTTACTGCAACATGCGACATATGTTACGGGGCTCTCTTGCCTGGACGACTCCACACACTGCAATATAGCCTGTAATGTACATGGTTCTCATTAAAGTTCAGTTCCAGTGCAACCTCCTGGTCCATCTCATTTCGTGCCAGGTTTGTGGATATAACAAGTTGCTTTGATTTCTTTGTATGTATGGATTACTTGGGTTGTTACTGATATCTGGTGAAAATCTCAGGTCAATGGCTCCATCAGATATTATGTTTAATGAGGAAAAATGTTTACGTGTTCAATACTTATTTTCCCTGCTGTACATATACACTAGATAGTCTTGAAAGTTGGATACTTGGGTGCTGAAAACAGTGACTTCAGTATTTAAATCGATTAATAACATATAAGTTGAATGTCCCCCTCTGTGGATCACCACCTTACGATAGGAAGTGGGTGAACAACCTGACCCTGTTTTTTTTAACAGGTTTGACCAACCGTCCTCTTCTCCGCCTGCACGCCAACCACTGCTGCCTCCACCTTCATCTAGTCCCACTGTCCACTGCCCTCCCCTCCCTCACCCCTTTTAATCCCCCACTGCACCCCCCCACAGACCCAACACCCCCCTCCCAGAACACAGACCCCCTGCCCCAACCTGACCCTCACTAAGACTCAGGTGAGAGCTGAGCTGAAGAAGATCAAGGTGAGGAAGGCTGCAGGTCTGGACGATATCAGCTTGAGGCTCCTCAAGTCTTGGCAGACCAGCTTTGTGGGACCGTGGAGCACATCTTCAGCCTGAGCCTGAAGCTGGGGAGGGTACCACACCCTCATTATCATTACACTCACTACGACCAAAGTTTCCCATCCCTGCTGTACGCTGAGCAATTTACAAAGGCTGTTTTGTTGTTAACTTAGCAGGTCCACCAGCTGAGGTAACAGCAGACACAGAGGGGACAGTGGATGGGGATGAGAGACAGGGCTCTGCAGGGGATGGAGATGGACCGAAGATGAAAACAACAACAACAAAAGCTAGCCATGTTAGATGTCATATTACACTGGAAAATTAGGAAAACTTTTACACCAGTGTGCTTTTGCTTGTAATAATTTAAAAAAAAAATTGCCAGTGGAACAATTGAAAATTGCTTGAGAATTTTTGAAATAACATGCATTTGTCTAAAAACAAGTCCCTTGTCATATCATCATATCTTATATTAAATCTTAATGAGATCATTTGACTAGAATTAAATAACATATAATATATATAGTAAATAAATTAAATGTATATGGTGACAGTTTTCCTTCACCTGATGCATCAGCCTGGGTAGAGCCTGAGGAGGTGGACTGACACTGGCCTGATTCAGTGCCTCCTCCAAAATACTTTAGCAGCCTCCTGGGGAATTTTCATTGAGCTTATGAGCACACAGCTAGTTGATGGAAAAACTCCTTGTTCATTTTACTCACAGAAATGACGAGGCTCTGCTGCAGCAAACAACAAACATGTCTCAAACTAGAACTACTTCAATCATTCAAAAATACTTTAACTTAAAGTGCTCATGACACGATTTTGACATTTTTTAGCATGTTATATAAACCCAAAAGTCATTGTCGATGATCAATATAATAGTTACAAGCACGCCTGCATAACATAGTTATCATCAGAAAACCACCGCCATTCGGGCAAATTTGACTGAACTGTGGCGCCGCTCACCGAAAGAGGAAGGAGGTGGAAATGACGTCAGTGTGAGAACGGACGCCGGTTTTGTTGACAGGAATGCCAGCAGCTATGTAGCAGACAGTTTCTATGGTTTCTTGTTTTAGTTTTACGGCTATGCCTTCGCGTTGTGTCGCAGGCTTAGATAAACAGCAGGCCGTAAAAGATCACATCACATGCTTTAGTTCAAACTGTCATAAGCCTCCTCCGTGCGCTGCATAAAAGCGCACGGAGGAGGGGAAGGATGAATGGATTTAAGATAAGATAAGATAAGCCTGTAGAAGATGTGCTCAAATGATGAGGCTGAGTTTAGTCATAAACCAGCTTTATTGACAGAACACAGCTTCTAGCATTCTCAAAGCAGGAAAGAGGAAGAATCATATCTCATCACCCTTTTATATGTTTCCAGCATCAGAATTCAAGTCACATGGTGTTTTCAGTAAACATACAGTAACAAAGCATCCCTTTGAATCTTCACCATTGTCTCTCATTTCCTGATGAACCGGAAATCTCTCCGGGGCATCTTCTGTGGGACAAAGAGACAAATCTCACACCTCCTTGTTATCTTCTGCAGATTCGAGTCCTTTGTCCTTGCAGACGTGACACCCTCAATACACATGCAGTCCTGTCTCTGTGGAAACGTGAGCCCACAATGTGTGTCGCCCACACTACCCCCCCCCAAACGTCTAGTAAGGCAAAACCTGCATGGCATAAAAAAAAAAGAAAAACACATAACACTCCATACATCGCTAATCAATCCACTACCTGCCTAGGTTTTAACTTTCTGCCGAATCTGCTGCAACCTGGCTTGGCTGCACCTGCAACATCTCTCTGCACCTGTGGATTAAAGCTGTTAGCACCTTTCTGTGAAGATTTTGGAGAATGTCCTCTCGGCGGCCTGCCACGGCGGGGGGGCCTCGCGAGCTGCACTTCCTCATCAGCCAAAACAAAGGCGGGTTTGAGCCTGTTTATGCAAATCAACTCCCTTCTGCCCCCTAAATCTAGCAGAAAATGCTTCTGCCCGGTCTCCAGCACTCGGAACGGTCCGTCATAAAACGGCCGCAAACTTGGACGCTGAGCATCATGTTTAACAAAAACAAACTCTGCATTTTTTAAAGCCTTTGGCACAAAAATGTGTGGTAAACTGTGATGGACCGGGCCAGGGAGCGTGTTTGCTCCCGAGTCGCTCTGCCACGGCTGAGCAGGGGGGCCATTTGGTGCGGGATTATCGGGGAGAAATTCCCCCGGCAAACGGAGAGGTTGTGCAAAAACTAATTCAGCCGGGGAAGCATGCAAATCTTCCTTAGGTGCAGAACGCAACCCCAATAAAACCCATGGAAGTTTGTCCACCCAATTTGTATCCGTCAGCGACACTCTGAGGGCTGCTTTCAATGACCTGTGAAAGCGTTCGCATAAACCATTAGCCTGGGGGTTATACGCGGTAGTGCGATGAATCTTCACCCCCAAGCTGTGGGCCATCGATGACCATAGTTCAGAAATAAAATGGGGACCCCTGTCGGACGTTATGTCCGACGGTACACCGAAACGCGCAACCCACGCTGCTAAAAATGCTCGCGCAACTTCTTCCGCTGTGGTTGATGTCAGAGGAATCGCCTCTGGCCAGCGCGTGGTGCGATCCACCATCGTCAAAAGATGTGTGTGCCCGTGTGATAATGGGAGCGGGCCCACCAAGTCAACATGCACGTGATCAAAACGCTTAGCGGGGATGTGAAAAGGTTCCAACGGGGCCTTAGTGTGTCTGTGTATTTTGGCTCGCTGACACGCTACGCAGGCTGCCGCCCATTCCTTGACCTGTTTGCGCAACCCGGGCCAAACAAATTTCTCCCCCACCAACTTAATCGATGCGCGCACCCCCGGGTGCGCGAGAGAATGGACCAAGTCAAAAACGCGGCGACGCCACGCGGCTGGCACCACGGGGCGGAGCCGTCCCGTGGAGACATCGCAGATTAGTGGGGGCATACCACTTTGTTGCTCCCTGTGCTCCAGCCTTAACCCTGTTGGTCCAGACTGGAGCGCGCGCACGTCCGCGTCGTTAACCTGCTCCGCAGCCATGGCTGCATAATCTAACCCAACACAGACCGGGGCTGCGCGCGCTCCCGCATTGCTGCCCGGGCCCGCGGCCACGGCTACAGAGTCTGCCCCTATGGGGCTTGGTGGTGCTACCGCACGCGAGAGGCAGTCTGCCACAACATTGTGTTTACCCGCGACATGCTGAATATCAGTAGTGAACTCCGATATTGCGGCTAGTTGCCTTTGTTGCTGGCCTGACCAGGGTTCTGAAATTTTGGCCATCGCAAACGTTAGCGGTTTATGATCTACAAACGTGGTGAAACGTCGCCCCTCTAACCAGAACTGAAAATGACGGATGGCCAAGTGTAGGGCCAAAAGCTCCCTGTCAAACGCACTGCATTTACACTCACTATCGCGCAAAGTCCTGCTGAAAAACACGAGGGGTTGCCAGGTACCTTCCACAAACTGTTCAACTACCGCCCCCACCGCTACATCGGAAGCGTCAGTGGTGAGCGCCATGCGGGCCGTTGGAACTGGGTGCGCTAACAAAACTGCGTTTGCCAGGGCTGATTTGACCTGGGCAAAAGTGCGCTCCCGCTCCGGAGACCATTCAACTCTATTTGCGGGCTTTTTTTTTTTTAACGCGGTGTACAATGGCTGCATGAGCCGTGCTGCGCTTGGGAGGAACTGGTTGTAAAAATTAACCATCCCTAGAAACTCCTGAAGTGCCTTGACCGTTAGAGGTTGCGGAAAATCCGTTATGGCACGCACTTTATTTGGAAGAGGAACCGCTCCTTCTACCGAAACGCGATGTCCCAAAAAATCAATCTGCGCCACCCCAAACTGGCACTTCGCTCGGTTAACTATTAACCCGTGCTCTGCCAGCCTCCGAAAAACTGCTGTGAGGTGTTTTTCGTGCTCGCCCTCGGACGCGCTGGCTACCAAAATATCGTCCAAATAAACGAACACGAAAGGAAGGTCGCGTAAAACTGCATCCATCATGCGTTGGAAAGTCTGCGCGGCCCCCTTGAGGCCAAAAGGCATGCGCAAAAACTCAAAAAGGCCGAAAGGAGTTATGACCGCTGTTTTGGGTACATCTTGCGCGCGCACTGGAACCTGGTGGTAACCGCGCACCAAGTCTATTTTAGAAAAAATGCGCACCCCCGCCAAATGAACAGAAAAATCCTGAATGTGCGGAATCGGGTAGCGGTCATGAGCTGAAACGTTGTTCAACCTGCGGAAATCGCCGCAAGGTCGCCACGAGCCGTCAGCCTTTGGGACCATGTGTAACGGCGAAGCCCAAGAGCTCTTGGAGCGTCTAACAATGCCCAGTTTTTCCAGATTAGTGAACTCCTCGCGCGCGATGGCCAGTTTAGCTGGGTCCAAGCGCCGAGCTTTTGCAAAAATGGGAGGGCCGGTGGTGGTTATGAAATGCTCCACCCCATGTTTAGCCACCATTGCCGAAAACGTGGGGACTGTGAGTGCTGGGAACTGAGCAAGCAATGTCTGAAACTTACCACCTGCAGCTGAGACACTGGCATGGGCAGTCGGTGGGGCCACCTGAGCTGTGCAGGGAATAGAATGAAAGGACAGTGCATTAATCAGACGTCTATTAGCAAGGTCAACCAATAAACCATGTGAGCACAAAAAATCAGCCCCTAACATGTTGAAACTGACTGCTGCTACAATAAATGTCCACTCAAATGAACGGCCCTGTAAGGACAGAAGCATGGTCCTCTCACCGAACGTTTTAATCGTGGAGCCGTTCGCTGCTGACACTGACACCCAGGGAGCTTTAGAAGGCATCAGCCATTCCGCGTAGGTGGGTGTGACGAAACTCAGCTGAGAGCCCTTGTCCACGAGGAACTGTTTCCCCGAGCGTGCATCCGTCAGGTAAAGCAGCCTGTTCTCGTTGCTGAGGGTCGCAGCTGCTACCGGCCCTCGGTCTTGGCATTTCCCTGGCGCTTAAAGTTGCACGGTGGGACGCACCTGTGCGCTCTCTCTGCAAAACAGTGGTGGTAGAAGCACGGGCCGTCCTCCGCTCCGCGTCGTCTGGCTCCCGTCGCCGCCGTCGTTGGTGCGTCTGGCGCAGCGGCCGCTGGACCTGCGCTGTCTCCGGACGCCGTTCCCGGGCTAGCCGCTGTGGCCGAAACCACGTTCTGCTTGTGGGCGTCGACCAACCGCTGCGCCTCTTTGCTCAACCCATGGTAGTCTCGCCTGGCCAATCGGGGCGACTCTGCCAGGGCCACTCTCACTGCTGGCGGCAGGGTCCGAAGGAAAAGGTGGGCGAAAATGAATTTGCCATCCTCAGAGTCTTTGAGCTTCAGCATCTTCACCATCAGGTCCGCAGGTCTATCGTTTTCTGACTCCGTCAACGTCAGGAGTCCCTCTGCTCGTTGTTGGACTGAAGGGGTGAAATGGCTGATCAGCGCGTCCTTCAATGCGCTGTACTTGTCGCTGTCTGGTGGATGATTAACCAGATCCTCCACTCTCTGGACCGTGTTGCTGTCCAGCTTCGCTACCACGTGGTAGAATCTTGTGTCGTCGTTGGAGATTCTCCGGAGGTTGAACTGCGCCTCGACTGCGCTAAACCATGAGCGCGGGCTGTGCTGCCAGAAATCGGGCAGCCGGATCGTGGAGGCGGCCATCAGGCTGGCTTCCGCCGAGCCCCGCTCGGGAGAATTCTGTCTGCTCATTTCTCGTCGTAGGTCACCAGTGTGGAAGATGTGCTCAAATGATGAGGCTGAGTTTAGTCGTAAACCAGCTTTATTGACAGAACACAGCTTCTAGCATTCACAAAGCAGGAAAGAGGAAGAATCATATCTCATCACCCATTTATATGTTTCCAGCATCAGAATTCAAGTCACATGGTGTTTTCAGTAAACATACAGTAACAAAGCATCCCTTTGAATCTTCACCATTGTCTCTCATTTCTTGATGAACCGGAAATCTCTCCGGGGCATCTTCTGTGGGACAAAGAGACAAATCTCACACCTCCTTGTTATCTTCTGCAGATTCGAGTCCTTTGTCCTTGCAGACGTGACACCCTCAATACACATGCAGTCCTGTCTCTGTGGAAACGTGAGCCCACAATGTGTGTTGCCCACAAGCCTTTATTAGTCCCACAATGGGGAAATTCCAGGATTGCAACAGCACAGGGATAGCAACAATCAGAAGGCAAGAGAGAAAAAAAAAAAACAAGAGCAGCAAGTATACATATACGTATATATACTGTATATATATGTATATATACGTATATATTATGGCACGCATTTAGGGCGCATATATGGTATGCATGTATGGTATGCATTTTCCCTCACATATATTTAGTAGGCATGATGGTGCATACTCTGGAAGCTTCACGTCTAAACGGCCAAGAAGACCTGACCCGGCGGAGACCTCGGGAGGTGTGAAGTGGTTTCTTGAGAGACGGGAAGTCAGAGAGAATGTCCCAACAGGAGCCCCCGAGGCTGAGGAGTTGAGAGACAATGGAGACGCCAAAGGAGCCTCGGAGGCTATATGTTTACTGAAGGACTGTGGGCTGGGGATGTGATATTTGATCTTGGGGGTTTTGTGTCTCTGGAGAGTATAAGAGCTGTGATGAATGATTGTTCTGCCTCTTTGCTGTGATACTTTGCTTGATAGAGGATGTAGACTCACAATAAACCTTTCCTGAGAAATAAATTCTACAATATATATATATATATATACTGTATATATATATATATATATATATAAACACACAGTGCGGAGCATTGTAGCTGGATGGAATAATATGTAAATATATAAACACACACAGTGTGGAGCATTGTTGCTAGATAGAGTAAATATATAAGTATATATATAAACACACAGTGCAGAGCATTGTAGCTAGATGGAATAAATATGTAGATATATAAACACACAGTGCGGAGCATTGTAGCTAGATGGAATAAATATGTAAATATATAAACACACACACTGTGGAGCATTGTTGCTAGATAGAGTAAATATATAAGTATATATATAAACACACAAAGTGCAGAGCATTGTAGCTAGATGGAATAAATATGTAAATATATAAACACAGTGTGGAGCATTGTTGCTAGATAGAGTAAATATATAAGTATATATATAAACACACACAGTGCGGAGCATTGTAGCTAGATGGAATGAAACAGCACAACCGCCTACTTAGTTATCCTACATGGTATGATTATGTACCCATACATATTCTCACCCTCCATAGCGACCGGTATTTTCCTAGTTGTATGCCGGAGGGGACCATTGTATAAGTCTATTGCGTCTTTTGCACTCAAAACTATTAGGTTGTCATGTCTTTTTGCTATCTCTGCGAGCAGCCCTGCTTAGGTTGTACAGTCTGACAGCCGTAGGTAGGAAGGACCTGCAAAACCTCTCGGTTGTGCACCTAGGATGATGTAGTCTGCTGCTAAATGAGCTCCTCAGTGCATTCAGTATGTCCTGCACAGGGTGGGACTCGGACTCCAGCAGAGATGACAGTTTAGCCACCATCCTTCTCTCTCCCATCTCTTCCACTGGGTCAAGGTGCTGCCCCAGGACAGAGCTAGCTTTCTTGATCAGTTTGTTCAGTCTCTTTCTATCGGCTGCCGTAATGCCACTGCCCCAGTAGACCACTCCAAAAGTGATGGCTGATGCCACCACCGTGTCGTAGAATGTCTTCAGCAGCGCCCCTTGTACACCAAAAGACCTGAGTCTCCTCAGTAGGAACAGCCTGCGCTGTCACTTCTTGTAGAGTGCGTCAGTATTGTGTGACCAGTCTAGTTTATTGTTCAGATGAACACCCAGGTACTTATAGGATGTCACCATCTCGATGTCTGTTCCCTGTATATTTACTGGTGCTGTGAGGGGTTGTCCTTGCCTGCGGCAGTCCACCACCAGCTCCTTAGTTTTCCTCGCGTTGATCTGTAGGCAGTTCTGATGGCACCAGTCCACGAAGTCCTGGATAAGCCCTCTGTACTCAGCTTAATCTCCGTTGGAGATGAGGCCAATGATCGCAGAGTCATCAGAGAACTTCTGTAGATGGCAGTGTGTTGTGTTGTGTGAGAAGTCCGCAGTATAAAGGGTGAACAGGAAGGGAGCCATAACCGTTCCCTGGGGGGACCCCGTGCTACCGATGATTGTGTCGGACACACAGTCCCAGGTTCTCACAAACTGAGGCCGGTTTAGTGAGGTAGTCCAGGATCCATGATGATAGGTGCTGGTCCACCACTGCGCACAGCAGCTTGTCCTTCAGGATCATCGGTTGCATGGTGTTGAAAGCAATGGAGAAGTCAAAGAACATGATCCTCACTGCATTCCTGGGCTTCTCCAGGTGGGACAGAGAACGGTGAAGGAGGAAGATCACCGCATCCTCCACCCCAATGCCATGCTGGTAGGCGAACTGGAGTGGATCCATCACTGGTCCGACCAGGGGGCAGAGGTGAGCAAGGAGCAGTCTCTCCAGGATCTTCATCATGTGAGACGTCAAGGCCATTGGTCTGTAGCTGTTCAGATCTTTGGGGTGGGAAGTCTTTGGTACAGGTACCACACAAGATGTTCTCCACAGCTGTGGTACCCTCCCCAGCATTTACGCGCAGGATTCACCACAGCACATGTATTGGACATAAGACTGATGACAAACACTTACAGTTGGCGTTTGGAGCCAACATCATCCAGCCAACGCATGGAGAGGAGACGTGTTAACCACTGTTGTGCCCCAGGGCCAACATCGCTTCAAGAAGTGCAACAGAACCACGGCTGTGTGAAGTGGCTAACACATCGTGATAGTGTTGGCAATATTGGCTGGCTGACAACACGGCAGATGATGCACACAAAACATGAACAGCTGACTGTCAAAGAGAGAGGGGGCATGGTCGGACCGGCGAATCTTGGACAGCGCCCACCTGAAAGTGGGTCAAAACAGCTGCCCAACAACCGCTGGCCAGAGCGGTGGCTACAGGCATGGAAAAGAAAAAGAACACAGACATAAAAACAACAACAACTCAAAAGATAACACATAATAAACCTGATGCCTGAGCCACAGATAACGGTCAGAACCGAGCCTACAGGAAAACACGGGCTCGGTTCGTGACACCAACTGACTATATTGTATTCATTGCCACTAATTTGGACTTTTTCCTGTTATAATAATTCAATTCAATTCAATTCAATTCAACTTTATTTATATAGCACCATTTGACAACAACAGTCATCTCATAGCACTTTCAACTGTAGAGGGAACCCCCACAGTTGCAGAAAGACCCCAGCAATCAGGCGATCCCCTGTGAGCAAGCACTTGGCGACAGTGGAGATGAAAAACTCTCTTTTAACAGGAAGAAACCTCCAGTAGAACCAGGCTTAGGGAGGGGCAGTCATCTGCTGCGACTGGCTGGTGGTGAGGGGACAGAGAAGATGAAAAGAACAGACATGTAGAGAGCAAACAGCACGATGGGGACTCAATCTATGGGAGAGAACAAACAGATGTTAATGACCAGCAAAAGGAAAAATATTTCATTGAGAGTGAAGAAAGGAGTGAGGCCCAGTGCATTATTGGAGGTCCCCCGGCTGACTAAACCTATTAGCAGCATAACTAAGGGAGGGTTCAGAAACACATGATCCCTCCCTAATTGTAGGCTATATCAAAAAGGAAGGTTTTAACCCTATTCTTAAAAACAGAGATCGAGTCTGACTCCCGAATCCAGATTGGCAGCTGGTTCCACAGGAGAGGAGCTTGATAACTGAAGGCTCTGCCTCCCATTGTACTTTTGGAGATTCTAGGTATTACAAGTAATCCTGCATTTTGGGAGCATAGTGCTCTGTTGGGATAATACGGTAGTATCAGATCTTTTAAATAAAAAGGAGCCTGATTGTTTAGAACTTTGTAAGTAAGAAGAAGGATTTTAAACTTAAATCTAAACTCTATGGGAAGCCAATGAAGAGAGGCCAGAACCGGAGAGATACGATCTCTCATTCTAGTACCTGTTAAAACTCCTGCTGCAGCATTTTGGATCAGCTGAAGACTTTTTAAAGATGTTTTAGGACAACCTGATAATAAAGAATTACAATAATCTAATCTCGAGCTAACAAAAGCGTGGATCAGTTTGTCAGCATCACTCTGAGACAAGATGCTTCTAATCTTGGCAATATTACGCAAATGATAAAAGGCAGTCTTAGAAACAAATTTAATATATGAACTGAAGGACAGATCTTGATCAAAAATAATTCCAAGGTTCCTCACAGAGCTATTAAGAGAAAGAGTAACTGCATCCAAACTGAAAGTTTGATTTGAAAAGGTATTTCTAAGGTTTTTTTGGACCAACAAGAATGACTTCAGTCTTATCTGACTTTAATAGCAGGAAATTACAAGTCATCCAAGCTTTGATTTCCTTAAGACATGCTTCCAACTTGGCTAATTGATTACTATCATCTGGCTTCATTGATAGGTATAATTGTGTGTCATCTGCATAACAATGAAAAATGTATAAAGTGCTTTCTAATAATGTTGCCTAACTGAAGCATATATAAACTAAAAAGAGTAGGGCCTAGCGCAGATCCCTGTGGAACTCCATGAATCAGCTTTGAGTTGAAAAAAAAACCCCTCTTTATAATATTTAATATTAATAAATAATATTAAATTAATTAATAATTAATTTAATATTTTTGATAGTTATAGTACATGTGTGCTGTACTAGTTATGAGTATTGTTTTTCTTGTGACCAAACTCTAGAAAAAATGAGGACTATCAGTTGTTTCTATTTTCTTATTATTGTTGAAAATCATGTGCCAGTTGATACAAGACAAAAGCAGTTAATAAACAATGATAAGAAACAAAACTGCATTTTAAATGAGACATAAATAATAGGGAATACATTATTTTTTAGGATATTGCCATCAGTAAAAAAGAGAATAATTTTAATTTCTAAAAGGGATTTTCAGATAACTGAATTTTAAAATGATAAGTTATGACCACGAGTATGCTCTAATCACCCCCCCCAAAAAAAAATATTGATATTATATTTGCAAAATAAATGAAAAAAAATCTCTTGTTCAAATACCCAGGATTGATACAGGATTGCATGCAACGTCCCAGTGATGACAACATTTATGAGATTTTTAAGTATCACACTATAAATATTAAGTAATTTTATTTTCTTGTAAAAATTGACAACAGTTGTGGTCAGATAAACATGTATCAAATGAAAAACAATACCATGAAAACATAAAGGTAGTTAATCAGCATAAGTAAAACCAACATATTGTCCCTCTTGTACTGGAAAGGTCTCTCTGATCTTGTGAACGACACAGGCAGGTATTGGCACTCAGACTTTCTCACCACGGTAGTGGTAGCACCATCGGATGCAGTCAAAGTCAAAGGTGCCTTTATTGTCATTCCATTGCTAATAAACAATGTAACAAAATTGAGATACTGCTTCCTTAAAACAAACTATCACACTCACAGTTCACTCATGCATTTAACATTCTTGTAATTACAACAATAAATAATGCTTGAAACAATATTACCTAAAAGTTGAATACAATATGTACAAAGCAATAATGAAAACATACTGAGCAATAAATATATAAGACCATCTTATACACACAGGGTTATTGCCACGAAAAATAACCTAAAAAACATAAAATAATATCAGCGGTCTGTACGTGTTACATAAATCCGTTCAAAATACGTACTGCTGCTGGGAAAAAAACTATGATTAAACCTGGTAGACCGGGGTTTTATTGGATCTGTACCGCTTTCCCGAGGGGAGCAAGTGAAAGAAATCATGGGCTGGATGAGTGCAGTCTTTAATGATGGCAGTAGCTCTGTTGAGGTACCGAGACCTGGAAATCTCTTCCAGAGAAGGGAGAGAACAGCCAGTGATTTTTTGCGCAGTCTCGATCACTCTCTGGAAGGCTTTGCGGTCTGCGGCTGAACAGCCCTCATACCAAAGCGTGATGCCATATGACAAAATGCTCTCAATAGCAGAGTGATAAAATAAAACCAGCAACTATGCATTCAGGTCATTCTTCTTGAGGAGCCTCAGAAAGTGTAGACGTTGTTGAGCCTTTTTTTATCGTAGTTATGGTGTTGACTGCCCAGGTAAGGTTGTGAGAAATATGAACACCCAGAAACTTAAAAGCCTCCTCCCTCTCCACACACTCCTTGCCTATATATAGAGGAGGCGGCTCACTGCTATGCTTCCTAAAATCAATAATGAGTTCTTTTTTTTTTTTTTTTTGTATTCAGTAGCAGATTATTATCTGAGCACCATCTCACCAGTTTCTGGACCTCATTTCTGTATGCAGACTCATCTCCTCCTGATATGAGCCCCACTGCTGTTGTGTCATCTGCAAACTTCACTATAATGTTTGTGGGATGAACAGGTATGCAGTCATATGTGTACAATGAATACAAAGTGGGGCTCAACACACAGCCCTGTGGTGAGCCTGTGTTAAGCATGACTGTAGATGAGGAATGGGGTCCGAGTCTAACAGTCTGTGTTCTGTTTGTTAGGAAGTCCTTAATCCAGCTGCAAGTGTGAGTAGGCAGACCAAGCTGAAGCAATTTGGTGATGAGAATGTTGGGAATCCACAAACAACATTCTTACATAGCTCCCCTTGTCTTCTAAATGGCTGAATGCCAAGTGGAGAGCTATAGCAATAGCATCTTCAGTGGATCTGCTCCACCTGTAGGCAAACTGGTACCGATCAAAGTCTGGGGGGAGACTAGACAAAAGATGTTTCAATACCATTTTCTCAAAGCACTTCATAACAATGGGTATTAATGCTACTGGTCGATAGTCATTCAGACTGCTAATAATGTGTTTTTTAGGCACAGGAATAATGACTGCAGATTTTAAACACTGTGGAACAACGGCTGCCTTGAGAGACAAATTAAAAATGTCAGTCAAAACAGAGCATAGCTGATCTGCACATGCTCTGAGCACCTTTCCTGGCACTCCATCAGGACCAGTAGCCTTTCTAGGGTGAACCGCTCTCAGTGTCTGTCTCACCTCATGATCCTGCAGGGTAAGCACATCAGAGCTGGCATTCAATAACGTCAGTGGGTCAGGGCGAGGTGTAGTTGCATCAAACCGTGTGAAAAAGCAGTTCAATTCTTCTGTCAGTGAGGCGCTGATGTCACTGGAAATGATGCTGCTGCCCTTGTAGTTTGTGATATGTGAAAGCCTTGCCATACTCGTCTTGAATCATTATCAGAAAAATGGTCCTCAACTTTCTTCTTATAGGCCTGTTTAGCCTCCTTAATGCCTTTCTTCAGATTAGCCCGGGTGGTGCTATACAGATCTGTATCCCCTGACCTGAAGGCTGTATCATGAGCTCTGAGGAGTGCCTGGACTTCTTTTGTCATCCAAGGCTTCTGGTTAGGAAAAACCCTGATGCATTTTTCCACAGTCACCTAGTTGATACAGTAGGTGATGTAGCATAATACAGTCTGTGTGTACATTTCCAGATCCTCATTCTTGAATAAATCCCATACAGTGTTTGAAAAACAGTCCTGCAGCTGAGAAAGAGCTCCCGCAGGCCATGTTGTGATGTTCTTTATAGTGGGTCTAGCAGTTCTCCTGAGGGGGGGTGTATGCTGGAATGAGGAGCAATGATAGATGGTCTGACACGCCAAGATGTGGACAAGGCACAGCTCTATAAGCATGCTTCAGGTTCGAATACACCCGATCAAGACAATTGTTTCCCCTGGTGACACATTTCACATACTGTGTGAAATTAGGCAGCACAGTTTTCAAGCATGCTTCATTAAAATCACCAGCTATGATGTGAACACCCTCGGGATAGGCATGCTGCTGTTTATTTATTACACTGTACAAATGACTAAGGGCTGCTTTAGTATTTGCATCATCTAGCACCGTCCGGAATTTTCTGATTCATCTTGTTCTGCTCCTGACAGCAAATACTGTCCTCCTCTGTTGTCATGCTCATGCACAGACCACACTGGCACCTGCAAAAATAAAAAATAGTATCTTTTGATTTGTTTATTTTGGAGGGGGGGAATTGACAGTATCAGGAACATGTTTCACTTTTATTATAAATACACTGCTATGATTTTATTGAAAAATCAGGTTTAAATAAATTATATTTATGAACAAATAATTTGTTGTAATATCTGTAACAAAAGAATACCACTCTGTGTTCCCCTGCTGTGTGTTTGCCGCTGCTGCTGCGGCGGGCATGTTTGCCTCACCACCGTCACTCTCTGAGTCTGACTCGCTAGGCACAATGTCCGCTTGGTATGGCTCAAACCTATAAGGTCTGATGCCCCAGATTCTTCATTATCACCACATTCTTCTGAACTATAATCGTCTGAAGATTGGACAACACAAACCAATTCCAGACTACATGTGCTGGAACCATCGTCGATGTTTTCAACCGCTTCCATCCTGCGTGTAGAATGGACAGCCAACCACTGTGTTCTCCCACTGATGTCACAACATGGCCAGGGGGTTTTCCAGCCACTGACACAATTGGTGCCACGGCGCTCTTGGAAACGTCGGATATTAGCGTGAAAACAAGCCTGTTTGACTTAGAACTGCACAGACACACCTATTTCGTCATATCGTATTATGTGTTTGCAAAATTAGATGCAGTCAAAATTGTGTCATCAGCACTTTAAGCAAACATGTTTGCTAGCAAAAAGCTGTGACGTTTATAATCAGTTGTTAGTTTGCTATCAAAGGTTTTGATGCCAAAAAATGACCCAGAGTATCGAGAATCAACTTAATCACAGTTAAAACTCAGTATTACACCAACACAAAAATGTTAGCTTGAATAGAAATCTATCTAACCTAGCAGTTAAAAGAGAATTTTTTTTTAGTTAACTAGCTAGCTAATTTGCAAATTATAGGCTACTACATGCTACCAATTTAATCAAAATGTCAAGGATATTCAGGGACTTTCCTAACTTGAGGAAACTTACCTTTATCTTGCTGTTTTTCTCATCTTCCTCTTTCTTTTCTCTGTCCCAGAGGATATGTCCTTTTTTGCGACATTGTGATGTTTACCTGCTGCTCCGTACATGTGCAGTTCTCTCTGCATGGCTGACTGCACACATTAGCAGTGGAGCTCTGAGTTGAGCTTCAGTGGAATCACTACACCAGCACTACTCTGTTGTTAACATCATGTTGTGTTTTGTGCGATAATATACCTTCGATAATATATTAATCACAATTCACATGTGCAAAAAAAAAAGAAAAAATCCTTAGGTATGAATGTGAGAGTGAATGGTTGTCTGTCTCTCTGTGTTGGCCCTGTGATGGACTGACGATCTGTCAAGGGTGTACCCTACCTCTCGCCCAAAGATGCTGGGATAGGCTCCAGCACCCCCGCGACCCGAAAACGATTAAGCGGAAGAAGATGAATGAATGAATGAATCATTTTAAAAGTTAATTGCTCTTGGGGGGCCCTGTAGTCACGGGAGCCCTAGGCAGCTGCTTAGTTTGCTTATGCCTTGGGCCGGCTCTGGGTCTGCAGTTGTTCAGGCTGTCTATTGCGGACTTTTTGGGGGTGGAGATGATGGTGGAGGCCTTGAGGCAGGAGGGGATGGTGGTGTGCATCAGGTAGAGGTTGAACAGCTTGGTGAGGATCCCTGCCAGCTGGTCTGCACATACTTTGACCACCGCTCCTGGGATGCTGTCCGGACCAGCAGCTCTGCCGGGGGTTCACTGCTCTCAATTGTGTCCTCACCTCGTGCACCTGTAGACAGAGAGGGGAGGAGGGGGGAGAGGAGGGAAGGGGGGTGGGTGGGTAGGTGTGCTCAAACTGAGCAAAGAAGCTGTTAAGCTCCTCTGCCAGAGTAAGGCTGCTGTTCAGTGTTGGGGGACACTGGCACCTGTAGTTGGTGAGGGCCTGGATGCCTCTCCACATCTGTCTAACAGACCCATAGCACTCACGTCTGTAGTCCTGAAGTGTTTTGAGTGACTGGTGTCCCAACACAACAGGGACTGTCTTCCCCCCTCCTTCGACTCCCACCAGTTTGCCTACAGGGAGAACTGGTCTACAGAAGACGCCATCGCCACCACACTCCAGAGCACTGAGCCACCTGGAGAACCCAAGGAGCTATGTGAGGATGCTCTTTGTGGACTACAGCTCAGCTTTCAACACCATCATTCCAGACATCCTGATCAATAAACTGCACCTCCTTCGAACCCCCCCCCCCCGCCACATCCCCACCTGCTCCTGGATAAAAAAACTTTCTCACCAACTGCCCACAAACAGTCAGACTTGGCCCCCACTACTCAGCCACACTGTCTCTCAGCACTGGCTCCCCCCAGGGCTGCATGCTAAGCCGTCTATTGTACTCCCTGAACACCTTTGACTGTATTCCAATGCATCCAATCATCCTCATTGTGAAGTACACAGACGATACCACCTTGGTTGGGCTCATCACTGACGACGATGAGAAGGCGTACAGGGTGGAGGTAGTGAATCTGCTGCTGTGGTGCCAAGCAAACAACCTGAAACTGAATGTCCAAAAAAACCAAAGAACTCATACTGGACTTAAGAAAGAACAGACAGGACCCCCCTCCCCTTTATAAATGGCGACCGTGTGGAAACTGTCCCCACCTTCAGGTTCCTGGGCACCCACATCTCCTCTGACCGCTCCTGGACTGTCAACACCAAGGCCCTGGTGAAGAAAACCCAGCAGCGACTGCACTTCCTCCATGTCCTGGACCAGAAGCTACTGCTGGTCTTCTATCGCTGCTCAGTGGAGCGCGTGCTCACCTACTGTCTGGGTGTGTGTTATGCCTGCTCCACGGCTGAGAACAGGAAGGCGGTGCAAAGGGTCATCAACTCCGCCCAAAAAATTGTCGGCGGCCCTCTGCCCTCCCTGGAAGACGTCTCCAGATCCTCCTGTCTCAGAAAGATCAAGGCCATCACAGGAGACCCCTCACATCCCGCCCACCACGTGTTTGACCTGCTTCCCTCTGGACGACTGTTCAGACCAACCAGGTCCCACACCTCCAGACAGACAAACAGCTTCTTCCCCTGGGCCATCCGAACTGCAAACAGTCAGAAGCCCCCCCCCCCCTCTGAACGCTCGCATGCACAGAACTGAGGACCTTTTTAATTATCACAATAACACACCTGTCTTTGCACTGTGCACTTTCATGTTCATTGACCCATCTGTGAAACCACTGCTATGTATATTTTCCATAATCCTTAGGCCATTTTACCCACTTGTGTGTTCTGCATTTCACACGCTTATGTACATAGTTCCATCCATGAAGCCACTACCATATCCGTGCATATTTCTATAATCCTGGGCTATTTTTATTTCAATTGTGTGTTCAATTGTGTGTTCTGTAACCATGTTTTATCATATCCTTCTCTCTTACTTTATTGTGCAGTAGCCTGGTGGAGCACCCACAATTTCATTGTACTGTACTACTGTACAATAACAATAAAGCCTATTTAGGCTGTGAGCAGCTCCCTCAAAATGTGGCTAGAAAATGATTTTCGTGGCACCCAACTGGGAACTACGGGATCTTTGATGATTTCTATGTAAAAAAAACCCTGCTGAATCCAAAAATCGATGTTCCCACTGTCAAAGGTGTGGATAGCTATGCCAAATTTGCATAAATCCAAGATGGCTGCCACGACTAACCAAGGGAATGAATGGCCTAACATTTCAACCAGTCTACTTAGAAACACGTTTGAGGCCTCTTTTTCAGATAATGTTGAGCCGAGGAATCGATTTCTGAGGTCGACTGTGTGATTGAGGATCAAAAAACCACGCTAATTTGCATAAATCCAAGATGGCTGCCATGGATGGACTAACTTTTTAGCCATTCTACCTAGAATCACGTTGGAGACGTCCTTTTCGGCTAATGTTAACCTGAGGAATCGATTTCCGAGGTCATTAGTGTGACTGAGGGTCAAAGAACCCCGCTAATTTGCATAAATCCAAGATGGCCACCATGGGTGTGGATGGACTATATTTTGAACCACTCTACCTATAATCACGTTTGAGATGTCTTTTTCGGATAATGTTGACCCGAGGAATCGATTTCTGAGGTCAGATATGTGATTGAGGGCTCCACTAATTTTCATAAATCCAAGATGGCTGCCATGAATGGCCTAACTTTTTTATCAGTACAACTAGAATCACGTCTGAGACATCATTTTCCGATAATGTTATGCCCAAGAATCGATTTCTGAGGTCACTTTTGTGATTGAGGGTCAAAGAACTCCACTCATTTGCATAAATCCAAGATGGCCACCACAGGCATGGATAGTCCAACTTCTTACCATTCTACCTAGAATCACGTTTGAGACGTCTTTTCTGCATAATGTTGACCCGAGGAATCGATTTCTGAGGTCAAATATGTGATTGAGGGTCAAAGAACTCCGCTTATTTGCATAAATCAAAAATGGCCGTCACGTTTGAGACATCATTTTTGGATAATGTTATGCCCAGGAATCGATTTCTGAGGTCACTTGTGTGATTGAGGGTCAAAGAACTCCACTCATTTAAATAAATCCAAGATGGCCGTCATAGGCATGGATAGTCTAACTTCTTAACCACTCTACCTAGAATCACGTTTGATACATCTTTTCCAAATAACGTTGACCCGAGAAATCGATTCCTGGTCAGTTATGTGATTGAGTGTCAAAGAACTCTGCTAATTTACATAAATCCAACATGTATAGCTGTCATATCCTGATACAACCTGCATTCAATCTCCACCTTATTCATCACCAGAATCATCTCCCTCATTTTCTTCCTCCTCTGCTTCCACAGATCTTTCAGATTCTGTTAGAACACGTTTCACGCAATCGATGCAGGCGCATAGATCAGTGCAGCTGAGATCCGATGCCTTGCATGTACATCTGCTACCCTTGCACCTACTCCACTTGCATGAACAGTGCACATAGTTCAAGATCTCTTCAGGCGCCGGACCAGTTGCCATCCAGTCTACAGCCAGTTCTTCCTGCAACAAAATCCAGCCATGGCCCACTGGACTGGGGGCAGATATTGTTTGCTGAACGACACGGCGATGAATGGCTGCTTGATAATTTGACCTCTCCACATGTTTTTGAAGAGCATCCTGGTTGGGTGGTAATGCATCATCGCAGGAGGCATTGATGCAGAACAGACGGTAGCGAGCCTCATTCACATCATTTGTATTTTGACCGTACAGATCACATACAAACTTTTCGAGTGAAGACTGAAGAGAAAAAGCCACATCAAAGTCTCTCCCAAGCTGTGTGAATACCTCCTGGTATTCAATGTTTTTCAGGACAAGGTCCAGTGGACGGCGTTTCCCTTTTCCATGAAAGGCACTTGTGGAGTCGCATCCTGTAAAGACATATAACCCTATCAATGACCGACAGACAGTGTCACCAAGTGACTCCCGCACATTTTGTAGAGCAAGAATCCTTCTTCTTTTTTTGGTACCAGTCAGAAAGTAAATGTCTGATCCAATGTCTGCCATCAGAGACAGAAGGATGATGGCCACATCAGTATCCGAACTTTTGACTGCAATGTTCGCATAGGTGTTACTGGCATGACAGCAGTGGAGCGCAATCCTGGTATCAGCTTCCTCATGGTCGCGGGTCAACTCTGGTACTGACATCACTGATGTAGCAGAGATCAGGTGACAGGATTCGCCATGTGCCATGTAGAGGTCAATGCCTTCCAGATCTACTGACATAGTAGACCAAGCACGGAAGAAGAACTCAATCAACTCCTCCTTATTCTTTCCATGATTGAGGAAACTGTTCCACTGAATTGGGAGTTCCTGTTCCTCAGACAAAATTCTGCGCAACTGGCTTCCTGCTGCTGCCCTTCTTGCATGTTCTCCTCCCTTGATGCTGACGGGGGGATATCTGTCACCAATGAAGTCGACACGGCTACACTTCAGCATTTTTGCCAGGCACACGATATGACGAAGAACATACTCTGCAAGTTGTCTGAATGTGGCTGGGAGTGGCCTTGATAGGCCATGTACAACACCCATGCCATTAATGACCAGTGCTGATTTGGCCGGGATGTGGTTCACCGTGATAGATGGGCATTTGGACTAAATGTACTGTAGTAGCATGGCTTTGTTTGTTTTTGCCAGTGATCCATCAGGTGAAGCCAATGAGGAAGGTACAACACTTAAGGGATAAGACAAGACTTCTTTCATGTCTACTGATCGACTCCTGCTAATGATCACCAACCGGGCAAACAACTTCCGGTCACTCTTCAAGATAACCTCCTTTCCTGTTTTCATTGTTGTCTTTGTTTTGCAGGGATTTGAAAACGTTTTGAGCTTTGACTGTTTGATTGGTTCGTGAAATCCAGTTGTGTGGTTTATCAATCTAGCTGTCAGAAATTCAGCTGCTGCAGATTCTCCAACATCTCTTGCTCCAAGCAAGTCAGTCCTTACTTCTGTAGTAGCCACAACCCCGTTACTGATGTTCAGCAACTCGTCGCCTTCATGGGAGAATGGATTTAACATTTCTTTCATGCAATCCATGATGGCCTGGACACCTTCCTCATCCTTTGCACGCCTTGTGTGGTCGAGGTCTTTCCTCGTCCTGCCATCTTGCCTACAACCAGCCATAACTTCACACTGTCTTGTAATGCCCGCTCGTTCGCTTTGTGATAGCACCCATCGATTCACAGCATTCCTCCCAAGTGTCAATCCTGTGATTCCTCCCATGGTTTTGCAGTCCCGGTTGCAGGTCTGTTCAATCACCTGGTCACATGCCGTTCCTGAGAATCCATAGCGATCCTGCTGTTGGACAGTCCATTTGCCAGAAACAAACTGGTCAAAAATGGCAGGATGTGTGTGCGACAGGCTCATCATCTCAATCCAGTATGCTGACAGATAGCGAGAGTAATGTGTCTTATCATAGGCGAAAAACCACGGCAACATGGAACGAACAGCAGCAAGGTGGAGATCCCAATTGGATTTCCTTGTAGCTCGAATGAACCACAGAAGCAACTCCACCATGTCAAGATACGAAGACCACAAGGCAAACGTTGGGCTCTTCTGAGACTGGTTGCATCGGAATTCCTCATACAGTGCTACAACGTCACTGAGTTCTGGGCCTAAACATAAGTCTCCAAAGAGCTGAGATGGGTAGGCCTGACTCATATGGTTGATGAAAGTTTGCAACTTGTCACTCATCTCGGGAGACAATGTTTCGGTGAAGCACGTGAAGAGTAGGCGATGCAGGGCCTCAAACATCAACTTGTGAGCACGCACCGATCTGTTGTAATGTTTTCCCTCCATTACACAATGGATTGAACCTGCTGCCAAAACTCCCGATTCTACCAGAATATCCATGAGGCCTGCGTCGCGGAAGCGCTTCCCCAGAACAGACAGGAATGACATGCAGATGTGAAACGCACCCAATCTCACAACAATACAGTCATGATAGGTATCGTTCTTCCAATGTATTTCTTGGGCCTTGGCATAAATTGCCTGATCAAAGACAAGTGTCACAGTATTCAGATCCAGCTTGTCAGCCATCTGTAAGCTTCGGCTCAAGATAGTGTTGACGGTATCCAGCTCTGTTGGAGAGGCCTCTATGGTCGGTAAGTAGGCCACGTGAGACAGATGAAATTCATCACGGTCATGTAGTTGTGTGTTGAATCCTGTCCATCCAGGCAATTTATGTTCTCCTCCATCCACAAACTTGATAAAGACATAAGCCATATCTGAAAGGTGAGCTGATCAATGGAACTTGGCATACATCTTCTCGTCAATCTGTTCAGCAGAAATCACCCTCGTGGTGGGACCACTCCTCTTAATTGGATGATAGTGGACAAGGGTTGATGGAGGTACATCCAGGGTTCGCTGGCTCTTCTTTATTGTTGGCCATTGACTGTACTCAATGTTTGAAGGAAGGTCACCACTTGACTCTTGTATAAGGATGCCATTTGTATGGTGAGTGGTTCCATGTCCTGAGGCTGTCTCCTCACCAAAATCTATATTATCCCAAACAAGGATTATAGGCACTGACTTCTGGATTCCTGCTGGGATGGAAATTTCTCCCTGTACGAGCTGCAGCTGAGCAAGAGCCGTATCAAATCGTAATATACTGTGGTAGGATGCACAGTGTCCCAAACTGCTGAGCAGCTGCAACACTTGTGAAGATCTTGTGAGGTCCCTCATGGTCAGACCCAGACACAATGACTTCGGGGTCTGCTTCAAGCCGTTGGACTGCAAATAAATGATGTCTTGTAGTATTGACAACATTTTCAAGTGGAATGCATCAGACACCTCCACGTAGTCAGCCAGTGTTGCGTCATCAGAGGCACCGATGATCCAGGCAAGCATATTGAAAAGGGCAACTGGGATGAGTTCCTTTGCCTTTTCAATGGTGAAATCTTTTGATGTGGGTGGCCAAGGTCCTTGCATACCTTGGCAAGATGAAAGTTCCCTGTGAATCATCAGAGCTGAGGTGTAAAGGGAATACAGAGACGCGTCTGTGCTTGTAGGTGGAGCTGGTAGTGCAACGTCACTACAGGCGCTTGATGTTTCTGTGTCTGTTGTTGACATTGACAGTTGTTCAGCAACATCACCAGTGGCGATATTCTCAACAAATACTATCTCACTTGCTGATTTCTTTGACGGTGAATGGAATTTCAGTTGAGGGAATCTTTGCTTAAGCTGCTCCTTTAATCTGCTGGACCTGTGGAACAAAGAAAAAATAGCTTTAACAGAGAAATTTTGGCTTCCATTTCATGTAGACACCGCCAATATGCAAAGTTCTTCAGGTAATTTTGATTTGTCACTAAATATATGATTATTGCCAGTTTTTGTCATTTCAATCTTCTTTATTGGTAAGAATCTCAAGATTTTTTTTAAACATCTTCGGTTGAAATTGTATATATGTAAGCCATGGAAATCTGTCCCGTACCTGTAGCTTGATGCACCAAGTCTTTTATGCTTTTTGGCCATTGACACAAAAATGTCCAACAGCCTGTTCAGTCTTAGGATTTCTTGGTTTTGGATGATGCGCTGCTTAACCACCTCCTCACAAAATAGGTCAAAGGTTTTCTGGAAACCAAGTCTCTCACTGCTCGATGATCTGGAAATAAAATAAAAAATAATGCTATCTGGAGTAAAACTACACAATATTATATAAAAATATAAAACTAGTGTTTCAGTGAGTTTGATTTAGCAGAGACCTATGACATTTTCCCTTTTGACATTTTTACAACCATGACTTTACTCATTTGTAAGAATTTGTATAGCCCCAAAGGATCTCTGAATTCATATATTTGAAAATAAAAAGGAATAAATTACAACCTGGAGGATTCAGACTTACTCCGTAGAAATCTTGTATACTGACGATAGCAGCTGCCATGGTATTTGACCTCAATGGCAGCACAATCACGGTCTCTTATGTGTCTGAGAATGGTTTCATCTGCTTTCTCAGTAGCTGCTTGTGTGCAAATAAATCAAAAGACATTAAATTAATAGTAAAACTCAGTCAACCTCCCTGTTCTATTCCATCACTAATGGCAAACAAGTATTTCAGTATCAAAGATATGAGAAATAACATACCAGTAATATAATATGTGTTAAGATTAAATAGACATTATTTTTCTTTAAACTTTCACCACTCCAAATTGTAAGATCTACCAATTTTCTTACCAGCATCACATGTCTCAGCTTGCATCAGTTTTACAGTGACACGATTTGTCCGTGGCCCTTCTCTGAGCGTTTCCTTCTTGAAGATGATGCAGATGTTTGGCAACACATTGCTTGACCTTGCAGATGCTTGGCTGATGGTTGCTGCAGCATGGTGAGATCGCAGTCGCTTTTTAGGAGATGGTGTTGGGGGACTAAGTTCTGGTCCGCTTTGCTCCTGATGCTCAGGAATGTGGGCTTCGGCCAGTCGTTTTTTACGAGCTTCAGCACGTTCCACTCTTGTTTTGTCTGTAAAACAGCTATAGCACACACGATGGTAGCCAAATGTTGGATCAAGGTTGTTTAGATCTGAAAACATATTATATGGACCATAGGGTATTATAACATTAGGCCTACCTTGTACCCATATAGATATAAAACATATATAGATTGCAGATAATTTTCACATTAACAGTGAGCTTATAATAGAGACCTTGTGCAACCTAGTCACTGCTCAATGTAAACTTGCAAGATGGCAAGCACAGACCATGTGCCCATATTTATTGAGAGCATAAAGTATACAGGCGACTGCTGCTGCCATGAGTTTAACCTTTCTTGGGTGGCACATCACAAACATATGGGCTTTCCTTAAAAGGCCATTTTCCATCCGCCTAAGGCTTGATAGTATGGGTGTGACTATGTGCAAACTATATAAATGTATGCCCAAACTTGTTCCTCCCTCACCTACAAGTACACTGCACCCCTTGGGCTTGGGCTGAGAAGTACATCCAACCCTCAGACTCAGAGTTAAGCTCATTGGGATTGCTACCCTTTTCCCATTTGAGCTACTTTGTGGTAGTGGTATATTTTGACTATAATTCAGGCCCAGGGTGGGTTCTGGGGATAGATGCATCATCAGAGTGAGTCGATCTGCATCATCTAGGTCTATACTAGGACTATGTTACCTGGCACCCAGAGTCCCTTGGTTATTAGCCTCCACACCCCCAGACCGGCCTACTCGGAGTCTTAGACCAGGACTAGGTCACCCTGTGAGTGGTTGACAAAGGTTTTAGACATCTAGGGTTCCATTTTAGTTCATATTTAGAGTTACAAATGATAGGAGCCAAACGACTCCAGGGCACACGCAGTACAACCATAAACAATGGCTGCCACTCACCTTTCTCGAACAAGTCGCGACGTTGTTCTGCTACTTTCTGTTGGGGTCCGTCAAGTACAAGCCATTTTTGGGCACACTCACGTACTTTTGCCCACGATGCTTCAGTAAAACGAGTGATACTGCCCGAAAACTTATCGGAAATGTGAATAACACAGGAGAGGCTTTCAGCGCATGCTACACCTGTGGGCGCTGCCATTTTGTTGTCACATGACCAAAGGGACGACGCTGATTGGATAAAACGTCCCGGACTGGGCCATGTTTAAGGTAGCCAGACAATTATTACCGACTGACTTCAGTCGCATTTTTCATACAGCTATCCACACCTTTGGAAGTGGGAACATCGATATTTTGTCTTACAATAATGTAATCTTAATTTAGAAACACTAAAATTTTAGTTCCCCGTTGGGTGCCACGAAACTGAATGAAAAGTGGCAGCTGCTCACGGCCTAATTCTATTCCATTCTGTTCTATTCTATAATAGGCAAAAAATTAAAAAAACAACACAGGAAAGTCTTTTTATCGCTTTCTATCAGATCTAGATTGGAGAGACAAATATGCAGGAGGATGGAGGGTTGATAGCAAGCCACAACACTGGTCGGATCTGCAGCAATCTTAAGGGTAAGTGCACGTATGAATAATAACCCGGAGATAGGGATGGGGGGGGTCTCAGATTTATATTTGGTGTTTTACTATGCAGGAAAACCCAGTGTCTCCCAACTATATGTTCCCTCGTGGTTTAACCTCTTGCACTCTGGTGTACCGCGGACGGGCACGTCTCTGCGTCCCAGAGTGCACGAGGGCGTGCGCTCTAGGACGCACGAGGGCGCTGCGTCCAAGCGCGCACTGAAAAAAAAAAAAGCTGCATTTGTTCTTCCACTACAGACACAGCCGCGAACAGATTAGTTCATCTGATTGACCTCTCATTCGACTAATAAGAGCCTTGAATCGGGTTTCTGAAACCTTGAAGAACCAATGACTGAAAACCTAGCAAAAAGGACCCGCCTTATTAGGTTAATTGGCTGTTCTAAATTGTCCCTAGATATCTGTTTCCTATAGGCCCTTAGAATAGAGGGTTAGTATTAATGAAAGCGCTTTGAGTGGTCTTTGTGACTAGAAAAGCGCTATATAAGTGCAGGTTAGTTAGTTAGTAGCCTACCAACGCTGTGAATGCAGCGAGCCAATTGAAGCACGGAAGTTCAGGCTGGGTGAAAAGAGACTGACTGCTGCAGCAGATGAAAAAAAGGACCTGCAGGAAGAACCTGCTACAGACCCAGCAGCACGGAGACCACCCACAAGTGCGACCTGCACTTATTCCAGCAGAACAGACGTTTAGGATTCTCTTCCATGGTCATCATAGACCGACGGAGGCCGACGACGAAGGTCGTAAATCATTTGCCAAAACCGCAATCATGGAAGCGCAAAACCGCAATAATGGAATTATGTTTTGACCGGGAACCACGAGCGGACCAGCGTCGCGTTCGTCTGACAATGAAGAAGAGAAGTTCGCCAGGACACTGTTGCTGTGAAGAGGTAAGTGTTATAAGCTAAATTATTCTTTATCCCTGAAAATTATAATCCAAAATGACTTTTGACCGATCGGTAAATTACAACTGTGCGGCGCACGAAGTCTGAAGTGCGTGCGCTGCGATACACGGTTCGTGCGCCACGTCCGGACCGTGAACGCCACCCCCCCCCCCCCGCTACTCTTCTGTAGCGAGGGGGGGGGAAGCCGCAGTGACTGCTCCGCGGTCGCCACATCGCCACGAGTCTATTCCGTCATATAGCGATGGCTGATGTCCGTCCTCTGTAGCAAGGGGAGGGGACAACCCCCCCCACATACACACACACAGCCCTGAGTGTCACCTTTCGTTAGAGCCCAAGATGAAGCTTCTATATTGAATCATTCAAAAGTTACAGACGTTTTTCCAAACTGTGCCATTTGGCACAATTTGGCACAGTTCAAAAACACCTGGGAACTACCTGAGGAAAAAGCTGTGTAATATATTCATTTTTTGTGGTATTGTTGCAAAATTTTGACCTCAGCTGGATAACACGTGGTTCTACATTTCTGTTGCATTTTCCAGCCCGGATCTGAAGCTGTGTGTTATTTGCAAGCATTTGCATCCAAAAAAACACCTAGACCAAATTTATTTTCTTCAAGTTCAGTATGTTTAGATGACTGTAACTCAGTGGCCGGAGTACTTAGAGAGATTATGACTGTTTTGCCAAAAAATTCAAAGTGTTTTCTTTTAAATGAAACCAACCCCATGAAGATGCTGCAAAGGGTTGAAGAACAGCTTTCGATTTACTTTGGGCATGTTATTTTTTGGTGTTTTTAGGGAAATTGACCGGAGTGCAAGGGGTTAAACAGATTCACCTCAATAAAGAAAAGCATGACTGGACCTGATGTTTGTTATCCCCCACCAGTTGAAGCCCAAAGGGTTCAAAGAGCCCTTTGGACGAAGACCGAATGGGGATTATGTTATAGATAGATAGATAGATAGATAGATAGATAGATAGATAGATAGATAGATAGATAGATAGATAGATAGATGTACTTTATTGATCCCAAACTGGGAAATTACAGTGTAACAGCAGCATGACAGTAGACAACCAAACAACAGAAACACACACATGACAGACAAACGGATTACCCATGGAAAGTAAAACTAACACAACTATAGAAAACCTATATACATCATAGCTTAATATATGATGACCCGTAAAAACACATGAATCATCCCATTGCACAAAGAAGGACTATCAGAAGCAGAGTGAAAATGTGAGGTACCAGTTAGTCTGTAAGGTGCAGTGTGGCAGAATAGCTATGCCAGAATACAACATCATAGTGAGTTATTGTACAGTGAAATTGCATGTGGCAGGGAAGATTTCCTGTACCTGGCCGTTCAACAACGAAGCTGTAGTAGTCTACTGGAGAAAGTGCTTCGCTGTCTATCTAGTGTGTGGTGGAGGGGGTGATCAGGATTGTCCATGATGGATCGCAGTTTATTTAGTGTTCTCCTCTCCACCACTGTCTCAAAGGTCTCCAGTCTGAGACCAATTACAGAGCCAGCCCTCTTGATAATTTTGTCAAGTCTGTTGGTATCTCTGGTCCTGATACTGCTACCCCAACAGACAGCAGCAAAGAAGATGGCACTGGTGGCAACGGTCTGGTAGAACAGCTCCAGCATCCTGCTGCACACGTTGAAGGATCTCAGCTTTCTCAGGAAGTAGAGTCTGCTCATGCCCTTCTTGTGAGCAGCATCGGTGTTGGATCTCCAGTCCAACCCGCTGCTGATCCTGACACCCAGATATTTGTAGTCCTCAACCACTCCCACATCCTCCCCTCTAATCTGCAGTGGCTGAGAAGGCATCTTCCTCTTCCTGAAGTCAATCACCATCTCTCTGGTCTTGCTGACATTCAACCTCAGGTGATTCTCCTCCGTCCACTCCACAAATCTGTCTACCAGTGCCCTGTACTCCCCCTCCTCTCCTCTTCTTATACACCCCACAACAGCTGAGTAATCAGAGAATTTCTGCAGGTGGCATGACTCAGTGTTGTACTGAAAGTCAGTGGTGTATAAGGTAAAAAGAAAAGGAGAGAGCACAGTCCCCTGTGGAGCTCACGTATCACTAGCCACCACTCCAGACAAGACACTGCCCAGCCGGACAAACTGTGGTCTGCCTGTCAGGTAGTCCGTAATCCAGGAGATCACAGAGCTGTCAACCCCCATCACCTGCAGCTTCTCACCCAGCAGCAGTGGCTGGATGGTGTTAAAGGCAGCTGAATATGACAAAAACTAAAGATATGATTATTGACTTTAGGAGGAAAACTCCCAGGCACAAAGTCACCATACTAAAAGGTCAGACCACTGACTATGTACAATCCTACAAATATTTTGGGACGATTATTGATAGTAATTTAAACTTTGAAGAGAACTGTGAAAGGGTGTGCAAAAAGGGTCAGCAACATTTGCATTGCTTGAGGAAACTTGCACGCTTCCAAATTGACCGAACCATAATGATAATGTTTTATCGGGCTTTAATTGAATCTGTTTTATCCTTTTCTTTAGTGTCATGGTTTGGTCAGATAAAACTGAAACAGAGGAAATCCTTGGATCAGGTAGTTAGATGGTCCAGCCGTTTGCTTGGAGAGTCACAGCTGAGCCTGACATCCTTGTACACCAGACAAGTACAGAGGATGGCTACCTCCATTCTAAATGATGACTCCCACCCTTTGCACTGCAACTTCTTCCCTTCAAGACAGAGGTTTGCTGTCCCAAAAGCAAAACCCAGCGCTACAAAAACAGTTTTGTTCCTGCTGCTGTCAAAGAGTTGAACAAGTTGTAACAATATATTGCACATAATTTAGGTACCTATTTATTAACTCCATTTTATATTTGCTTATTTTTGTAGGATTTTATTTGGGTTCTAAATCTTTTATTGGGTTTTAGACCTTTGAGTTTTTAACCTCTTTGACTAGTCTTTAACTTTTTAATATGACCCTTCTCTCTTATCTCTGGTTTTTCGCTCATCTCTTTGTCTTTTTATACCCTGATTGATGGAGCCTTGAATATTTTTATCATGTTTATAGTCAGCTTCATGTGTGCCTGTGTTTGTGTTTATGTTGAATGTAATTGTGGCTTGTAAATATGGATGTCACCAGACTGCAAAACAAATCTACCTACAGGTACAAATAAAGTAACCTGAACCTGAAGGCACTGGAGAAATCAAAAAAAGTGATTATTACAGTATCTCCTCCACCATCCAGGTGCAGATGGGCTCGTTGCAGCAGGTAGATGACAGCATCTTCAACTCCTAAATGGGGCTGATATGCAAAGTGCAGAAGGTCCAGCCATGTCTTCACCTGCGGCCTCAGGTGGGCTGAGACCGGTCTCTCCAGGAGCTTCATCACATGAGATGTGAGGGCAACTGGTCAGTAGCCATTCAAATCCGATGGAGATGACTTCTTGGGGACAGGAACCAGGCAGGATGTCTTCCACAGCACCGGTACTCTCTCCAGACTCAGGCTCAAGTTGTACAGGTGTTTCAGTACCGGAGCTAGTTGGTTGGCACAGGTCCTTGGGGTCCTTGCGGAGATGCCATCAGGGCCCGAAGCCTTGCACTGACGGAGTCTCTCCATCTGTTTCTCCACCTGATCTGTAGTCACCGTGAAGTGAGGGAGGGTCCTGGTGCCCCCTCAGGAGAAGGAGGGGGGAGATTGAGAGAGGTTCTGCACAGGAGGGTAGGTGGGGAGGGGTGCGTGGGGGTCTGGTTGCATTGCTCAGGTGACAGACTGTGAGTTGAACCTATTAAAAAACAGATTCAGTTCCTCGGCTCTCTCCTGGCTCCCAGATGGCTGCCTGACTCTCCCCTTGCACCCAGTTATTTGTTTCATTCCTTCCCACACATCTTTAGTGTTGTTTATCTTCCAACTTCCTCCTATAATTGTCCTTGCACCTCCTCAGCATCTCTCTCAGTTCATGCTGCACTCCCCTCAGCTTCTCCTTGTTTCCAGTCCTAAAAGCTCTCTTCTTTTTATTCAGAAGTGCTTTCAGGTCACTGGTGACCCATGGTCTGTTGTTGGAGAAGCAGTGTACAGTCTGAGCCGGCATGGTAATGTCTTCACAGAATCTAATGTATTCTGTGATGCAGACAGTCATATTGTCTATGTCCACCCCATGTGGTTCACACAATACACTCCAGTCTGTCGTCTCGAAGCAGTCCTGTAGTGCATCAGCAGCCTCCTGTGTCCACCTCCTCACAGTCCCTGTATAAGCAGGCTGCCTTTACACAAGGGGGACATCATTCATTGGCTCCATCGATCTCGAAAGATCATGGGGGGGGTTGTGCCTTGGGTCATCATTCAGGGAGCTGCACCGTCGGGCGTGGCTGTAGAGGCCGATACGGGATCTGCAGATCCTGCCGCAGCCGCTGCAGATAAATTCTTCACAGTGTAGTGGGGGTCTCGACAGTCTTCTCTGTCTGCGGAGTCTCTTCTCCACCCAGCGAGTGTCTCTTCTCTTCTCTGCTGTTCAGATGACATCCTGGGTGGTGGTCCGCCAGTTGGAGTGAACGGAGGTGGCTGACTCCAGGTCGGAGGGGTTGAAGCCTCCAGCCTTGAGGTCACGCTTGCAAACATCCTTGAATCTGAGAGTTGGGTGTCCCTTTAATCTAGTTCCAGTAGCCAGCTCCCCATACAGTAAGTCTTTGGGGATGTGGCCATCCTCCATTCGGTTGACATGGCCAAGCCATCGCAAGCGTCTCTTTGTCAGGATGGCAAACATACTGGGCACATCTGCTCTGGCCAGGATGTCGATGTTGGAGACAAGGTCCTGCCAAGTGATGCGCAGTAGTCTGCAAAGGCAGCGTTGGTGGAAGACGTTCAGCCGGCGTTCCTGGCAGGAGTAGAGGGTCCATGCTTCACTGCCGTATAGGAGAGTACTCAGTACGCAGGCCATGTAGACTCTTATCTTGGTGTTGGTGGTTAGCATAGAGTTGTCCCAGACTCGCTTCGCCAGATGGGCCATCACCGTTGATGCCTTGCCGATACGGGCGTTCAGTTCGGCGTCTAGGGAGATATTGCTGGAGATGATCGACCCGAGGTAGGTGAACTTGTCCACCACCGCAAGTGTGTGGTCACCGATGTTGATACTGGGAGCACTGCTGACATCCTGGCCCATGACCTCGGTCTTTTTAAGGCTGATGGTGAGGCCAAACTCAGAGCAGGCACGAGCAAAGCAGTTGATGAGACGCTGGAGCGCTTCCACGGTGTGGGCAACAAGACCAGCATCATCAGCAAAGAGCAGCTCCCTGATTAGAACGCTCCACACCTTGGTCTTTGATCTGAGGCGTGCCATGTTGAAGAGGCCTGCTGTTCATGTCCTGGTGGAACGACTTGATCATGCTCAAAAGCTTGGGGGGACATCCGATTCGTTGGAGGAGGGCAAACAGTCCATCCCTGCTGACCAAGTCAAAAGCCTTGGTCAGGTCGATGAAGGCCAAAAAGAGGGGTTGTCTCTGCTCCAGGCACTTTTATTGCAGCTGCCTCATCGAGAAGACCATATCTATGGTTGACCTGGTTGCTCTGAATCCACACTGCGCCTCTGGATACACACATTCAGCAGGTAGTTGTAGTCTGTTGAGGACGACACGGGCAAAGGCTTTGCCAACTATGCTTAGGAGTGAGATACCACGATAGTTGTTACAATTGCTCTGCTCCCCCTTGTTCTTGTAGAGAGTGATGATTTTGACATCACGCATATCTTGGGGCACAGCCCCTTCCTCCCAGCACTGCAGAAGGAGCTCATGGAGGTGTTTCAAGAGCGAGCTCTCCTTTGTGGTTTTGACGATTTCAGGGGGGATGTTGTCACTGCCTGGAGCCTTGCCATTTGAGATGGAGTCTATCGCCTTGCTGAGCTCCTCGATGGTGGGTGGAGCGTCAAGCTCATCCATGACTGACAGTAGAGGGGTGTTCTCAAGGGCCATGTTCGAGACGGTGGTTACTCTCGAGTAGAGCTCTTGGTAGTGCTCAGCCCATCTCTCCATTTGTTTACCGCGATCCTTGATGACATCTCCTGCAGCTGATTTAAGTGGGGCGGTCTTGATGACACTGGGACCGAAAGCCTTCTTCATGCCTTTGTACATTTTGCGCACGTTTCTGAGATCTGCAGAAAGCTGTATGTCCTGGTAGAGGTTAAGCCAGTAGTCGTTGGCACATCGCCTTGCAATCTTTTGTGCATTGTTCCTCACAGCGCGCAGTGTAGCAAGCGTCTGCACAGAGGGCTCCTTCTTGTGGGCAATTAGGGCTGCACGTTTGGCGGCAATTGCAGGTTCCATCTCAGCGGCTCCAGCTTCAAACCAATCCGCACTCTTCCCCACCTTTTTCCCAAAGGTACCTATGACGGTCTCAAACACAGCCTCACGGATGTGGTTCCACCTTGCAGAAGCACAGTCGGTGGGACAGTCTGCCAGGGCTTCATTTATGACTTTAGCATAGCATTCCCACAGTTCAGGTACTGTAATCATAGCTGTGTTGATGCGGGGTCGGGGTTTCTGCTTGGAGCGGTTAACACGTCTGAGGCAGAGACATACCTTGGTGGTGACCAGGGAATGGTCGGTGTCACAGTCAGCGCTGTGGAAACTGCGCGTGACCAGCACTCGGTTCAGCAGGGATCTCCTGGTGATGACGAAGTCCAGCTGATGCCAGTGGCGAGACCTTGGATGTCTCCAGGACACTCGGTGACAGGGCTTGGTGGAGAAGAATGTGTTGGTCAAACAGAGGTCATGAAAGGAACAGAGTTCAAGAAGGCGTTGACCGTTCTCGTTGAGCTTGCCGATGCTGAAGCGGCCAATACAGCGGGGCCAGGAGTCATGATCTGCCCCTATCCGTGTGTTAAAGTCACCGAGCAGAAACAGGTGCTCCTTGGCAGGGATCTGCTGGATCCTGGTTTCGAGCGCCTCGTAGAATGCATCTTTCACCTCAGTTGAAGAGCAGAGCATCGGAGCATAGGCGCTAAGGATATTAGCTGGTCCAGAGGAGGTTATGAGACGGAGAGAGAGGACTCGTGGAGTGCCTGAAGACGGCGGTTCAATAAAGGACAGAAGGGAGTTTCGAACAGCGAATCCAACACCGTACAGGCGATGCTCGTCAGGCTCCTGTCCCTGCCAGAAAAACGTATAGTTCTTCTCCTTCAAGCTGCCGCTGCCCGGGAGTCGCGTCTCTTGCAGTGCTGCAATGTCAATATTGAGCCTCTTCAGCTCGCGGTCGATGATAGCAGTTTTCCTGGCGTCGTTGATTTGCTGGAGGTCGTCAGAAAGGCCAGGACACATTGTTCTGATGTTCCAGGTTGCCAGACTCAGCGCTGGTGGCTTTGGTTTCTTGATATTAGCTGGTGCAGTGATTACAGTCCGTGATTCAGCTTTTGGCCTACACTTCAAGCACCCTTTGATGTAAGCAGACCGTGACGGGCCAGCATCTTACTGACTGGGGGCTGCCCAGCTAAAGGCGGGCAGTAGCTGGCCAGTGGGACACGACGATCCCTCCCACCATCGGGAGACAGCCCTAGGCGCCCGAGCTTACGCCAATTTGCTCTGGACTTTTAACCAGTAACTGCGTCTCCCCGTTTTGAGCTGCCGCAGAAGGCGGAACTGGAGTGACCCCTCCAGGGCACAGGCCAGGATGAAGTTGTGGAGAAACTGAGATGCCCAGTTGACAGATCCTCCTTCTCGGCCTTGCTGGTAGTGTCCAATGGAAGGGACTAGCCGATACAGTTGGTACCAACTTGGCTACAGGAGTTGCCGGGAGGTCCCGCTATGCGAAGACCAACCGCCTTCGGGGCTCCACTCCGGATTTTCTGTAGGGGTTGTCTCCCTTAGCCTTTGTCACTCCCGTGACGACTACAAGGCAGTGGTGCTATTTGCCCATAGCTGGGGGTTGTTTTGTGTGGCACCAGGGCGTGTCCACGCGCCGGTAGGCCTGCGTGCCACACATATGGGCCCAGCCCAAGGGGGACACACCTCCTCCCTTAATGCGACAGGTTGTACTGGGCTACATCTTACCAGTAGAGGAGAGAGAAAACCTCTCCCACCTGACATGGGTGTTAACACGACATCCATGTTATCCATAACATTATGGACCCGTCTGTCCGTCTGTCCCACTTTTGTGAAATCAACTCCTCCTACAGTTTTGTTTAATTTGTTTTGAAACTTGGTACCATAGTTTGATATACTCTGATGATGCACATCTTGCAGTTTCACTCTGGATGCACTGAGGAGCTCATTTAGCAGCAGACTACATCATCCCAGGTGCACAACCGAGAGGTTTCGTAGGTCCTTCCTACCAACGGCTGTCAGACTGTACAACCTAAGCAGGGCTGCTCACAGAGATAGCAAAAAGACGTAACAAACTAATAGTTTTTTTTGAATGCAAAAGATGCAATAGACTTACACAATGGTCCCCTCCGGCATACAACTAGGAACATACCGGTCGCTATGGAGGGTGAGAATATGTATGGGCACATAATCATACCATGTAGGATAACTAAATAGACGGTTATGCTGTTTCATCCCACCTAGCAACAATGCTCTGCACTGTGTGTGTTTATATATTTACATATTTATTTCATCTAGCTACAATGCTCTGCACTGGGTGTGTTTATATTTATATATCTATATATTTATTCCATCTAGCTACAATGCTCAGCACTGGGTGTGTTTATATTTATATATCTATATATTTATTCCATCTAGCTACAATGCTCTGCACTGTGTTTTTATATATCTACATATTATTCCATCTAGCTACATTGCTCCGCACTGTGTGTGTTTATATACTTGCATATTTATTCCACCTAGCTGCAATGCTCCGTATTGTGGGTGTTTATATATTTACATATTTATTCCATCTAGCTACAATGCTCTGCACTGTGTGTTCATATATTCATATATTTATTCCATCCAGCTACAATGCTCTGCACTGTGTGTCTGTGTGTGTGTGTATATATATTTTATAGTAATATGTACATATGTATATTAGCTGCTCTCGCTTGCTTGTTTTTTTTTCTTGCCTTCTGATTGTTGCTCTGAGTGTTGCTATCCCTGTGCTGTTGCAATCCTGGAATTTCCCCGTTGTGGGACTAATAAAGGCTTATCTTATCTTATCTTATCTTATTAGATGACCTTGATATCAACGGTCAGAAGTCAGGTTTTCCCTAAATCTTCTAAACACAGTAACTACTGAAAGAAAAGATGTAGGGTTTTCAAATCAATACAGTAGTTGTATCTAATACACATCTTGGATGATTTACACCCTCACCTAACTATGGGTTTGGGGTCAAGGGGTCAAAGTTCAAAATTATCATTGCAGGTGCTCTATGGTAAATGCTGCATTTAATATTACTATAAAACGAGTAAAGCTATGGCGACCAAACCTTGTATACAGGTTCACCTTGGGATCCTGGCCTCAGACTATGGGTTTGGGGTCAAAAGGTCAAAGGTCAAGGTTAACATTCCCTATACCTTATTACTGTACAACAAGTAAAGTTAGGGTCACCAAACTTGGCACACAGGTTCACCCTGTGATCCTGAAATGTGACTGTGGTTTTGGGATTGCAAAGTCAAAGGTCAACATCAAAATGGCTTATAAACTATAGCTCAACAACAAAGAAAGCTAGGGTCACCAATCCTGGTACACAGGTTCACCTTGGGATCCTGACCTCTGACTATGGATTTGGGGTCAAAAGCTCAAGGTTAGCATCCCATTTGCACTATTACTATAAAATGTGTAAAGCTAGAGTCACCAAACCTAACACACAGGTTCACTCTGAGACCATGACCTCTGACTACAGTTTGGGGTCAAAAGGTCAAGGTTGACACTCCCTATGCTCTCTTACTATAGAACATGTAAAGCTCTCTAGGGTCACCATACTTGCTACACAGGTTCACCTCAGGACCCTGACCTACAACTATGCACTGTATACTTTGTTGTATATTTGTGGATGATGGGCTTATCGTAATTTGGTTCTGCTACACTAATTATGTTGAAAGTTGCTCTCCGTCAGTGAGTATTGGGATCTTCAAAGAAAACGGAGGTGAGGGATATTGCACTAGCCTCAAGAGTGCTCTTGTTACCGCCGCCAAGGGAGGAGGTAATGCTTTTGCCGGCGTTGGTTTGTCTGTCAGCAATATTACTCTAAAAGTTATGAATGGATTTTGATAAAAAATTTCAGGAAAGGTGTGTAAAGGCACAGGGAACAGATGATGACATTTAGGTGGTGATCACGATCTGGATCCAGGAATGTTCTAAAAATTATTTTGTATATTAATATTGAGCTTTTCATGTACTTCCCTTTAAGACGTGTCTTGTGCATGGCCACGCACCTCCGTACCCCGGAAGCAGTGCAGGTGTTTCCTACCAAACACTACAGGAAAAAGTAGAATGGCTTGAAACGAAAAGAAATGTGGTCTCCATCCACATCGTATGTGATGATTGACATTATTTCATCTGAAGATGCCAAGAAAAAGCAGGCAAAGTGTGTGGTTTAAGACAGGGTTCAGAGTGCATGTGGACGTAACTCCGGCAGCCTGTACCATTGTTGCAAACCACATAACCCACACGGTATGTAAACACACTAACTTCAGCACTGGACAAGGAGGTTATGTTTTTGCCAGTGTTGGTCTGGCTGTCTGGCTGTCTGTCTTTTAGCAATATAACTTAAAGTTTTGAACGGATTTTGATGAAATTTTCAGGAAGGGTGTGTAACGGCACGGGGAACAGATGATTAGATTTTGGTGATGATCTGAGAGTGCATACCTCCATCAAGGGCTTTATATTTGTGCAGCAGGATTACACAAAAACTACTAGATGGATTTAGATTAAATTTTCACCAGAGGTGGTTCTTGGGCTACAGCACAAAGCCATTACATTTTGGTGATGATTTGAGAATGCATATCTTAGCCAAGGCTCTTATCTTCTCACAGAGTGTTAGTAACAATACTGCAAAACTACTGGATGGATTTTGATAAAATTTTCGCCAGAGATGGTCCTTGGTCTGCAGAAGAACCCATTAGATTTTGGAGTTGATCTATGAATGCATACCTCTATCAAGGCCCTATCTTGCAATGCATGGTGGGATGGAGGTATGGACAGATGGATGGACAAAGACAGAGAAGGAAAGAGCATTGGCTGAGGTGTGCACTGTCTGAGTGCTTTTCTAGTTCTAGTTGTTTTGAACCTGGTACCATGGTTTCATATACACTGATGATGCACATATTGCAGTTTGACTCTGATCAGATGATCTTCGGTACAGTAAGGGAACAAAATGCAAAACATAAAACTGCTTATCTTTTGTATAAGCGGGAACAGCTTTGACAAAAAAAAACCCTGCAAACTGCCGGCAGTCAATTCTCCAATAAATAAAATCTAAACAATAAAATAAATAAATTCTCTTTTTAGCAAATGAACAATGTAGACAAGTGCAACAATAGAAGTTTGAATAGTCTGAATTATTCTTTTATTTTTAGGAAATCAAAGTTCCTTGCCTGACAGTGATTTTAACCAGGGTGCTCTGATATGTTCAGGTTTCTGTGGGAAATTATCTAATTTCACTTGTTAATTGGTCAAAAAATTGCCAATAATTTGTCATTGTTGTGTATAGGTTCTGAAGGCACCCATGACACCCACAACAGCAAATTATTTCCAATTTTTTGGACAATTAAGAAGTTAAATTAAATAAAGTCCCACAGAAACCTGAACATACCAGGGCACCCTGGTTGAAAAACCCAGGCCTAAAGTGTAGCATTAAAAGATTTAGCTTTTTCATAAAGGGATTGTTTTATTTTCTAGATGAACAACAAGGAACTTCAAACCGGGGCTCAGTTACTGTACATTCAGCATGCGTTTAAACTCGTGTTCTCAACAACTGAATATGGCCTTAGAACCGCTGCTATAAAAACACCAGTGGCATTTGTTATTGCTTTGGCTCCATCTGAAAAGCCCTGGAGAGGCCGTCTAAATGCTGCTGGAAGCTGCGCTTATACCGCGCTAGTTTTGTTTTTTTCGTGCTGCGCTGATATTCACATTCACATGGTGCCGTTTCAAATGCATTAACAAGTTTAACATACTGCAAAAAGCATATCCGATGCTGTTTTCGTGGTATTCACTTGCCTTTGTCTGTTTACATATTTCACCAGAAAGCTGAAGTATTCCCAGACAGGAGACTTGTGAAGAGGCTCTTCAAGCTCTGGCTTCCCCATACAGCCAGCCATGACGTTCGCTAGTCAGAGGATGCACTGTTTGTTTACATGTATGGCTAATAGCGCGAGGCAGTTACACTTCCTGTCCGTCACTCAACATGATCTGTGATGTGTAGTGAGTGTGTAGTGTGTGTGTCTTGCCATACCCGCCCTGGGTGTGACATCAGGCGGGCTGCAGAACCACTATAAATAGCTCTGTGTGTTTAATAAAGAGAGTTCGCTGCATGGTGCAAGAGAGACTCCGACTATTATTTACCAACATAACATTTTGGCAATGAGAGAAAATCATGGAGGCGTATGGGCTACCTTCACCTCTACCGGCGTTTCTGGAATGTCCTGGAGAGCCAGCGGTCCTGTGGCCGGATTGGATAGCGATGCTTTGGGGATACATTGCTGGGCTGGGCCTGGGTAGACTGGGAAGGGACCGAGGATGGGCACTTCTGGCCCGTCGTCTCAGCGTAGAGGGTCGGAGAATTCTCTGCATGTTGAGAGAGACGGAGCTTTGTGCAGATGCTGTTGGGCAGCTGGCTGGAGATTTTGCAGAACGTCCAAGGAAGAGGAAGCTGGGGCTGTAGGTGGCGAGACTGTTGGTGCCAAAAGGAGCTAAGCTAGTTAGCTCGGAGGAGCTAACAGACAGTCTGTGGCAATGGGACGGTTAGCCACGACGCTAGGTGCGTGCCAAAACCGAGCTACATGCTACCAGCTGGGTATCCAAGGGGGACCAGAGCCCCTGGTTACTGACGACGGTGAGCCAGCCGAGGAGCTCAGCACGGTACTTGATCATAGCCCTGGTGATGTTGATGGCATGGTGAGCAGCGACAGCAGAGAGAGAGAGCAACGACTGGAGTCTTCCCCGCAGCTGGAGTCTGAGCAGCGGGAGAGCAGGAGCAAGCGGGCTGAAAACCCCGGGAAACAGCAGCGTCAGCTGGGCACAGAGGCAGCAAAGCAGAGCGCCGTGGATGAGGGTGCTGGGAGCAGTGGCAAGGCTCACACTGACGAGTGAGCTTTGGTTTTCCCCGGAGCTCGGCCACAGGGGGCCGGAGTGTATGGGGCTACAGTGGTGGCAGCTGCAGTGGTTCCGAAGACAGTCAGGGGTGGACCGACAGGAATGGAGGGACGGCGTGCTGGGCAGCAGCACTGCGGGTCCAGACGAGAGAAGCGGTCGAGGATGAGGAGAAGGGACATTCTCACCGGGGAGGCCAGCTTTGATCCCTGGGGCAGGCGATGGCCAGGGGCACGCATGCCGTGGGACTGCCCTGGGCCTCCAAGCCGGTTTTACCTCTGGCTGCATGTGAACATTGGCGTAACATAGGTAACATTTAATGTAAATATGTTCATATGGTGTGCATGTGAATGGATGTTATGAAATGGGATTGTTTTACGCATTTTAGCGATATGGTCCTAGTTTTTAGTTGTTTTTTTTGGGTGAATGTGTTAGGCCATCCCAGTTCATTGTTCTTGTTATTTCCCTTAGTGCATGATTTGGGTCCTAAATTGGGGAGGGTCTCGAATGTGTGTGTGGTTTTACACTTTTGTAAGGGGGAGGGGAATGATGTGTAGTGTGTGTGTCTTGCCGTACCCGCCCTGGGTGTGACATCAGGTGGGCTGCAGCACCACTATTAATAGTTCCGTGTGTGTTTAATAAAGAGAGTTTGCTGCATGGCATAAGAGAGACTCAAACTATTATTTACAGACATAACAGTCCATGTGGAACATCGGTACGCCTCAGTACCATACCGGAGGTGCTGTACTGAAAAGTCCAAGTACATGTACCGTTACATCCCTAGTAGGTGTATCTAAGACTCGTCTTGGATGATTTACACCCTGACTTGACTGTGGGTTTGGGGTCAAACGGTTAAAGGTCAAGGTTAACATTCTCTTTGTCTTTTTGTTATTTATTTATTATTATGTAATAATTTATTAATATTTATTTTATTACCTTATTAATATTGATGTGTATCTATTACCTTGGCATTTGTTCAGAGAGCAGAGTAAGAATTTCATTACCCAGGAAATGTTGCATTTCTTAACTGTGCCCATGATAGTAAAGCCTTTGAATCTTGAATCTTTTTACTGTACGAGTACAGCTAGGGTCACCAAACTTGCTACACAGGTTCACCTTAGGATCTTGACCTCAGACTATGGGTTTGGGGTCAAATGGTCAAAGGTCATGGTTAACAATCCTGATGCCTTATTACGGTACAATGAGTAAAGCTAGGGTTACCAAACTTGGTACACAGGTTTACCCTGAAAAGTGCTGTCTGTCAGTATTGGGATCTAAGAAAACAAAGACAGGGGATATTGCATTGGCCTCAGAGTGTGCTTGTCATATAGCCACATCAGCACATGGAGGAGATTAGGCAGGTTATTTTATTGCTTTGAAACAGTGGTGGGGGGGTCATCATTTAGGCCAGAGGGGAGAGATATTTCCCCTCCAGTCTGGGTTGTTTGTATTTACAGTATGTGCTACTGTTATGGCCTGAGTGCTGATTCTGTCCGCGCCCGGGTTGTCCAGTATTTTCCCCGTTCTTATCTCTGTTTTTTCTTATGGCCATTCAGGGCTCTTATTTTGACAGCGTCACAACGCGACTTCTGGCTGTCAAGCCGAGTCACATTGTGACAGCTGTTTGTCATTTCACTGATTATGTTCTCCTTTCCTGATTGGCCTTCATTCATCATTTAAGGCAGACATGCCCAAAGTCCGGCCCCCGGGCCAAATCCGGCCCGTGTCCAAATTTCCACCGGCCCGAAGCGTCCTTTTTATTTTTTTTTATTTTTTTTTTTGTTACTTATTTGTACCCGTAGGTAGATTTGGTTTGCAGTCTGGTGACAAGCCACCGGCTGCCGGTCGCTGCGTGCGCGAGCGCCCTAAACCTACATGTTTTTGGTATGCGGGAGGAAACCGGAGAAATCCCGGAGTAAACCCACGCAACACGGGGAGAACATGCAAACTCCACACAGCTCACTGTTGGTCGGGGGCTGGGATCGAACCCACGATCTCATGATCCCCGCGATCCCCCGGCTGAGGGTAAAACTGTGCTGCCACAGTGCTAAACCACTGCTCCACCGTGCAGTCCTGTCATAAAATCAATAATATGTGGCCCGCCAGAACAGTTTCCCACAATACACACATACCAAAAACAGCAATTTTATATTTCACCAGAGGGTGGCAGTAGACCTGTGGCCGCATTCTCGTCGCGTGACCCCTGTGTGAACTTTTACCCCTGTGGTATGTTTTTAGCTCATTTCTAAAATGGCAACTGGAAATAAAAAGAGGAAAGTTGATAGCGAGGGCCGCCGTTTCCAGGACAAGTGGAAATCGGAGTATTTTTTCACTGACATACGAAACAACTGTGTCTGCCTAATTGGCCAAGAGACTGTGGCTGTTTTCAAAGAGTTCAATATCAAGAGGCACTACCAGACGAAACATGCTAATTACGACAAGCTAACGGCGAACGAACGCGCCGAAAAACTGAAGCAACTGGAAGCTGTTTTGACAGCACAGCAGCGTTTGTTCACAAGAGCCCGTGACACAAATGAAAATTCTACAAAGGCAAGCTACGAAGTGGCAATGCTGATTGCCAAGCACTGTAAACCTTTTACTGAGGGTGAATTCATTAAAGACTGCGTGATGAAAATGGTGGAGAAAATTTGTCCTGAGAAAAAGCAAGAGTTTGCCAATGTCTGCCTGGGTCGTAGCACTGTGGCACGGAGGACTGAAGAAATTTCATCTAACATCAAGGGACAGTTAGAGGCAAAAGGAGTGGAGTTTGACTTTTTTTCGTTAGCCTGCGACGAAAGCGCGGATGAATCTGACACCGCTCAGTTACTGATTTTTTTGAGAGGAGTGGACAATGAAATGAACGTGAGTGAAGAGCTCCTTGACCTTCAGAGCCTTAAGGACCAAACCAGAGGAACAGATTTGTTTGCTGCTGTTTGTTCCACTGTGAATGACATGAAACTGCAATGGAATAAAATCACTGGGATTATTACGGACGGCGCACCTGCCATGGTTGGTGAGCAAAGTGGGCTATCAACGCTAGTCTGTAAAAAAGTCAGTGAAGAAGGCGGTAAAGCTATAAAACTCCACTGTATTATTCACCACCAAGTTCTATGTGCCAAACATCTGAAATATGATCACGTTATGAAACCGGTGATAAAGGCTATTAATTATATTCGCTCCAGAGCCCTGTGCCACCGCCAGTTTCAACAGTTTCTACTCGACATCCATGCTGAATATGGAGATGTTGTGTATCACAATGACATAAGATGGCTCAGTCGGGGGTCTGCACTGCAGAGATTCTTCTCTCTCAGAAAGGAAATCGGACTATTCTTGGCACAAAAGGGACAACCGATGCCGGAACTCTGCGATCCTGTTTGGCTGGCTGATTTTGGATTTTTAGTTGACATAACACGACATCTGAACGTGCTGAACACGAGCCTTCAGGGGCAAAATGCAATGGTGAGCCAACTGTATTCATACATAAAAGCTTTTCGGGCAAAGCTGCTACTTTTCCAAAGGCACCTGTCACAAACGCAGCCCAATACCACACATTTCCCATAACTGCAGGAAATGATGACTAGTTTTCCAGAAAACAATATCAGTGCACAAATGAGGAGGTATGCAGAAAACATCTCATCTCTGACTGAGGAGTTTCAACAGCGTTTCAGGGATTTTGCAGCTATTGAAAAGGAGATCACACTTTTTTCCACTCCTTTTTCCGTGGATCCTAATGACGCTCCAGACCACCTGCAGCTGGAGCTCATTGAGCTGCAGTGTGACGCGGAGTGTCACGGTCGCCACCAACAACTGCCTCTCGTCGACTTTTACCGCCAGCTGGACAAAGACAGGTTCCAAGAGATTCGAACATTTGCTAAGAAAATGCTGAGCTTGTTTGGCTCGACATACTTGTGTGAGAAGACGTTCTCGGTTATGAACATTAACAAGAACCGTGTGAGGACAAGACTAAGTGACTCTCACCTGCGTGACATCTTGCGCATCAAAACCACTGCTTTTGAGCCAGACCTGGCAACCTTACTGCAGTCGAAACACCAGTGTCACCCTTCACAATAATGCAGGTACATTTTTTTTATTCTTCTGAGGAGAATAAATTTCAAAGTCTCAGTGAATTGATTTTTTTGTGATGATCAAACCACAGTTTTGTCAAATTTCTGTCATTTAATTTGACTATACTATTCTTTGTCAAAATGCACTGGGATGTGATTTGTTGAAACAAAATCAATAAATACACGTTTCTAAAAATATTCAGTCAAATTTCATAAAATAGTTTATTTGTATGTAATTTATTATTATTTTAACCTTTAACTATCCTGGTGGTAATGCAGTTGACAACAGATTCTCATTTTCAATGTCAACCTAGCTGCAGACAGCAAAGTGATATATATATATACGTATATACGTATATATATATACAGTATATACAGTATATATATATATATATATATATATTTACATGGCAATTTACAATGGTAATGGTTCGAGGAATGTCAGACTGAATGGTCGGCCCCCATACATTTTCACCTGACCAAATCTGGCCCTCTTTGCAAAAAGTTTGGACACCCCTGATTTAAGGGAGCAGCTGAGATTCATTCCTCGCTGCGACCTACACAACAGTACGTGCTCCTCCGCGTACGTGACTGGAGCCCCTAACCCCAACTCCAGTCTCCCCTATGATTCATAGTTACCTGTAAGTGTTATTCATCCTCTTGGTCTATTGTCTTGTGCCTTAGTCAATGTTCGTGTTTTGCCCCACGGGGCTGTTTACTTTGTATCCCTCCTCAGAGTAGTCAGTCTTGAGTCTTAGCCTTAGTTCGTGTGTTTGCCCAACGTGGCTGTTTATTTTGTCATTGTGTCTTTTGTTAATAAAACACCGGTTGGCCTATAGCGTCTCAATGATGCCCCGCAAGGGACATCCATGACAGTTTATATTTTAAATAAATTATCAACTAAAAAAGTTGGCAAGATTTTTTTCGACTGCTCTCTGCCTCATGGTGGCTGAGGCTGCTTGTGTCTGTTCATTAAGTTTAGGATATTTTCTTATTGTGACTAGCTGACACGAGTGCTGTTGCTGGGAAACGGGGCAGACGAGGGGCTTTAAAACACTGGCTGGTAAGCTGGCACTCTAAGAGATCAATCCCATCGCTGCTGACTGTGTCGGTAAAGCTGGCGTTGATATGATCCATGACTCTGCGCTCACTTGAAAAACATATTCTAGCAATGCATTTTAAATACAATGTAACTTTGAGAAGGTGACCATGAGGCTGAGTGAGGAGTTCTGCCTGGAGCCCTGTCATGGTAGGGCATGGCTTAATTGGTTTTAGCCCTGGTTTCAGTATAAAATAATCTGAATTTAATTAGCAAACTATCTATTTTTATTCATACTGTATTTTGTTGCCACTCTTTAACTACTAATTACCAATTTTTATTAAAGTGCATGTACCTTGCTCAGCTGAATGACAGCGTCCACCTCACTTCAAGCCTCTGCAGAACAAAGCAGTGAGTCGCCCTTAAATCACTGTTTTCACTTTTTTTTTCTCAAAAAATTTGTAAGAAAAAAGTGACAAATTTACAGAAAAATAGTAACAAATCTATGAGAGAAAAAAGTCACAAATTTATGAGGAAAAAAGTAGAAAAAAAATGCAAATTTACAAGAAAGGAAATCACAGTTTTATGAGAAAAAGTGGCAAGTTTACAGTAAAAACAAAAAATAGTTGCAGATTTGTGAGAAAGTTTCAAATTTTTAAGAAAAAAATGATGAAATTAGGGGGAAAAGTCACAAATTTACATGAAAATAGAACATTAATGAGAAAATAAGTTGAAAATTAGTAAACAAGTAAAGTCCATGTGGGTAAACACAGCTGGGTCCAAAAGACAGCCCAATTTAACCTTTGCTGGGGCCCACTGGACACACACATTTCAACCAACAGATGGCGCCATTATACAAATGCTCAATGGCGTTCACTTCTGTGCTTTTCCTCATCTCTGACCTATACACCCATTCACACACCGCTGCGGCGGAGCCGCCATGCACCGGCGCTGGCTCGACCCACCAGGAGCAGGTGGACAGGAAGGACTGAAGCTGCTCCAGGGAGCACACTGCTCAGCAGACACACCAGGGGTGTGCAACCTGCGGCTCTGGAGCCATATGTGGCTCTTCTGCCTCGAGCCAATGGCTCCATAAGGGCTTGATAAAAAATTCACAGCTTTCAGTAAAAAGAGGACACCGATTTGTGAGGTAAAAAAAATAACTAGAAAAATAACAAATTCATGAGAAAAATTGAAAATTTATGCCAAAAATTTCTCACAGCAAGAACTGTGAAAGAAATATCAACACAATTTCTGGGGAAAAACACAAATTTACTGGAAAAGTTGCCATTTTTAATGAATAAAGTTGCAAATATATGTGAAAAATGCTGCAAATTTTCCTGAAAAGGGTAACAAATTTACAAAGGAGAATAGCACAAAGTTATGAGAAAAACATCAGATTTATGCCATAAATATGACAGATGTAGGAGAAAAAGTTGCAGTCTTATGGGAAAAATACTCTTGCAACTGGGAAGAAAAAAATTCAGAAAATGACTGGAAACATTATATTTTTACAAGAGAAAAGATCATGAATTTATGTGGAAAGAGGCTAACATATTACCTGAAAAAGCAACAAATTTTCTAAGAAAAATATGAGAATCATTAGAAAACCAGAACATTTATGCCAGAAATCTTAAAAATTTTGGAAAAACTTTGTAATGTTCTGAAGAAAAGCCTGTTAACAGTGATGATGTCAGGCCGGTTTGCACTGGTAATGCCACGGTTTTGCTGGATAGTTTTAAGGCTCACACAGTTTTGTGGCTCCATGTGGATTTTGTCGGTCAAACATCTTAGAGTGTGCTGACCCCTAAAACAGATTATACCTGTAAATCTATTCACCCACTTTGATGTTTTCATGTTTTGTTGCTTTTATTAATGGAATGATCAGATTTTGCCATTTAATTTCAGTATTGCTGTTTATGATGGAGGTTATATCAGCCTTCACTGCAAATTAAGTTTATTCATAAAATGTACAAACTAGCAGCTGTTTACAATAAACAAATCAAACAAGAGCAATTTAAACAGCTCAACACAACTAATATTACAAGTGGTTTCTCCAAATTCAACATAAAATGCCACTTTTAATGACTACTGCAGTCTCAGGATTATTCAACCCCTTCATGACAGCATCTTTGCTACTTAGTAGAGCACCCTTCTGCTGTTATGACCTGCTGCAAAGGTGATGCATAGCCAGACAACCAGCTTCTGGCAGCAGTCCTGAGGAATTGTAGTCCATTCCTAGTGGGTGAAGACACCAGTTCACTAATATTCTTGGGTTTGTGTGCTGCAACCACCTTCTTCAAATCCTACAAGATATTTTCAATGAGGTTCAAGTCAGGTGCAGTTAGGCCCAGAAATATTTGGACAGTGACACAATCTTCATGATTTGGGCTCTGCATGCCACCACTTTGGATTTGAAATGAAACAACTACAACGGAATTCAAGTGCATACTTTAAGGTTTAATTCAAGGGGATGAACAAAAATATATGATTAAACATGTAGGAATTGTAGCTATTTTTATACAAACACTCCTCATTTCAGGGGCTCAAAAGTAATTGGACAAATAAACATAACCCTAAGTAAAATGTTACTTTTCAATATTTTGTTGAGAATCCTTTGCAGGCAATGACTGCCTGAAGTCTGGAACCCATGGACATCACCAAACGCTGGGTTTCCTCCTTTGTGATGCTTTGCCAGGCCTTTACTGCAGCTGTCTTCAGTTGTTGCTTGTTTGTGGGTCTTTCTGCCTTAAGTTTTGTCTTGAGCAAGTGAAATGCATGCTAGATTGGGTTGAGATCTTGTGACTGACTCGGCCATTGCAGAATATTCCACTTCTTTGCTTTAAAAAACTCCTGGGTTTCTTTTGCAATATGTTTTGGATCATTGTCCATCTGTACTGTGAAGCGCCGTCCAATCAACTTTGCTGCATTTGGCTGAATCTGAGCAGAAAATGTATCCCTATACACTTCAGAATTCATCCAGCTGCTTCTGTCTTTTGTCACATCATCAATAAACACAAGTGACCCAGTGCCATTGGAAGCCATGCATGCCCATGCCATCACACTGCCTCCACCATGTGTTACAGAAGATGTAGTGCTTTGGATCATGAGCTGTTCCAATTCTTCTCCAAATTTTCTTCTTTCCATCATTCTGGTACAGGTTGATCTTAGTCTCATCTGTCCAAAGAATGCTGTTCCAGAACTGGTCTGGCTTCTTCAGGTGTTTTTTGGCAAAGTCAATTCTGACCTTTCTATTTTTGAGGCTGATTAATGGTTTGCACCTTGTGGTGAATCCTCTGTATTTACTCTCATGAAGTCTTCTCTTTATGGTAGACTTCTGGAGAGTGTTCTTCATTTGAGTGGATGTTGTGAAGGGATTGTTCTTCACCATGGAAAGGATTCTGCGATCATCCACCACTGTTGTCTTCCCTGGACGTCCAGGCCTTTTTGAGTTCCCAAGCTCACCAGTGCACTCTTTTTTTTTTTTTCTCAGAATGTACTAAAATGTTGATTTGGCCACTCCTAACATTTCTGCTATCTCTCTGATGGATTTCTTCTTTTTTTTTCAGGATGGTCTGTTTCACCTCCATTGAGAGCTCCTTTGACCGCATGTTGTGTGTTCACAGCAACAGCTTCCAAATGCAAATGCCACACCTGGAATCAACTCCAGACCTTTTAACGCCTTAATTTATGACAGGTTAACGAGGGAAGAGCCCATGCAGCCTTGTTATTTATTTTTTTTTTTTTTTGCAGCCTTCTGAGTCAATTGTCCAATTACTTTTGGTCCCTTGAAAAAGAGGCGGCTACGTATTAAAGAGCTGTTATTCCTAAACCCTTGCTCCAATTTGGATGTGAATACTCTCAAATTACAGCTGAGAGTCTGCACTTTAAGCCCATATCGATTATATAATTGTATCCTGAATATGTTTTCGTAAACAGCTAAAGTAACAAAATTTGTGTCACTGTCCAAATATTTTTGGGCCTAACTGTAACTGTGATGGTCACTCTGTTATCTTCCCGGACTTCTTCTGAAACCAAGCCTTGGTGGACTTTGACTTTGAGGTATGCTTGGGATCATTGTCCTTTTGGAAGGTCCAATCACACCCAAGCTTCAGCTTCTGACTGCATGACATTTTCTCCCAGGATTTCCTGATACTTGATTGAATCCATCTTGTGCTCCAAATGCTGCAGGTTTCCAATGCCAGAAGAAGTGAAGCAGCTCCAGAGAATTACTGAGCCACCACCATGCTTCACTTTAGGCATGGTGTTCTTTTCAGCATGCGCTTCATTCTTCATCCTAAACATACTGTTGATCCATAGGCCCGAAAAGTTGGCTCCGGTTTGCTCAAAACTATATAAAGTAGTGCATGCCCGTAGAACACAATATTCCTGTCTGAAACCGGTATCCCAATCAGGCTTTACAGGCCCAAATGTAGGCTGTGTTTGAAAGTGGAATACAAAGAGGTGTAGCCTATACAGTGCATCCGGAAAGTCTTCACAGCACTTCAGTATTTTTTCACATTTTGTTATGTTACAGTCTTATTCCATAATGGATTAAATTCACTTTTCCCTCAAAATTCTACACACAATACCCCATAATGACAATGTGATTTTTTTTTTCTTCAGATTTTTCCAAATTTATTAAAAATAAAAAAAACTAAGAAATCCCATGTACATCAGTACTCACAGCCTTTGTCATGAAGCTCAGAATTGAGCTCAGGTGCATCCTGTTTCCACTGATCATGCTTGAGATGTTTCTACAGCTTAATTGGAGTCCACCTGTGGTAAATTCAGTTTACTGGACATGATTTGGAAAGGCAGAGACCTGTCTATATAAGGTCCCACAGTTGACAGTGCATGTCAGACCACAAATAGAGCATGAAGTCAGATAAGACTGAAGTCATTCTAGTTGGTCCAAAAAACCTTAGAAATACCTTTCCAAATCAAACTCTTAATTTGGATGTGGTTACTCTTTCTCTTAATAGTTCTGTGAGGAACCTTGGAGTTATTTTTGCTCAATATCTGTTTATTAATTCACATACTAAACTTGTTTCTAAGACTGCCTTCTATCATTTGCATAATTTTGCCAAGATTAGGAGCATCTTGTCTCAGAGTGATGCTGAGAAACTAATCCACGCTTTTGTTAGCTCGAGATTAGATTATTGTAATTTTTTATTGTCAGGCTGTCCTAAAACATCTTTAAGAAGTCTTCAGCTGATCCAAAATGCTGCAGCAAGAGTTTTAACAGGCACTAGAAAGAGAGATCATATCTCTCCGGTTCTGGCCTCCCGTCATTGGCTTCCCATAGAATTTAGAATTAAGTTAAAAATCCTTCTTCTCACTTACAAAGCTCTAAATAATCACGCCCCTTTTTATCAAAAAGATCTGATAGTACCTTGTCATCCTAACACAGCACTACTGACATGATTGCTTGACCCAGGAGACAGACACTGACACGAGTAGAGTTATAGACAATTATTTATTAACCCAGTGAGGTTAGTGTGTGTGTGGATGTGTGGGTGAGTGTGATGCTGACAGACAGCTGGAGCTGAGCAAGTCTTGCTGCGACCTGGCAACCCTGGAAACACACAAGCACAGGGGATTAATGCAGCCCGCAGCAACGGGGAATTACGATATGTGCTGCTTACTTGCAGGTGCTGCTGTGAGACTTCTGCCCGCTTCATGGCCTGGCGTGGCTTGGAGAGCGTGGAGCTTAGCGTTGTGATGATGAGGGGGAGATCCAAGGAGGAGGAGGAGAAGCCCCGTTGTCAGGGGAGACAAGTCCACCACCAGGGAGGTCACCTGTGCACAGGGGAAATTACTTTGACAAGGTAAGGTTTGCTGATGCTTACGTGACGTGGTTTGGCGAAGAGGCTTTGTAGTAGCTCTGGCTTGAGGTCGTGTCCGTGACGCGTTGCGTGGCGAAGAAGACAGACGACTCCGTGCAGAGCAGTCAGTGACACCGGTTTTAAAGCCTGCTGGTTATTGGCGGCAGGTGTGTGCGCAGCTGGAGCTGATGAAGGCCCAGCGGCCACCATGACAGTACTCCCCCCTCTAGAGGTGCCTCCAGGAACCTGCCCTATCCTACTTGGATGCGCCCGATGGAAATCGCGGATGAGCTGCTTGTCAAGGATCAACGCTGGGCGAATCCAGGAGCGGTGCTCAGGGCCGAATCCCTCCCAGTCCACCAAGTACTGAAGACCCCGGCCCTGCCGGCGGACATCCAAGATGGCAGTAACCCCCTAAGCTGGGTGGCCGTCGATCATCCTCGGGGGGGGGAAGGCGCCGCGGGAGGCGGGCACAGAGGGTCGGAGATGGTGGGCTTGACCTGGGAGACATGAAAGGTAGGGCAGATGTGCATGGAAGGGGGGAGAGCTAGGCGCACTGGGCCAATGAAACGCTTGGTTAGCTTGCGTTTCTCGGCCGGCACACTGATATTTTTTGTAGACAGCCAAACCTGTTGACCGACCTTATAGTCCGGGGCAGGTTTCCTGTGATGGTTGGCCACCTGAATATTGCGTTCCGTGGTCTTGAGGAGGGCTCTGCGGGTGATGGTCCAGATCCGATGACAACGCCTGGCATGAGCCTGCACCGAAGAGACAGCCACCTCCTTCTCCTCCTCCGGGAACAGTGGTGGATCATACCCCAAAGATGCCTTGAACGGGGACATCCCCGTCACTGAAGACACCGTGGCATTGTGTGCGTACTCGATCCAGGGCAGGAACGTACTCCAAGAAGAGGAACATGAGGATATGACGCAGCGGAGCGCAGCCTCCAGCTCCTGATTGGCTCGCTTACACTGGCCGTTATTCTGTGGATGATACCCCGAAGAGAGACTTGCCATGGCCCCCAACGCTGTGCAAAACGCCTTCCAAACCTGGGAGATGAACTGCGGGCCTCGATCCGAGACAATATCCGAAGGGATGCCATGAGGGCGGACCACATGCTGCACCAGGAGATCAGCCGTCTCCCGTGCCGAAGGCAACCCCCGGAGAGGCACAAAATGGGCTGCCTTGGAGAAGCGGTCCACTATAGTCAGGACCGAGGTGAAGTGATCAGAAGGGGGCAGGCCAGTCACAAAATCCAAAGCCACATGGGACCAGGGGCAGGAAGGGACCGGCAGAGGATGGAGAAGACCTGCCAGGGGGGAAGATGATGATTTCCCGGTGGCGCACTGGGTGCAGGCCCGGACATAGCTGTTGACGTCCTTCCTCAGCCCTGGACACGAGAAGGCTCTTTGAAGCAGGTCGACCGTGCGAGTGAATCCCGGATGGCACGCCATCTTAGAAGCATGACCCCACTGGATGGCCTCACTTCTGACCGAAGAGGGGACGAACAAACGGCCCGGGGGACCGACACCCGGGTCGGGCTCAGTCTTCTGCACCCTCTTGACTCTATCCTGGATCTCCCACACTAGGGCGCCCACCACACAGCATGAAGGCAGGATGGTCTCCTCCTGATCTCCAACGGTCTCTGCCTCAAACTGCCTGGAGAGGGTGTCCGGCTTAGTGTTCTTGCTCCCTGGCCAGTAGGTGATCATGAAATTAAACAGGCCAAAGAAGAGAGACTAGCGGGCCTGGCGAGAGTTCAGCCGTTTAGCCATCCGGAGATACTCTAGGTTTTTGTGATCCGTCCAGATGACGAACGGCTGGGCAGCCCCCTCCAGCCAGTGCCTCCATTCCTCCAAGGCGAGCTTCACTGCCAGCAGCTCCCTGTCACCGATGCCGTACTTCCTCTCAGCAGGTGTTAGGCAGTGGGAAAAGAAGGCGCACGGCCGGATCACCCCATCCACAGGGGAGTGTTGAGAGAGGACCGCCCCAACTCCAGAATCCGAGGCGTCCACCTCCACCAAGCACTGTAGGGCCGGGTCCACCTGGGTCAGGATGAGGGCAGAGGCGAACCCCTCCTTCATCTTCCCGAACGCCGCAGCCACTTCCTCGCTCCAGTGATAGGGGGTCTTGGGGGACATGAGGCTGGTCAGGGGCCGGGCGATGATCCCAAAATTCAGCACAAAACGGCGGTAGAAGTTGGCGAATCCCAAAAACCCCTGTAACTGTTTCCTGGACCTGGGAGTGGGCCAATCCACCACCGCCTTGATCTTGGCCGGGTCAGGGAGCACCTGATTGTGTGCAACAATAAACCCCGAAAAGGACATCGAGCTGGTGTGAAACTCACACTTCTCGGCCGTGACAAATAACTGGTTCTCCAGGAGGCACTGCAGGACCCGTCTAACGTGCACCTGGTGTTCCTCCAACGTGCGTGAAAAGATCAGGATATCATCCAAGTAAACAAACATGAAGGAGTTCAGAAAGTCCCGGAGGACGTCGTTGATTAAGCGCTGGAACACGGCCGGAGCATTGGTTAACCCAAACGGCATCACCAAGTACTCAAAGTGGCCGCTTCGGGTCCGGAACGCTGTCTTCCACTCATCGCCCTCCTTAATGTGCACCAGGTGATAAGCGTTGCGAAGGTCCAGCTTCATAAACCATGATGCTCCCTGGAGAGAGTCAAAGGCCAAGTTCATTAGGGGCAGCGTGTATTTGTCCTTGATGGTAATTTCATTGAGCCTCCGGAAGTCGATACAGGGACGTAGCGAGCCATCCTTCTTTCCCACGAAGAAGAAACCTGCCCCCACCACCGAGGAAGATGGTCGAATGATTCTAGAGCTGAGGGACTCCTTAATGTACGTGTCCATGGCCTCACGCTCCGGGGCAGATAGGCTATACAATCGACTTGCCGGGAGGGGGTCCCTGTCCTGAGGTTGATCACACAGTCGTAGGGGCGGTGGGGGGGAATGGACAGCGCCCGTGATTTGCTGAAAACCGCTCCCGGATCATGGTAGACCTCTGGTACCTTGGACAGGTCCGGGGGCGGTGTCGTGGGAGGGGTCATCGATACCGAGGGGGCACATGCTGCAGACTGGAGGCAGGCACTGAGACAAAAGGTGCTCCATGCAGTGATGTTTCCTGCTTGCCAGTCGAAAGTGGGGTTGTGAAGTCGTAGCCACGGGTAACCCAGGATCACCGGTGAGGAGGAGGTAGGCAACACCAAAAAACGGATCTCCTCCCTATGATTTCCAGAAATAATCACTGACACAGGAGCCATCTGGCGGGAGACAGTGGTTAGCGAAGCCTTTGACAGCGTGATGAGGTTGACAGACGGGCGAAGGGGTTGACAGCTGAGGCCCAGATGGGTTGCCAGGTCTCCTGAAATGAAGCTTTGCTCAGCTCCAGAATCAATGAGGGCATGTGTCATGTGTTCCCTGTGTTTTTAAATTAATCTGATGGGGATAAGGCAACTGGTGAGGGGCTTTTTCTGATTAACATCCATGAATCCCCCTACTGTAGCCCACGGCCCTCCCCTTTTCCAATTGGTACATTCAGCTACCCCATGGGACTCACTACCACAGTAGAAACATAGGCCCAGATCCCTTCGGCACTTTCTGTCAGCCGCCAAAACACCCAATTGCCCAATAATCATTTCCTCCTGCCCCGGAAGTTCCTCTGGTGGGGGCAGAGCCGGGAGAGGTGGCCGGGAGGAGCGGGAGCATGGTTTAACCAAGTGGCTGGCAGTCCTACGTTCGGCTGCCCGTTCCTTCAGCCTGTTGTCCAAACTAATGGTGAGTGAGATCAGTTCACCTAATCTGTCTGGCTTATCCTGTGTTGCCAGCTCATCTCTCAGCTCTGAGCTAAGACTGCAGAGAAAAATACTGCAGAGAGCAGAATCCTCCCACCCCACCTCCGCAGCTAACACCCGGAAGTCTACAGCGAAATCAGCGGCAGATTTGCTGCCCTGCCGAAGATTAAATAACCGGTCTGTTAACACCGCGTCCCGGTCAGTATGGTCAAAAATCTCAAAAAACTCTGCTACGAATTGCTGGTATGTTAAATGAGCATAGCTGGGTTTAGCCATAATCGCGTACGCCAAAGCTAACGCCCTCCCCTCAAGCAGGTTAGAGATGTACCCAATCTTGCTATGATCTGTGGGAAAATCTCCCGGGACGCGGTGAAAAACTGTTTCACACTGTAGCAAGAAACCTCATGCCTCCCCAAGTCTTCCGCTGAAGCGGGTGGGGGTTGGCACGGGAGTGAGGCGAGGTGAAGGAGGCTGGTGTGTTTGGCTAGTAGGTGGGTTGACAGGGGCTGGTGAGGCCCTGGCAGCCAGGGGGGAACGCCTGGCGTCCATCCAGGCGATCCAGCCGGCAATTAATCTGGGTTAATTGATTAAGAATAACAGTCTGTTGATGGGCAATTAGATCTACTCGTGCGCTAAGAGTGTTAAGACGGTGCGTCAGCGCGCTGTCTGCTGGGTCGTCTTGACGGAGTCATACTGACATGATTGCTTGACCCAGGAGACAGACACTGGCACGAGTAGAGTTATAGACAATTATTTATTAACCCAGTGAGGTTAGTGTGTGTGTGGATGTGTGGGTGAGTGTGATGCTGACAGACAGCTGGAGCTGAGCAAGTCTCGCTGTGACCTGGCAACCCTGGAAACACACAAGCACAGGGAATTAATGCAGCCCGCAGCAACAGGGAATTATGATGTGTGCTGCTTACTTGCAGGAGCCGCTGTGAGATTTCTGTCCGCTCCGTGGCCTGGCGTGGCTTGGAGAGCGTGGAGCTTGGCATCGTGATGATGAGGGGGAGATCCGAGGAGGAGGAGGAGAAGCCCTGTTGTCGGGGAGACGAGTCCACCGCCAGGGAGGTCCACCTGTGCACAGGGGAAATTACTTTGGCAAGGTAAGGTTTGCTGATGCTTACGTGACGTGGCTTGGCGAAGAGGCTTTGTAGTAGCTCTGGCTTGAGGTCGTGTCCGTGACGCATTGCGTGGCGAAGAAGACAGACGACTCCGTGCAGAGCAGTCAGTGACACCGGCTTTTAAAGCCTGCTGGTCATTGGCGGCAGGTGTGTGCGCAGCTGGAGCTGATGATGGCCCAGCGGCCGCCATGACAACTACGTTCCCAAAATGCAGGATTACTTGTAATACCTAGAATCTCCAAAAGTACAATGGGAGGCAGAGCCTTCAGTTATCAGGCTCCTGTCCTTTGAACACCAGCTGCCAATCTGGATTCCGGAGTTAGACTTGATATCTCTGTTTTTAAAAATAGGATTAAGACCTTCCTTTTTGATATAGCCTATAGTTAGGGTGGGATCAGGTGCCCCTGAACCCTCCCTTAGTTATGCTGCTAATAGGTTTAGACAGCCAGGGGACCTCCAACAATGCACAAGGGCTTCACTCCGTTCTTCACTCTCAGTGAAATATTTTTGCTGGTCATTAACATCTCTTTGTTGTCTCCCATAGATTGAGTCCCCATTGTGCTGATTGCTGTCTATATCTCTGTTCTCTCTGTCCCCCCATCCTGTCAAGCAGCTAGGTGAGCAGAACAGAAATCTACTTCCCTTATTGTGCCAAACAGATTTACTTTGCCAAAAGGAGCTTTATACAGTGCATATATACATATATGTACTGTTTATTGTTTATAAACTCCTCTTGTAATAACTTTTAATATTTTATTTAAATAGTTTAACCCATGAAAGACCCGACAGGGGGGGAATGGGGAAAGGAGGGGTGGGGAGGGGGAAAGAAAAGGGAGAGGAACAGACAAAGAAGACAAACAGACTAACACAACTGAAACAAACAGAAGACAGATTGTTTCTTCCATTGAAGAGGTCTTTGTCTTTGTCTACATGTGAGTGCTTTGCCAGGAAAAATATGAAGAGGGTGGCCGGTTATAGCAACTCCCCCATCCTGGAAACCCCGAGCAAGCAGGACAACGCCACCAACCCCCACAGAGCACAAATGTCCCGAGGCCAACAAGCCCCAAGACAGCTAGGCATCCGCCCCAGGAGGGACAGCTGAGGGAGGCCAGGCCGCCAAGCGGCCGGCACGGCACACCCACACCCCCGGACCAGCCAACCCCCTTGTTCGTTTCTTCTTCTTCACTGGCCATATATTTTTATTTATTTTTTATTTTATTTTTTTTGTGTACTTTATTGATCCCCAGAGGGGAAATTCAGGGCATCCACCTGAATGGATGAAGCAGCCACGGTACGGCGCTATCCCTTCACTATTCACACACACATTCACACCTAGTGCCACTTTAGAGTTTCCAATTAACCTAACCTGCATGTTTTTGGTGTGTGGGAGGAAGCCCGAGAAATCCTGGAGTAAACCCATGCAGACATGTGTCACGCCGCGCCATTCATCAGCGGCGCCACCTGCTCACGCACCTGACCATCATCAGCGGCGAGGGATAAAGGCCGTCTCGCCCGGAGGCTCGGCCTGAAGCCGTCAGACTTTGTCCCTCACCGTTGTGAGCCTACTTCTTTCTTCAGCAACATTATTTGGGTAAGAACCCTTACCTCCCTTTTCCAGTCTGCTCCCCTGTGCACAGGTGGATTCCCCGGCGACGGTCGTCTCCACTCCATCGCCCATTCCTCGCTGCTGTATGGAGCTCTCCAGGTGGCTGTCTTCCGGGCTTCGCCCCCTTGCTGTGCCAGCTATCCTGACAATCCAAGGTTGCTCGGCTGTACGGTCACCTGCCTCTGTGCCTGAAGCAGACGCCACCACCAACACATTTACACCCCGCAGACACGCACTCATTCACGCCTGCTGTTAATAAACTGTTTGAACTACTCTAAGCCTGTGTGTGTGCGTCTCCTGAGCCGTGCGTTATGTCAGTACGGCTTCAGCAGAGCGGCTCGGCGGACGGCGGGCTCGCACACCGGCTTACCACTCTCGAGGCTAGAGTGGATCAAATAGCTTATCAACAGCAGGTTATCCTGAATCAATTGTTAACTATCACTGGCCGATTGGACCGCCTGGACCCCCAGCAGCCGTTCCCCCCGGCTCCCCAGGGTGGCGCAGCTCCTGCTGTTCCGGTGGCCGTCCAGCCAGCTCCGGTGGCACCGGCCCGACTCACACTGATTCCGACCCCTGCTCGCTTTAGCGGAAAGCTCGGCGGAGCGCGGGGGTTTGTGATGCAGTGCGAGTCCGTGTTTGACCGTGTGCCCGGAGACTTCCCCTCAGATCACAGCCGAATCGGCTACATAGGGCATCTCCTGGAGGGGCGCGCTTTAACTTGGGCCTACACTATAATGGCGAGACCCAGTTATGCCACCCTCACCTATGCCGAGTTCGTGAGGCGCTTCCTGGAGGTGTTCGACCATTCTCACTCCGAGACGGTCCAGGTCGATCGGCTTCTCACTCTCCAGCAGGGAAACCGGTCGGCCGCGGATTATGCCATCGAATACCGGGTAGCGGCGGAGGAATTGGGCTGGGAGGAGCGCTCCCTCTGCGGCCTGTTCCTCCGCAGCCTCAATAGTGATCTGAGGGATGAACTGGCTGGACGGGATATCCCCGGAACGCTAGCGGAGCTAACCTCACTGGCAATCAGCTTGGACAACAGGCTGCGCGAGCGCTCCTCAGGACGGAAGCCGTCTGCTTCTCGCCCTCGGGGAGCCCCGCTACGCCTGCCCCAAGCTCGCCCCCTGGCGACGCCGCCACCATCGCGCCCCAAGGAGTCGGAGCCGATGGTGAGGGGCTGGGCAAAGCTCTCCCCGGCAGAGAGACAACGCCGCCGTGAGTTGGGTCTCTGCATGTATTGCGGAGACAGTCAACACACGGTAGAGCTTTGCCCACAGAAGCCAAATGGCGGGGTCCGCGAGTCACTGTAGGGGGCCTCGCGGACGTCAATCGGCAAAGTCCCCTCACCCAATTAAAGCTGCCCATCCGTTTCTGCCACAATCCCACTGGGCACCTCACCCACGCACTGGTGGATTCGGGCGCAGAGGGCAGCTTCATTTCACAAGGCCTGGCAACCCGATTGGGCATCCGCTGTCAGGCATTAAAACACCCCATCTCCCTGGTCCATCTCTCCCGTGCCTCCCTTGGGAGAGTTTCTCACCAAACCATGCCTGTCCCAGTCATCATCTCAGGGAACCACCGGGAGGAGATGGTATTTTACGTCCTGCCCAACTCTGTGTCGCCTGTCATCCTGGGGTATCCCTGGCTACGCCTCCACAACCCTGTCCTGGACTGGAGGTCAGCTGGGGTATCGGCGTGGAGTACCTTCTGCATGGGCACCTGCCTTCAGTCCGCTGCCTGCTCCCCGTCCGCGGCTCCTCCTGTGGCGGATACAGCACCTCCGGACCTGTCGCTGGTGCCTCCAGAATTTCACGACCTGGGTATGGTATTTAGTAAATCGAAAGCTATGTCTCTTCCCCCGCATCGACCCTATGACTGTGCTATCAACCTCCGCCAGGGGGCTCCCCTGCCTTCTAGTCGGCTCTACAGCCTGTCGGCGCCGGAGAAGGAGACCATGAATACTTACCTGAAGGAATCACTGAGCGCTGGGATTATTTGCCCATCGTCGTCACCCGTGGGGGCAGGGTTTTTCTTTGTCGGGAAAAAGGACGGATCCCTCCGCCCCTGCATAGACTACCGAGCGCTAAATGACATCACTGAGAGGGACCGTTACACCCTGCCCCTCATGGACACTGCCTTCCACTCCCTCCAGGGGGCGACCTGGTTTACCAAGCTGGATCTACGCAGCGCTTACCACCTCGTCCGGATCCGGGAGGGAGATGAATGGAAAACAGCCTTCCGTACCCCGAACGGCCACTTTGAGTACCTAGTCATGCCGTTCGGGTTGACCAACGCTCCTGCCGTCTTTCAGCGCCTCATTAATGACGTCCTCCGGGATTTCATCGGCCTCTTCGTGTTCGTCTACCTGGACGACATTCTTATCTTCTCCAGGTCCAGGGACGAGCACCAGGTCCATGTGAGGTGGGTCCTCCAAAGACTACTGGAGAATCGTCTGTACGTGAAGGCTGAGAAATGCGAATTCTACGCTAGGACCACATCCTTCCTGGGATTCATCATCGCTCAAGACCAGGTGCTCCCAGACCCAGAGAAGGTGAAGGCGGTGGTGGAGTGGCCTACTCCCGCATCCCGGAAGCAGGTGCAACAATTTGTTGGCTTCGCCAATTTTTACCGCCGCTTTGTCCCAAATTTCAGCTCGATCGTCGGACTGCTGACCCGCCTCACGTCCCCGAAGGTCCCGTTCCGGTGGACCGAAGAGGTCGCTGCTGCCTTTAAGGCGCTGAAGGCGGAGTTCTCCTCCTCCTGGGTCCTTCGCCAGGTCGACCCCGCGCTGCAGTGCATTGTGGAGGTGGACGCATCGGACACGGGAGTGGGAGCAGTATTATCCCAGCGGTCACCTGACGATGGCGCCAAACAACCTTGCGCCTTCTTCTCCCGGCGCCTGTCCCCGGCGGAGAGGAACTATGATGTGGGGGACAGAGAGCTCCTGGCCATCAAACTCGCCTTACAGGAGTGGCGCCACTGGCTAAAGGGGGCGGACCTGCCGGTTCCTGACGGACCATAAGAACTTAGAATACCTACGATCTGCCAAGCGCCTGAATGCCCGCCAGGCGCGCTGGTCTTTGTTCTTCGCCAGGTTCCGCTTTTCAATCACCTTCAGGCCAGGCTCCAAGAACGGCCTTCCTGACGCCCTCTCTAGGCAGTTCACCCCCGTGGAGGCTGAGGAGACGCCCCACACTATCCTGCCCAGGTCGTGCGTCATGGGAGCCATCTCTTGGGACATTGAAGACAAGATCCGGAAGGCGCAGGAGGTGGAACCTGATCCTGGCGGCGGACCAGAGGGAAGACTGTTCGTCCCATCTGCGGTCCGAGGAGAGGTCATCCACTGGCTCCACACCTCCCGGCTCACCTGTCATCCCGGCACCTCTCAGATGATCAGCCTCCTCCAACGGTCCTTTTGGTGGCCAGGCCTGCGGAGGGATGCAGCCCGCTACGCCCGGGCTTGCCCAATCTGTGCCACCAGCAAGTCGGGAAATGCCCCTCCAGCGGGTCTGCTCCAGCCTCTGCCCGTCCCTGGCAGGCCCTGGTCGCACATTGCACTGGATTTCATCACCGGACTCCCCGTTTCCAACTCCTTTGACACCGTCCTGACCATCGTGGACCGTTTCTCCAAGGCGGCACACTTCGTCCCCCTGCGAGGTCTCCCTACCGCCCTGGAGACGGCGGGCCTCCTCGTCCAACACGTGGTCAGGCTGCACGGGATTCCGGTGGACGTGGTCTCGGACCGGGGCCCCCAATTTTCATCCGAGGTTTGGAAGTCCTTTTGTAACGCCATCGGAGCCAAGGTGAGCCTCTCCTCCGGCCATCACCCCCAGTCTAACGGGCAGTGTGAGAGGACCAATCAGGAGCTGGAGGCTGCGCTCCGCTGTGTTACCAGATCCAAGCCGACGTCCTGGAGCAACCATCTCGCCTGGGTGGAGTATGCCCACAACACCGCCCGCTCTTCTGCAATGGGGATGTCCCCCTTCAAGGCGTCCCTGGGTTACGACCCCCCGCTGCTTCCAGCGCAGGAGAGCGAGGTAACTGTCCCCTCTGTTAGGGCGCACCTTAGGCAGTTCCGCTCCACCTGGGCTGCCGCGCGTCATGCGCTTTTACGCACAGCGGAGCGCAACAGGACCGTGGCGGACCGGCACAGACGACCTGCCCCGGCGTACAGAGTTGGGCAACTCGTGTATGTGTCTACCCAGGACGTCACATTAAAAGGCGAGAGGAGGAAGCTGGCACAGTGGTTCATGGGTCCCTTTCCCATCACCCGGATCATCAACCCGGTGGCTGTGCGCGTGGCTATTCCCCCCTCCCTCCGCATCCATCCCACTTTCCACGTGTCGAAGGTGAAACTGGCAGTCACCGACCCCCTTTGCCCTCCTCCTGCAGCGCAACCCGCGCCCCGGATGATTGGTGGCCATCCGGCCTGGTCCGTCTCCTCCATCCTGGACTCCCGGCGCCGAGGTCGTGGGTTGCAATACTTGGTGGACTGGGAGGGCTATGGGCCCGAGCATCGACAATGGGTGCCCCCGTCGTTTGTGTTGGACCCATCGCTCATCGTGGACTTCCACCGAGTGCACCCGGATAAGCCATCGCCAGGAGGCGCTGCTAGAGGGGGGAGTACTGTCACGCCGCACCATTCATCAGCGGCGCCACCTGCTCACGCACCTGACCATCATCAGCGGCGAGGGATAAAGGCCGTCTCGCCCGGAGGCTCGGCCTGAAGCCGTCAGACTTCATCCCTCACCGTTGTGAGCCTACTTCTTTCTTCAGCAACATTATTTGGGTAAGAACCCTTACCTCCCTTTTCCAGTCTGCTCCCCTGTGCACAGGTGGATTCCCCGGCGGCGGACGTCTCCACTCCATCGCCCATTCCTCGCTGCTGTATGGAGCTCTCCAGGTGGCTGTCTTCCGGGCTTCGCCCCCTTGCTGTGCCAGCTATCCTGACAATCCAAGGTTGCTCGGCTGTACGGTCACCTGCCTCTGTGCCTGAAGCAGACGCCACCACCAACACATTTACACCCCGCAGACACGCACTCATTCACGCCTGCTGTTAATAAACTGTTTGAACTACTCTAAGCCTGTGTGTGTGCGTCTCCTGAGCCGTGCGTTATGTCAACATGGGGAGAACATGCAAACTCCACACAGATCATCATTGGTCAGGAGGTTAGGGTTAGAACCCGGGATCCCATGGCCAAGGGTGAGTTGCTGTGCTGCCACAATGCTAACCACTGCACTACCACACCACCACCACTACGCCACCGCAATGCCCTACCTACCCTATACTGACTACATTTGTAAAAAAGTCCAACAGAGGATTTATTTTCTGAGAAGACTCTGATCTTTTGGTGTGGAAAAGGACATTTAACATCTGTTCTACTGTTCCACACTCCAAAGTGTCCTTCTGTATGGAAGTCAAGTCTGGTTCTGGGGTCTTACTGTGCAGCTGAAAGCCAGGATGCAAAGACTGTTGAACATCTGCTCTAAGCTGTTGGGCCACTCAGTGGAGAGTGGATTTTTCCAGAGCAGTACTGATCACTGTCTGAGACTAGCAAATAAGATCGCTGCAGGTTCATCGCATGTCTTGCATGAGGAGTATCAGCTCCTGTCCTCTTGGAGACGGTTCAGGATACCAAGCAGCAAAAGGAATAGACACAAGCACTCCTTCCACAACCTTATTGAACAAGCAGTGGAGTACAAAGAGATCCCGCCCTTCCATTGCACACACATTTACACATACATATAGACATACATATGTACATCTATGCATGCAGGCACGTACAAATGCAGACACAAACACACACACACACACACACACACACACACACACACACGACATAGGACTCCCCCTGCCCTTTCCCCATCCATCTCCCAATTTGGATTTGGACTGTGCCTTGGTGTTTTTGGCTGTGCCTTTTATGTGTTTTGTTTTCATGTATTTTAACGAGTGGGTGCTGCAACACAAATTTTCGTGTAAACAGACAATAAAGATCTTATCAATCTTATCTCCTCACCCACCAGCCAGTTGCAGCAGACGTCTACCCTTCCCTGAGGCTGGTTCTGCTGGAGGTTTCTTCCTGCTAAAAAGGAGGTTTTCCTCTCAACCGTCGCCAAGTGCTTGCTCACAGGAGATTGCCTGATTGCTGGGGTCTTTCTGCAGTTGTGGGGCTTTCCCCTACAGTTGAAAGTGCTATGAGATGACTGTTGTTGTGAAATGGGACTATATAAATAAAGTTGAATGAAGTCAAAGGAATTGTCTGTAGACCTCTGAGACAGGATTGTCTCGAGGCACAAATCTGGGGAAGGGTACAGAAAAATTTCTGCTGCTTTGAAGGTCCCAATGAGCACAGTGGCCTCCATCACCCGAAAATGGAAGAAGTTCAGAACCACCAGGACTCTTCCTAGAGCTGGCCGGCCATCTAAACTGAGCGATCAAGGGAGAAGGGCCTTAGTCAGGGAAGTGACCAAGAACCCGATGGTTACTCTGTCAGAGCTGCAGCATTGCTCTGTGGAGAGAGGAGAACCTTCCAGAAGGACAACCATCTCTGCAGCAATCCACCAATCAGGCCTGTGTGGTAGAATGGCCAGACGGAAGCCACTACTTAGTGTAGCATCTAAAATAACAAAGAGTCGAGAGGGAGCTGGTCTGAACATTCTCTGTTTATTGAACCAAGTTCACATATATTTATATCCCCAGCCGTAGCCCACCTGACATCACTCTGACCCCACCCCGGCCAGGCTACAGCAAGCCCCAAGGTCCAATTCCACTATGCCCCCCTCCCCCCCGGAAAATCAAGAACATGAATGAAACATCCAAACAGGTAAGATAACTATACACTGTACACTGTATACTCTGTACACGGCAGAGCTGTTCTTAACCATACTGGTCACAAAATCGTCTAAGTACCTGGGTCTCCGACGCTCTCTAGCCGGGCATCCCTTGTGAGGGCACTCTGCCTCCGGCACCATCAGCTCCGGCTGAGGGTCGGCTCCCATCTGGACCCTCCAGTCCCAACTGTCACTCAAACTGTCGATGGCGGGGTCACTTGCCACCTCCAGTGGGGACCTCCATAGCCTACTTGCATGCCATCGGGACCCATTGTCCAGTTTGAAAGTGTCAGGCCCTCTCCGTCTCACAATCGTCTGCGGCCCAACCCACAGCGGCTGAAGCTTGTGGGCGCGGACGGGGTGCCTAATCCAGATCCGATCCGCTACTTCCAGGCCGTGCCCTCTCACTTGATGTTTCCTGTCAAACAGTTCCTTCATTTTCTGTTGGCGGTCAGTGACCCAGTGCCTCAACACCCTTGAGTCCTCACCCCACTCCCTCTGTGCCAGCCCCAGTTGTCTCACTGGAAGCGGCAACTCCTGTTCCAGCATCAGTGCAGCTGGAGAGCGCCCTGTCATGGCATGCACCAATGCTCTATAATGGAGCAGGGTGTTGTTTACTTAGTAAAAGACACATGGCAGCCTGCCTGGAGTTTGCCAAAAGGCACCTGAAGGACTTTCAGACCATGAGAAACAAAATTATTTTGTCTGATGAGACAAAGATTAAACTCTTTGGCGTGAATGCCAGGCGTCATGTTTGGAGGAAACTAGGCAACACTCATCACCAGGCCAATACCATCCCTACAGTTAAGCATGGTGGTGGCAGCATCATGCTGTGGGGATGTTTTTCAACAGCATGAACTGGGAGACTAGTCAGGATCGAGGGAAAGATGAATGCAGCAATGTACAGAGACATCCTGGATGAAAACCTGTTCCAGAGCGCTCTTGACTGCAGACTGGGGCGGCAGTTCATGTTTCAGCAGGACAACGACCCTAAGCACACAGCCGAGATATCAAAGGAGTGGCTTCAGGACAGCTCTGTGAATGTCCTTGAGTGGCCCAGCTAGAGCCCACACTTGAATCCAAATGAACATCTCTGGAGAGATCTGAAAATGGCTGTGCAATGACCCTTCCCATCCAGTCTGATGGAGCTTGAGAGGTGCTGCAAAGAGGAATAGGCCAAACTGCCCAAAGATAGGTGTGCTAAGCTTGTGGCATCATATTCAAAAAGACTTGAGGCTTTAATTGCTGCCAAAGGTGCATCACCAAAGTATTGAGCAAAGGCTGTTAATACTTATGTACATGTGGTTTCTTAGTTTTTTATTTTTAATAAACTTGCAAAAATCTCAAAGCTTTTTTCATGTTGTCATTATGGGGTATTGTGTGTAGAATTTTGAGGAAAAAATGAATTTAATCCATTTTGGAATAAGGCTGTAGCATAACAAAATGTGGTAAAAGTGAAGCGCTGTGAAGACTTTCTGGATGCACTATACAGACGTGGACAAAATTGCTAGTACCCCTCTGTTAATGAAAGAAAAACCCACAATGGTCACAGAAATAACTTGAATCTGACAAAGGTGGTAATAAATAAAAATTCTATAAAAATTAACCAATGAACATCAGACAATGCTTTTAAGATAAGATAAGATAAGATAAGCCTTTATTAGTCCCACTACGGGGAAATTCCAGGATTGCAACAGCACAGGGATAGCAACACTCAGAGCAACAATCAGAAGGCAAGAAAAAAAAAAAAAAACAAGCAAGCAAGAGCAGCTAATATACATATGTACATATTACTATAAAATATATATATACAGACACACAGTGCAGAGCATTGTAGCTGGATGGAATCAATATATGAATATGTAAACACACAGTGCGGAGCAATGTAGCTAGATGGAATAATATGTAGATATATAAACACACAGTGCGGAGCATTGTAGCTAGATGGAATAAATATATAGATATATAAACATAAACACACCCAGTGCGGAGCATTGTAGCTAGATGGAATAAATATGTAAATATATAAACACACACAGTGCAGAGCATTGTTGCTAGATGGGATGAAACAGCACAACCGTCTACTTAGTTATCCTACATGGTATGATTATGTGCCCATACATATTCTCACTCTCCATAGCGACCGGTATTTTCCTAGTTGTATGCCGGAGGGGGACCATTGTGTAAGTCTATTGCATCTTTTGCATTCAAACAACTATTAGTTTGTTACGTCTTTTTGCTATCTCTGCGAGCAGCCCTGCTTAGGTTTCAATTGTGGTTCAACAGAATTATTTTAAAAAACAAACTCATGAAACAAGCCTGGACAAAAATGAGGTACCCTTAACTTAATATTTTGTTGCACAACCTTTTGAGGCCATCACTGCAATCAAACAATTTCTGTAACTGTCAATGAGACTTCTGCACTTCTCAGCAGGTATTTTGGCCCACTCCTCATGAGCAAACTGCTCCAGTTGTCTCAGGTTTGAAGGGTGCCTTCTCCAGACGGCATGTTTCAGCTCCTTCCACAGATGTTCAATAGGATTTAGATCAGGGCTCATAGAAGGCCACTTTAGAATAGTCCAATGTTTCGCTCTTAGCCATTCTTGGGTGTTTTTAGCTGTGTGTTTTGGGTCATTATCCTGTTGCAGGACCCATGACCTTCGACTGAGACCAAGCTGTCTGACACTGGGCAGCACATTTCTCTCTAGAATACCTTGATAGTCTTGAGATTTAATTGTACCCTGCACAGATTCAAGACACCCTGTGCCAGATGCAGCAAAGCAGCCCCAGAACATAACAGAACCTTCTCCATGTTTCACAGTAGGGACAGTGTTCTTTTCTTGGTATGCTTCATTGTTGTGTCTGTGAACATAGAGCTGATGTGCCTTGCCAAAAAGTTCCAGTTTTGTCTCGTCTGTCCATACGACATTCTCCCAGAAGCTTTGTGGCTTGTCAACATGCAGTTTGGCAAATTCCAGTCTGGCTTTTTTATGATTTGTTTTCAACAGTGGTGTCCTCCTTGGTCATCTCCCATGAAGTCCACTTTGGCTCAAACAACGACAGACGGTGCGATCTGACACTGATGTAACTTATAGATAGATAGATAGATAAATACTTTATTTCGAACAAAAAAGTATAACAAAAACAAAACAAATGACAAATGCAATAAAGTAACAGTATACAGTGTTTGAAAGGGAGAAGGAAGAAGTGAGCACTTCGTTCTCGTCTTTTCATAAATACACCCATGTGAATTATATACAAATTACCACCTTTAAGACCCCAAGTAAACAATTTACTGTATTTTTTACATATCAACATTAACACCCATCCATCCTAACATACATTGATGTCTATACATCAAAACCAGCCTCAAACAACACAGATATACACAGTGCTGTCCCACCCACCATTCCATAGTGTCCCATAGTGACATAACGCACGGCTCAGGAGACGCCCACACACAGGCTTAGAGTAGTTCAAAGAGTTTATTAACAGCAGGAGTGAATGAGTGTGTGTCTGCGGGATGCAGATGTGTTGGTGGTGGCGTCTGCTTCAGGCACAAAGGCAGATGACCGTTCGGCCGAGCAACCCTATGGAGAGAGCACAGGGAGAGGGTGACAGGCATACACCAACACAGGATGAATATGGCAAGAGAAGATCTTACTTGAGTTGTCAGGATAGCTGGCACAGCAAGGGGAACGTAGCCCGGGAGACAGCCACCTGGAGAGCTCCGTGCAGCGGCGAAGGATGGGCGATGGAACGGAGATGTCCGCCGCCGGGGAATCCACCTGTGCACAGGGGAGCAGACTGGAGAAGGAGGTAAGGGTTCTTTCCCAAAATAGCGATGCTGAAGAAAGGTATGCTCACGGCGGTGAGGAAACGAAGTCTGACGGCTTCAGGCCGAGCCTCCGGGCGAGGCGGCTTTTATCCCTCGCCGCTGATGAGGATCAGGTGTGTGAGCAGGTGGCGCCGCTGATGAACGGCGCGGCGTGACACATAGTGTCCCTGTGTGAGCATAGTGAATCATACATATAAATACTACCCTTCTAACATATATCCTTTCAGCAAATAATGTTTGTACCTCTTTTTGAATTGATTTCTGTTTGTACATAGTTTCAGTTCCGGCTCCAGACTGTTCCACAAATCCACCCCACAGACAGATATGCACATACTTTTCTTGGTTGTTCGTATTTTGGGTTTTGTAAAGTTTAAGTCTCCTCTCAAATTATGATCATTGTCTCTTTTTTTAAATATTTTTTGTATATTAGTTGGGAGTTGATTATTAATTGCCCTGTACATGACTTGTGCTGTCTTAAATTTAACTAAATCGATGCACTTTATGACATGTGACTTTAAAAACAACGAATTGGTATGGTCTCTATATCCTACATTATTTATTATCCTTATAGCTCTTTTTTGTAATGTGCATATTGACTGTAGGTTGGTCTTGTAGGTGTTTCCCCAGACTTCTACACAGTAGTTAAGATAAGGTAGAAACAGTGAATTGTACAGTAAGACCAATGATTTATAGTCCAAGATGTGTCTTGTCTTCCCCAGTATGCCTATACATTTTGCCAACTTGGCCCGGATGTGACTGATGTGAGGTTTCCAGCAGATTTTATTGTCTAGCGTCACCCCCAGAAACTTATTTTCCTGTACTGTTTCTATTCTGGTTTCATCTATCGTTACCATTATTTCATGATTTATTTTATAATTTCCAAACAACATAATCTTTGGGGTTTTTTAGATTTAGAGATAATTTATTTTTGTTAAACCACTGCGTTAACTTTTTCATTTCAGTTGTGACTACCTCTAAAACCTGCTGCAAATTCTCACAAGTGCAAAGGATATTTGTGTCATCTGTAAACAAAATAAATTTCAGAATTTTTGATACTTGGCATATATCATTTATATACAAAATAAAGAGTTTGGGTCCCAAAACTGACCCCTGGGGCACACCACAAGTGATGTCCATGAAGGGTGATTTGTGCTCACCAATTTGTAAAAATTGTTGTCTGTTACTTAAATGGGGCCTTTCCCTTGCCCCATTGCCCTTTGCTTGCCCTTTCTCAATGAGCTAAATAACTTCTATGCTCGTTTTGACAAGGACAACAACGAAAAGAACATCAATTTCCCACCCTCTGATGACCTCCACCACCTCACACTCACCCACACCGACGTCCGTAATGCACTGAGTCATGTCAACGTACGTAAGGCTGCTGGCCCTGATGGCATTCCTGGGCGTGTGCTGAGGGCATGCGCTGAGCAGCTGGCAGGGGTCTTCACAGACATCTTCAATCTGTCCCTGGCCCAGGCCGTGGTACCAGCGTGCTTCAAGACCACTTCAATAGTGCCAGTGCCGAAACATTCAACACCATCATGCCTAAATGACTATCGCCCTGTGGCACTGACGCCCATAGTCATGAAGTGCTTTGAGCGACTGGTCTTGGCACAGCTCAAAAAAAGCCTGCCCCCTACACTGGACCCTCATCAGTTTGCCTACCGGAGCAACAGGAGTACAGAGGATGCGGTTTCTACAGCGCTGCACTATGTACTCTCACACCTGGATGACAAGAACACCTATGCAAGAATGCTGTTTATTGACTTCAGCTCAGCATTCAACACAGTTATCCCCTCCAAGTTGCTCACTAAACTTGGGGACCTGGGAATCAGTACCTCCACCTGCAACTGGATCATGGATTTTCTGACCAACAGACCCCAGCATGTTAGGTCAGGCCCCAACCGTTCTTCCGTCATCACACTCAACACTGGAGTACCACAGGGCTGTGTGCTCAGCCCATTCCTCTACTCCCTCTACACCCATGACTGCAGGCCTATGTATGGATCCAATTCCATCATAAAGTTCACAGATGACACCACGGTGATTGGACTCATCAGGGACAACGACGAGTCAGATTACTGGGCAGAGGTTGAGCACTTGGCTACTTGGTGCGCTGACAATAACCTGCTCCTTAACACCAGCAAAACCAAGGAGCTCATAGTGGACTACAGGAAGGAGAGGGAAGAGACACATGACCCCATCCATATCAATGGCATAGCTGTTGAACGTGTCCCCAGCTTCAAATTCCTGGGGACCCACATCTCGGAGGACCTGTCCTGGTCAGTTAACACCACCAGCCTGATCAAGAAGGCCCATCAGCGCCTCTTCTTCTTGAGAACATTGAAGAAGAACCATCTGTCAACTGACATCCTGGGCAACTTCTACCGCTGCGTGATAGAGAGCACCCTGACCAACTGTATCACAGTCTGGTATGGGAGCTGCTCTGTAGCTGACCGCAAGGCGCTGCAGCGGGTGGTGAAAACCGCCCAACGCATCACAGGGACTCCACTTCCAGCTATAGAGGACGTCTACAGGAAAAGATGTCTGCGCCGGGCACGCAGCATTCTTAGGGACTCTAACCATCCTGCTCATGGACTGTTCCAGCTTCTCCCCTCCAGAAGATGTTTCAGAAGCCTTCGGACTAGAACCAGCAGGTTTAGGAACAGTTTCTTTCCAACAGCTGTCACGTTATTGAACTTAGTTCCCCGCTGACTCTCTTACAATCATCTTTTACCATCCTCACCTGTACATAACTGCATAACTACATAACTACATCTAACTTATTGCACATTATTTGCACATAACAGTACTCTTAACTTTCTGCACTGCTGCATATATTTGCATATATTTGCTTAAATTGCACATACTGTTAATTACCGTATATACTGCACTGCTGTCCTTTGCACTTCTGATTGGATGCTAAACTGTGTTTCGTTACCTTGTATTCATACATGTGTAATGACAATAAAGTTGAATCTAATCTAATCTAATCTAAAAAAATAACTTTCCACCCAACTCAGTCCTACCCCTCTTATCCCATACCTTTCCAGTTTCCTTAGTAGTATTCTGTGGTCAATGGTGTCAAAAGCTTTCTTTAAATCTATAAATACTCCTACAGCAAACTTTTTTTTATCTATACAACTAGTAATTTCTTCTATAAGTTTGATCAGTGCCAAAGATGTAGATTTATCTGCTCTAAAACCATACTGGCTGTCTGTAAGGAGGCTGTGTTTTTCAATGAAATCATCCAGTCTCTTAATGAAGATTTTTTCAAGTATTCTGGAGAATTGTGAGAGTAAAGAGACTGGCCTGTAATTTGTAAAACAACGACTGTCTCCTGTTTTGTATAGAGGTATTACTTTTGCTAGCTTCATTTTGTCTGGAAATTTACCAGTTTGAAATGACAGGTTACAGATGTGGGTGAGTGGCTTCACAATTCCTTCAATTACTTTTTTCACTATTGTCATGTCAATTTTATTCCAGTCCGTTGATTTTTTCTTCTTAAATTTACTCACAGTCTCGATAATTTCCTTTTCAGTAACTGCACCCAAAAAGATTGTGTTTTGATTTCTATCTTCTATTTCATTTACAGAACCACTGTTGTTTGTTTCTGTTGTCACTATTGATTTTGCTAATTCAGGACCAACGTTTACAAAAAAAAATATTGAAACCACTGACCACATCCTCCATATTATTTATCAAATTGCCATTTTCAATAAAATATTCTGGATAATTAGCATTCTTAGGTCGATTACTAATAATCCCATTGAGTACTTGCCATATTCCTCTTAAATTATTTTTGTTATCCTCTAATATTCTGTTGTAATATTCTTTCTTACAGGTCCTCATTATATTAGTAAGCTTATTTTTATATCTTTTATATTTGATCTCAGCTTCCACTGTTCTGCATTTAATGAATTGTTTATATAATGTATTCTTCTTTTTACATGCATTTATTAACCCCTTGGTGACCCAAGGAACATTTTTCTTTTGTTGTCTGTCACTGTATTGTTTTATAGGACAGTTTTTATTGTACAATGATTGAAATATTTGTAAAAATTTATCATATGCTTTATTTATATCATTTTCATCATAAACTATCTTCCAATCTTGTATTAATAATTCCTTTGTCAGTAAATACACTGATTCTTCGGTTCTTATTCTTTTGTATTTAATATTTTTGGTATACTTTTTCTTCCTATAATCACATTGATAGACAACAAAAATCGGCAGGTGGTCACTGATATCATTCAATAAAAGCCCACTCCTGATATTATTTTCCATAATGTTTGTGAATATGTTATCTATTAGTGTGGCACTGTGTGACGTGATTCTGCTAGGTCCGGTAATTGTTGGATGTAAGCCCATACTGTACATTGTGTTGATAAATTCTTCTGTCAAACTATGTTGTTTTGAGTTCATCAGATCTATATTGAAATCCCCACAGATGAACATAAGTTTGAGTTAGTTTTGCATACATTTTTTTCCATCCAGTCCTTAAATAAGTCAATGTTTGATCCAGGTGTTCTATATCCACAGCTCACTACTACATTATTCTCATTGTCCAGACAGATTTCTATTGTAATACATTCAAATAAATCATCCACAGTTACTGACAGATTTTCAACAACCTTGTATTTCAAGCTCTTGTCAACGTAAACTGCAACTCCTCCTCCTTTTTTCACTTTTCTATTTATATAATTTAATTCATAGCCATCCATGGTAAAATCCACTCCTTTCTCTTCACTGAGCCACGTCTCTGATATTGCCACAGTATTGAATGGCTCTTTAAACTGATGTAAATAATCTTTAATGTTATTAAAGTTGGCATAGAGACTTCTGCTGTTGAAGTGGATCATAGAAATATTGAAATCAGATGTGACCATTGTGTTAAACTGTTCATCCGTGTATTAATTACAGTTATTATTGATGGAGCTAACTAAATTATTATCAGGGTCTATGTCATATTCTACGTCCTGTGGGTTGTGATCTGTATATTCAAAAACTTTCAGTTCCTGTTGTTCCTGTTTGTTGATCTTTTGTTTCATGTTGTTAAATGTCTTGTAGCAGATGAGTATAATCCTTCAGTGTCCTACAGTTGTCTGTTGTTGCTGTGACTCCAGTTCATAATATTCATTGATATTTGTCCAGTTCCATAATATTACGGATGTTAATGACCTTGGCTTCTTCAGGTGATCCGTTTAATTTGATGTATATTTTACAGTTTGATGTCCAGGTGTTTTGAATCTTTTTCTGCTTTCTCAGGTATCTTGCTTTTCTGGCTATTTCTGCGTTTTCTTTTGTGAGGTGCTCATTTATGTAAATGTTCGTTCCTTTCAGTTTCCTACCTTGTTTTAACAGCGCTGTCTTGTGTTTTCTATTGACAAACCTCATGATGACAGCTGGTTTGTCGCCATTTTTCCTGGGCAGAGGGTGGCAGGTCTCAATGGTATTACAGTCCAGCTGAATTCCTTTGGACTGCATGAAGGCCGCCACTTGTTGCTCCGTGGATTCCTCTTCCAGCTTGTCGAGCCTCCCTCCGCTGTCCGCGGCCACCGCTCGCACGTATGATCGGGGTTTAATGTGGAGCCCCGTGATGATCACGTCGTTCACCCGGGTGTTCTGCTCCAGTTCCGACACTCTGCTCTCCAGATACGCCAGCCTCTTGTCCTTCTCAGCGTTCTGGATCAGCAGCGCTTTCACCTCCTTGATCAGGTCCAGGATGTTTCTTTGCTGCAGCTTAACAGCAGAAATCTCTTCCACCAAGAAGTCCAGCACTCTTTTAATATCATCTACCTCCTCCGTCTGCTGAGCTTTCTTGGGACCCATGATCCCGGCCGATGTTAGTTGATTGTGATCGTAAGAAAAAAAAAAAACACGTGGGAGAAATCCCTTTGTTCTCCCTGAGCGTGAGGGGACTGATTGCTTCACCAGCCGCTACAATATTAAGTTATGAGACTGGCAATTTCTCTTTTTTCGCACGAGCAGGTTTATTCTCCAGCGGTAGTAACAAAAAAAAAAAAAAAAACAGCTCAAAACGCTAGCTCTAAACTGAGTTTTAAGCAAGAAACGAACTGGGAGCCTTTACCTGTAACTCGACCTTGGAGTTCACCATGAATGTGTTTAGAGGTTGTTCTGGGCTCTTTTGTTGCCATTCGTATTATCCGTCTCCTCCTGCGGCCACATCCAGGGAGGTTGGCTACAGTCCCGTGGATCTTAAATTTCTGAATAATATGTGCAATAGTAGTCACAGAAACATCAAGCTGCTTAGAGATGCTCTTATAGCCTTTACCTTTAACATGCTTGTCTATAATTTTCTTTCTAATCTCCTGAGACAACTTTCTCCTTTGCTTCCTCTGGTCCATGTTTAGTGTGGTACACACCATGTCAACAAACAGCACAGTGACTACTTGTCACCCTTTAAATAGGCCGACTGACTGATTACAAGTTTGTAGACACCTGTGATGTTAATTAGAGGACACATCTTGGTTGAACATGTCCCTATGGTCACATTATTTTCAATCTTTTGTAGGGGTACCATCATTTTTGTCCAGGCCTGTTTCATGAGTTTGTTTTTTAAAATAATTCTGTTGAACCACAATTCAAAAGCATTGTCTGATTTTCATTGGTCAATTTTCATAGAATTTTTATTTATTACCACTTTTGTCAGATTCAAGTTATTTTTGTGACCATTGTGGGTTTTTCTTTCATTAACAGAGGGGTACCAACAATTTTGTCCATGTCTGTATGTAGGCAACCACATGTTAGACTTCAACAAATATAAAAGAGATTAAATGGCACTAAGATTTATTTGATTGTGTGAATATTAATTACAGAATACCTAATTAGTGAAAATGAATGGGACATCCAGAAACAGTGACTGTTTCAGATCCTTTGTTTATTTGTTTGTCAAATCATTTACTGTATTTGTCTGCTCTTTTATCATTTATATTCATAATAGTGTATCTTGCACTTTGGGGAATGGGAGTTATTCAGTCATCATTCTAATTAGTTTATATCACTGTTCAGTGATGGGAGTTCAGTGTAATATTGAATTTCTTCTGTGTATCAATAAACTAATGTAGTACTATAACAGGACACATTTACAAATATGTGAGACCCATTCTAGTGCATCAGTTTATATTTTAGTAATATTTTGTGATTAAAAGGTTTTCAAAACTGTAATCAACCAAATTAACTACAAAACACCCAACATTATTATAAACAGCAGAAGGACCTGTTTGACTGCAACCGTTGCATCAGTGCTGCCCATTTGTCAGTAAATATTTAACTAAAAATGATTTATTTCATAATTTGGGTGTTTTTGTGTCCTGCGTTTTGTCATTAAGTCATTCCGGCCATTCCGCTCCACAATCATGGGGTTATTATTATTAAATTTTTAATTTTTAGATACTCGTGCTGGAGGGGAGACTCACGGTTCTGCAAAGTACAGTGGTACCACACGGGTGAAGCAGAAGCAGGTACTCTCATCTACTACTGATTGGGCAGAATGGGTGTGCCTCCCCACAAAGGACCGTGGTCTGCTGCTTCTCCCTGTCATATTGACTGGACAATCAGCCTAAGTGCAAGATGCAACACCAACAGAACCACACATAAGGAACGTTTGACCCTTTATTTAATTTCAAAAGACACGAACTTGGAGAAAACCAGTCACTCGCCAGAGGAGCAGCAACCTTGCAGAGGAAGAGATGAGGCTGATTAGTAGAGGAATGGAGGGGGAGATGGAAATCCAAAATTATACCACTCACGTGGGAGGAAGACAGAGCCCGGCTCAGAACCCAGCGAAGGAGATGAACCAGCAGGTCAGAACTGCTGGTAGGGGAATGAGGAGCGGAGTCTGACCATGTGGAGATGATGACTGCAATGGGGAAGCAACAGGCTGGTGAGCACACCAAAGCTCCTGAAGACGCATCGCTTCGTCGGCAGCAACCTGTAGAGAAGATGGAGGAGAAAGTGTGTCAGGTAAGGAAATCCACAACACAAGTAGCTTACTGATTTAGATTATTCTGCTTGAGGCAGTATACCCAAACGAGCCAGCGTTGAGTCACTGAAGAGTGCTTCCTTATAAACGTTGGCTGAGCAGGAACAGCAGGTGCGTCAGACGAGTTAATTGGGAGAGCAGAATGAAACGGGAAGGAGGGGGCGAGCGCTCACCAGGATATGACACTCCCGGCATGTTCTGTGTTGGATACATCGGGGTTCTTTGTCAGACCCGGTCCCTGCTGATGCTCCACCCATTTTGCTCACGTGCCTTGTGTTCTCCATATATGCCGAATTATCCTTTAGACCTACGCAATCATGGCAACTTCATGGTATAATTTTTTAAACATTAAATCTTCAGTATTCTCTTTTTCAAATCACATTTGTCACTCTTGGCTTCCTTGTTTTGCTCACGGAGCACTGTGGTTACTGATGCTGTGATGCTGCATATTATCCAATCAGTACAGAGTCAATTCGGAACCCATCCATCTATCCATCCATCTTCTACCGCTTTTCCGGAGGTCCGGGTCGCGGAGGCAGCAGTTCAAGCAGAGAAGCCCAGACTTCCCTCTCCCCAGCCACCTGTTCCAGCTCTTCAGAGGGGATACCAAGGCGTTCCCAGACCAGCTGGGAGACATAGTCTCTCCACCGAGTCCTGGGTCTGCCCCGGGGTCTCCTCCCAGTGGGACGTACCTGAAACACCTCAAGTGGGAGGCGTCCAGGAGGCATCCTAATCAGATACCCATACCACCTCAACTGAGTCCTTTCAATGTGGAGGAGCAGCGGTTCTACTCTGAGCCTCTCCCGGATGACTGAGCTCCTCACCCTATCTCTGAGGGTGAGTCCAGCAATCCTACGGAGAAAGCTCATTTCAGCCGCTTGTATCCGCGATCTCGTTCTTTCGGTCATTACCCAAAGCTCGTGACCATAGGTGAGAGTAGGAACGTAGATTGACTGGTAAATCGACAGCTTTGCCTTAGAACTAAGCTCCCTCTTCACCACAACAGACCGGTACAATGTCCGCATCACTGCAGATGCTGCTCCAATCCGTCTGTCGATCTCTCGCTCCATTTTCCCCTCACTCGTGAACAAGACCCCAAGATACTTAAACTCCTCCACTTGGGGCAGGAGCCTGTCCCCAACCCGGAGAGGACAATCCACCTTTTTCCGGCTGAGGACCATGGACTCGGACTTGGAGGTGCTGATTCTCATCCCAGCCGCTTCACACTCAGCGGAAAACCGTCCCAGCAAGAGCTGTAGGTCATTGCTGGATGAAGCCAACAGGACAACATCATCTGCAAACAACAGAGATGAGAAATTCGGAAATTCGGAACCCCGCCCACACTAAAAACCAGAGCATGAGGAAACACAGTGGTGGCTAAACTTTTATTGATAAAAATTACATATTTTGACTGAACAACTCCACACTTGAGAAATCACACCCTCATAACCTCAGCAAAGCACTTGTAAAATCTGAGACCAGTCTGATGAATGATTCACAAGATATGTGTGGAACAAACAGACACACATACACACACAGACAGAGATTCCTTACATTTATAAATGAATGGTGTTGGACGATTAAAAGTTTTAATTGAAATTAATCTTTTGGAATGTTGAGTTAATCACGATTAATAACGCGTTAATCACGTGTTTTTCCATACAGATACAGTGTACCTTAACTCAGTAATTTTTCAAGTTTGTCATACTATTATGAACATGGGAGTGGACAAATATGCTTGCTGTCGTCACCTGCAGGTTTATTAAAGCTCTCAACATATCCAGAATAACAAAAACTATCCAGAATATTCTGCAGAAAATTCTCAAAAAAGTATTACTGCATGGGCAAACAACAGAATGCCAGGGTTCAATGACATCACTGAACACCAACCAGCAGCCGCAAAAGAAGCTTGCTCTTTCTTCCATACCAAATTAATCAATCAACTTAATAAAGCACTTTAAAAAGCAACACTCACTACACAAAGTGCTGTACAACAAGGACACATAAAAAAATAAAAGCAAGGAGCAGGACACTAACACAAAAACAATATAAATCCAACAAGACAATATAAAACTCAGCATGAGTAAGAACCACAGTCAATAAAATAAATAAAATAAAAGGTATAAGAAGCAAGCATCCACCACTTTTAAGGAGATCAACACAAAACCTTGTGTGTCACAACAGACAGTTCCCCATCCATCCATCCATCTTCTACTGCTTTTCCGGAGGTCTGGGTGGCGGAGGCAGCAGTTCAAACAGAGAAACCCAGATGTCCTTCTCTCCAGCCACCTGCTCCAGCTCTTCAGAGAGGATGCCAAGGCGTTCCCAGATCAGCTGGGAGACAAAGTCTCTCCAGCAAGTTCTGGGTCTACCCCAAGGTCTCCTTCCAGTGGGATGTGCCCAAAACACCTCAAGTGGGAGGCGTCCAGGAGGCATCCTGATCAGATGCCCATACCACCTTAACTGGCTCATTTCAATGTGGAGGAGCTACTCTGAGTCTCTCTCAGATGACTGAGCTCCTCACCCTATCTCAAAGGGTGAGTCCAGCAATCCTGCAAAGAAAGCTCATTTCAGCTGCTTGTATCCATGATCTTCTTCTTTCGGTCATTACCCAAAGCACCCTGGACACCCCTTGATACCCCTGGATCAGCACATCAAAAATACATAATTAGACATTTTACTTCCAAAGTTCATGACCATAGCTGAGGATAGGAATGTAGATTGACTAGTAAATCGACAGCTTTGCCTTAGAACCTAGCTCCCTCTTCACCACAACAGACTGGTACAACACCCGCACCACTGCAGATGCTGCTCCTATCCAGGGGTGGACCAGCACCTGTCATCATAGATCCTGGACTACCTCACAAACCGGCCACAGTTTGTGAGAACCCGGGACTGTGTGTCCGACACAATCATCGGTAGCACGGGGGCCCCCCAGGGAACGGTTTTGGCTCGCTTCCTGTTCACCCTTTATACTGCGGACTTCTCACACAAAACAACACACTGCCATCTACAGAAGTTCTCTGACGACTCTGCGATCGTTGGCCTCATCTCCAACGGAGATGAAGCTGAGTACAGAGGACTTATCCAGGACTTTGTGGACTGGTGCCATCGGAACTGCCTCCAGATCAACGCGAGGAAAACTAAGGAGCTAGTGGTGGACTGCCGCAGGCAAGGACAACCCCGCACAGCACCAGTAAACATCCAGGGAACAGACATTGAGATGGTGACATCCTATAAGTACCTGGGTGTTCATCTGAACAATTAACTAGACTGGTCACACAATACTGATGCACTCTACAAGAAGGGACAGCGCAGGCTGTTCCTACTGAGGAGACTCAGGTCTTTTGGTGTACAAGGGGCGCTGCTAAAGACATTCTACGACAGGGTGGTGGCATCAGCCATCACTTTTGGAGTGGTCTGCTGGGGCAGTGGCATTACAGCAGCCGATAGGAAGAGACTGAACAAACTGATCAAGAAAGCTAGATCTGTCCTGGGGCAGTGCCTTGACCCAGTGGAGGAGATGGGAGAGAGAAGGATGGTGGCTAAACTGTTATCTCTGCTGGAGTCCGAGTTCCACCCTGTGCAGGACACACTGAATGCACTAAGGAGCTCAATTAGCAGCAGACTACATCATTCTAGGTGCACAACCGAGAGGTTTCGCAGGTCCTTCCTACCAACTGCTGTCAGACTGTATAACCTAAGCAGGGCTGCTCTGCAGAGATAGCAAAAAGACGTGACAACCTAATAGTATTGAATGCAAAAGACGCAATAGACTTACACAATGGTTCCCTCTGGTATACAACTAGGAAAATACCGGTAGCTACAGAGGGTGAGAATATGTATGGGTACATAATCATACCATGTAGGATAACTAAGTAGATGGTTATGCTGTTTCATTCCATCTAGCTACAATGCTCCACACTATGTGTGTTTATATATTTATATATTTATTCCATCTAGCGACAATGCTCCACACTGTGTGTTTATATATTTACATATTTATTCCATCTAGCTACAATGCTCCGCACTGTGTGTTTATATATTTACATATCTATTCCATCTAGCTACAATGCTCTGCACTGTGTGTTTATATATTTACATATTTATTCCATCTAGCTACAATGCTTCGCACTGTGTGTGTTTATATATTTACATATCTATTCCATCTAGCTACAATGCTCTGCACTGTGTGTGTGTTTATATATTTACATATTTATTCCATCTAGCTACAATGCTCTGCACTGTGTGTTTATATATTTACATATTTATTCCATCTAGCTACAATGCTCCGCACTGTGTGTGTTTATATATTCATATATTTATTCCATCTAGCTACAATGCTCCGCACTGTGTTTATATACGTATCTATATATTTATTCCATCTAGCTACAATGCTCCGCACAGTTTGTCTATATTTATGTTTATATGTACATATGTATACTCGCTGCCCTTGTTTTTTTTTCTTGCCTTCTGATTGTTGCTCTGAGTGTTGCTATCCCTGTGCTGTTGCAATCCTGGAGTTTCCCCATTGTGGGACTAATAAAGGCTTATCTTATCTTATCTTATCTTATCTTATCCATCTGCCAGTCTCTTGCTCCATTCTCCCCTCACTCGTGAATAAGACCCTGAGATACTTAAACTCCTCCACTTGGGGCAGGAGTTTGTCCCCAACCCGGAGAGGACAATCCACCTTTTTTTGGCTGAGGACCATGGACTCGGACTTGGAAGTGCGGATTCTCATCCCAGTCCCTTCACACTCAGTAGCAAACCATCCCAATAAGACCTATAAGTCATTGCTTGATGAAGCGAACAGGACAACATCATATGCAGACAACAGAGATGAGATCCTGTGGTCACCAAGCATGACACACTGCATTCCCTAGCTGTGCCTAGAAATCCTGTTCATAAAAATTATGAACAGGATCAGTGACAAAGGGAAGCCCTGGTGGAGTCCAGCTCTCACTGGGAATAAGTCCGACCAAGTGTTGGCAAAACGAACCAATCTCTCACAGTGGTCTAATAGAGACCTGATAGCTCATAATAACAAGCCCGATACCCCCATAATCCCACCTTCAGGTTGGGAAACGGGTCCTGACCATCATTTGTGCCTATGTACCAAATGATGGTTCAGAGTACCCACCCTACTCGGAGTCTCTGACTGGGGTGCTGGAGGGTGCGCCTCTTGGAGAGTCCATTGTCCTACCGGGGGACTTCAATGCACACGTGGGGAAATGACAGTGAACCCTGGAGGGGGGTGGTTGGGAGGAACGGCCTGCCTGATCTGAACCCGAGTGGTGTTCAGTTATTGGACTTCTGTGCTAACCACAACTTGTCTATAACAAACACCATGTTCAAGCATAAGGGTGTCCATATGTGCACCTGGCACCAGGATACCCTGGGTCGCAGGTCGATGATCGATTTTGTTATCGTGTCATCAGACCTGCGACCGTATGTCTTGGACACTTGGGTAAAGAGAGGGGCAAAGCTGTCAACTGATCACCACCTGGTGGTGAGTTGGATCCGATGGCAGGGAAGGATGCCATTCAGACCCAGTAGATCCAAATGTATAGTGAGGGTGTGCCGGGAATGTCTGGCTGAGGCCCCTGTCCGGAATGTTTTGAACTCCCACCTCCAGATGAACTTCGACCACATTCCGAGGGAGTCTGGAGACATGGAATCTGAATGGGCCATGTTCTCCACCTCCATTGTTGAAGCAGGTGCCCAGAGTTGCATCCGCAAGGTCGTTGGTGTATCTCGTGGTGGCAACCCCCGAACCAAGTGGTGGACACCAGTGGTGAGGGGGGCCATTAAGCTGAAGAAGGAGTCCTATCAAGCTTGGTTGGCTTGTGGGACTCTCAAAGCAGCTGAGATGTACCGGCAGGCCAAGCGGAGTGCAGCTCAGGTGGTTGCTGAAGCAAAAACTCGGGTGTGAGAGGAGTTTGGTGAGGCCATGGAACAAGCCTTTCGGTTGGCATTGAAGAGATTCTGTCAAACTGTCCGGCGGCTCAGGAGGGAAAAGCAGCTTCCTGTCCACATTGTGTATGGTGTGGATGGGGCACTGCTGACTTCGACTGGGGATATAATCGGGCAGTGGAAGGAATACTTTGAGGATCTCCTCAATCCCACTGATACGCCTTCCAGAGAGGAAGCAGGGCTTGTGGACGAGGGGGACAACTCGCCCATTACAGAGGTTGAGGTCACCAAGGTGGTTAAAATTCCCTTTGGTGGCCGGGCCTCGGGGGTGGACGGGATTTGTCCTGAGTACCTCAAGGCCCTGGATGTTGTAGGGCTGCTGTCATGATTGACACGCCTCTGCAACATTGCGTGGAGGTTGGGGACAGTGCCTTTGGCATGGCAAACTGGGGTGGTGGTTCCTCTCTTTATAAAGGAGGACTGGAAGGTGTGCTCCAACTTTAGAGGGATCACATTCCTCAGCCTCCCTGGCAAGGTCTATACTGGGTGTTTTCATTCTGGCTGTGGCACATTGGACCAACTCTTTACCCTCTTGAAAATCCTCGAGGGTTTGTGGGAGTTTGCCCAACCAGTTTACATGTGTTTTGTGGACTTAGAGAAGGCAATCAAGCGCATCCCTCCTGTTTTTTTGTGGAGGGGTGTTTCGGGAGTATGGGGTATTGGGGACAGTTTCGCTTTTAGCAGAAAAATTGCAAACATAAACAAACAGCTATCTTGCTTGTGAAAAACGGTGTGGGAGTGAATGGACAATATGAACATAACTTGAGAATTTTTTTAGACCGGTACTCACCAGCAGTTGGACCTATGAGGATGAAAACAGGCAAATTTCTGTCATTGTCAGCAGCTGGAGGTCGGCTATAACCTAGCATGTGGCTAGTAGCTACTAGCTACTAGCTAGCTAGCTTCAACAGAAGAAGAACAACACAACATCAAGGTGAAGGTTTGGGGGAGGCTGTAACAATTTTCCGGATGAGAGCGCAGACAGATAACATAAACTTAAACATGACAGCACTGTGGGGATATCCATGGCTGTAATCCAGCTTGTCTGACTTAGAAATGTCTGCATGGCATGCACAGTGTCTGTGACCAGAACGGCTTTGGTATGGAGAGCCGCTAGGCCAAAAAGTACTGTTTGCATTTTCTGCCGTTAACTGCGATCACAAAATTTGTTGCCGTTAACGGGGCAAAGCGTTAATGGGCAATTAACGGAATAACGCCAACACTACTATTATAGATAGATAATCCAAAGAGGTTTGGGTATTCTATTCTGTGGAGCAATGAGACAAAGAGACGACGCCTCAGTGCCAAGTCAAAGAAGAATCCTAGTCACAGTCCCAAAGCCGAAAGCAAGCAGCCCCGAGAGCACTTTGCGGTAGGATCTGCCCTTCGCATACTACAACTAAACGTTGAAGGCCTATCTGCAGCCAAGCGAAGCCTTATCGAAGTCCTTGCCTTCCAACATTCGATTGATGTAATCTGCCTCCAAGAGACTCATATTGGCACAGAGGAAGCTGGCCACTACACCATCAAAGGCTTTGACATCCTGTGCTATGTTCCACATGCTAAACATGGACGTGCCACCTATGTGCATTCTGACATAGTTGAAGCAAATAAGATAAGATAAGATAAGATAAGCCTTTATTAGTCCCACAATGGGGAAAATCCAGGATTGCAACAGCACAGGGATAGCAACACTCAGAGCAACAATCAGCAGAAAGTCTAAGCTCTCTCTCCGCGGATGCGGCGGGCCAGCTGGAAGTCTTTGGGGATGATGGTGACCCTCTTAGCGAAGAAGAGACCCACCAGGTAGGCCTCGCTGGCCTCCTGCCGAGCCATGACGGCGAAGCTCAGGAAGCGCAGGTCGGTCTTGAAGTCCTGAGCGATCTCCCTCACCAGGCGCTGGAAGGGCAGCTTACGGATGAGCAGCTCCGTGGATTTCTGGTAGCGACGGAGCTCTCTCAGAGCCACGGTACCGGGCCTGTAACGGTGAGGCTTCTTCACTCCGCCGGTGGCCGGAGCGCTTTTCCGAGCAGCCTTGGTGGCTAGCTGCTTCCTGGGGGGCTTTTTCCTCCAGTAGGTTTTACGGGCGGTCTGCTTGGTTCTTGCCATCGCTCTTTATTATTCTGTCTTATATTTCTTGCACGCCACCTAAACTCCAGCCCGGCACCCGCGTCATTTTCGCTACAGTTCCCGGTATGTCGAGTTCCTCCGTTAGCATCGGGTGGCGGTTGAGTGCTAGCCTCTTCCCTGCTGTAATGTTTCCTGCTGTAAACAGTGGTTCTGTCCGCCGACTCGGGAGACCTTCGGGGCGATCTGTGTGTCCGTGATATATATAGAGAGTGAAAGATGTAGAAAGAAGAAGGAAGATAAAAAAAAAGGCTGTTGCAACGGGCAGCCAACTCGTGTGGCGCCACTGGTCCTGCGGAACCGGAACCCACAACCCACAAATCACCTGACAACAACACATTTCTCAGACACCATAACCATTGGTGGCTTCCATATTGTCAATGTGTACAAGCCCCCTAGTGCCAACTGGGATCTGCAGGTCTTACCCACCCTACCCCACCCTGCCATCTATGTGGGGGACTTTAACAGCCATCACCCTGACTGGGGGTACCCAGCAGTGGACAGTGATGGGGAGGCACTTTTAGACTGGGCATCTAGAAATGACCTCGCTTTGATATACGACCCCAAACAAAGAGGAACCCTCCACTCTGCTAGGTGGAAGAAAGACTATTCTCCTGACCTGTGCTGGGTCAGCTCTTTGAATGGGGCACCATATCCTACACAGATCCTCATTCTTGAGGATTTTCCACACAGTCAACACCGACCCCTGCTTGTACCCATTGGCCTACAACTTCCAGTCATAAACAGCCCAAGGAAGATGCGCTGGAACTTCTGCAAAGCCAACTGGAAGAAATTCAGTAAAACTCTGGACCGGAGTGTTGTTACCATCCCACTCCACACCATGACTGTAGATGAAGCATACAACCTTCTGCAGTGCAGTCTTCAAGGCTGCCCATATTGCAATCCCATGAGGCTACCGACCCCTTTATGTCCCATGTCTGGACAGAGAAAGCACTGCCCTCCTACAATCCTATCAAACATCAGGGGACCCAGAGATAGCAGACCATCTCATTGAATCACTAAATAGAGCCCAGCGAAAGAAATGGGAGGAGACAGTTGCTGGCCGGAGCTTTATCCACTCTAGCAGGAAATGTTGGAGCCTCATCCATCGCCTAGGAGCCGCACAGAAGCCCCCTAGCCAAAGCCGAGCATCTGTCACACCCAGCCAAGTTGCATCCCACCTACTGACTATCGCCAAAGCACCCCAAAACAAAGACACCAGAAAAGCAGTTACAACTGAGCTAAAAAAAAAACACCAAAAAATGCCCTTAGAGGAAACGAACCCTGAACCCTTCGAGGCTGCTGAACTGGAGAAAGTCCTACAGGGCCTGAAATGTGGAAAGGCAGCAGGATACGATAACATCTTCCCAGAATTCATGAAAAATCTTGGCCCCCGAGCCCTAACCTGGTTGACACAATTCTACACAAGGATCACACAAACAAACTCGATCCCAAAGAAATGGCGGACAGCAAAAGTCATTGCCATTCCAAAACCTGGCAAAGACCACAAACTACCAGCAAGCTACCGCCCAATCTCCCTGCTCAGCGTTCCTTACAAAATCATGGAGCGCCTAATACTGCAACGTATTTCCCCAGGAATAGAGGAAATTCTAAGTGTGGATCAGGGAGGTTTCCGCAAGGACCGCAGCACAGGAGAACAAGTACTGGCCCTAACCACCTTCATCGAAAATGGCTTCGAGAGCAGACTGAAGACAGGGGCTGTGTTTCTCGATCTTACAGCCACCTATGATACGGTCTGGCACAAAGGCCTCCTCCTCAAACTTATAAAGGTGATCCCTGCTTGGGCAACAGCAATTATAAAAACCCTGCTGACCAACCGAAGGTTCAGAGTCCACCTCGGTCAGAACATAAGCGCATGGAGAATGCAGAAAAACGGACTCCCACAAGGCTCAGTTCTAGCTCCAACTCTGTTCAACCTCTACATAAACGACCTGCCCACTACAAAATCCCGCAAATTCATCTATGCAGACAACATCTGTTTGGCACTCCAAGCACCAGACTTTGAGCCACTGGAACTGGTGCTCACGGAAGATCTTGCCAAACTGGACCAGTTCTGCAAAATCTGGCGCCTAAAACCAAGCCCAGCAAAAACCGTCTCCAGTGTATTCCATCTCCATAATGTAAAAGCTGCCAGAGAACTAAACATCCACCTGAGTGGACTCAAGCTTAAGCATGCCCCAAATCCAACTTACCTTGGAGTGACCCTTGATAGGACCCTATCCTTCAAGGAACATCTAAAGGGGACGGCTGCTAAGGTGAAGGTACAAAACAACCTGCTCTGCAAGCTCGCTGGTGCAAAATGGGGGGCGGCAGCCTCCACCCTGCGCACCTCAGCACTGGCCCTTTCATACTCTGTAGCAGAATATTGTGCCCCTGTCTGGTCCAGGTCATCTTACACACACCACGTAGACACCCAGCTCAACACAACCATGAGAACTATAACTGGAACAGTCCGCTCAACACCACTCCCCTGGCTCCCTGTACTGTCAAACATAGCCCCTCCACACATCCGGAGAGCTGCATTAACTCAAAGGATGCTTCAAAAAGCTAAAGATTCTCCTCACCTACCAATCCATGCAGATATCTACACCCCACCCACTGCCCGACTTCCATCCAGACGGACAATTTGGAAAAACCCTCCTCCAGCTGACTTTACCATCCAGACAGCTTGGCAAGAGGAATGGGAGACCAAGGAGGTCCCAAACAAACACTTGGTGACAAACCCCAACCAACAGGTCCCGGGCACCAACCTCCCAAGGAGACAGTGGTCTACACTCAATCGCTTCAGGACTGGACATGGATCCTGCTTGGCCAGCCTTCACAGATGGGGCAGTAGCCCTAGTCCACTGTGCGCATGTGGAGAGGAGCAAACAATGGAACACATCATAGAGGCTTGCCCGCTCCAAAGACTGGAAGGAGGATTACACACCCTCCATACAGCAAACCAGGAGGCAACTGCTTGGCTTAAGTACTTTGTATTTGCTAAATAAATAAATGAGACAAAATTTGAACTTTTCACATCAATGGAATAGTAGTATGTCTTTTTTGTAGCGTGTAGCATCAACATCTCCTCAAACCAATCCAGAAGATTACTTTCCTTCATTCTACAGGGTTTTCACTTTTCTTCATTCTACAGGAATCTCACTTGTTTTCATATTAAAAGTAACCTTCACTCAAGGCCTGACCAACAATGCTTTTCCCAGGACCCCAGTGTAAACAGTTGCCTCTTGCAGAGATGGTAAGGATCAGAATTTGCTTTTAAAGGCTTAAAGGGAACATAAAAACTAGGAGTCCAGATCCCCAATGTGGACAGTTCATGTGGATAGCAGCCGCCCTCCAGAAAACTAATGTTCTTAAAAAGGTCATAAACTTCTTCACCAGACAATTTTATGACTTTCGACAGATACCAGATCCCCTGTACAGATATCATGGACCTAAAGAAATTATCTACAGCTTAACAGTACCTCCTAGTAGATACCTACGGAATGTGTTTCATTATGTATAATTTGACTGTTACTTCTTAGTAAACCTTAAATTTCTTTCAGCATATCATCTCCCCCGGATCCTAAGGACACTGAAAATCATCCTTTTGCTCACCGACCATGGTTTGCAGTAATTCATTAATCTTTGATCGAAATATGAGTGCATGTATTATAAACATGTATAAGAAATGTTATGTTCATGAGTGTTAGTCAGACGAATGTTAATATTAAGTAATGGTATAAATGCATGATCACTGAATATTAGCCAAGTAACTTAATTTAGTTAGATCTTATACTGAGCACCTAATTTTATAAAAGCTGAATGGGTATTAATTCTTGTCTATCATTCTTTGCCCCGGCCTTCTCTGCATTTTCATGGGATGGCGTCCTCGTTTGATTGGCTGCTCCCAAACAAAGAAATGTTTTAACATTGGATAGCGGCCAGTTCAAACTCCTTTTTATAAAGTTGATTGGTCTGTCTTGCGACCGGCCCAAGTTTTATGACCCAACGGCGCGCTCAGTTAAAAGGAGTGAGGAGCCGCCCTGCATGTTAGAATAAAAAAGGGAATAAAAAGAATAAGAAGGAATAAGACAGAATAAGACAGACAAAGAAAAGACAAAGAATAAGTGGATTGAGAACTAGAAAAAAGATTGAAAGACGTGTAGAAGTCTGGGTACATCAGGAACTAGATTAAGATTAAAGTAGCAGAATAGCAATCTAGATCTCAGAGGAAAGTTTTATTCCACCTTTTCAAGGTTCCGTGTAGTTTTCTTTTATCTAAATTGTTCTGTGAAGTTTGTCAAATCCTGCGTTAGTTTTCTAATTTTTCTGGTTACTGAGGAGAAACCATCTTTTTCTTATGAGCTCACCTTAAATAGAGTGTCAAATTCTCAAACTCTTTTTTTTCCTTCATCTCAGAAGCCATTCTTATCCTAGTAAATGTTTTTTCTCAGATTTTCTGACTTTTCACACCGTTAAAGTGGACCTTTAATTTTCCTAATTTAAAGTGAACAGAGATTGTTTTTGGACTCTCTTTCCAGCCTCATACCTGCCTGACTGAGAAGTTTCTCCTTCAGTTTTTTTGGTCTATCCCGCGGCAGAGACCTCACCGATTTGGTCGGACTCGTTGCCAAGGACTTTTCACGCCGCTCTGGAACAATTCTTCACTGCTGCCACTGTTCTGTATGAGCCCCCGGCTGAGCCTGCATTTCTAACGGCTGTGAGGAAGCATAGCAGCAGTCGCTTTCTTCCGATGTCCCAACTTCAAACTCAGCCGGTACCGACCCGCTGAAAACGTGGACCTACAGCTGTTCGTAAGTGAGACTCACATTTTCCTATCTGCTGGGTTAAACGTGATGTCCTAACATTCAAATTACAATTGAACATGACCAGTATTTCATGGTACAATTAGTCTCTCAGCCATAGGATAAAGCTATAAACTGAAGGAAGACTCTTAGTCATTTGTAAGTAACTTCTCTCCATTTTTGTAGATTAATTCAGACGTTCATTTTTAGATAATCAGCTTATGAATTTTCCCCATAGAATTGCATTCTGTTTTGTTAGATATTTCAGCTTTCATTTACCGTTGAAACATAAGTCTGGTCTCCTTGGTTCTACAAAGGTTTAACACTAGATTTTATGTTCAGGAATCCAATAACAGTTGATGTGATATTGGACGCCTGTTATCATTTGGATCTGTTTATCCATCATTTGAATGCCATATCATGTAACCTGGATGAGTTTAATAAAAGGGTGAATGAGAGAAGTTGAAGCGTTTTCCTTTCGCATATGTTTCGTTGATCACGGCAGAAGAACTCCTTTAAATTTAGAGACTGATCCATTAAGTAATTGAAGGTACAAAATTAATTAAAACTAAGTTTAATATAAGTGTCCGTTAGGACTGGTGCCCCTTTTTATGAGTGCTTATTTATTTTATTTAGCGAATGCAGGAGTGACGGTTTAACACTGCCCCCTTTCACACCCATTATTAAAATAAAATAAATAATTCCTGTACCTTATTACAATATTTTATTAAATATTCCTACAAACGCTATGAGTTGACTTCTGTTGTGATGTGGCGCTATATAAATAAAGCTGAATTGAATTGAACAGAGGAGGAAGAATGAAGCACATACTGAAAAGAACACCCTCCTAAAGTGAAGCATGGCAGTGAGTCAGTGATGCTCGGGAGTTGCTTCACTTCCTCTGGCACTTGGAAACCTGTAGCATGTGGAGGGCAAGACTGATTCAATCAAGCATCCAGAAATCCTTGGAGAAAATGTCATGCTGTAGGAGTCAAGAATTGACAAGACTGGGTGTCTTTCCAGTATTTTCTTTAATTCTCTCGCATCCTACGTCCTCTCTCTCAGTCAGAGTAAAAAGAGAGAGAACGCAGTCACTCACATCCATTTATACACACCTCCAATAATACATCACATACAAAGTCACACACTTCAGTTACATTCTCCCATTTGCATTATAAAACTCCAGAGCCCTTCTGTTCTCCTGTCTGACCCCAGATGGTCAGACGCGAGGAATCCTCTCCTTTCTCTCGAGCCGTAGGTGGTCCAGACGTATTGTCCTCTTGAGGTGTGATGTCAATACACATTGCTAGCCTAAAGTCTCTCTAGGCTGAATTCAAGCATGCATCCATGTGAGTTACATACATTTACAATTATGGACGCCACATCACTCCCCCTCCCACGCGAAAGACTGGACATACACCTACAGCGTCATCTCCCCCCGCAGAATCTTACAGCTCAATCCAACAGTCTGATCAAAACCCACATTACTCTGCCTGTCGTCTAGGTTTCAATCTTCTCCCGAATCTGCTGTACGCAGGTCTCACAGCCTGTTCCAGGCCATCCTGCTGTGAATCTGTGGAATGAGGGGGAGAAGGGTTATTTGCCCCTTGCAGGGGGTCCGGGGGCCGCCCCCTGGGAGGCCTGCCGCATCGAGGCGCGCCCGCCAGCCGTACAGACTCGTTATGCAACACAAAAGCAGGTTTTAATCTATCAATACTGATCGTCTCCCTCCTGCCCCCCAAATCTAGCACAAAATATTTCTCCCCGGTTTCCAGCACTTGAAATGGACCGTCGTAAGGTGGGCGGAGGCTGTGACGCTGAGCGTCATGTCTGACAAAAACAAACTCTGCTTTTTGTAAAGCTTTGGGCACGAACACACGTGGAAAAGTGTGATGAGCGGGGCCCGGGAGCATTTCCGCTCCCGTGTTATCCAGAGGTCCCCGGACCGGGGGGGGGGGGGGGGGCTTGGTGCCGTATGGTCTGGCAAGAACTCGCCGGGCAGCCTGAGAGGTTGCGCTAAAACCAACTCTGCTGGTGAGGCATCTAGGTCCTCTTTGGGTGCCAAACGCAACCCTAATAAAACCCATGGTAGTTTGTTTACCCAATCTGTGTCCATTAGCGACGCTCTGAGGGCTGCCTTCAAAGACCTGTGAAAACGCTCGCATAAACCGTTGGCCTGGGGATGATAAGCGGTAGTGCAGTGTACTGCCGCTCCTAAGCCGCTGGCCACTGCTGACCACAGTTCCGACGCAAATTGAGGTCCCCTATCGGACGCAATATCTGATGGAACCCCAAAACGCGCTACCCAGGCTGTTAAAAAGGCGCGAGCCACCTCTGCCGCTGTGGTCAATGTTAACGGGACCACTTCCGGCCAACGTGTGGTCCGGTCCACCATCGTCAAGAGATGTGTGAACCCTTGAGATGGCGGTAGGGGGCCCACGAGGTCCACGTGCACATGATCGAATCTCCTAGCCGGAATGTGAAACGGTTCTAAGGGTGCTTTGGTGTGCCTGTGGATTTTGGCCCGCTGGCAAGCCATGCAGGCTTTAGCCCACTCCTTCACGTGCTTGCGCAGGCTCGGCCAAACAAACTTCTCTGCTACCATTTTCACCGAAGCGCGTACTCCCGGGTGCACTAGGGAGTGCACGACGTCAAAAATGCGACGGCGCCACGTGGCCGGTACCACCAGTTGCCGTCGCCCGGTGGAGACATCGCAGATTAGAGGGGGTGAACCAGCTTGTAAAGTTTTTCGCTCCAGCCTTAACCCTGTTGGTCCAGACAGGAGTGCGCGCACGTCTGCGTCTTCGCTCTGCTCCACTGCCATGGCTGCATAATCTATTCCCACGTGGACCGGAGCCGCGTGCGCGTCCGCGCTGTTACCGCGCTCTGGGTAAGCGGCCACACACCCCTGCTCCGTGCGGACGGGTGCTGTCACCACGTGTGACAGACAGTCTGCCACTACATTGAGTTTACCGGTCACATGCTGAATATCGGTGGTAAATTCCGAAATTGCGGCCAGCTGTCTCTGCTGCCGCCCTGATCACGGTTCTGAAGTTTTGGACATCGCAAAAGTGAGTGGTTTGTGGTCGACAAACGCGGTGAAACGCCGCCCTTCCAGCCAGAACTGGAAATGGTGAATGGCTAAGTGGAGCGCCAGGAGTTCCCTGTCAAATGCGCTGTATTTCCACTCGGGCTCGCGCAAGGACCTGCTGAAAAAGGCAAGAGGTTGCCAAAATCTGGCGACCTGCTGCTCTACCACGGCCCCTATTGCTACCTCTGACGCGTCTGTGGTTAGCGCTATGCGAGCTGCCGGGTCTGGGTGCGCCAGCAGTGCTGCGTCCGCGAGTGCTTTTTTACCGCTGTGAACACGCGCTCCCGCTCCGGGGACCGTTCGATCACATTGGCAGGCTTCTGTTTTTTAAGCACAGTGTATAACGGTTGCATGAGTTGCGCTGCGCAGGGTATGAAACGGTTATAAAAATTCACCATCCCCAAAAATTCCTGCAACGCTTTCACTGTCTGTGGCTGGGGAAACTCAGCCACCGCGCGCACTTTTGCCGGCAGAGGAACTGCTCCCTCTGGTGAGACACGGTGCCCCAGAAAATCAATTTGCGCTGCGCCAAACTGGCACTTGGCCGGGTTGATTATCAACCCGTGTGCTTCCAACTTTTGAAAAACTGTAGTGAGGTGTTTTTCGTGTTCCTCCTCTGAGGCGCTGGCTATTAAAATATCGTCCAAGTAGACAAAAACAAATGGAAGGTCGCGCAGCACTGCGTCCATCATTCGTTGAAAGGTTTGCGCGGCGCCTTTAAGGCCAAAAGGCATGCGTAAAAACTCAAAAAGTCCGAACGGGGTTATTACCGCTGTTTTGGGAATATCCTCTGGTCGAACCGGGACCTGATGATAATCGCGGACCAGGTCTATTTTAGAAAAAATGCGCGCTTTTGCCAGGTGCACTGAAAAATCCTGGATATGCGGAATCAGGTAGCGATCCTGAGCTGTGGCATTGTTTAACCTGCGATAATCACCGCAAGGTCTCCATGAGCCATCAGCCTTAGGCACCATATGCAGGGGGGAAGCCCAAGCGGACTTCGAGCGGCGAATTATGCCCAACCTTTCCAGCTTGGCGAACTCCTCCTGTGCCACGGAGAGCTTAGCTGCATCCAAGCGCCGAGCTTTAGCAAAAACTGGTGGGCCACTCGTGGTTATAAAGTACTCCACCCCGTGTTTCGCCACCTTAGCTGAAAAAGTGGGAACTGTGAGTGCTGGAAACTGGTGTAGGAGAGTGTGGAACTTACCACCTGCTGCGGCGACGTTGGTCTGTACTGGCGGCGGGCACACCCGAGCTGCACAAGGGATAGAACAGAAAGAGAGTGCATTAATTAGGCATTTGTTGGCCAGATCAACTAACAAACCATGTGAACACAGAAAGTCAGCACCTAACATATTGAAGCTCACTTCCACTACGATGAAGTTCCACTCGTAAGCGCGGCTGTGGAAGGACAGAGACAAGGTTCTCTCTCCATAAGTCTTGATTCTGGAGCCGTTGGCCGCTGTTGCTCCATCTCCGCGGGGTCCAGCCACCCGATCTGCATAAGTTGCAGTGATGAAGCTCCTCGGGGCTCCGGTGTCCACGAGGAATTGTCGCCCGGAGCCCACGTCTGTCAGATAAAGCAGCTTGTTCCGTTCGCCGAGAGTGGAAGCTGCTAACGACTCCCGGCCCGGTCATTTCCCCGCTTTTTGAAACTGCACGGCGGGATGCATCTGTGCGCCTTCCCGGCGAAGCGTCGGTGGTAATAGCAGAGGCTGTCATCTCCCCTGGCTCGGGATCTCGCCGCCACTGTCGTCGCTGGGGTGGGTTCTGCTGCCTCTGGCTCCACACTGCCCCCAGCCGCCGCGCTGAGGTCTGCCGCTGCCACGGAGGTCTCTTGCTCGTCGCAGGCGTTGAGGAGCCATTCCGCCTCCTGGGCCAGCTCGCGGAAGTCCTGCTGGTTCACACATCGTCTGCTGGACAGGGGACCTCTCGTGTGCGCTGGGAGGGTCCTCAGGAAAATGTGCTTGAAGAGGAACGCATCGTTGTCCGTCCCGATCATCTGTAGCATGTCCTCCATGAGGACAGTCAGCCTGCGTCCCCCTCTGTCGCGCAGGTCCAGCAGCTGCCTGGCCCTTGCCTCGGGCGATGGCACGAAGCTCCTGATGAGGGTGCCTTTAAGCGCATCGTATTTGCCAGCAGCGGGCGGCTGCTGCACCAGACTCCACACACACCGAGCTGTGCAGCTGTCGAGTCTCGCGATGACATTATTAAACTTAATGTCATCCGCTGATACTCCCCAGAGTAGGAACCGCGACTCCACGTGCTGGAACCATGAGTGCAGGTCATCGTGCCAAAACTCGGGGAGCTTAATCAGGCTTGCGCCCCTGCGGGCAATTCCCGGTGAATCCGGGTCTGAGCGGCTGTCGTCCAGCCTCAGCGTGTTCAGATTCATGTATAGGTCACCAGTGTAGGAGTCAAGAATTGACAAGACTGGGTGTCTTTCCAGTATTTTTTTTAATTCTCTCGCATCCTACGTCCTCTCTCTCAGTCAGAGTAAAAAGAGAGAGAACGCAGTCACTCACATCCATTTATACACACCTCCAATAATACATCACATACAAAGTCACACACTTCAGTTACATTCTCCCATTTGCATTATAAAACTCCAGAGTCCTTCTGTTCTCCTGTCTGACCCCAGATGGTCAGACGCGAGGAATCCTCTCCTTTCTCTCGAGCCGTAGGTGGTCCAGACGTATTGTCCTCTTGAGGTGTGATGTCAATACACATTGCTAGCCTAAAGTCTCTCTAGGCTGAATTCAAGCATGCATCCATGTGAGTCACATACATTTACAATTATGGACGCCACAATGCCATCTATGAGGAAGCTGAAGCTTCGGCGCCATTGGACCTTCCAACAGGACAATGATCCCAAGCATACTTCAAAGTCCACCAAGGCTTGGTTTCAGAAGTCCTGGAAGAGTGACCATTGCCATCACCTAACTTGAATCCCATTGGAAAAACTCTAGTAGAATTTGGAAAAGGTGCTTACAACACACAAACCCAAGAATATTGGTGAACTGGAGGTATTTGCCCATGAGGATTGGGCTAAGATTCCTCAAGAACACTGCAAGAAACTGTTGTCTAGCTATGCATCACACTTGTAGCAGGTTATAACAGCAAAAGGGTGCTCTACTAAGCTCTAAAGATATTTGTCATGAAGGGGTTGAATAACTTTGAAAATGGAGTAGTCACTAAAAGTGGCATTCTGTGTTCAATTTGGAAAAACCACTTGCAATATTAGTTTTGTTGAGCTATTTAAATTGTTCTTGTTTGATTTGCTTATTGCAAACAGTTGCTAGTTTGCACACTATACCAATAAACCTAATTTGCAGTGGGGGGTGAATGATTTTGACTGCAATTATAGCTTGTTTATTGTCTGAAAACTTGGTAAATTAATTTGCCGTCCCGGGCTGGCACTTGCTTACTCCCACCCCCTCCACCTCCTCCTGCACAGAGCTTTTCCCGCACCTCGCTCCCAAAGCCGGCCGATCGCCATCTTGTTCCATTACGAACGACTGCACTCCTGCCCGTGCGCCCACGATCCACGGCTGTTCAACGTGCTGGAACTTGGAGCAGAGCACACCGCCCTTTTCACCCCTCCCCCGTCCCCCTCACGGACTGACATGCCCTCCGACAGTTCTACCGGAGCTGGAGCCAAACGACGGGGGGGGGGGGGAACCCAACTCCTGCTGACTGTTCTGGGGGGAGCACTGTGGTGACCCACCACAATTTACTTGGACATTCATAACACTCAGCTTGAGCAGGAAGCAGAACAATTGGCTTACGGACAGAGAGCCCCTCGGGGGACAACCAGTTAATCATGAAATTGATATGTATGGACTGATATCAATATATAAATGTGCCTTGCATTCTCTTTTGTCCTATTGTTATACATCCCCGGAGCAAAGAGAGGAATTCCGGCGCCAGTAATCACGCAATTGATATGTATTGACTGTTATGTATACCAATATGTAAATGTGCCATGCATTCTGTCTTGTCTGTATAAATAAGCTCACTTGCAACGCACTCACAGCTCACTCACAGCCCACTGACACAGTGCTGAGTGTGTCTCGTGATGGAGGAATAAAACATCTTAAACCTTCAGCTTGCCGTGTCCGCCTGCACTTATTTTTTCCTCCACACTGGAGGGTGACAATATGTATGGGCACATAATCATACCATGTAGGATAACTAAGTAGACGGTTATGCTGTTCATTCCATCTAGCTACAATGCTCGGCACTGTGTGTGTTTATATATTTATATATTTATTCCATCTAGCTACAATGCTCCGCACTGTGTTTATATATTTATATGTACATATGTATATTCGCTGCTCTTGTTTTTTCTTGTCTTCTTGATTGTTGCTCTGAGTGTTGCTATCCCTGTGCTGTTGCATTCCTGAAATTTCCCCATTGTGGGACTAATAAAGGCTTATCTTATCTTATCTTATCTTAGTTGATACTTTCATCATTTTACTCAATTATTTTTGGGAATGATTGCTCTTATAGTTGAGTAACCCAGCCATAAGGGTGGTGCACAAGCCAGTGTACTCCATGTGTTGGTGTCATTTTAGCCTACTTTGTCAGAATAGCATACCTATGTATGTTATGGTGTTCTGGTAGGTACATTTAAGCTAACAGAAAAGAACACTAGTTTAATACAGTGGTATAGAAGAATAGAATAGAATAGGCTTTATTGCCATTGTACATTTGTACAGTATAATGAAATTGTGCGTGCTCCACCAGGCTACTGAGCAATAAAGTAAGAGAGAGAAGGATTAGATAAAACACAGTTACAGAACACACAATTAAACACACAACTGAAATAAAAATAAAAATAGCCCACACGTATATATTATTGTCATTAACTGTCAATAATGAGTTTTCTTTCAACTCAAAGCTCAGTCATGGAGTTCCACAGGGATCTGTGCTAGATCCTACTCTTTTTAGTTCATATATCCTTCTGTTAGGCAACATTATTAGAAAGTACTGTATACATTTTCATTGTTATGCAGATGACAAACAATTATACCTGTCAATGAAGCCAGATGATAGCAATCAATTAGCCAAGTTGTGAGCCTGCCTTAAGGAAATCAAAGCTTGGATGACTTGTAATTTCTTGCTATTAAATTCAGATAAGACTGAAGTCATTCTTGTTGGTCCAAAAAAACCTTAGAAATACCTTTCCAAATCAAACTTTCAGTTTGGATGTGGTTACTCTTTCTCTTAATAGCTCTGTGAGGAACCTTGAAATTATTTTTGATCAAGATCTGTCTTTCAATTCACATATTAAATTTGTTTCTAAGACTGCCTTCTGTCATTTGCGTAATATTGCCAAGATTAGGAGCACTTTGTCTCAGAGTGATGCTAAGAAACTGATCCACGCTTTTGTTAGCTCGAGATTAGGTTATTGTAATTCTTTATTATCAGGTTGTCCTAAAACATCTTTAAAAAGTCTTCAGCTGATCCAAAGTGCTGCAGCAAGAGTTTTAACAGGTACTAGAAAGAGAGATCATATCTCTCCGGCTCTGGCCTCCCTTCATTGGCTTCCCATAGAGTTTAGAATTAAGTTTAAAATCCTTCTTACTTACAAAGCTCTAAACAATCAAGCCTCTTTTTATTTAGAAGATCTGATACTACCGTATTATCCTAACAGAGCACTACGCTCCCAAAATGCAGGATTACTTGTAATACCTAGAATCTCCAAAAGTACAATGGGAGGCAGAGCCTTCAGTTATCAGGCTCCTCTCCTGTGGAACCAGCTGCCAATCTGGATTCGGGAGTCAGACTCAATCTCTGTTTTTAAGAATAGGGTTAAAACCTTCCTTTTTGATATAGCCTACAATTAGGGAGGGATCATGTGTTTCTGAACCCTCCCTTAGTTATGCTGCTAATAGGTTTAGTCAGCTGGGGGACCTCCAATAATGCATTGAGCCTCACTCCTTTCTTCACTCTCAATGAAACATTTTTTTTTTTGCTGGTCATTAACATCTGTTTGTTCTCTCCCATAGATTGAGTCCCCATCATGCTGTTTGCTCTCTACATGTCTGTTCTTTTCATCTTCTCTATCCCCTCACCCCCCAGCCAGTCACAGCAGATGACTGCCCCTCCCTGAGCCTGGTTCTGCTGGAGGTTTCTTCCTGTTAAAAGGGAGTTTTTCCTCTCCACCGTCGCCAAGCGCTTGCTCACAGGGGATCGCCTGACTGCTGGGGTCTTTCTGCAACTGTGGGGGTTCCCCCTACAGTTGAAAGTGCTATGAGATGACTGTTGTTGTGAAATGGTGCTATATAAATAAAGTTGAATTGAATTGAATATACACAGGTATGGTAGTGCCTTCACAGATGGAACTATGCACATAAGAGTGCGGAGTGCCTCCGGGGAGGGCCGAGGGTCGCCAATGATTTTTTGGGCAGTGTTGATGACCCTCTGCACAGCCTTCCTGTTCTCGGCCATGGAGCCGGCGTACCACACACCCAGACAGTAGGTGAGCACACTCTCCACTGAGCAGTGGTAGAAGGCCAGCAGCAGCTTCTGGTCCAGGTTGTTCTTCCTCAGGACACGGAGGAAGTGCAGCCGCTGCTGGGCTTTCTTCACCAGGGCCTTGGTGTTGACAGTCCAGGAGAGGTCAAAGGAGATGTGGGTGCCCAGGAATAGGCTTTATTGCCAGTGGGGACGGTTTCCACGTGGTTGCCATTTATTGGGGGGGGGGGGGGTCCTGTCTGTTCTTCCTGAATTCCAGTATGATTTCTTTGGTTTTGTGGACATTCAGTTTCAGGTTCTTTGTTTGGCACCACACCAGCAGATTCTCTACCTTCGCCCAGTATGCCTCCTTCTCATCGTCATTGGTGATGAACACAACCAAGGTGGTATCGTCCGCACACTTCATGATGACGGTCGTTGGGTGGGTTGGAATACAGTCAAAGGTGTACAGAGAGTACAGTAATCCAGGAGCAGGTGGGGAGGGGGGTGGGGGTCTGGAGGAGGTGAAGTTTATTGATCAGGATGTCTGGGATGATGGCATTGAAAGCTGAGCTGTAGTCCACAAAGAGTATCCTCACATAGCTCCTTGGGTTCTCCATTTGGCTCAGCACTGTGTGGAGTGTGGTGGTGATGGTGTCTTCCATAGACTGGTTCTTCCTGTAGGCAAACTGGTGGGGGTCGAAGGAGGGGGGAAGACAGTCCCTGGTGTGCTGAGAAACCAGTCACTCAAAACACTTCATGACTACAGACGTGAGTGCTATTGGTTTGTAGTCATTCAGGCTGTCAATTGCAGACCTTTTGTTATGACCCGAGCGTCGGTTCTTATCGCGCTCGGGTTAAAGTTATGTCTCGCTGCCGGCCTTGACAGCTGTGGGCGGTATTTTGGCCTCTCCGGGCTCTTATTGTGAAAGTGCTCGGAAGGGTTTCCGCCTGTCAACGGTCGGCCAGCTGTCTGTCATCTGTCATCAGTCCTGGGTTATTTAAGCTGTGTGCTAGCGTCAGTATGACGCAGCAGTGTCTGATCGCATCTGGTCACTAACCTGACCGCTATTCTGTTCACCCATCATCACGGATGCCTGGACTATATTCACACTTCGGCTGCCTTGGGCTTGACCGTCTTTCACCGGGACCAGTAAGTGAGCTCGTTAGCCTTATTCCCCCTGGGTGTTAACTGTTCTGTAAGTCCCTGCCTTGGCAGCCCGTGTGCTAATTATTACCAAGCCTGTCTGTGTGTGACTGTCTCCTGCTTCGGACCTGTAGTGTGCTGTATAGCCCTATGCTTCCTGTTCTGCAAAGACTCTGTCGCTATCTCAGCAGCTTGTGTAAACACCTTTTACCGTAATAAAACTCACTGAAAAACTCACTGGTGACGTTGTGTGCGTCTTATGCTGGCTCGTGAGGGCCAGAGCATGACAGTACACTGCTGCCCAAACAGCGTTTACGGTGACGCCATTTTGAGACGCTTTTCACCAGTGAGTTTGAGTTTTGGACGTTGTTTTTCCCTGTCTTGGTCCTGTGTATGTGAGGAATGCCGTCACCGAAGAGTCACGTGCTGACGTGTGTTTTGGAAGCCGTGGATGAGCTACTCATCTCCGCTTCCATGTTGGACTATGACCACGGCATACATTGGTACCTGGACGCCGCCGAGGACGTTCTTTGTAATCTCTCTCCCCGCTACGCCAACCACCCGGAAGTCGACGCGAGGAGGGAGGACATCGCCGCACAATGCGAATTATTCCTGATGATGGAGGAGGAACGCGGCATGAAGCAGGTGAAGAGGCACTCCTGCTTTTTGCCTATGGATCCTGATCCTGCCTCCGATCCATTTCGGGAGTTCGCACCATCTGGGGGCCGGCGAAGGCGTTGGCGTCACGGCTGGGCGCATCTTCGGCAAGCTCCAGCTCCGGATCCAGTTCCGGGCCGCCGGGATGACCCCCTCAACCAGCCAGCTGCTGAGAGTGAGCTGAGTCCTGTGCCGGTGGGCTCCGTTCTTGGATCCTTCACCATCCAGCGAGCGAGGGAAGGAGCAACGTCCGCTACAGCTGACAACATCCTCCCCCCGGGAGACAGGCAAGTCCAAGTTCACTTTCCTTGTAATAATAGTGATCTGTCTTGTCTGACTCCTGGGGGTAAAGCTCAGGGTTCGCAGCTCCCTGAGTTTCTTTCCCCAGCTGTAGCCATGTATATTAAACCTGCTGCCTCTGTGTCTCCTCCTGCGGAGCGGTCCTCGGCGTCAGTCCCACGCCGTCAGTCCCACGCCGTCGAATGAGGGGGAGGCCTGCAGCTCTGGGAGATGTCCCGGTCCTGCAGCCTTGCTTTGGACAGAGGAGAACGGTCTGCTGTGAGGAGCCAGAGCCGACGAGAGAGCGTCCCCAGGGTTCCTCAGGGATGCAGCCCGAGTCAGCAGGTCCAGGGTCCTCTACCCCCACGCCATACGGGTTATTGGCGTGGACGCGAGCGCATGAGGATCCAGCTGCAGAGACCATCAGGCCGGCTGTGGAACCCGACACAGCCGAGTGGGAGCCCGACGACGAGTTTCTTCTTGAACCTGGATCGGCGAAGTCCTGGACGGCTCCAGAGCTCGAGTGCAGGCAAGTGCTCTTTCTTGTTTTCCTATATGGTGTGTTAGAGCATTTTTGCCTGCCTCATGGGGGGGGCGAGTGAGGGGCAGCCGGCCGCTGCACCCGAGCTCGTCTCGCTGGGCTCTGGCGCTGCCGGTGGAACTGATCCCAGTTCTCCCTTGTGTTCTGAGCACCTCCACAGCGTTGCCGGTTCGGAGCCAGTCAAGGTCACGGGACCGGGGGTTCCAGGTTCGGAGATGGAGGTCGTTGCCGGTGCAGTCCTGAACCGGTCGTGGTCCAACGTGTGGGCCGAGGAGACCCGGTCGGGGTCCAACGTGTGGGCCGAGGAGACCCGGTCGGGGTCAAACGTATGGGCCGAGGTGACACAGTCGGGGTCCAACGTGGGTGCAGCGGTGACCCAATCGGGACCCGTCCTGACCCGGTCGGGGTCCGACGCGTGGGCCGAGGAGACCCAGTCGGGGTCCAACGTGGGTGCAGCGGTGACCCAATCTGGGTCCGTCCTGACCCAGTCGGGGTCCGACGAGGTCCAGTGGGGGTCCAGCGCAGGTGCGGCTGCGACCCAATCAGGATTCGAGGGGGCCCAGGGTTTTGGTTGTCCTCCTCTCAGGAGCCACCAGCTGGGGGCCTTTAGTGGGGTTTGTTTGACGGATCGGCGCTCTCCTGTTGTGTTGTTTTCAGGTGAGCTGCTGCACGCATTCCCTCCACGGTCCTGCTGGTTGTGGTATGCGGGTCGGCCACCCGAGGAACTGCTTGGAGCATTCGGCATCTTGGGTTGGCCACCCAATATACTGTGTGGGTTACGGGGTGACCTGGTTCGGCCACCAGAGGACGTATTCCTGGGGGCATGGGACTGGGGCAGGTCACCTGACCGTTCATGTACTGTGAGATTTTCTGTGGGCCCATTTGGTGCCAATTCTTGTCATGTATATCTTGTTTTTTTTTTTTTCTCTTGTTTCTTAGTCTTAGTCTTAGTCTTAGTCTGAGCAATTTTAGATTGCCTCTTGTTTTGTCTTGTTTCCTAGTCATAGTCTTAGTCTGGTCTGAGCAATTTTAGATTGCCTCCTGTTTTGTCTTGTTTCCTAGTCATAGTCTTAGTCTGGTCTGAGCAATTTTAGATTGCCTCCTGTTTTTTTTTTTTTTTTCTTGTTTTCAAAGTCTTAGTCCTAGTCAGGTCATGTTCGAGCAATTTTTTTTTTAATTGTCTCATGTCTCTTTGTATGTCATAGTCTTAAGTCCGAGTTTTTTTGATTACCCCTTGTTTTCTTGTAAATCATTCTTAGTCAAGTTCAAGCATTCTTTGTTACCTTGTAAATCTTTGTCTAGTCCGAGCAATTTTTGTTTTTTCTTGTTACCTTGTGAGTTCTTGTCATAGCCTTGTTTTGTCATGTATTTTCTTTTCCTTAGTCTTGTTTTTTTTTGTCCTAGAGTCATGTATTGCCTGTATTGAGTCTTAGTCTTGTCATAGCCTTGTTTTGTCTTGTTTTTTTTTTTTTCCTAGAGTCATGTATTTCCTGTATTGAGTCTTAGTCTTGTCATAGCCTTGTTTAGTCTTGTTTTTCCTAGAGTCATGTATTTCCTGTATGTATTTCTTGTTTCGGTCTTGTCTTAGTCTTGTTTTTTTTTTTCCTAGAGTCATGTATTTCCTGTATGTTTTTTTTTTGTCTGGTCTTAGTCTTGTTTTTTCCCCAGAGTCATGTTTTTCTTTTTCTAGTCTTGTTTTTTTTCCCTGAGTCATGTGTTGTATGTATTTCTTGTTTTGGTCTTGTCTTGTTTTTGTTGGTTGGTTTCTCTCCCTCCGTACCTGTCCCCCTACCTCCCACCCTTGGGGGGGGGGGGGCAGGGTGGTCCCTTGGGGCGTCCGGAGTCCACCCGTGGAGGGAGGGTACTGTTATGACCCGAGCGTCGGTTCTTATCGCGCTCGGGTTAAAGTTATGTCTTGCTGCCGGCCTTGACAGCTGCGGGCGGTATTTTGGCCTCTCTGGGCTCTTATTGTGAAAGTGCTCGGAGGGGTTTCCGCCTGTCAACGGTCGGCCAGCTGTCTGTCATCTGTCATCAGTCCTGGGTTATTTAAGCTGTGTGCTAGCGTCAGTATGACGCAGCAGTGTCTGATCGCATCTGGTCACTAACCTGACCGCTATTCTGTTCACCCATCATCACGGATGCCTGGACTATATTCACACTTCGGCTGCCTTGGGCTTGACCGTCTTTCACCGGGACCAGTAAGTGAGCTCGTTAGCCTTATTCCCCCTGGGTGTTAACTGTTCTGTAAGTCCCTGCCTTGGCAGCCCGTGTGCTAATTATTACCAAGCCTGTCTGTGTGTGACTGTCTCCTGCTTCGGACCTGTAGTGTGCTGTATAGCCCTATGCTTCCTGTTCTGCAAAGACTCTGTCGCTATCTCAGCAGCTTGTGTAAACACCTTTTACCGTAATAAAACTCACTGAAAAACTCACTGGTGACGTTGTGTGCGTCTTATGCTGGCTCGTGAGGGCCAGAGCATGACATCTTTTGGGGATGGGGATGATGGTGGAGGCCTTGAGTCAGGAGGGGACAGTGGTGTGCATCAGGGAGAGGTTGAATAGCTTGGTGAGGATCCCTGCCAGCTGGTCTGCACATGCTTTGACCACCGCTCCTGGGACACCATCGGGACCAGCAGCTCTGCAGGGGTTCACTGCTTGCAGTTGCCTCCTCACCTCATGCACCTGTAGAGAGAGAAGGGGGGGCAGGTTGGGGGGGGGGGTGCTGAAACTGGGCAAAGAAGCTGTTAAGGTCCTCTGCCAGTGTGAGGCTTCTGTCTGATGTTGGGGGGCACTGGCGCTTGTAGTTGTTGAGGGCCTGGATGCCTCTCCACACCTGTCTGGGGTTGTTGTCTGTGAGGCAGCCCTCCACCTTCCTCCTGTAGGCATTCTTAGCAAGTTTTATGCCTCTTCTCATGTTGGCTCTGGCAGTGCTGTACAGAGAACTGTCCCTTTTTCTGAAGGCTGAGTTGCGGGCTCTGATCAGAGCCTGGACTTCTCTGGTCATCCAGGGTTTCTGGTTTGGAAAGACCTGGATGCGTTTGTTGACTGTCACATTTTCTACACAGCGTTTAATGTAGAAAAGGACAGACTCAGTGTAGGAGCCCAGGTCCTGCTGTTCAAAGATGTTCCAGTCTGTGCAGCTAAAGCAGTCCTGTAGCTGGAGGAGAGCATTTTCAGGCCAGGTTTTAATTGTTTATTTGGTTGGGGGGAACTCTTCCTGAGGGGGGTGTAGGCAGGTATTAGAAGCAGGGAGAGATGGTCTGATTACCCAAGGTGAGGGAGGGGGGTGGTTCTGGAGGAATGCTTAATGTTGCTGTAAACATGATAAGATAAGATAAGATAAGATAAGATAAGATAAGCCTTTATTAGTCCCACAATGGGGAAATTCCAGGATTGCAACAGCACAGGGATAGCAACACTCAGAGCAACAATCAGAAGGTAAGAAAAAACAAGAACAGCTAGTAAACATATGTACAGTGGGGCAAAAAAGTATTTAGTCAGCCACCAATTGTGCAAGTTCTCCCACTTAAAAGATGAGAGAGGTCTCCAATTTTCATCATAGGTATACCTCAACTATAAGAGACAAAATGAGAAAAAAAAATCCAGAAAATCACATTGAAGGATTTTTAATGAATTAATTGTTAAATTCCTCGGTAAAATAAGTATTTGGTCACCTACAAACAAACAAGATTTCTGGATCTCACAGACCTGTAACTTCTTCTTTAAGAGGCTCCTCTGTCCTCCACTCATTACCTGTATTAATGGCACCTGTTTGAACTTGTTATCAGTATAAAAGACACCTGTCCACAACCTCAAACAGTCAGACTCCAAACTCCACTATGGCCAAGACCAAAGAGCTGTCAAAGGACACCAGAAACAAAATTGTAGACCTGCACCAGGCTGGGAAGACTGAATCTGCAATAGGTAAGCAGCTTGGTGTGAAGAAATCAACTGTGGGAGCAATTATTAGAAAATGGAAGACATACAAGACCACTGATAATCTCCCTCGATCTGGGGCTCCATGCAAGATCTCACCCCGTGGGGTCAAAATGATCACGAGAACGGTGAGCAAAAATCCCAGAACCACATGGGGGGACCTAGTGAATGACCTGCAAAGAGCTGGGACCAAAGTAACAAAGGCTACATCAGTAACACACTACGCCGCCAGGGACTCAAATCCTGCAATGCCAGATGTGTCCCCCTGCTTAAGCCAGTACATGTCCAGGCCCATCTGAAGTTTGCTAGAGAGCATTTGGATGATCCAGAAGAGGATTGGGAGAATGTCATATGGTCAGATGAAACCAAAATAGAACTTTTTGGTAAAAACTCAACTTGTCGTGTTTGGAGGAGAAAGAACACCATACCTACTGTGAAGCATGGGGGTGGAGACATCATGCTTTGGGGCTGTTTTTCTGCAAAGGGACCAGGACGACTGATCCGTGTAAAGGAAAGAATTAATGGGGCCATGTATCGTGAGATTTTGAGTGAAAACCTCCTTCCATCAGCAAGGACATTGAAGATGAAACGTGGCTGGATCTTTCAGCATGACAATGATCCCAAACACACCACCCGGGCAATGAAGGAGTGGCTTTGTAAGAAGCATTTCAAGGTCCTGGAGTGGCCTAGCCAGTCTCCAGATCTCAACCCCATAGAAAATCTTTGGAAGGAGTTGAAAGTCCGTGTTGCCCAGCGACAGCCCCAAAACATCACTGCTCTAGAGGAGATCTGCATGGAGGAATGGGCCAAAATACCAGCAACAGTGTGTGAAAACCTTGTGAAGACTTACAGAAAACATTTGACCTCTGTCATTGCCAGCAAAGGGTATATAACAAAGTACTGAGATAAACTTTTGTTATTGACCAAATACTTATTTTACCGAGGAATTTATCAATTAATTCATTAAAAATCCTTCAATGTGATTTTCTGGATTTTTTTTTTCTCATTTTGTCTCTCATAGTTGAGGTATACCTATGACGAAAATTGGAGACCTCTCTCATCTTTTAAGTGGGAGAACTTGCACAATTGGTGGCTAACTAAATACTTTTTTGCCCCACTGTACATATTACTATACTATATATATATATATATATATATATATATATATATATATATATATATATATATATATATATATATATATATATATATAGAGAGAGAGAGAGAGAGAGAGAGAGAGAGAGAGAGAGAGAGAGAGAGAGAGAGAGAGAGAGAGAGACACAGTGCGGAGCATTATGGTTGGTGAATGTGCAGCAGAAAGTCTAAGCTCTCTCTCTGCGGATGCGGCGGGCCAGCTGGAAGTCTTTGGGCATGATGGTGACCCTCTTAGCGAAGAAGAGACCCGCCAGGTAGGCCTCGCTGGCCTCCTGCAGAGCCATGACGGCGAAGCTCAGGAAGCGCACGTCGGTCTTGAAGTCCTGAGCCATCTCCCTCACCAGGCGCTGGATGGGCAGCTTACGGATGAGCAGCTCCATGGATTTCTGGTAGCGACGGATCTCTCTCAGAGCCCCGGTACCGGGCCTGTAACGGTGAGGCTTCTTCACTCCGCCGGTGGCCGGAGCGCTTTTCCGAGCAGCCTTGGTGGCCAGCTGCTTCCTGGGGGGGCTTTTTTCCTCCAGTAGATTTTGCGGGCGTTCTGCTTGGTTCTTGCCATCGCTCTTTATTATTCTGTCTTATATTTCTTGCACGCCGCCGAAACTCCAGTCCGGCACCCGCATCGTTTTCTCTACAGTTCCCGGTATGTCGAGTTTCTCCGTTAGCACCAGGTGGTGGTTGAGTGCTAGCTAGCACTAGCCCTTCCCTGCTGTAACGTCTCCTGCTGTAAACAGTGGCTCCGTCCGCCGACTCGGGAGACCTTTTGGGCGATCTGTGTGTCCGTGATATATATATATATACACAGTATATATATAGAGAGAGTGAAAGGTGTAGAAAGAAGATAAAAAAAGGCTGTTGCAACGGGCAGCCAACTCGTGTGGCGCTGCCGGTCTGGAGGAACCGGAACCGGAAAAAAAAAATGATCCAGTGTTCTTTCCCCTCTTGTGTGACATTTTACATGTTGGTGGAATTTGGGGAGTACAGTCTATAAGCATGCTTTATCAAAATCCCCTGCAATAATGTGGACTGTGATGGGGTGATCTTTCTGTTGCCTGCTAACGATGCGCTGGAGGTGGCTAAGCGCTAAGCTAATGCTAGCATCTGGAGGGAGGTAAATAACTGTTACAATTACTGCCATTAGCTTGTGGGGTAGACAGAAGGGCCTACACAGAAAGGCCATAGCCTCTAAATATGGTGAACAGTGGCTTTGATTTATTCTGCTATTACACCAAGTTTGAAGTACAAAAGCACAGAGGCCCCCACTCCTTCCCTTACCAGAATTGGCGTTGTGGTCAAAACGGTGTGTTGTTCAGCCGGGTAATTCCACAGTGGTGTCAGGAATATGTGGGCACAGCCATGACTTGGTCACAGTGAGATTTTGTTCGTGAGGGACCTGGCGTTGGTGAGAAAAATTAAGGTAGTGGTGGTTTGGTGTGTTTGTGCAGCTGGACTTGGAAGCCAGCCCTGCAGCCCCGCTTCTTCTTTCTTTCTTGGTGCCATCTGTGCCTCTTGCTGGGCCTGATAACAATCCACGGAGCGCCCGGAGGTCTGGCAAGCTCCTCAGGGATGTGGTATTGATTGCTAGTATAAGTGCTAGGGATGTTGGCGTTAAGTTGGCGGCAAACGCCTAGAAATTCCAGGTGACTGTAGGTAATTAATCTGTTGCAGAAGGAGGACAACAAAAAGGCAGAAAAAAACACACAAAAAAAGAACAGTAATTTGGAGCATCTAGCTGCAACATGCAAATGTACAGACATTTTTAAAGCATGTGATAGGTTAATTTACACCAGGGCTACACCTACGCAAGAATGCTGTTTGTTGACTTCAGCTCAGCATTCAACAGAGTTATCCCCTCCAAGTTGATCACTAAACTTGGGGACCTGGGAATCAGTACCTCCACCTGCAACTGGATCATGGATTTTCTGACCAACAGACCCCAGCATGTTAGGTCAGGCCCCAACCGTTCTTCCGTCATCACACTCAACACTGGTGTACCACAGGGCTGTGTGCTCAGCCCATTCCTCTACTCCCTCTTCACCCATGACTGCAGGCCTATGTATGGATCCAATTCCATCATAAAGTTCGCAGATGACACCACGGTGATTGGACTCATCAGGGACAACGATGAGTCAGATTACAGGGCAGAGGTTGAGCACTTGGCCACTTGGTGTGCTGACAATAACCTGCTCCTTAACACCAGCAAAACCAAGGAGCTCATAGTGGACTACAGGAAGGAGAGGGGAGAGACACATGACCCCATCCATATCAATGGCATAGCTGTTGAACGTGTCCCCAGCTTCAAATTCCTGGGGACCCACACCTCGGAGGACCTGTCCTGGTCAGTTAACACCACCAGCCTGATCAAGAAGGCCCATCAGCGCCTCTTCTTCTTGAGGACACAGAAGAAGAACCATCTGTCAACTGACATCCTGGGCAACTTCTACCGCTGCGTGATAGAGAGCACCCTGACCAACTGTGTCACAGTCTGGTATAGGAGCTGCTCTGTCGCTGACCGTAAGGCGCTGCAGCAGGTGGTGAAAACCGCCCAACGCATCACAGGGACTCCACTTCCAGTTATAGAGGACGCCTACAGGAAAAGATGTCTGTGCCGGGCACGCAGCATTCTTAGGGACTCCAACCATCCTGCTCATGGACTGTTCCAGCTTCTCCCCTCCAGAAGGCGTTTCAGAAGCCTTCGGACTAGAACCAGCAGGTTTAGGAACAGTTTCTTTCCAACAGCTGTCACGTTATTGAACTTAGTTCCCCGCTGACTCTCTTACCATCATCTCTTACCATCCTCACCTGTACATAACTGCCCATCTAACTTATTGTACATTATTTGCACATAACAGTACTCTTAACTTTCTGCACTGCTGCATATATTTGCATATATTTGCTTAAATTGCACATACTGTCAATTACTGTATATACTGCACTGCTGTCCTTTGCACTTCTGATTGGATGCTAAACTGTGTTTCATTACCTTGTATTCACACGTGTAATGACAATAAAGTTGAATCTAATCTAATCTAATCAATTGCAAAGTCAGTTGGGCTACAGTTTGAAATCAAGACATGTAACTGGGCTGCACATGTTCAGTGATCTGTTGAATGACAAATTTCAAACCAACACAGATCAATAAAAAATATACACTTTTTATTCATTATCTTGGTTTTAAATGTGCACTTGGCACATGACAAAGGCACATCAAAAGTGCGAAAAAACACAATTACAGAGCTGGAGTTGAGCAGAACTGAAGTAGTAGAAACATTTTTCCTCTCGAACAACAATTAAAACAATAGAATGAAAAAATAAAATTCTGTAAATAACTATTTTGGTCACATCTTTTTTAGTTTTTTGAATGCAAAAGATGCAATAGACTTACACAATGGTCCTCTCCGGCATACAACTAGGAACATACCGGTCGCTATGGAGGGTGAGAATATGTATGGGCACATAATCATACCATGTAGGATAACTAAGTAGACGGTTATGCTGTTTCATTCCATCTAGCAACAATGCTCTGCACTGTGTGTGTTTATATATTTGCATATTTATTCCATCTAGCTACAATGCTCCGTACTGTGGGTGTTTATATATTTATATATCTACATATTATTCCATCTAGCTACATTGCTCCGCACTGTGTGTGTTTATATACTTGCATATTTATTCCACCTAGCTGCAATGCTCCGTACTGTGGGTGTTTATATATTTACATATTTATTCCATCTAGCTACAATGCTCTGCACTGTGTGTTCATATATTCATATATTTATTCCATCCAGCTACAATGCTCTGCACTGTGTGTCTGTGTGTGTGTGTATATATATATATTTTATAGTAATACGTACATATGTTTATTAGCTGCTCTTGCTTGCTTGTTTTTTTTTTTTCTTCTTGCCTTCTGATTGTTGCTCTGAGTGTTGCTATCCCTGTGCTGTTGCAATCCTGGAATTTCCCCGTTGTGGGACTAATAAAGGCTTATCTTATCTTATCTTATCTTATCTTATCTTACTCAGACATATCTCAAAGTGCATAAAAACTCAATGAGCACTGTTAGTAGCATTAACATTTGTTTCCCTTTTGAAATAAAATACACTACATCCTGGTCATAACTGACCTTGGCACATCGCAAAGTGCATTTAGCTGAATAAAAAGTGAACTGTTAAACACTTCAGTGCACAAACCCCCAAGAAACAACTGATAGCATTAACAAACATTGCACATCCACTATTGTGGTGTGTTTTGTTTTAAATCACCACATATGTGAGTAGGAACTTCTTTTTCTAACTACACATTCTATTACACACACATATCAGTCAACCAAAAATTTCTAGTAGAGTTAAGGGTGCAAAGAGCACCCACATAAAAACTTGAGTAATGAGCTTTGAGGTTTTCTCCAAAATTTACAGCAATTTTCTTATAGTTTTCAACTTTTCTCTGCAAATTTTTTCTTGTACATTTAAGACTTTATTATAAATATGTAGATTTTTTTATGGCTATTTTTTTTTAATAACGGGGGGAGGAGGGGGGGTCACAAATTTGAAACAGATTGTGGTAAAATTTTGACTTTTTTTCCTAATACAATTTACACTTCTGACCATAAATTTGCAGAGCCAGAACAGAACAATAATTTAAGTCTGATTTCAAAGAAAAAAATATTAATATTATTTTTAATGAAATAAATTAACTTTAAAGACCAAAGATGCAGTTACTTCTATAAAAATAGTTCTATATATTTATACTTTTTGAGAATTCTCCTCATCAACCAGAAAGCAGGAAAAACCTCCCTTATTTTGAAATCCAAATGTTGGCATGTTTAATTTGTCTGAAGGCTGTTGATGGATTAAAGTCATTGGCCATGAATTTTGGTCATCTTAACTTGTCAAGTACATAATATCCATCCATCCATCCATCGGATACTGGAGTAGCTGGTGAAGTCAATCCTAAGCGATTCAGTTGCTCTTGCCTTTCCCTGCATACAGTATGAAGCCCAACGACACCTGTTTGCTAAGCGGCTCATTATTGCTCCCATTTCCAGTGGGTTAAAACCATGATTAATGCCTCCACTGCTTACATACTTCTTCTGCATTTTTTTCCGCATTTAAAGTACTTTAATAAGCACGTTTCTCTCAGACAGCAATGCTAGAAAACCACTCTGCCTGCCGACTGGAATGCTCATGTGGGCGGGGCGCTTCTGAACTCTGTGCGGATGACGTCACATGCGTTGATCGTGTGCGTACTTGAGGACCATCATTCCTTTATATTTTTTTCTTAAGTTTATATTTCCATGGCATGGCCTGGGCCACTCGGAGGTTGGTTCTGGGCTGCTAATTGAATAGACTGTGGTAGACACAATACACATGGCACTCCACCCAGGACAAGGGGGTTGGTGGGGGACAAGATAGTTAGAGATGCTAATGGGGAAAGCTGAGAGGAGCCAACCAAACAAAGATGTGCCTTTTGCCCTTTGCCACGCCAGGCTGACACCTGAGGATACAGGGGTGCAAATGTATCGTAACAAGACCTGCTCTGTGACATGTGGATTAATGTTATGTTAATGTGTGTGCATGTCTTGCAGTCTGAATGTTAATGTGTTTACCCTGAGTGCCGGAGGTGGGAATTAAAGTGTATAAAGGAGTTCGCTCAGGCACTCAGGTTTCAGAGTTTCTGTGTTTATGTTGTAAGTGGAATAAAGTTCATGTGTCATTCAGCTCTCTGCCTCGTCTGCTTCCGTCTTCCATAAGGCCTCATTTACACTGACAGAATGGCATAGTTTGATACAGTCATAGAACTGAACAAGACAATTAGTAACACATTAATATATAAAACAAAAAACTTTAGATGTCAATAAAATTATAGTTGCACAAAAAAAATCTTTATACAACAGTTTGTTCTAAAAAAAAAAACAATTTGATTGGACAATAGGGATTCCAGGAGTTACTATATTCCATGATAACTACACTCCAACATTTCACAGGATATGTATCACTCTGCTCCAAAGGTGTTCTAGTAACCTTAATTACTAACCGTTATTTACTGTCCAGTCTGTCATTTCTATCAATGACTTCTTATATGAGAATTGCAATACTGTGTTGGACACCTTAATTTCCACAGTGAGGCGCTGTTTGAAAAATCACTGTGGTGACCTGGAAGTCCCACCCTTTTAAAAAAAAAAAAAAAACTATTCAGTTTGCCTACCTTTGTAAACATCTTTAAGCTATTTCACATCTGTTTAAAATAAATAGGCAGTGCTAGAGTTAGCTTTATTGTCTTGATTAACAAACCACAGTACCTTTGTGGTGATGGACTCTTTGTTTCATCTGAAAATGCCAAGAAAAAGCAAGTGAAGTGTGCCAAAGCCAAATCACTAGCATGGTAACTAGCCACAGCATTGGCCACTTTTTCATCTCGGCCCTTCTGTGGTACCAACTCAACAGGTGACCGGTATGTATTATAAACACTGACTTTTGCACTTGACAATATTTAATTTGTTTACATGTGTGTGAAATGACAATAGACGTCTTCATGTTGACTGAGATGTTTAGCAACAGTTACTGGCTACATTAAGAAAGAACTATTTTTTTTACCATTTCAACCAATGTAAAACATCTCACGGGCGGGACATTTTGTCCAGTATTGCTGTCATTTACTAAAATGTGCTGGTGGAACTGTTGTATAAAAGCAATATTAAACTCGAGCTCGTGGTATCATTAATATTTTAACTGGCAGTGATTAGTAGTACGCTATTGATGCCACACTTGCTCTCATGTAATATTGCATAAATATACCGCTCATTTTCTCCAGTACAATGGCATTTTTTAACGATCTATATTCCACTTATTTTCTTCAGGACAATAGTGGGGGTTTTTTTACATTCTCTTAAATTTTAAGTTAACTGCACTCTAACTACAGTTATATATTACTGATGTCTTGCAACAACAGAACTAGCATTATGCATCTGTATAGTTATAGCATCACGTAATTGCTTACCTTCGGCCAGCTGCATGAAGCCTCTGGCAATATGCTGAAATGATGGACTTTAATTCAGTACAGTGGGCTTACCACCTGCAGGAGGGATCATGGGGATCATGGTGCTATTTGAACTGGGCAGAAGTCTGGGCTGCTCCGCCTGAACTGATGCCCCCGTGACTCGGATCAGCAGTAGAAGATGGATGGATGGTTCAGTGCAGTGTATTTCTGTTGTACGCATGCTTGCACACTTGCAGTAGGGTACTGGCTGGTTATCACAGTAATAAAAGTTTAACTCAGAATTTGAATGAAACATTTTCATGTTTACACTCTTAACATGACTAAATCATGTAAGATTTGCATTTGTGATGACCCCAGGTTCATTCCTCCTCCTCCTCCTCCTCCTCCTCCTCCTCCTCCTCCTTGTTTCCGGCGGCCGAAGGAGGAGGGCGGAAATAGGGAACTCCGTGTTTTTTTTGGACTTTTTTTCACTTTTCTATCACTGCCCGCAAATTCAATTTTGGTTTTTTTGGGTGGAGGATGGCGACCTTGGAGATGCCATCTCCATCTATTCGCCAGGGGGGGTGGATCATTCCCCCGGACAGCACTGTTACTGTGGAGGAGGTCCTGATGGCTGTGGGTGAGCAGGTGGGCCATGATGCGATCTACTATGCGTCCAGGATGAATAGAGCTGTAGTTGTGTTTCTGGCTGCTGAGGAGAATGTCCACGGTCTGATTGCGAGCGGTGTTGTAATCAAGGACACGTATGTACAGGTATCCCCCTTATCTGTCCCATCAACACGTATCACCGTCTCAGGTGTTCCACCTTTCATCACTGACGAGCAGTTGGCGACGGAGCTCCGCAGATTCGGGAAGTTTGCAGGCCCATTTAGACGTGTGAGTTTGGGATGCAGGGAAGCCAAGTTAAAACATGTGAGATCACTCAGGCGACAGGTGTTCATGTTTCTAGACTCGCCCACACAAACTCTGGAAGTGTCCTTCCGGGTCAAACACGGGGACGGCTCCTATATGGTGTATGTGAGCTGGGGACAGATGAAGTGTTTTGAATGTGGGGACGTGGGCCATAAACGGTTCGCCTGCCCGCACAGGCAGCCGGCGGGGGGCTCTGATGGGGCCGCGGCTGAAGCCAGTGGTGCGGCTTCCGCTCGCGCCGCTGCTGCGGACGGCGTTGCGGGGGCTTCCGCCGCGGCTGAGCCCAGCGGGGGCGGAGAGCCCGGCGGCGAAGCCTCCGCCCCCGCCGCTGCTGCGGCCGATGTTGCGGGGCCTTCCGCTGGTCCTGCTCCAGAGCCTGCCGCTCTGGAGCCTGCCGCTGTGTCTGTGGACAGCCCGCCTGCAGCGCAGCTTGCAGCTGGGAGCGTCGCTGGTGATGGCGCCCAAACAGTCACTGACGGTGCGTCAGAATCTCGCTGTGTGACATCAGCGGCTGTGCTTCCGGAGGCTGCTGCCGCTTCAGAGCAGCAGACAGAACAATGCCGGTCGGCTGCTGTAGATGCCGCCCAGGAAAATGTGGCCAATGATGAATCAGCTGGGCCAGCTGAAATGCCAGCTGAATCCAACAGTCAGCTGAATTGTGCTGATGAGGAAATGGATTGTGATTCTGACGCTGTGTCTGCTAAAACTGAGTCTATTGGGGCAACTTGCAATACAAACGCGGGTTTGTATTCACTGGAAGAAATAAATGCTTTCCTGGATGAAACCTATAATAACAGAGCCGTTAAAGTCACTGATTACTTCAGTGACACTGATAAATTCATTAGGTCTGTTAACGTGCTGAAAAGGCAGGTTGGTGTTGACCTCCTGGGTGAAAGAAAACGTTTCCGCCTCAAGAAGCACCTCACAGCCCTGCATAAAGCAGCAGGAGGACAAAAGGTCAAGCGCGCGAAGATGGAATAATTTCCATGGCAACAGCACAGTGTTCCTTCCATCTATCACCCTATGCAAAACATAAAATTAGGATCCTTAAACATCAACGGTGGGAGGGGCAATCATAAGAGGGGATTAATTAGTGACCTGTTCCGACAGAAAGATCTCAACATTTTGTTTTTGCAGGAAACTCATACCACTTCGGCAGATGAAGTGGACTGGGGCTTGTGGTGGAAAGGCCCTTTTTCACTCAGTTATTGTACCACTCTTAGTGCAGGAGTGGCCATTTTGTTTGGGGAATCAGCAAATGCAACAGTTTTATTGGTGGTGGAGATAGTGAGGGGCAGGCTGCTTCTTGTTAGGGCCGAAATAGGGAATTCCGTGTTTTGCCTGGTCAACATTTACGCTCCAAACCACGGTTCTGAAAGGGTTGCCTTTTTCAATACACTGACAAATCAATTGCAGAGCTATCACCAAGACCAACTTATTGTTGCTGGTGATTTCAACTGTACCTTGGACTTCACTCTGGATCGCACTAATGCAGAACCCCATCTGCAGTCTTCTCGACTCTTAGAAAATTTCACTGTACAGTTCGACTTATTGGACACATGGAGGTCTAAACATGCAAACGCTACACAGTATACCTGGGTCAGGGTCACTGATGGTGTTGTCAGTGCTGCTAGATTAGACAGGATATATGTTTCTAAAACCTTTGGCCCCGGAATCCTCCACAGTAACATAAGTCCCGTTGGTTTCATGGATCATCACCTGGCCACTGCGGTGTTACTTAACTCACCAGGGAAAGGGACTAAATCTTATTGGCACTTCAATAACAAGCTCCTTCAGGACAACACCTTTTGTCAATATTTTGTGTGTTTCTGGGAACACTGGAGGACCACAAAGGCTTGTTTTAGTTCCCTGGAACAGTGGTGGGAGGTTGGCAAAGTGCAAATTCGCCTTTTTTGTCAACGGTACACTGCGAACTCCACTTCCATCATCAAGGACAAGGTCAGTGAACTTGAGGACACTGTCAAGAGGCTGGAGGACAGTTTGGTTACGGGTCAGGATTCTACTGCAGGTCCTTTGCTGCAGGAGAAGAGATTGGCCCTGTGCATATTCATGCAGGAAAGAGTGGAGGGGGCGCTTGTGAGGTCACGGTTCACTCGCCTGCAGGACATGGATGCCCCAACGTCCTTCTTCTTCAATCTGGAGAAGTCTGCTGCGAAAAAGAAGTTGATGGCTTGCTTGACGCTCCCAGATGGTTGAGTGACTACAAATCCATCTGAGATGCGGCACCATGCAGTGGATTACTACGGGGCCCTGTTTGCTGCGGGACCGTGTTGCATGGAATCTCCAAAACCGGCTCTTCGAAGGTCTCAGCCCGGAGGACAGAGCCGCTCTGGACTGTGCCCTGACTTTGGATGAGTTAAGTGTGGCTGTTAATCAGATGGCTCTGGGACATGCACCTGGACTTGATGGTCTTTCTTCTGACTTCTTTAAGCATTTTTGGAATATTATTGGATCAGACTTCTATGGCGTTCTAACTGCCTGTTACAGAAAGGGAACCTTACCCGTCTCCTGCCACAAGGTGCTTCCGAAAGCCCTGGCAAATAGACTGAACAATGTAATGGGTTTGATCGTAGATAGGGATCAAACATATTGTATTCCTGACCGAACCATTATGGACAATATTTTTCTCATACGTGACGTTCTCCAGCTCAGTAAATGTTATGACCTACAGTTCGGTATTATGTCTTTGGACCAAGAAAAGGCATTTGATAGGGTTGACCATTCCTATTTGTTTTCCACACTGAAGGGATTCGGGTTTGGCAATATGTTTTTGAGGTGGGTCAATCTGTTATATACTGGAGCTGAGTGTTTGGTAAAGATGGGGGCAGGGCTGAGTTGCCCAATCCCTGTACACCGGGGAATCAGGCAGGGTTGTCCAATCTCGGGTCAACTGTACAGCTTGGCTATTGAGCCTTTGCTGTGCAGCTGGGTGGTCTGGTTCTGCCGGGGCCCTCCAGCAGTTGCCGCCCAATCATCTTGTCTGCTTATGTGGATGACGTCAACGTTTTCATCACGTCCCACAGGGATGTACAGCGTCTGGTGGACACTTTGTTTATGAAAGGGCATCTTCTGCCCGGGTGAATTGGGCCAAGAGTGAGGGTCTATTGGTGGGCCAGTGGTCACATCAGGACGTTCCTCGGCTACCCGGCGGTCTTCAGTGGGGGACGGCCGGCATCAAAGTGTTGGGGGTTTTTCTGGGTTCGGAGGAATTTGAACGCAAGAACTGGGATGGTGTTAAGGACAAGGTGTGTGCTCACTTTTCTAAATGGAAATGGTTGCTACCACAGCTGTCATATAGGGGCAGGGTTCTGGTCGCCAATAATCTGGTCGCTTTGGCTCTTTGGCATAGGCTTGTTGCTTTGACACCGCCCAGGAGCCTCGTGGAGGAGGTTCAGAAGATCATCGTGGATTTCTTTTGGTCTGGTCGGCATTGGGTCCGTGCGGCTGTTCTCTACCTGCCTGTTGCCGAGGGGGGACAGGGCCTGGTGGCCATACACTCCAAGATTGCCTGCTTTAGGCTTCAGACTGCACAACGCCTCCTTTACGGATGCGGCCCCTGCTGGATGGACACTGCAAAACTGCTCCTGAGGAGAGTTGGCCGCTTGGGCTATGATAAGCAGCTCTTCCTCGTGAGATCTGGGGAGGTGGACCTTACTGGACTTTCTGCTTTTTACACATCCGTCTTGCATGCATGGCGAGTCTTCACCGGAGCCCGCTTCCCTAGCGAGACACCGGGCATGTGGCTGTTCGAGGAACCACTGTTTTCAATCAATTCATCGACACTCAGGTGCTGCAGTCGGTCAGTCTGCGGACTTGTTTACGAGAGGCACACTGTACCAAGCTTGGTCATCTTATGAAGATGTTGACCACATTGATGGAAACGCTGAGGCGGAGTGCCAACATTACATCTGTCAGACTGCTGCAGAGGGTGGTGGGGGAAGTGTGCGCTGCCCTGCCACAACCGCTTCGAGCGTTTGCGAAAAACCGGACTCTTTCCACTCAATGGGATGACAACACTGTGTCCAACTTTCCTGCCATTTCCATAAGTCCAGCTGTGGGGGAGTGGCAGGGGGGAGAGGATCACCAGCTGGCCTTCAGAAATCCTCGTCTGGGCAGGTTCCAGTTTGTGGGGACGAAAACGGTGTATCACATCTGTGTGAAAGTTCTGAATCTGCGCTCTTTGATGGACGTGAGAGAGTCAAAGTGGGCAGGTTTTATGGGGCCAGAGGTCTCCCCGAAAGGCAGCTGGCGGTGCATGTACAAGCTCCCTATTGAGAAACGGACGGCAGATCTCCAGTGGAGGATTGTTCATGGGGCAATAGCTACGAATAAATACAGAGCATGCCTGGATCCAACTGTGGGGGAGGAATGTTTGTTTTGTTCCCAAGTTGAGACCCTGGAGCATTTGTTTGTTCAATGTTTTCGTTTATCTGGCCTTTTTGATCTTTTGCGAGTGTGGTTTCAGGCTTTGGGTGAATGTTTCTCTTTTGGTTTGTTCATTTATGGTCCAAAGTATAAAGTGGCAAAGAAATCTAAGATAAGATAAGATAAGCCTTTATTAGTCCCACAATGGGGAAATTCCAGGATTGCAACAGCACAGGGATAGCAACACTCAGAGCAACAATCAGAAGGCAAAAAAAAGCAAGAGCAGCTAATATACATATGTACATATTACTATATATATATATATTATATATATATATATACACACAGACACACAGTGCAGAGCATTGTAGCTGGATGGAATAAATATGTGAGTATATAAACACACAGTGCCGAGCATTGTAGCTAGATGGAATAAATATGTAGATATATAAACACCCACAGTATGTAGCATTGCAGCTAGGTGGAATAAATATGTAAATATATAAACACACAGTGCGGAGCATTGTAGCTAGATGGAATAAATATATAGATATATAAATATAAACACACCCAGTGCGGAGCATTGTCGCTAGATGGAATAAATATGTAAATATATAAACACACACAGTGCAGAGCATTGTTGCTAGATGGGATGAAACAGCACAACCGTCTACTTAGTTATCCTACATGGTATAAATCTGCGCACACTTTGATGAACTTCCTATCTGGTACTGCTAAACTTGCAATCTGGCTGACAAGGAAAAATCGGACTACCAACGCTGGCAATGTGGATCCTGTGTCTGCTTTCAAGTCCTTGTTGAAAGTCAGACTCCAGGTGGAGTTCTCTTACTATCAAATGGTGGACAATTTGGAGGCATTCACCAATAGATGGACTGTAGGGAATATTTTGTGTTCTGTGGGAGAGGGGGATGAGTTATGTTTGCACTTTTGAGATGTGACACACTTGGGGGCATGATATTGGTGTTCTTACATTTTTGAATTGTACAATAAAGCCATTTTTTAAAACTCAAATTATTATTCTTCTTCGGTGCATGTACAAGCTACCTATTGAGAAACGGACAGCAGATCTCCAGTGGAGGATTGTGCATGGGGCAATAGCTACGAATAAATACAGAGCACACCTCGATCCGACTGTGGGGGGTGAATGTCTGTTTTGTTCCCAAGTTGAGACCCTCGAACATTTGTTTGTCCAATGTTTTCGTTTATCTGGACTTTTTGATGTTTTGTGCGAGTGGTTTCAGGCTTTGGGTGACCGTTTCTCTTTTGGTCTGTTCATTTACGGTCCAAAGTATAAAGTGGCAAGGAAGGCTGCCCACACTTTGATGAACTTCCTATCTGGTACTGCTAAACTTGCCATATGGCTGACGAGGAAACATCGGGCTAGCAACGCTGGCAATGTGGATCCTGTGTCTGCTTTCAAGGTCTTGTTGAAAGTCAGACTCCAGGTGGAGTTCTCTTACTATCAAATGGTGGACAATTTAGACGCATTCATCAATAGATGGACTGTGGGGAACGTTTTGTGTGGGTCAGGGGGATGAGTTATGTTTGCACTTTTGCATTTCTTCTTCTTCTTCTTCTCAGTTACTGGTGGATAGCAAACAACTGAAAGGTGCACACCGCCACCTACTGTACAAGAGTGTGTAACATTATGTCATCTGAGCCCGACCCCTAAATTTTGACTTAATCCTGTATTATTTAAAAAAGAGAAAAGAGCCCTCCTCGTGATTCTTATTGCCTCTCCATTTCCATCTGTTACCAGAATCCCAGTTAAATTCCATTCCCTACAGGCTTCTCAAACTTCATTTTCCATTATCTGTCTTTCATTTCCGTATTTGTGACAGTGTAATAAGAAGTGCTCGTCATTTTCTTTTACTCTACATTCTCTACATATGTCACTTTCACTTTTCCCCATGGTGAATAAAGTGCCATTTAAATGTGTGTGATCCAGTCTGAGTCTTGCCATAATGATGTCTTCCTTCCTTTTGGTTGTTACGAAATTCTTTATTGCAATAGATTTTTGTATTTTGTAATACGATCTACCTTTATGATCTTCATCCCATCTTTTTTTGCCATAGCTCAGTTCCTTTTTTCTTGATTACTGCTTTCCCTTCACGTTTTCCAAGAGACAATGGTAAAGTTATTTCTTTTCCAAGAGCGCTTTTTGCTCATTTGTCTGCACAGTCATTCCCTTTCAACCCTTCATGTGCAGGAACCCAACAAAACTGAACTTCTCCACCACCCCTGTGTACCCTAAATAAACTGTGATATAGCTCAATCACCAGGTCTTCCCTTGTAAATTTTAGTGTCTCTGTGGTTTTTAGCACTGCAAGTGAGTCCGTGCACACCACCAACTGGTCCGGTCTGACCTCCTCCACTCACTGCAAAACAATAACTATTGCCACCATCTCTGCTGTAAAAACGGATGTATTGTTGGAGAGTCTTTTTGCGATGGTCACTTTAAATTCTAGGATGTTTATTCCAACTCCAACAGAGCCCTCTTTATTCTTTGAACCCTCAGTATAGAGCTGCAAGAAGTTATAGTAGTTATTCCTGAGGTGAATGCTTGTTTTAACACCAACTTCACTCATATGCCAATCCTTTTTCCTCATTAGCAGACTAGCATCTACTTCTATTCCCGGAAACAGCCAAGGGGGAACATTACTCATTGGACTGGTGTTAGCTATATCAATAGTGTGCAGCCCATACATTTTGGTCCTTCTTTCAATTGTCCACCCAAACCCATGTCCCTGGAAATTAGAGTATTCCCAGCAGTTTTGTAGTGTTGTTTTTGACACTTTGTCACTTTGTCACTTCCTTTCACCTTGACCCAGTATGATAATGCAAGTTTTTCTCTTCTCAAATCCAGTGGCATTTCTCCTGCTTCTATTAAAACTGCATTGTTTGGTGTTGTTTTGACGGCTCCAATGCATAGGCGAAGTGCTCTATGCTGCATTTTGTCTATTTTTTCTAGAGTCGTCTTTGCCGCTGCTCCATAAATCATGCATCTGTAGTGGAGTATGAGGAGAACTCCTGAGGGAAGGCATCAAAGAGAAGAAGAAGATTGGGAGCGCATTTACGTCTGTGTTTGGCTGGCAGTAGGATTGATTTGTTTGTGGCGGATAGCAAAAACTGTGCGCAGTCTGTAACATTATGGCATCTAGCTCTGACGGGTGCGACCAAGATGAGGTGGGCTGGACATTATCCAGGCCTGGGGGCCAGAAAAGAGCAGCTAGGGGGGCACCAAAACTTAGAAGCTGCTCAGATGACAGTGATGTGGGAGGAAGTAACAATGCAAAGAAAACATGAACTGGCCAAAATGGATGCCAGTTTGAGGATGTAGGGAATGACTGCAAGGTTGTCATTGAGTTCAATCAGGGTGGGGGGCACTATCACCTGGTTAAGCTAACAAAAGCAACTGAGAAAGAAATTGGGAGAGTTAAGTTTGCAAACTTCTTGAAGAATATCCGGCTGTTAATTCATGCCACAAGTAAACAACAGCAACAGAAAATACTGACAATGACATGTCTTAAACGGAGAACAAATTAAGGCACATGTTCCTGGCGCGACAGCTAACTTGAGGGAAGTTATATCAGCTGTCCCTTTGTGCATGTCTATGGAAGAAGTGAAAAGCGAGATCCAAGGAGGAAAAGTTAAGGATGTTAAAAGGCTAGAGTAAAAAAGAAGGCTTGCTGAAGGACACAGTCTGTCATGATTCAGTTTGAGGAAACACTCCCTAAATCAGTCCTAATAGGATACATGTATTTCAGTGTCAGAGAATATGTCCCAAAGCCACTCAGGTGCTATAAATGTCAAAGGATGGGTCACACTGCTCAGCAATGTAGGGGAAAGCTACTATGTGCTAGATGTGGAGGGGAGCATGAATATGGTAAATGTGACAAGGACGCCAAAGTAAAGTGTTGCAACTGCGGGGGTGAGCACAGTGCTACATATGGAGGATGTGTTGTGCAGAGGGAAGCTAGAAAAGCCCAGGAAATCAGAATAACTAAGAAAATCTCGTATGCAGAAGCTCTAAAGACAGAGAGGCAGGAATAGTCAGAAACACACAGGCCTTCCTCAAAGACGTGCAGTTCAAATGGAAGCCCAGCAATCAACAGGTCCCACGCAAGCACTGGATCATGTAGCTGCAAGGAATGTTTGTGTTCACAAATGCAAAATGGATGATGACACATTGATAGTTAAGAGGACAAACTATAGCTTTTATCTGCCACACCATGAATGTTGCTGCACAGCTACAGAAGAAAAGTGACAGAATCAACACCATTGTGGAAGTAGCAGAAAGCTTCCTAGATGTGAAAGATATCACAGCTGACCAGATTCATGCTTTATTGAAAATGAATTGAAAATGGGAAGACAGCACATGCTGAAACAAGACCTTAATTATGGTACTACACATACTACAGTGGAATGCGAGGAGTCTTATAGCAAACGGACAAGAACTCAAGAAGTATCTTTATGAACTAGAAGTTGTTCCACAGGTAGTGTGTGTACAGGAGACAGGGCTTCAACCTCACTTAGATTTTGTTATTCCAGGATACAGTTCAATCAGACAGGATAGAATTAACACTGTAAATGGAGGAGGATGTGCCACTTTCATTAAAGATGGCCTGGCATATAGGGTGATTCCCTCCCCTGAGAATATAGAGTGTAATATTATTGAAATATGTAGGCCAAATGGACAAGGAAATATTAAGCTGATTAATTATTACAACCCATGTAGGAAGTTAACAGCAGATATTTTCAGTGCTATGGCAGGGGAAGGGCATATGAACGAGGTATGGTGTGGAGACTTTAATGCCCACAATAGCTTGTGGGGAAGCATACATACAGATAACAATGGAAATGTTGTGGAAGAGATGAGATCGTTAATTTGTCTAAACAGTGGTGAAGGTACCAGGGTGGATGTGCATAGGGGCACATTATCATGTATTGACCTGACTCTGGTATCTGATTCTTTAGTGAGCACCTGTGAATGGATGGTTATGAACTGGACAGCTATGGGAAGTGATCACTTCCCAATACTTACAGTCATTAAAACTGAAGTATGTATACAAGAGGGAAGATGTTTTACAAGATGGTGTTTTGACAAGGCAGATTGGGAAAATTTTAGGCAATACTGTGTAAGGGATATTTAATAAAATGTTGTAATAAGGTACAGGAATTATTTATTTTATTTAATAGTGGGTGTGATGGGGCGGAGTTAAACCGTCACTCCTGCACTCGCTAAATAAAATAAATAAGCACTCGTAAAAGGGGCACCAGTCCTCAATCAATCAATCAATGCATCAGATTTATATAGCGCTTTATCATAGACACTCAAAGATGCTTTACAGAAATTAAGGGTCATCCACCACCTAGATGGATGAAGCAGCCACAATATGGCGCCATCCCTTTTAACTATTCACACACATTCACACAAAGGGCCACTTTAGAGTCTCCAATTAACCTAACCTGCATGTTTTTGGGATGTGGGAGGAAACCGGAGAAATCCCGGGGTAAACCCACGCATACACGGGGAGAACATGCAAACTCCACACAGATCACTGTTGGTCGGGGGCTGGGATCAAACCCACGATCCCACGATCCCCACTATCCCCCGGCCAAGGGTAAACTGTGCTGCCGCAGTGCTAACCACTGCGCCACCGTGCAGCCCAAACGTTTAAAATACTTATATTAAACTTAGTTTTAATTAATTTTGTACCTTCAATTACTTAATGGATCAGTCTCAAAATTTAAGGGAGTTCTTCTCCTGCCGTGATCTAAGAAACAGATATATGCGAAAGGAAAACACTTCAACTTCTCTCATTCACCCTTTTATTAAACTCATTCAGGTTACATGATATGGCATTCAAATTATGGATAAACAGATTCAAATGATAACAGGCGTCCGATATCACATCAACTGTTATTGGATTCCTGAACATAAAATCTAGTGTTAAACCTTTGTAGAACCAAGGAGAAACCAGACTTTTGTTTCAACGGTAAATGAAGGCTGAAATGTCTAACAAAACAGAACGCAATTTTATGGGGAAAATTCATAAGCTGATTATCTAAAAATGAACGTCTGAATTAATCTACAAAAATGGAGGGAAGTTACTTACAAATGACTAAGAGTCTTCCTTCAGTCTATAGCTTTATCCTGTGGCTGAGAGACTAATTGTACCATGAAATACTGGTTATGTTCAATTGTAATTTAATTGTTATGACATCACGTTTTTAACCCAGCAGATAGGAAAATGGGAGTTTCACTTACGAACAGCTGTAGGTCCACGTTTTCAGTGGGTCGGTACTGGCTGAGTTTGAAGTCGAGACATCGGGAGAAAGCGACTGCTGCTATGCTTCCTCACAGCTGTAAGAAGTGCAGACCCAGCTGGGGGGCTTGGACAGGACAGTGGCAGCAGTGAAGAATTGTCCCAGAGTGGCGTGCTCTTAGGGTCCTTAGGCAACAAGTCCGAATTTGAGGTCTCTAGTAGCGGGATAGACCAAAAAAACTGAAGGAGAAACTTCTCAGTCAGGCAGGTATGAGGCCGGAAAGAGAGTCCAAAACACAATCTCTGTTCACTTTAAATTAGGAAAATTAAAGGTCCACTTTAACTGTGTGAAAAGTCAGAAAATCTGAGAAAAACATTTACTAGGATAAGAATGGCTTCTGAGGTGAAGGAAAAAAAAGTTTGAGAGTTTTGACTCTCTCAGGCGAGCTTGTAAGAGAAAGATGGTTTCTCCTCAGTAACCAGAAAAATGAGAAAACTAACACAGGATTTGACAAACTTCACACAGAATAATTTAGATAAAAGAAACTACACGGAACCTTGAAACGGTGGAATAAAACTTTCATCTGAGATCTAGATTGCTATTCTGCTTCTTTAATCAATCTAGTTCCTAATCTACCCAGACTTCTACACGTCTTTCAATCTTTTTTTTTTTTAGTTCTCAATATTTCTCAAAATCTCTCTCTTATTCTTCTTCTTTTGATCTCTGTTTTATCCTGTTATTCTTGTTCTTTCATCTTTTTTCATCTAACCTTTTTGATCTTTCTGTTATTCCTTTTTGATCTAACATGCAGGGCGGCTCCTAACTCCTTTTAACTGAGCGTGCCACTGGGTCATAAAACATGGGCCGGTCGCAAGACAGACCAATCAACTTTATAAAAAGGAGTTTGAACTGGCCCCCATCCAATGTGAAAACATTTCTTTGTTTGGGAGCATCCAATCAAACGAAGACACCATCCCATGAAAATGTAGAGAAGAATTAATACTCATTCAGTTCTTATAAATTTAGGTGCTCAATATAAGATCTAACTAAATTAAATGACTTGGCTAATATTCAGTGATCATGCATTTATGCCATTACTACTGATATTACATTCGTTTGACTAACACTCATGAACATAACATTTCTTATACATAATTATAACACATGCACTCATATTTAGATCAAAGATTAATGAAGTACTGCAAACCATGGTCAGTGATCAAAAAGGATGATTTTCAGTGTCCTTAGGATCCGGGGGAGATAATAAGCTGAAACAAATTTAAGGTTTACTAAGAATTGACAGTCAAATTACACATAATAAGACACATTCCGTAAGTATCCACTAGGAGGTACTGTTGAGCTGTAGATAACTTCTTTAGGTCCATGATATCTGAACAGGGGATCTGGTATTTGTCGAAAGTCATAAAACCTGTCTGGTTAAGCCGTTTATGACCTTTTAAGAGCATTAGTTTCTTGTAGGGTGGATGCTATCCACATGAACTGTCCACGTTGGGGATCTGGACTGGAGTTTTTATGGCCCCTTTAACACTAGAAGACCCAGACATTAGCCCTCTTGTGGCCACTTGATGGTCCCCCTATGGGTTTTCTAGCCAAAAAGGCCAAATGGCCCCTGTCTGGGTCTTCTAGTGTTAAGCCTTTAAAAGCAAATTCTGATCCTTACCATCTCTGCAAGAGGCAACTGTTTACATTGGGGTCCTGGGAAAAACATCCTTGGTCAGGCCTTGAGTGAGTGTAGTTAATATGAAAACAAGTGATATTCCTGTAGAATGAAGAAAAGTGATTTTCCTGTAGAAGGAAGGAAAGTGATCTGTATTGGTTTGAGGAGACGAGGATGCCACAACTGTGTTCAATCGTGCCATTTGGTAACATTAGAAGGTGGCATAGAGAGTGTTCAAGTCAGGTAACCAATCATATTCTGAATGCTGCAATATAGCAAGTATACCTCAGAAAACAACACAGGGTAGGAAGAAGGTTGTACCCTGGTGGATTGACAAATGTAGTATTGCAATAAAAGAGTGAAACAAGGCATTCAGACAGCTGAGGAAGAATATGACTTGTGAAAACTTAATAGAGTATAAAAAGAAAAGGGCAGTAGCTCAAAGGATTATTAAAAACAGGAAAAGGTCAACATGGAGAGAATTTTGTTCCACCCTTGGTAGGAAAACAGAACTAGGTGATGTCTGGGGTATGTTTAAAAAAATGAGTGGGAAAAGGGTATCAGTTAAAATTCCAGCTTTAGTAGATGGAGACAAGGTGGCTGTATCAGACAAAGAAAAGGCAGAAGTCCTAGGTAGAGCATTTGCAGCAATGCATAGAGGAGACCATCTTGGTGAGAGCCATAGACAGCAAAGGCAGCATAAACTCAAAGAAAATGCAAACTTGAAAAATGAAGTGAAAGAGGACATGACTGTGTTAGACCTCGAGCTCACAATGTCAGAGCTTAAGAAAGCTTTGCAAAATAGTGGATACACAGCTCCAGGATATGATCAGTTAAGCTATGCTATGTTCCGGCAGTTGCCTAGGCAATCAATGCAACTGGTGCTGAAATTGTTTAACAGGATATGGAAGGAGGGGGTTATCTGAAGTGGGTGGATCAAGGCTGTAATTTTACCATTTAATAAGCCAGGGAAAGATCCAGCTCATCCAGGCAACTATGGGCCAATAGCATTAATGTCACATTTAGGGAAATGGATGGAGGTGTTAGTTTCCAGACTCTCATATGTATTAGAGCAAAAACGATTAATAAACGACTATCAGAATGGTTTTAGAAGAGGAAGATCCACAGTGGATGCTCTAGTTCTTCTTCTGCTGCACATCCACCAACCACAATGCTCCGCACTGTGTGTCTATATATGTATATATATTTATTTATAGTAATATGTACATACAGTATGTATACTAGCTGCTCTTTTTTTTTTTCTTGCCTTCTGATTGTTGCTCTGAGTGTTGCTATCCCTGTGCTGTTGCAATCCTGGAATTTCCCCATTGTGGGACTAATAAAGGGTTATCTTATCTACTTAGGGTAAGTAATGATATTGAAAAGCCCCTCAAAATGAAAGAAGTAATGGTTATAGTTTATCTGGATATTGAAAAGGCTTATGACTCACTGTGGAGAGATGGTCTTCTTATGAAATTGAATAAAATGGCCATGGGTGGTAGGATGCATAATTAGATAATGGATTTTTTTTTTTAACACACAGGACAATTAGGACAATTAGGGTTAAAGTAGGATCAGAAGTTTCTAATGATTTTGAAATAGAAAATGGTGTTCCTCAGGGGAGTGTGATAAGCCCTGTTTTATTCAATATAATGATTAATGACATGTTATCAAGAGGGATCCATCAAAACAACACTATATGCAGATGATGGAGCCATATGGACGAGGGGAAGAAATGAGAAATTTGTGTTCAAAAACATCAGGAAAGCAATGGAGGAAGTGGAAAAGTGGTCATATGACTGGGGATTTAAATTTTCAAACAGTAAAACCTGCTATATGACTTTCGCAAAAAAATGCAGAACTGGTACAGAACCATTAACATTATATAATCAACCAACAGAGAAAGTCAGTGAGTTCAAATATCTAGGACTGTAGTTTGATAGTGCATACACATGGAGAGTTCACGTTGAAAATCTCTAGACAAAATGCAAAACAGTCATTAATTTTATAAAAGCTGTAGCTGGACACGAATGGGGTGCAGATAAACAGGTTTTTCTTCCTTGTTGTTTGTGTGTGTTGCAGGTTTGATTGGGATCAGAGCTCCAGCCCCTCATCTAGGAACTGGAGACAGCTGGCCATCGTCTCCAATTGTATAAAGACAGCCTCTTCCTGCTTCTTGCACTGGCCCACGACATCATGACTTGTTTTTGTTTAAGTTGTGTTTCTTTTCTGGCATTCTATTTTCTTTCCAGCTGTTAAACTACTTTCTTTTAGAGCTTCCCCACCTGCTTCCCTTTATTTCTTATGGTTCTTGAGCCAGATCATACCAAATTAAATTGAACAACTTCTCATTTATGACATTCAAATATGTTAAGATAACATGATTCAATTTGGCCACCTTACATATTAAGAAAAACAAAGTAAGCCCCCCACGACCCGAAAAAGGATTAAGCGGAAGAAGACGGATGGCTGGAAAGTAATTTCTGATTTGTTGATTAATGTTTCTACAGTGACAAGCCCGTTTCTAACTCCTGTGGACTTCTGACAGCTTTCTTTGGGTTCCAGCCCATGTTGGAATAGAGGGTAATGAGGATGTGGACTTATTAGCAAAACAATCATTGAAATTTGAGGCAGTGGATCTGGAGATTTCACTCAGTAAGGCAGAAGGCAAATCAATAATAAACAAGTATATAGTGGTAAAGTGGCAAGAATATTGGGACTCAATAGATACAGGAAGATATCTTTATGACATTCAAAAGCAGGTGGACTCTGGAATGGGAGTTGGCAGAAACAGGAAAGAGGAGATGCTCATCACCCGATTAAGAATAGGACATACTACTTTGAACCAGATGCTACAGAGAAACATAGGAGCCAACCACCTAGGACACAGTCCAAGGACAGTTAACTTTTCCATACATAAGGAGTTGTTCAGAACTCCTTATAAAGATATAGAGTGATGATAATCAAGTCAGTGGCGGTAATGCACCTGTAAGCTGGTTGCCAACCACCAATCAAATCTAAAAGAAGAAGAAGACGCTACATAAAATAAGTAAACATCCAACTGGCGGCTGTACACATTGTGGTTCTTCAAAGACAGTTCAGCATGTTTTGTTGGAATGTCAGGGACATCGGAATAAAGGAAACATCTGAATGCAGTAATGGAAAGGGCTAATTTAAGTTTTTGTTTGGAAAACATGTTAGGAACCTCAGTCAAAGAAATATATATAGCTCTACTTAGATATTTAAGTGCAACTGGATAAATCCAAAGAATTTATTTTTTTTTCCCTGCCACTCTCTTGTCCACGCTCCAACCCGGTGGGTGGCGATGGTGCACCTGTGGGCTGGTTGCCGGCAGGCAATCAGATCTAGAAGAAGAAGAAGAGTGATATAAGCAGTGACGCGGGTGACAACAACAAAATCTGAATGAATCCCAAATCTTGGTCAAAACGTCACAAAGCTGTGAGAAAGACGTCACAAGGCTAAAGGAAAATGTCACAAAGCAATGAGTTTAACGTCACAAAGCTATTGTCACAGCCCGCTCTCGCTGCCCGCTCTCGCCTGTTTCCCGCTCCAGCTGCGCACACACCTGCGCCTCATCAAGCCCGGGCTATTTAGTCCGCTCCGCCTGGAGCCTCGGTCTGGAGCCGTCTGCTCTCCAATGATGGTGCTATCCGCACTCGCCTTCTCTACTTCTACGTCTCTGGACCAACCAACCATCTCTATTCATGTAAGCCATCAATCGTCTCACCTTCTCTCCAGTCTTTCTCCCCTGTGCACAGGTGGATTCCCTGGCGGCGGATTCTCCCCTCGTCGTCATCTTCTCACCCACAGCGCCGAGCGCGCATTGGAGAGCTGTCTACCAGGCAGGAGACCTGCGGCTCGCCGACACCAGCCACCAAGACCACCTGCAAGTAAGCCACAGCCCTAATATAATTCCACTGGGTGAATCTCTGCAGCTAACCTCTTATCTGCTCTGCCCTAGGGTTGCCTGGCTGCATGGCAGGCTGCTTCGCCCTTGGCGCATCTTGTCCTCCAGCATCACATCCACACTCACTCTCACGCATCCACACACGCTTTGCACTTAATAAATCATTGTTGAAATTGACTCGAGCCTGTGTGCGTGTTCCCTGGACCAGAACTCATGTCAGTACAGCTCCAGCAGCGCGGCCCAGCGGACAGCGGGCTCGCACACCGGTTGAACAACTTGGAGGCTCGAGTCGATCAGATCATGCATCAGCAACAGGTGATACTAAATCAGCTCACCTTGATCACCTGCCGGCTGGACCGTCTGGACCCTCGGCAGGTGTTCCCTCCAGCTCCCCGTGGCGGGCTAGCTCCCGCCGCTCCTCTGGCTAGCCAGCCTAGCCCGGGGCCACCAACCCATCTCACTCCCATTCCCACGCCCACGCGCTTCAGTGGCAAGCTCGGTGAAGCGCGCTGGTTCCTTCTCCAGTGTGAGTCAGTGTTACAGCGTGTCCCAGGGGACTTCGACAGATCACAGCCGAATTGGTTATATCACCAACCTCTTGGAAGGGCAAGCATTAGCCTGGGCCTACGCCGTCATGGCGATACCCAGCTACGCTAACCTGACCTATGCCCAATTCGTCCGAGATTTTAATGAGTTTTTTGACCATTCGGACTGTGATAACGTGCTAACAACCCGGTTGCTAAACCTTCGCCAGGGTAGCCGGTCGGCCGCCGACTACGTTGTCGACTTCCGGGTTGTGGCGGCGGAAGTTGGATGGGGAGATGCTGCCCTCTGTAGCATTTTCATCCGTAGCCTGAGCTCAAGCCTTCGGGACGAATTGGCCTGTAGGGATCCACCGGAGCAGCTCTCCGAGCTGATTTCCTTCACCATAAGCCTTGATAACAGGTTGAGAGAATGGGCCGCCGAGCGGAAGTCCTCCAGCCGCTCAAGCGGTGCTCTCCCCCGCACCTCTCAACCTTGCCCTCTAGCGTTGCCCACGCCAGAGTCCGCCAACGAGCCGGAGGCGATGCTGATTAGCTGGGCTAAGCTTCCACAGCCACAGGAGGAGAAACAGTGCCGCAGGGAGCTGGGTTTCTGCAGGTACTGCGGGGACAACCAGCATGCCTTGGAATCTTGCCCGGTAAGGCCAAAAGGGGGAGTCCGCGAGTCACTATAGGGGACCTCGCGGACGCATCCCAACCTAACGCCCTATTGAAGTGCATGCTAGCAATTAGGTTTTGTCATAACGCCATAGAACACCTCACTCACGCACTGGTGGACTCGGAGGCGGAGCAGAGCTTTATTTCTAAGGGCCTGGCAACCCGCCTGGGCATCCCTTGCCAACCGCTGCCGGCTCCTCTGAATCTCGTCTCCCTCTCTGCCACTCCCCTGGAGAAGGTTACACACCGGACAGTCCCGATCCCGGTCATTATTTCCGGTAATCACCGAGAGGACCTCAGCTTCTTCGTGCTGCCCACCTCAGCCGCCTCCGTCATCCTGGGCTACCCCTGGGTGCGCCTGCACAGCCCGACTTTTGATTGGCAGTCGGGTAGCGTCCTCTCCTGGAGCACCTTCTGCTTGGGCGCCTGCCTCCAGTCCGCTGCCTGTGCCCCGTCACTTCCTCTTTCCCCCTCCAACGTGCCTCCTCCGGACCTCTCTAGTGCCTCCAGAGTTCCACGACCTAGGAATAGTCTTCAGCAAATCCAAAGCGCTGTCCCTCCCCCACACCGCCCTTATGACTGCGCCATCAACCTCTGCCCAGGGGCGCCCTTACCCTCCAGTCGACTGTACAACCTGTCAGCGCCGGAGCGCGAAGCCATGGATTCTTACATCAAGGAGTTGCTCAGCTCCGGCATTATCCGTCCCTCTTCGTCTCCAGTCAGAGCAGGTTTCTTCTTTGTTGCTAAGAAGGATCACCCTGCCCTTCGGCCCTCTTGTCTCTGGACGAGACGAGATCATTTTTGTCCAGGCCTGTTTCATGAGTTTGTTTTTTAAAATAATTCTGTTGAACCACAATTGAAAAGCATTGTCTGATTTTCATTGGTTAATTTTCATAGAATTTTTATTTATTACCACTTTTGTCAGATTCAAGTTATTTCTGTGACCATTGTGGGTTTTTCTTTCATTAACAGAGGGGTACCAACAATTTTGTCCATGTCTGTAGATATAAAATATATTTATTTTCACGATGTATCAATCAATTCTTCTCTTTTTCTTCTGGAATTTCTGATGACGCTCTACCTCCCTTGCCTCCTCCTGGAGTTGCCACTGTTCCCTAACAAAAAGCATATTTGGTGATTTTTTTTTTTTTAAATTGGGTTTGAATTAAGTGTATAAAGTGCCCAGACTTTTGCACATGCCACAATTGTATTTTTTCTCCCAATTCATAAAAAATGGGTGTAATATTGCAATCTTTCCATACAGAGACTGTTTACATATTTTCAATTAAAAATATGCCTTTTGTCAAAGGCTTGACAAATTTTTGCTTATCAGTTTGTCTTTACTGTCCTGTTTCTGTTGTTGTGCAGTACACAATTCTCTAGTGTTTGGAACTATTTTAACTATTTCAGCCCACATCCTGCTTGGACCAGCACTTACTCATTTAAAATACTAGTACATATCTGTGCATACCTGTTCATGCCTGTAGAAACCAAGTATAAGCAAGTATTTCTGCATGCCCATTGCTGAAGGGTCTCCTCCTGTCTCAGACAGCTGTGTTGTTCATAGTCATGCCTGCAGTGTATTGCTCAAACCTGAGGTGCTTCATGTTCACGACATCTTTTCTGACGTGCAGCAGTTCTCACTCTATTGCTCTCCATCTGGTGGGTCTTCTTCTTTTTCTTCTTCGTTCAGACCACTGAGTGAGGGATAGGTGTGTCATACTTCCAGTTCATGGACAGGATCATGAAAATAGATCTGAGCAAAAAGTGGCTTTCAACCCTGTTCAGGAAGGCCTGTGCATGCCCGTAGAAACCAAGAAACTGGAGAGCACCTGGAGAAAATCAGCACTTTGCTTGGCATTTTACACATTTGTAGTGTAGACTGCCATTCTTCAAGGGTACTGCTTTGAATGGGTGTGGTTTAAAGTAGTGTGTCCTATTGTGAATTGGGTGACAAAGTGACACACTGATAGAGATTTCTTGAATTTATATAGTGCCTTCTGCCTTACTGAGTGAGATTTCCAGATTTACTGCTTTGAATGGGTGTGGTTTAAAGTAGTGTGTCCTATTCTTAATCGGGTGCTGAGTATCTCTTCTTTCATGAGTGATGGTCCCTATGACATGATGTACTGCTTCAACTGGGTGTGGTTTAAAGCAGTGTGTCCTATTCTTAATCGGGTGATGAGTATCTCTTCTTTGGTGAGTGATGGTCTATATGACATCATAAAGACATCAAGGCTACCTACTGGCTACATACATCATAGGTAGCCAGTCCTATTGTCTATATGCCGGCATCGCCTATATGACAGCATTGCGAGTCCAATGTTGCCTGATATCAAATCATCATCGGACATCATGCAGACATCATAGGCCGGCCTATGATGTGCTATGATTGTGAGAGACAGACACACATTTTGTGAACATCCGAGGTGACAGGGACAGACTGAAAGGCAGGACGTTGTATTCGAAGGCCTTGCCCTGACAAGAAGATCTCAGGAACTTCCTGAGGAACTTCCTGTGGGCTGGATTTATGGGAATATAGAAGTAAGCATCACTGTTGTGAACCAATCGCCTGGCTTTATAGCCTGAAACAATGTCCTCAGCCTGAGCATCTGGAAGGGGAGCACCGTGAGATACCCATTCAGCTGCCTTAGATCTAGAATCGGATGGAAGCCTCTGGTTCGTTTGGGTGCATGGAAATAGGTTGAGTAGAAACCTTGCCCCTCTTCCTCTGCTGCAGCCTGTGAGCTGGTTCCTTGAATCACAGTGTCTACCACATTCACCAACTCCGGAAGAAGGTCTGTTCCACTCTTCGAGTCCAGGTTTGTAATTAGGCCCTCTAAATACACTAAGAGAAGTGCATTAGTATTCGCCAGTCTAGAGTCCATATCCACTGACTGGTAGGCGCTAGCCACCATCAGTGGTGTGACACTTCTTGTTAGGGTGGCGTACAGACCTGATGCCTGTGGGGGGAGCTCCAGCCAGCAATGCAAAGGTAGGGCCCATCTTCAATGCACCATCCAAGCTTTGCTCCACAGTGCCACTCAGAACAGTGAGCCTAGAGCGAGGAGTAGCAGCCTCCCCTGGGTGAGCCCACGACTTCTGCAGATGGCTCACAAAATCAGGATACACCGGCAAGGAAACCTGCCTTCAGACCGCAGGACCCCTGTCCAAAGCCGAAGCCCTAGGCAGAGAAGATGAAGGCGGAAGTCCAGCAGCTGATGGCGCCCTAGAGAGCAGTGCCTTGAGGTATACATCATACCATATCATAGGGCTCCAGGTGGTCCTTCCTGGCCAGAAGGTCACTATCATCCTCATCCTCAGAGACATTCACCTGCCCACTGGAGCCACAGCCGGAGCTGGTGGTCTTACCCAAGTTATCAGAGGCCACAAGGGACAAAGCATCAAGGTGTGGTCCCGGGCACATATGGGAGCCTGAAGAGGCATACCCAAAAGGCAATGTTGATTTGCTGCCGTACATTCCATGGTCTTACACATCTCCAATTGCCTCTGCATGAAGTCCACTCGTGGGTCACGTAGTTGGCTTTCTTCAATCCACTTCTGCTTCCTGCTAGTCTTCCCAGTCCCAGCTGGAGCAGCCAAAGCTGGGGGAATAGAGCCCTGGCCTGGAGGCATGCCAATTTCTGGGCTACTGCCTCCTTCTCCACTTCTCAATGAAGCCATTACTCCTCCAGGAACAATAGGAGAGAGAAAAAAACAGTCATTATTATCATGAAAAAGCCAAGGGACTGTTCAAGAGATACAGGCACGTTAGCTAGAGGACAACACACCAGCAACAGAAGTCACTCCCAGCTGTATGCAGTACCACCCCCCCTTCCCACCAAGGGTGGCGAGAGTGTGCAAAACACAGAAGCAGCCTACACCCAGAGAAAGAAGAAGTCTTCCTTTTCCCTTCTCCCTCTTTTTTTTTTTTTTTTGATGACTCTCAGTCGGAAGAAAAAGATATTACAGAATTAACGGCAACTTACACTGCTTGCTGTTAACTATCAACAAACTCTGCTTGAAGGCAAAATGTATCACATACCCAAGCAGACAAAGAATATCACGTGCTGTTAAGCTGTAAGCAGTTTTCTGCCTGAGAAAAGGTCTGTAAAAGAAAAACATCACGACTTTAACCATGTAAGAGTAGCACAAACCTAATGCTGCTAAACCGTTACCATCCAGGCTGAAAGAAGGTAAATATATATCACATACGTTAAAGCGAACATGAGCGGTGCATGCTGCACAGCCGCTACCACCTTCTCACACTGAACAGAAAACACAACAGTCTTATGACATAGCGCAGGGGTACCAAAGCAAAGGCAGTCACACAGCACAAGCACAATATTAAACAAACCAGTATAAGCTCTTACCGTACAAGGAAGAAAGAAAGAGGAAGAGAGAGTGGATGCAGAGGGTATACATAGGATGTGCATCCACAGGTGTGGTTAATTTGGTACAATGCTCCTACCCACAGGATTGGTGTCAAGTGGTTACAGGTTCACTGAAATGAAATATAAAAGTGCTGGGGTTGAGCAGAACTTCAAGTAGTAGGAATATTTTTCCTCTTGAACATCAATTAAATAAGAAGAATGAAAAAAAAAATTCTGTAAATAACCATTTTTGTCACATCTTACTCAGGCATATCTCAAAGTGCATAAAAACTCAGTGTGCACTGTTAGTAGCATTAACATTTGTTTCCCTTTTGACATAAAATATACTACATCCTGGTCATAACTGACCTTGGCACATCACAAAGTGCATTTAGCTGAATAAAAAGTGAACTGTCAAACACTTCAGTGCACAAACCCCACCCCACCCCCAAGAAAAGATTGATAACATTAACAAACATTGCACATCCATCATTGTGGTTTGTTTTGATTTACTTAATTTATCACCACATGTGTGAGTAGAAACCTCTTTTTCATAACTACACATTCCATTACACAGCATATTAGTCAACCAAAAATTTCTAGTAGAGTTAAGGTACAAAGAGCACCCACTTAAAAACTTGAGTAATGACTTCACTCTTGAAGGTTTGAGGTTTTTCTCCAAAACATATAACAATTTTCTTATAGTTTTCTACTTTTCTCTGTAAATTTATTTAAATTTGAAACCATTTTCCTCAAATTTGTAATTTCCTCTTGTAAAATTGACTTTTCTTATACATTTGAGACTTTATTATATATTTGTGGTTTATTTTATGGCTAATTTTTGTCAATTTTTTAAATAAAATTAGGTTTTTTTAATAAAATTGAAACAGATTGTGGTAAAAATTTTGACTTTTCTCCTTATACAATTTACACTTTGACCATAATTTTGCAGAGCTAGAACAGAACAGTAATTTAACTCTGATTTCAAAGAAAAAATATTAATGAAATTATATTTAATGAAATAAATTCACTTAAATGGCCAAAGATGCAGTTATTTCTGTTATAGTATTTCTATATATTTATAGTTTTTAAGAATTCTCATCACCCAGACAGCAGGAAAAACCTCCCTTATTTTGAAATCCAAATGTTGGCATGTTTAGTTTGTCTGAAGGCTGTGGACTGATTAAAGTCATTGACTTCGTGAATTTCGCTCATCCTAAATGAAACAGTCATTGTCGTCCCTGACAGACTGCTGTGATGATGATGATGATGAACTTGCCAGGTACATAATAATGAATATAAATTATTAGTTAATATTGTTGAAGCCTAACCACACCTGTTTGATAAGCAACTCATTATTGCTGCTGTTAGTCATGTTATGCTTGACACGGCCCACTTGACACTGATTCGAGCAATATAACACGGAAGTGTCATGAGCAGAGTGTCCAGGACTGTGTCAACATGGCCACAATCACGTGACTGTAGCGAATGAGGCCTCGTCACATCATGTGATTGAAGACCTAGAAGGAAATTTGAGAGGGCTGGGCGTTGCATACGTCAATAGTGAAGGATTTAAAAGGGGTCTGATTCACCAGTCAAACTGAGGGTTTTCTGAGAGGAAGAGATTTGTTATCATCATTGCATTTGCTATTTGAGTAGAAGTCAGGGACAGTATTACACAAGTTTGAATTAGGTTTAGGTTTAGTAACATTAAACAACATATTACATGTACTAAATATTACACATAGATACATTAGTGATGGTGAAACAGGCCTTATTAAACAATGAACAACTCAGACAATTGCTTCATGATCAACACAGTGTTATGAAACATTTAATAAAGAATCCCATCTGCTGACTGAGTGTCAGAACTGCATCTGAGTAGAAAACCTGAAAAAAATCTCAATACTTTTTTTCAGCACTTGCCCACCGAGGTCTATTCAAAACTGAATGGCAGGAACAAACACTACAAAGCAAACAAAAAAACCCTAATCCCAATAGAACCCTCTCAAATTTCCCACGAACCCTCAAATCACATGATGTGACCGACATGAGACCTCGCTTGCTACGGTCACACATGACTGTGCAAGACAGCTACTTGACAGCACGCCCACAGTCATGTGGGCGTGCTGAAACAATGCTCGATGCACTGCTCATGGTGCAAAAAAAAAAATGCAAGAGATTGGACAGCTCCTATTACCATAATAAAAAAAGACTATCAGAATTATATGTTGGGATATGGGTGTTAATGTTGATATGTACAAAATATAGTTAATTGTTTACTTGGGGGGTCTTTAATGTGGTAATTTGTATATATTTCACATGGGTTGTATTTATGGAAAAGAGGAGTTGGAATTAAGTGTTCACTTCTTCCTTCTCCCTTTCGAACACTGTATACTGTTACTTTATTGCACTTGTCATTTGTTTTGTTTTATTTTTTTGTTTGAAATAAAGTATGTACCTCTTTACTCTCTCTTTCGCTCTCTTAATATACCCCTTTTTTCTTGTTAATTTGACTATTTTTTTGTGAAAGTTCTGATTTTGTAACTCTTTTGTAACCTTTATCCTCATCGAGAGTTTGTATGTTGTATTTTGTTCAATTAAATTAAAAAAATTGCTCATGACACTTCTGCTTTATATTGCACGAATCAGTGTTGTGTGAGCGGTGTCAAGCGTAACATCACTACCCCTATGGATTGGGACACCCCTTCATGGCTGCACATGGCCAAAGTGGCTGTAGAGTAACTGTCTTGCCGGCCACTGCTGAAATTCACCAGCCACTGGCCGGTGTTAGTGTCAAGCTCTGCATACTCTAAGATATATATATAATCAGAGGTTTTGTTCACTGAAAATTGTCCTTCCACAGAATTTTTCCAGCAATGACTACAAATTCTGAAAGCTGGGTATCATTTGACAGATTATATGGAGGGTGATCTAATTAAAGCCAATTACAATGATAAATAACTGACTTTTTACAAGCCTGTCTGAAAAAATGACAAAAAGTGTAGTGCAACCTGTGACATACAGTATCGTCCTTTTTCAGGTATTCAACGCAGATGCAGTTCTGACAGTCAGTCACCAGATGGCAGTCTTTATTAGCCGTTTCATAACACTGTCGCTCATGAAGCAATTGTCTCAAATTTGCTCATTGTTTCTTTACCGGAGTGGTGGCTCAGTTGGTAGAGCATCCGCCCCACACCCGGGAGGCCGGGGCCGGGTCATGCCGAAGACCATATAAAAAAAATGTGGAACTTCCTGCCATCCAGCTTGGTGCTCAGCAAAAATGGAATGGAGGGAAATTTGTGGCGGCGCCTTGCATGGCAGCGGCCCTCTGATTCTACACTTGGGGTGTGTGTGATTAACAGTAGATAGGTAAAACACAATCTCGTTCTACTGTACATGATTGGTGGTACAGTTGAATGACAAAGGGTGATTTAATTTAATTAGGCCTCAGTTTTAATATCACTAGCTCCCGTTACCAGCGGGTTAAAACCACCATAAATGCCTCCACTGCGTATATACTTTTTTCCACGTTTAAAGTACTTTAATAAGCTCATGCTTCTCTTGGTCAGTGATGCTAGCGAGACACTGCCTGCCGACTGGAATGGTCACGTGGGCAGGGCGCTTCTGAACTCTGCACAGATGACGGTCACGCACATTGTTCATGTGTGTGCTTGTGGACTGTGATGCCTTCATATTTCTTTCTTAAATTTGTATTTCCTTGGCATGGCCTCGGCCACTCAGAGGTTGGTTCTGGTCAATTAAATAGACTTTATCTATGGAGTATTGTCAAGAGAAGATGAGACACCAGACCCACCAATGCAGATGAGCTGAAGGCCGCTATCATAGCAACCTGGACCTCTATAACATCTCAGCAGTACCACAGGCCGATAACCTCCATGACACACCGAATTGATGCAGTAATTCATGCAAAAAGATCCCTAACCATGTATTGAGTGTGTACATGGACATTCAGTTGGCCAGCATTTCTATTAAAAATGTAACATGTGACCAAGGATAGTTAAAACCATAACTTACACGGGTTCTTTAAAACCAGGCGAAGAGTCACAGGTAGCAATCAAAGGGGAAACTTTAAAATGAGGATGTTCAAAGAATTTATTTACAATAAAATATGTACAACAAATGCCCACTTAAATAAAAAAGCCAAAACTAAAACCTGAGCTCAAAAAGAAGACTAAAAGTGGGCTAAAAACAAATAAAAGCCCATAAAAGCTGAGAAGGCAGATCCACCCTTCTAGGCCAGGCTCCATCTGCCACCACAACACCCACGTCCTCAGGAAACATGTACAGGGGAAGACACTTGCTAGCAGTATATCCATATTTCTATTGCCATCATCATCATGGTCATGGGGTGCTACTATATGGGAACCAGATACTTACAGCGAAAGCAGAGCTCCACACTCTGCCTCTTGCTGTCTCTCTCCTGCAGCCCCCCCCAACTGCTCCACACGGAAATGTCCTCCCTAAAGTGCCGGCATCATGGTGGTCCTGGCCGTTACTGCTCCTCCTCTTCAGTCATGTCCTCCTTTTGCCATTTTCCTGGGACCAGCAGCCTCCTGTCATCAGCAGAGTTCTCATCTGGCCGGCTGTCCTGGTAGGGCTCTCCTCAAAGCAGGCCTTCATCCAGCTGGGCCTTCCCTCAGGCAGGCTCTTCTCCCCAGGCAGGGTACCTTCCTCCTGGCAAAAAAACTTTCCTCTGGACAGCCAGAGCACCTCTTATGTGCAGCCACAGGTGCTGCACATCCCCAGTCAACACAGGCGCTGCTGATTAGTAATAAGGGGAAGCACAGGGAGGAAGTAGACAACATTTCCAATTTAAAAGCACACAGTCTAAAATATAAAAACTGCAAAACATGCAACCTGTGAATAAACATGCAAACTCTGTCATGAGGCTCTTAACTTATGTTGAGTTTTTCTTGTGTTTTTCCTGTGTTGTGTGTTTATTTTCCTGTGTCTTAGTTTAAGATGTGTTCATAGTGGTCAGTTGTTCTGTTATTTAGTCATGTCCTTATTATTATTATTATGTGTTTCACTTTTTGAACTGAATTACTGAAATAAACTTTTCAATGATATTCTAATTCATTAAGATGCACCTGTAAATCTTTAATCCACAAAGTGCATCTCTTACATCAGGACGATGCCAACATTTTTGGGGGGATATATGACGTGTCAGTAAAACACTCCTCCTTGGCTTGCCCATTTGGGTCAAACCTCATGGTGACACAGGTAGACTGTCAGACTCCAGATTCAACAGTCTGTTGGGATGTCACAAGTTGGCATTCACTTTGATATGAAACCTTAAAGTTTCAAAATTCACATTGATGTTTTTATTTGATGCTGTTTATGTCATGTGACTTCAGAAAGTTTGACTTGTTGCTAAGAGATGAAGTTTATCTCAGAGGACGGTCAAAGGATCCACTGTCATCGCGCTGCTCAGGAGAGAGAGATGGGGAGAAGTAGAAGTACAGAGGGAGGGAGTGGTGGAGATAATAAAATGGAAGGAGAAGAAAAGAAGGCGAGGACGGGGGGGGGGGGGGGGCTGAGATAATAAAGAAGAAGCAGAAGAGAAGTGAAGCGTTCTCTTTCACACTCAGTCCAGTGGAAACAGGAGAAGATCTTAGGATTTACAGACTGGAGGAAGTTCATATCCGTGTCTTCTTATTCACATCGCCATGGATGGCTCACACGCAGCCAAACAACGGGGTATTGGGAGAAAGGGGGGTACGTCATCTTAGTCTCACATGACTGTCAAAACAAAATCCTTCCAGTCCCAACACAGCTGGCATAATCCACCAAAATTCCCCCAACACACACTTTTACACACACATATTGCACATCCAGTACATCCATGTGTGTATGCAGAGGCTGGACAGCCTAATACTTCAAACACTATTGTTTTTAATCTACCTTAACTGCTCTTAAATAAACAAGAAACTGGTGTAAAGCTCTCTGGTTGGCTTAAAGGAATTAGCTGGTATTATGGAAGGATTAAAGAAAAGGGCCTGACGGGGTCACCCAGGATTTCCACTGACTCCGGATGCAGTCCGTTACGGCTGTGAACCGGTCTCTGCAGCAAATAGTTTTCATTCTAATTAATGTTCTACTCAACACCTGGTCCAGACCATTGCAGAGCTGGATTCAGGTTGCTAATGAAACGCAACATGTCAATTGTTGATGGATGCCAGATTCAGTCCTCAAGGAAATACTGTGGTATCTTTTTAATAGCTGTTTCTTCATCACTCTATTAAAGCAAGAAATCTCTGCATGTGTGTGTCTGTCTGTCACGTTTATAGGACATCATAAGATGACCTATGATCTCTGCCTGTACATCATAGCACGCCCTATGAACTCAGACATCATAGGACTCCAATACCATCATAAAGATATGATGTCTATATGACGTCACATGTCTATATGACGGCACATATAGACAAGATATGTGGACATCTCCACATATCTTTATGATGTCCTATAGACCATCACTCACGATGCCTAGACTAATGTGTCTTTATGATGTCATGTGGCTCAAAATTGGCAAGATGAATAACTCACAGGGCCAGTCTTTACAGCATGTTTGTGTTTTCTGCACAACAGATTTCTGCAGCCATAGCCAATTCTACGTTGCCGCAAGGAGAGTTGCCAGATCAAGCAGTCTTCGTATTGTTGCTCAAGATGAAGAAACTAAGCAAAAGTGTCATTTTCTCAGCAATGTCATTTTTAAAGAGGTGCTGACACAGTAAAAATGTGTAACCTTGAAGAATGCCAGTCTACACTACAAATGTGTAAAATGCCAAGCAAAGCGCTGATTTTCTCCAGGTGCTCCGGTTTCTTGGTTTTTACGGGCATGCACGGGCCTTCCTGAACAGGGTCGAAAGCCACTTTTTTCTCAGATCTATTTTCATGATCCTGCCCATGAACTGGAATTACAACGCACCTATCCCTCAACCAGTGGTCTGAACGAAGAAGAAGACCCACCAGATGGAGAGCAATAGAATGAGGAGAACTGCTACACGTCAGAAAGGATGCTGTGAACATGAAACACCTCAGGTTCCACCAGGCATGACTGTGAACAACACAGCCGTCTGAAACAGGAGGAGACCCTTCAGCCACGGGCATGCAGAAATACTTTCTTATACTTGGTTTCTACGAGCATGGACGGGTATGTAGTTAAAAAAAGACTTAAGGATCATCCATTATTTTCTGAGGTCTACTCCTCCACCACTGTGTCAGAGAAGATAAAAACATTGACATAACATACAAACACTTCATAAAATTAAAATTAACGGGCTACTTACATATCATTAGAGCACAAGCTGGTACTTCATGGTCCCATGTTATCAGTCTCTCTCAGATCTTTCTTGAGATCCCATGTTATTTTAATAATATAATTATAATTATATTTTATATATAATTCTCGAGCAATCTTGTATTTCGAACCCTGTTCTTATCCACGCTGCTTCAAAACACAAATGGAGCTGGTAGGGATGGATGCAAGGCTCCGTCCGCACTGCATCTGCAGTGGACTGCATCCAGAGTCGGTGGAAATCCTGGGTCAGGGTAGCCCCTTGGCCAGAGTCTATGGTTGTGTTCAGGGCTTGACATTAACTTTTTTGCTCACAGGCTGCTGTGGCTAGTGATTTTCCAAAGTTGCTAGCCACTCAGCCCTTTCACTAGCCATAATTTTGTGGTTGGAAAATTATGTCTAATGTGATCAAATTTGACTATTGCATGCTAAATTTTACTTGAATTAAATTTACAACCTTTTTAAATGTAAATCATCCTTATACATCCATCCATCCATCCATCCATCTTCTACCGCTTTTCCGGAGGTCCGGGTCGCGGAGGCAGCAGTTCAAGCAGAGAAGCCCAGACTTCCCTCTCCCCAGCCACCTGCTCCAGCTCTTCAGAGGGGATACCAAGGCGTTCCCAGACTAGCTGGGAGACATAGTCTCTCCACCGAGTCCTGGGTCTGCCCCGGGGTCTCCTCCCAGTGGGACGTGCCTGAAACACCTCAAGTGGGAGGCGTCCAGGAGGCATCCTAATCAGATGCCCATACCACCTCAACTGACTCCTTTCAATGTGGAGGAGCAGCGGTTCTACTCTGAGCCTCTCCCGGATGACTGAGCTCCTCACCCTATCTCTGAGGGTGAGTCCAGCAATCCTACGGAGAAAGCTCATTTCAGCCGCTTGTATCCGCGATCTCGTTCTTTCGGTCATTACCCAAAGCTCGTGACCATAGGTGAGAGTAGGAACGTAGATTGACTGGTAAATCGACAGCTTTGCCTTAGAACTAAGCTCCCTCTTCACCACAACAGACCGGTACAACGTCCGCATCACTGCAGATGCTGCTCCAATCCGTCTGTCGATCTCTCGCTCCATTTTCCCCTCACTCGTGAACAAGACCCCAAGAGACTTAAACTCCTCCACTTGGGGCAGGAGCCTGTCCCCAACCCGGAGAGGACAATCCACCTTTTTCCGGCTGAGGACCATGGACTCGGACTTGGAGGTGCTGATTCTCATCCCAGCCGCTTCACACTCAGCGGCAAACCGTCCCAGCAAGAGCTGTAGGTCATTGCTGGATGAAGCCAACAGGACAACATCATCTGCAAACAACAGAGATGAGATCCTGTGGTCACCAAGCATGACACCCTCCATTCCCTGGCTGCGCCTAGAAATCCTGTCCATAAAAATTATGAACAGGACCGGTGACAAAGGGCAGCCCTGGCGGAGTCCAACTCTCACTGGGAATGACTCCGACCGAGTGTTGGCAATGCGAACTAAACTCTCACAACGGTCTTACAGAGACCGAATAGCTCGTAACAACAAGCCCGATACCCCATACTCCCGAAGCACCCCCCACAAAAATCCACGAGGGACGCGGTCAAATGCCTTCTCCAAGTCCACAAAACACATGTAAACTGGTTGGGCAAACTCCCACGAACCCTCAAGAATTCTCGAGAGGGTAAAGAGCTGGTCCGATGTGCCACGGCCAGGACGAAAACCACATTGCTCCTCCTGAATCCGAGGTTCGACCAACGGCCGGACTCTCCTCTCCAGTACCTTGGCATAGACCTTCCCAGGGAGGCTGAGGAGTGTGATCCCTCTAAAGTTGGAGCACACCCTCCGGTCCCCTTTTTTGAAGAGAGGAACCACCACCCCGGTTTGCCATGCTAAAGGCACTGCCCCCGACCTCCACGCAATGTTGCAGAGGCGTGTCAACCATGACAACCCAACAACATCCAGGGCCTTGAGGTACTCGGGGCGAATCTCGTCCACCCCCGGGGCCCGGCCACCAAGGAGATTTTTAACCACCTTGGCGACCTCAGCCCCTGTGATAGGCGAGTCATCCCCCTCGTCCCCAAACCCTGCTTCCTCTGTGGAAGGCGTATCAGTGGGATTGAGGAGATCCTCGAAGTATTCCTTCCACCGCCCGACGATATCCCCAGTTGAAGTCAACAGTGTCCCATCCGCACCATACACAGTGTGGACGGGGAGCTGCTTTCCCCTCCTGAGCCGCCGAACAGTTTGCCAGAATCTCTTTGAAGCCGACCGAAAGTCTTGTTCCATGGCCTCACCGAACTCCTCCCATACCCGGGTACGTGGAATCCTTATACATACAGAAAAAAATAGCAAGAGAAATACTTTAATTATTAACAGCAGTACATCCATCCAACTTTTACTGCTTAATTCTTTTTTGGGTCATGGGGGCGCTGGAGCCTATCCCAGCATCTTTGGGCGAGAGGCAGGGTCCACCCTGGACAGATCGCCAGTTCATTGCAGGGCCAACACAGAGAGACAGACAACCATTCACTCTCACAGTCAAATCTAAGGACTATTTAGAATCCCCAGTTGATGCCAATTAAGCTAACCTGCATGTCTTTGGCCTGTGGGAGGAAACCGGAGTACCCGGAGTAAACCCACGCAGACATGGGGAGAACATGCAAACTCTACACAGAAGGGTCACTGATGGTCAGTGGTGGAATCAATCCTGTGACGTTCTTGCTGTGCTGACACAGTGCTAACCACTGTGCCACCATGCTGCCATTAACAGCAGTAAATACTGTAAAACAGTCTGGAAAAATATTTGTAACATGAGCGTGAAGTACAGGGAGATTTGGGGTCCACCCCACTTCTCATGTGTACCTCTTCCCCTTTGCCTACCCCCACTCTCTTGGCCCTTGAAATTAAAGGCCAAGGGGGAGGGGTTGAAAATTCATCTTCTTCCACTTAGTCCTTTTTGGGTCGCGGGGGGGCTGGAGCCTATCCCAGTATCTTGGGGCGAGAGGCAGGGTACACCCTGGACAGATCGCCAGTCCATCGCAGGGCCAACACAGAGAGACAGACAGCCATTCACTCTCACAGTCATACCTAAGGACAATTGGCATCAAACTGGGGATTCTAAATTGGGTTGAAAATTACCTCCATGAATTGGGACACCCCTTCAGGGCTTCAGCACCTTTGGCTTTTATTACAGCACTCAGTTTTTGTTGGGTAGGAATCTATTAGTGTGGCACATCTTGATGTGGCAATATTTGTGTTGTGGTGACACTAGACACAGCGGGTGGACATTCCTCTCACACCCAGACGCAGGAAGAGGGGCAGAACAATGGACTGAAGAGGGTAGCCCCCTAAGGAGTAACTAGACAGACAATGAGGGCAGGGGGGTGAATGTATGGTCAGGAATGTTGCAAGTGTTATGTTAATGTGTCACACACTCTCTTTGTACACACACAAGTATAATGCACTAGCACAGCAATTTATGCATACCATTAAAGCTATATAAGCAGAATGCAGAGAGTTGAGGAACTCTCCTACCAGGCACGCGTCCCCAGTGGGCAACGCTGGGGTCCACAGGCTGTATTTACTGTATGTTAAAGGGTCAATAAAGAATCTGTGTCAACCTGCGCTCGTGCCTCGCCTCCACATCCTTTCCTTACACCCTCTACATTGGTGACCTGACGTGAAATGGACTATCTCTCCCTTTCACTGTACTGTGGATTCCTTTTTCTCCACAGTGGTGACCTGACGTGGGATGACTTTCTGCTCCCTTTCACCGTGCTGTGGATTCCAGAGACCGGAGATTGCCTACATCGTTTGCATCCACACTGGAGCGCGCGCGCCATATTCTCTCTCCATGATGGTGACCTCCAGGGCTGGACGGAGAGCAGGGCGCTGGGACAGAGACGCACGAGGATCAGCAACATGAGCAACGCACAGAAACAGCCTGAAAGGGGAAGATCATCGGCGCCGTCTGAGTTGATTTCCATCAAGCTCCCCGACCCTGATTCACCTCCCAACAGCGGACTTTCTGCGCACAGAAGCCCCGCACACACAACGCAGGATTACGAGGACAGCGCAACTTCCAGCTATGTAGTCACTGTGCCAGGCGAACGCCACGCACAAGGGACAAACCGGCTCCACAGATTTATACATCGTCCTCCGCCGCTGCACATGCCCGAGAAACACAGCCGATCGCCATCCTCGGAAACTTTAGGGCTGCTCACGCACCTGACAGAGCAGACATGTAGCCCGGACACGGGACTTTGTATGGGTTTCTCAGCCACGGCACACAAAGGGAATTTATCCGATTGCTTTCCCCAATGACTTTAGGGCTGCTTCCGCACCTAAAGCCAAACCGCCAAGTCCCTCACAAAGCTTCAGTTTTTGGTTTTTTTTCACAGTCGCTACGCATCCTCAGGGAATTTGGCCGTTCGGCTTCCCCACATCCTCGCAGGACTGAGCCGCAAGAGGAGTCAGAGACTTAATTTTTTTCACACCCGCTGCCCGCTGCGGATCACTGCCAGGTTTACCGGGAAAGTCCTTCACCATGGTGGATCCACACACAATTTTTGTGCAGCCCAGACACTTTTGACGTCCCGGGCCAGCACTTACTTATTTCCATCCACCTCCCCCTCCTCCTCCACATCGTTCTTCCCACACCTCACTCCCTAAAGCCGGCTGATCACCGGTTTGTTCCATTACGCACGACGCATACTGAACCCCGTGCGCCCATGAACCATGGCCGTCACATGTTGGAACTTGGAGCAGAGCAGACAGTGTTTTTCACCCCTCCCCCTGTCCCCCCACAGACTCACATGACCTCCGACACTCCTCACCAGCAGACAGTTTGACCGGAGCGGCAACCCCCTCCTCTGGTATCGACTTGAGCCCAAACGACAGGGGGGGTCACTGCCCTTTTTGGGCATTTGGGGGGGGGGGGCTATGTGGTGACACTAGACACAGTGGGTGGACATTCCTCTCACACCCAGAAGCAGGAAGAGGGGCAGAACAATGGACTGAAGGGGGTAGCCCCCCAAGGAGTACTGTAACTAGACAGACAATGAGGGCAGGGGGGTGAATGTATTGTCAGGAATGTCACAAGTGTTATGTTAATGTGTCACACATTCTCTTTGTACACACACAAGCATAATGCACTAGCACAGCTCTTTATGCATACCATTAAAGCTATATAAGCAGAATGCAGAGAGAGTTGAGGAACTCTCCTACCAGACACGCGGCTGTATTTATGTTAGAGGGTCAATAAAGAATCTGTGTTGACCTACGCTCGTGTCTCGCCTCCACATCCTTTCCTTACACCCTCTACAATGTCATGATTCAGACCAAAGTTAGACTCAAACGCAGAGCTGCCAGAACGATCACTCAGACTCCAATAAGTTTTACAATTTTATTGAAAAAACAAAACAGAAAATAAAGTGCAAAACTAAAGAAAACGAAACACAAAGATGCCAACTTAAATTTCTGCCAAGACAGGTGCCCTCTGGAGTGCATGTAGCCTACAGGAGAGAGCAGACAGAGGTGATGAGGGACAGATTCTCCAAAGGGAGAATAATGCAGGAAAGCACACGTACTGTTTGAGTAGTGGAGTCTGGCAGGGAACTCCAGCAAGGACCGGGGACAGGTGGAAGGCAGGACCTGGGTGGACGTGATGGTTTTCCTGGTCAGGTGAGCGTGATCAGCTCTGGTAAACACATCTGTGGGTGGCAGCAACCTGAGGAACAGGAGACATGAGGAATAAGTTCAGGAGTACAAGATAACGAGACAAAGCTTGACAGTCCTATGTTATTTGCTGTTGTCTGACATCCTTCAAAATATAATAAGGACTTCATTAATGAGTTTTCTGAATTTTTGGCAAATGTTATGCCAAAATATGATAAACTTTTGATTTGTGGGGACTTTAATATTCATGTCTATTGTCCATCTGATCAGCTGGCATCTGATTTTAAAAGACTGTTGGTGACATTTAATTTAAATATTTTAGCAGACAAACCAACACACCGTCTTGGTCACACTCTGGACCTTGTTATCTCTTTTGGGCTCTCAATCTCTCTCAAAGAAATTTCTGAGTCTGTCATCTCAGCTCATTTCCACATTATTTTTGAATTGTTGACCCTTTCATCACCCATCAAGCCTGTGGCTCCATCATGCTGGCGTCACATCATCACTTCATCATCAGAAAACGCCAGAGGAGTTTTCTGCTGCTTTTAGGAATTCACAGTTTTTTGCCTTGAATGGACTCGCTTTCCCTTCCCATCCGGATAATATTCTTTACTCCTTTCAAACCACCTACTCTGGGATTTTGGACTCTATTGCCCCATTTCGGCTTAAATCGGCTAAACCGAAAACAGATCCCTGGCTAAGCGACACTACCTGTGCCATTAGGCAACGGGGCAGGCAGGCTGAATGGAGATGGAAAATGGACAAATTACATGTCTCTGGGAATTTTTAGGGATTGTCTTGCTGATTACCAGAGGTCCATGCAAAAGGCAAAATTTCAGTATCTCTCTGATATTATTTCTAGCAGCAGTCACTGTCCTAGAGTGCTGTTTAACACAATTAACTCTTTTATAAACCCACGTACTCTGACTGTAACAGATGATTCGTTTACAACATGTGAGACTTTTCTTCATGTTTTTGTTGATAAAGTGGACTCTGTCAGACGAGTTATTAATAATAGTTTTAATGGGAGCTTGTCTGTTGTCCCGGGTTACTCTGCTGTATTTGAACAGTTTGAGTTGGTCTCTATATCATCACTTACTGATATAGTGAAGTCTCTGAAGCCGACAAATTGCTCGCTGGATGTTGTTCCCGCTGGAATACTGAAAAGAGTTTTTAACACTGTAGGGCATGTAGGGCCTGGTCTTTGGTTTTTATTAATTTCTGCCTTAGTTCAGGATTTGTCCCACCTGCTTTTAAACCCTTGTATTATGTTAAGGGTCAATTTGACCCATTTTGGTTTTTGTGTTGACCAAAGTACGGGTTATCCTTTCTTTTTCTTCATGAAATTTTGTGACTTTTACTCATCTAGGGTCATGAACTGGTGTGTAAAATCTGGACACTTTGATGTGTAGTGGAATGTATGTGCAGAGTTTGTATACAAAGATGATGTTACGGGTCATTTTGACCCGGACACTTTTATGTGGGTAAGTAGTTGTCCATCCATCCATCCATCCATCTTCTACCGCTTTTCCGGAGGTCCGGGTCGCGGAGGCAGCAGTTCAAGCAGAGAAGCCCAGACTTCCCTCTCCCCAGCCACCTGCTCCAGCTCTTCAGAGGGGATACCAAGGCGTTCCCAGACTAGCTGGGAGACATAGTCTCTCCACCGAGTCCTGGGTCTGCCCCGGGGTCTCCTCCCAGTGGGACGTGCCTGAAACACCTCAAGTGGGAGGCGTCCAGGAGGCATCCTAATCAGATGCCCATACCACCTCAACTGACTCCTTTCAATGTGGAGGAGCAGCGGTTCTACTCTGAGCCTCTCCCGGATGACTGAGCTCCTCACCCTATCTCTGAGGGTGAGTCCAGCAATCCTACGGAGAAAGCTCATTTCAGCCGCTTGTATCCGCGATCTCGTTCTTTCGGTCATTACCCAAAGCTCGTGACCATAGGTGAGAGTAGGAACGTAGATTGACTGGTAAATCGACAGCTTTGCCTTAGAACTAAGCTCCCTCTTCACCACAACAGACCGGTACAACGTCCGCATCACTGCAGATGCTGCTCCAATCCGTCTGTCGATCTCTCGCTCCATTTTCCCCTCACTCGTGAACAAGACCCCAAGATACTTAAACTCCTCCACTTGGGGCAGGAGCCTGTCCCCAACCCGGAGAGGACAATCCACCTTTTTTGTCCTCTCCGGGTAAGTAGTTGTACAGATCCAAAATAAACACGCCTCTTTGATGTACTTTACTTTGACTGCCCAGTTAATTGTATTTTGACTGCCAGAGACCCAGGTGTGTATCGAGGATGGACTTTCTCTCCCTTGTCCTTGTCACTTTTCTCATGCCATCTCTTTGACAAACACACCAAAAATGAGCTCCAGAAGGTTTACAGCTGAAGAAGCTTCATCACATATTTTCAACTGGGATAGTGATGCAGAGGAAGAGATTTCAGAGACCGAGGACAATGTAATTGATGATCCAGACTGTCAATTTTCTGATGATGAGGAGGATTCAGAGGACGAGCCTGTTGTTGTGTCTCCATCGGATGAAAGCCAAGGAATGCAGCAATCATCATCCACAGAGGGGACATGGGCATCTAAAGATGGTAATATAAAATGGTCAACATCACCACACCAAAGCCGAGGTAGACTGTCATCTTCCAATGTCATCAAAATGACTCCCGGTCCCACAAGATTTGCTGTCACGCGAGTTGATGATATTCAATCAGCATTTCAGCTCTTCATATCCCCACCAATAGAAAAGATTATACTGGAAATGACCAACTTGGAGGGGAGGCGTGTATTTCAGGAGAAATGGAAGCCACTGGCTCAGACTGACTTGCATGCTTACATTGGAATTCTGGTATTAGCTGGAGTGTACCGGTCAAAGATGAGATGAGATGAGATTCAACTTTATTGTCATTACACATGTATGAATACAAGGTAACGAAATGTGACTTGGCATTTGGGCATGCTCTGCAGAGCGCATCCAAGGCCGGGACAGCCGCTAGGCGCCAGTCATAAAGAAGAAAGGAAAAAAAAGAAAAAAAGGGAAGGGATATGACACAGTAGGCGAGAGAAAAAAAACATGTTTTATCAAAATGGCGCTCAGTGAGTGAGCGAAATTTTGATTGCAGGCAAAAAAAAACCTCAATGCACATTTAGCAGACATTTAGCAGGAGATCACACACAAAAGTTGAGAGAGGCAGTGTATTTGTATGAGTCAATATTTGTATCAGTCATGTAATGTTGTATGCATTGTGTAGTGTAAGTGTGACAGTTGTTAGTGAGCAGCAGAGGGCGCCTCCTGGCAGTGGATAGATGTTATAATCATGTGACTTATAAACAAGTCCAGAGTCTATCTCTCTTGCTTGCAGAAGGCACATGGGCACTGTCCTTGAGGGTCCAATCCGCTGATACGACAACAACTGATTGTCGATTGTTTGGGTTAGCAGAGCCACTCCTTCTGCTTATCTTCATCAGGAGGAATGTAAACACGGGGCACCAAAGACAAGGTCAAATCAAATCAGCACAGTGCACACAGAGAATAGAATTTTTCCTCACCCGTGCAATTCTGTGCTTTCATATGTGCAGGCTTAAACTTTTTTCCATGGAGAGCACAGGGCTCCAGATGTATTCCTCCACTGAATCACTGTCATTCAGTTCACTGTTTGCCGCTACTCGTGCCCTCCCCAACTGGTCGAATTTGATGAAGGAGCTTGCCGGGTCCGCTTTGATCAGCTCTCTCACCTTCCTTCAATTTCTGATGCATCAGGGAACTTCACAGCCAAAAATAGAAGTCCTGAGATCATAACCAATAATGTTTCCACAGACGCATGAATTCCAATGTCCATGAGTCTCCTCGCAGGTTCCAATTCTTGGGCTCCCCCTTGGCCCGATTCTTGTTGAAAAATAGTGACAATAGCACATTTAAGCCGCTTCCAAATCCATAATTTCCGTTTAGATTAAGATTCAGCAGAAGAAGAGTGACTAAACACAGACAAAAACGCAACATTGCAAAGCTGGGAATAGATCAGGAAGGCAGACGAGAGGAGGGAAGAAAAATGTGACTGCTCTCTCTCAAGGCAAGAAGAGAAAAGGGAGAAGCAACTGCAAGTCTATGGGATGAAGAGTATGGAAGGCCAATCTTTCGAGCAATAATGTCTCTGGAGACATTTCACATGATATCTTGTGTGATCCGATTTGACAACCGTGACACCAGAGCTGGTCGACGTGAAAGAGACAAACTAGCTGCATTTAGAGATGTATGGGATAAATGGGTTGAAATTCTACCTTTGTTGTACAATCCTGGTCCCCATGTTACTGTAGATGAGCGCCTTGTACCATTCAGAGGGCGCTGTCCTTTCAGACAGTACATGCCCAACAAGCCTGCCAAGTATGGCATCAAAATGTGGGTAGCCTGTGATGCAAAATCTAGCTATGCATGGGATATGCAAGTGTATAGTGGAAAGCTACCTGGAGGAGCATCTGAGAAGAATCAGGGGATGCGTGTGGTGCTGGAGATGAGTGAAGGGTTGCAAGGTCATAACATCACATGTGACAACTTCTTTACGTCCTACCGCCTTGGAAATGAACTTCAGAAGAGAAAGCTGACTATGTTGGGAACAGTCAGAAGAAATAAGCCAGAACTTCCCAGTGAAATTCTTAAGATGCAGGGCAGACCTCTGCATTCCTCAATATTTGTTTTCACTGAGAAAGCAGCAGTTGTTTCATACTGCCCAAAGAGAAACAAGAATGTTCTTGTAATGAGCACAATGCACACAGATGCATCTCTGAGCACAAGAGAATTTGTTTAGCGAATGCAAAGTCCTCAAGCCAAGCAGTTGCCTCCTGGTTTGCTGTATGGGGGGTGTGTAATCCTCTTTCCAGTCTTTGGAGCGGGCAAGCCTCTATGATGTGTTCCATTGTTTGCTCCTCTCCACATGCGCACAGTGGGCTAGGGCTACTGCCCCATCTGTGAAGGCTGGCCAAGCAGGGGCCATGTCCAGTCCTGAAGCAATTGAGTGTAGACCACTGTCTCCTTGGGAGGTTGGTGCCCGGGACCTGTTGGTTGGGGTTTGTCACCAGGTGCTTGTTTGGGACCTCCTTGGTCTCCCATTCCTCTTGCCAAGCTGTCTGGATGGTGAAATCAGCTGGGGGAGGGTTTTTCCAAATCGGCCGTCTGGATGGAAGGTTCCAAGGTTGTCATAGCCAGAAGCGGTACTGGGGTTAAGCTCCCAGTGCTCATAAAATGCTCCTTACGGCATGCGTCTCGAAAAGCCTCTGACAACTAAGTCCAACTCCTAGCCTGCCCGTGTGGTTTAGTCTCTAAGCCCAGCGGAACTGCTTTTACTTATAGGAGAAGGGGTGAGGGCGGATCTCTGGTGCCTTAAAACCAGATGCTTCGGGTAGATGGTGGCTCGTCAACCTGGGAAGGTAGCCCATCTAGGGGAAGGTAAACCCTGATTTCAAACCTCCGCTGCCTTGCGGCACACTCGGTCACGGGAAAGGCTTCGGGAGTCAACCCTGAGGAAAAATCCGGAGTGGGAGCCCCTAAGGCAGTTCTCTGTTGTGCTCAACATCATTCTGGCAGCTCCTGCAACGGCGCTGGTGCCAAACTATAGCAGACCTGCTGTTCCTTTGGATTCATCAGTGACGTGGAGAGGGGGGACATGCTGCATGGGTAACATTTTGTCCTCCATATCTTCCTGCCCAGGCTTGAATCCTACCAACGCCCAACGCTGGAAGGTAGAACACCGGTGCGCATCGGCCTGTTCAGCCACAGGCGGTGCTGTTCCAGCAGAGTAGATGTTTAGGATTCTCTTCCATGGTCATCATAGACCGACGGAGGCCGACGACGACGACGATGTCTGGATGGAAGTCGGGCAGTGGGTGGGGTGTAGATATCTGCATGGATTTCTAAGTGAGGAGAGTCTTTGGCTTTTTGAAGCATCATTTGAGTTAGTGCTGCTCGCTGGATGTGTGGAGGGGGGGCTATGTTTGACAGTACAGGGAGCCAGGGGAGTGGTGTTGAGCGGATTGTCCCAGTTATGGTTCTCATGGTTGTGTTGAGCTGGGTGTCTACGTGGTGTGTGTAGGATGACCTGGACCAGACAGGGGCACAATATTCTGCTACAGAGTATGAAAGGGCCAGTGCTGAGGTGCGCAGGGTGGAGGCTGCCGCCCCCCATTTTGCACCAGCGAGCTTGCAGAGCAGGTTGTTCCGTGCCTTCACCTTAGCAGCCGACCCCTTTAAATGTTCCTTGAAGGATAGGGTCCTGTCAAGGGTCACTCCAAGGTAGGTTGGATTTGAGGCATGCTTAAGCTTGAGTCCGCTCAGGTGGATGTTTAGTTCTCTGGCAGCTTTTACATTGTAGAGATGGAATACACTGGAGACGGTTTTTGCTGGGCTTGGTTTTAGGTGCCAGGTTTTGCAGAACTGGGCCAGTTTTGCAAGATCTTCCGTGAGCATCCGTTCCAGTGACTCAAAGTCTGGTGCTTGGAGTGCCAAACAGATGTCGTCTGCATAGATAAATTTGAGGGATTTTGTAGTGGGCAGGTCGTTTATGTAGAGGTTGAAAGGGGTTGGAGCTAGAACTGAGCCTTGTAGGAGTCCGTTTTTCTGCGCTCTCCATGCGCTTGTGTTCTGACTGAGGTGGACTCTGAACCTTCGGTTGGTCAGCAGGGTTTTTATAATTGCTGTTGCCCAGGCAGGGATCGCCTTTGTAAGTTTTAGGAGGATGCCTTTGTGCCAGACCGTATCATAGGCACCTGTAAGATCGAGAAAACACAGCCCCTGTCTTCAGTCTGCTCTCGAAGCCATTTTCGATGAAGGTGGTTAGGGCCAGTACTTGTTCTCCTGTGCTGTGGTCCTTGCGGAAACCTGCTTGATCCACACTTAGAATTTCCTCTATTCCTGGGGAAATACGTTGCAGTATTAGGCGCTCCATGATTTTATAAGGAACGCTGAGTAGGGAGATTGGGTGGTAGCTTGCTGGTAGTTTGTGGTCTTTGCCAGGTTTTGGTATGGCAATGACCTTTGCTGTCCGCCATTTCTTTGGGATCGAGTTTGTTTGTATGATCCTTGTGTAGAGTTGTGTCAACCAGGTTAGGGCTCGGGGGCCAAGATTTTTCATGAATTCACAAGACAAGCACAAGAGAAGACATGAAGCCACAAATGATCCTCGACTACAACTCCACCAAAGGAGGAGTTGACAATCTGGACAAAGTCACAGCAACATACAGCTGCCAGCGTAAGAATGCCCATTGGCCCTTGGTGATTTTCTACAACATTGTCGATGTGTCTGCTTACAATGTCTATGTCCTGTGGACTGAAATCAACCAGCAATGGAATGCCGGCAAATTGTACTGACGTCGGCTATTTTCCTGGAAGAATTCGGCAAAGCACTTGTCACTCCCAAGATCCAGAGGCGAGCCAGGCCAGCTTGATCCCCAGCAGCTGCAGCTGTCATTGAAAAGGTCAAGGTCAGGTCATCCAACCAATCTGCAACGGATCCAGTGGACACAGGTGTAAAGAAACGGAAAAGATGTCAGGTCTGTCCCTCCCGAGAGGACAGTAAAACAAGTACCTCTTGTGTGAAATGCAAGAATTACATCTGCAGAAAGCACACAGTTACATTCTGTCCATCATGTGGAGAGCATTGAAAATGTTGAACATTGAAAATGTGAGAAAAAGGGGCAAGTTAAATGAAAAAAAAATGCAGAGGGAAAAACTTGAACAAAATAGTTCTTAAATATATTGTTGAAATTAAAAAATGTATTGTTATTGTACAGAATCACATTGTCATTCACTCCCCAGAGACAATACATCACCCCCCCAGGTCCTCTCTTCTCCACCTAAACCCTGGTGGTCAGGAAGTCTTCTCAGAGCCATTTCTAAAGACACATTTCACACCCTCCTGTCATCCCCAGGAGGTCCAGACTTATTGTTCCTTCTAAGACGTGAGGTAACAGTGATATACATATGCAGCCTAAGCATCTCAAAAGTAATATACATATGCAGCTTAAGCATCTCAAATATGTGTGCCACATAACCCCCCCCCCAAACGTCGAAGATGAAACAATACAACATAGTCTAGACAACATGATAAAATCACAAACATCAGTCCATATGCCGTCTGGGCTTCAACCTTCTTCCGAACTTGCTGTAGGCGGGCTTCGCCGCTCCCGTGGTGCCATCCTGCAGTGAATCTGCTATCTGAGGATGAGAACTGTTAGTCAATCCCTGAGAGGGCTCCGGGGCCTGCTCCCTGGGGGGGTCTGCCGCGTCGAGGAGCCCTCGCCACTTGCACAGTTTCACCAGCCATCACAAAAGCAGGTTTAAGTCTGTCTATAGCAATTGTTTCCCTCCTGTCCCCTAAATCTAGCAAAAAATGCTTATCACCTGTTTCCAGCACTCTGTATGGGCCGTCATAAGGTGGTCGCAGGGTTGGGCGCTGAGCCTCATGCCTGACAAAAACAAACTCGGCGTTTTTTAAAGATTTAGGTACAAAAACACGCGGAAAAGTGTGATGAACGGGGCCCGGAAGCATGTCCGCTCCCGTGTTGTTCAGTGACCGCTGAGCAGGGGGATGCTCTGGCGCCGGGTTATCAGGAAGAAACTCCCCTGGCAGCCGGAGTGGTTGCGCAAACACCAACTCAGCTGGGGAGGCTTTTAAGTCCTCTTTAGGTGCAGAATGCAACCCTAATAAAACCCATGGTTGTCTGTTTACCCAATTTGCATCCGTCAGCGACGCTCTGAGGGCTGCTTTCAATGACTTATAAACCATTAGCCTGGTGGTGGTACGCGGTAGTGCTGTGGATTGTTATCCCCAGGCTGTGGGCCATCGCTGACCAAAGCTCAGAAACAAATTGAGGCCCCCTGTCGGACGTAATATCCGACGGGACCCCAAAACGCGCTACCCAAGCCGTTAAAAACGCGCGGGCCACCTCTGCGGCTGTGGTTGATGCCAGTGAGACCACTTCAGGCCAACGCGTGGTGCGGTCCACCATTGTCAAAAGATGCGTGCACCCCTGCGACGAGGGTAGGGGGCCTACGAGGTTGGCATGCACATGATCGAACCTCTTGGCCGAGATGTGAAACAGCTCTAAGGGGGCTTTTGTGTGTTTGTGTATTTTGGCCGGCTGGCAAGCCATGCAGGCTCTTGCCCACTCCTTAACGTGCTTGCGCAGGCTCGGCCAAACAAACTTCTCTCCTACCATTTTTACCGACGCGCGCACCCCCGGGTGCGCCAGAGAGTGAATCGAGTCAAAAACACGGCGGCAGATTAGGGGGGCATACCATTTTGCAGCCTCCTGCTCTCCAGCCTTAACCCTGTTGGTCCAGACTGGAGCGCGCACACGTCCGCATCGCTACCTTGATCCGCAGCCATGGCTGCGTAATCTATCCCCACGTGGACTGGGGCCGCGTACGCTTCCGCGCTGCTATTTTGCTCTGCGGCCGCGGTAGTATAATCTACCTCTGCACAGACTGGAGCGGTTACGGCGCGAGAGAGGCAGTCTGCCACCACATTAAGTTTACCCGCTACGTGTTGAATATCAGTAGTAAATTCTGAAATTGCAGCCAGCTGCCTCTGCTGCCGGCCCGACCATGGTTTCGAAACTTTGGCCATCGCAAAAGTGAGCGGTTTGTGGTCGACAAATGCGGTGAAATGCCGACCTTCCAGCCAGAACTGGAAATGACGAATGGCTAAGTGGAGCGCTAACAACTCCCTGTCGAACGCGCTGTATTTTCGCTCGGCCTCGCGCAAGGTCCTGCTGAATAAGGCCAGCGGCTGCCAAGCCCCGGCAACCTGTTGCTCCACCACCGCCCCTATGGCCATGTCTGACGCATCAGTGGTGAGCGCTATGCAGGCCGTTGGGTCTGGGTGAGCCAACAACGCAGCATCCGCTAGGGCATTTTTTACCTCCGAGAATGCGCGCTCCCGCTCCGGGGACCATTCGATTGCATTTGAGGGTTTTTGTTTTTTAAGCGCGGCATACAATGGTTGCATGAGCTGCGCTGCGCAGGGGAGGAAACGGTTATAAAAATTCACCATTCCCAAAAACTCCTGTAGTGCTTTGACCGTTTGTGGCTGGGGAAAATCTGCTACTGCGCGCACTTTGTCCGGCAGTGGAACTGCTCCCTCTGGGGAGACGCGGTGCCCCAAAAAATCAATCTGCGCCACCCCGAACTGGCATTTCGCCGGGTTGATTATTAACCCGTGCTCCCCCAGCCTCCGGAAAACTACCGTGAGGTGCTTTTCGTGTTCTTCTTCGGACGCGCTGGCTACCAAAATGTCGTCCAGGTAGACGAACACAAAAGGGAGATCGCGTAACACCGCATCCATCATGCGCTGGAAAGTTTGCGCGGCGTCTTTAACGGCATGCGCAAAAACTCAAAAAGTCCGAACGGGGTTATTACCGCTGTTTTGGGAATGTCCTCAGCACGTACTGGGACTTGATGATAACCGCGGACTAAGTCTAGAAAAAGTCTAGAAATGCTATGAAAAGTTATGTCTCTTTTATAAATGTTTATATAATCTAAAATATAGTTGTTATTGGTTTAACCTGTTTTTTGACTGTTTTGAGTGGATTTACACAGTACGGGTCAAAATGACCCGCAACATAATCAATGTAATTTTTTTTCATCATAATATTAAACATGTTCTGGTTAGGCCCCTTCTTAAAAATCCTCACCTTGACCCTTCAGTTTTATCTAATTTTAGACCCATTTCTCATTTGCCCTTTTTATCTAAGGTTTTAGAAAAAGCTGTTTTTATACAGTTGCAATCTTTTTTAGACAACTTTATTTTTGAGAAGTTTCAATCTGGGTTTAGATCTCATCACAGCACTGAGTCTGCTCTGCTAAAGGTGCACAATGATATTATGATGTCTGCTTATGCCAAATGCCCCGTGGTCTTAGTGCAGCTAGATTACAGCAGCCTTTGACACTGTGGACCATACTATCCTTTTGTCATGTTTGAATCACCATGTTGGCATTGATGGCACTACACTTAAGTGGTTTGAATCCTACCTATCTAACAGAACTATTTCTGTAATGATTGGTGACATGTCTTCTTCTAGTGCATCTCTCTCCTGTGGGGTCCCACAGGGCTCGATCCTTGGCCCTATTCTGTTTTCTTTATATATGCTGCCACTCAGGTCAATAATAGCCAGGCGCAACGTGTCTTTCCACTGTTATGTGGATGATTTGCAGCTTTATTTACCTTTGAACCCAGAACAAACAAACTCACAAAGTGTTCTATTGGACTGCATCACTGACATTAAGTTGTGGTTAGGCCAAAATTTTCTCCACTTAAATGAAGAAAAAACAGAATGTATTATGTTTGGGGATACTGTAATGGCTGGCTTCGGTACCCTCTCTTTAAGGCTCAGTTCAGCTGTCAGAAATTTGGGGGTGATTTTTGACAGCCATTTAAAATTTGATAAACAGATTGACAATGTAGTCAAGATGAGCTTTTATCAATTACGTCTGTTATCCAAAGCCAAACTTTTCCTGAGCCATCATGATCTTGTGATAGCCATCCATGCTTTAATCACTTCTCGACTTGATTACTGCAATGCACTTGATGTTGGCATCTCTCAGTTTTCTCTCGGCCACCTTCAACTTGTGCAAAATGCAGCAGCCCATCTTTTGACCAACACAACTAGGCGAGAGCACATTATTCCGATCCTTTTTTCACTTCATTGGCTTCCAGTCCATTTTAGAATTAATTTTAAACTTTTGCTTTTTGTTTTTAAAGCTCTTAATGGCCTTGCTCCAGTTTATCTGTCTGAAATTTTGACTGTCCATGACCAAGGCAGGGCTTTGAGGTCATCCAGTCAGCTTTTGCTGGATGCGCCTAGGTCAAGGTATAAACATTGGGGTGACCGAGCCTTTTCTGTTGTCGCCCCCAGGCTCTGGAATAATCTCCCCCCCTGACCTACATACTATCTCTGACCTGGCCCTTTTTAAATCGGAACTTAAAACATATTTGTTTAGGATGGCTTTTAATACCCAGTAGTGATGATATTTGTCTTGGCATTTGTTTTTATTTTATTCTTATTTTTATTTTTAGATATTTATTTTTATTTCTTTGTTTATGTTATTTGTTTTTAATGCTGAGTGTGTGTTTTTAATGCTGTTTAATTTTCTGTAAAGCACTTTGGTCACCTACGGGTTGTTTTAAAGGGCTATATAAATAAAGTACATTACATTACATACATAAAATCGTGGCTGCAAACCCAGACGATCCAGCGATGGGCTGTCCTCACACTGGATCTTAAATACACTATTTCATCAGATGCAGCAGTTGTGTAATCACATAGGTGTACTCCATCTCCCAGAGCGGGAAACCAGGAACAGGAGGAGAGGGGGAGCACACTCACCAGACCATCACAATTTGCCCACTCTTGTTGGCAAAAATGCTCCAAATCTGTCAGATTGCGAGGGCCCTCTTCAGATCACCCCACAGATGTTCGATCGGATTCAGGTCTGAACTCTGTCTGAGCCACTCCAAAACCTTAATCTTCTTCTGGTGAAGCCATTCTATTGTTGATTTGGATGTGTGCTTTGGGTCATTGTTGTGCTGAAAAATGAAGTTCCTCTTCAGCTTTCTAGCAGAAGCCTGAAGGTTTTGTGCCAACACTAATTGGTATTTGGAACTGTTCATAATTCCCTCCACCTTGACTAAGACTCCAGGTCCAGCTGAAGAAAAACAGTCCCAAAGCATGATGGTACCACCACCATACTTCACTGTAGGTATGGTGTTCTTTTGGTGATGAACAGTGTTGTGTTTGCGCCAAATATACTTTTTGGAATTATGGCCAAAAAGTTCAACCTTGGTTTCACTGGACCATAACACATTTTCCCACTAAACAGCCAGTACTTCACAGAAATTTCTGAAGCTCCTTCAACATTGCTGTCAGCCTCTTGACATCCTCCCTGACCAGTTTTCTTCTTGTCTTTTCATCAGTTTTGGAGGGACGTCCAGTTCTTGGTAATGTTGTGCAAAATTTTCTCCACTTGATGATGACTGTCTTCACTGTGTTCCATGGTATATGGAACACAGTGGAACACAGTTCTACCGGAGCTGGAGCCCAAACAACGGGGGGGTCACAACCCCTGCTGAGTGTTTTGGGAGGGAGCACTGTGGTGACCCACCACAATCTACATGGACATTCATAACACTCAGCTAGGGCATGAAGCAGAACAATTTGCATAAGGACAGAGAGCCCCTTGGGGGACAACCAGTTAATCACACGATTGATATGTATTGACTGATATGTATATCAATATGTAAATGTGCCATGCATTCTCTCTTGTCCTATTATACATCTCCGGAGTAAGGAGAGTAATTCCGGAGCCAGTTAATCACACAATTGATATGTATTGACTGATATGTATATCAATATGTAAATGTGCCATGCATTCTCTCTTGTCTGTATTAAAGAGCTGACTTTACATGCCTCATGACAGTGCACTCACAACAGCACACACACAGCACAGCGCACAGCGCTACTGTGTGTCTCATGATGATGGAGGAATAAAAACTCTGAAACCTTCAGCTCGCCGTGTCATGCCTGAACTTATTTTGTCCCTCCAACACCGGAGTGGTGGCTCAGTTGGTAGAGCATCCGCCCCACACCCGGGAGACAGGGGTTCAAATCCCGGCTGGGTCATGCCGAAGACCAGGGTGTGTGTGAGTAACACTGTATAGAAGAAACACTGTTTTGTTCTACTGTACATGTTTGGTTGAATGACAGTAAAGGGTGATTTGAATTTAATGCTTTGGAAATTCTTTTGTACCCATCTCCTGACTGATACCTTTTAACAATGAGATCCCTCTGATGCATTGGAAGCTCTCTGCGGACCATGGCTCATGCTCTAAGATGTGACTACAAAAATGTCAGGAAAAGCCTACTAGAACATCTGAACTTTGTTTGGGGTTAATCAGAGGTACTTTAAATGGTGGCAGGTGTGTGCTGACTCCCATTAACATGAGTTTGAATGTGACTGGTTAATTCTGAACACAGCCACATCTCCAGTTATAAGAGGGTGTGCACATTTATGCAACCAGGTTATTGTAAGTTTTTTTCATTTTTTATTATTCCCCTTAAAAGATTTCAGTTTGCTTTTCAATTGGGTTGTACAGGTTATAGGTCACATTAATGGTGGAAAAAGTTTTGAAATGATTTTTCTTGGTCTCATTTTTTTCATCATAAAAACCTGGCATTTGAACAGGGGTGTGTAGACTTTCTGTCATGTTCACTGCGCAAACTGTGCAGTGAACATATGAAATGGCAGCGAGCTCAAAAAGCAGAGTAAGTAACGTGTTTATTTACAATTGGTGGATGTGTAGAATGTCCAAATACAGTCACACTGGCAAGGGGAAGACACCCGGCTATAAATGTAGTTGGTTCAACAGGAATGCCAAATGTGCTCCAGTTAAGCAGGAGCGGAGAAAAAGGCATGAGGAAAGACTTACTATGGTGTCGGAGCAGAAAGGCTCTGACGGAAAAACACGATTCAGTCCGAGGGAAAACCAACAGAAGCAAGTCTGGATGTCCAAGGTTGACATTGCCAAGTTGCCACAACAGCTGGTCACATTCTACCAGATAAATACACAAACCCAAAATGAGGGCAAAGGGACGCAGCTGTGTGGCCACCCAGTGTGTGACTGACTGAACAGAGTGTGTGTGCGTGCGTGAGTGTGAGTGTGAGTGTATGTGTGCGTGCATACATGAGTGTGTGTACGTGCATGAGTGTGTGAGTGTGTATGTGGTGAACCATACAGCTGGTGGATGCCTGGTGAGGAGGAGGCATGGCTGTGGGGCTGGCGGAGAGCGAGGCTCAATCCGCCAGCTTGAATTAATAAGCAATAATTAAACCCAACAGCCACAAGTCATGCTCGGGGTGATGGCCCCGAACATGACACTTTCTATATCCATTGTATGTCTCAAATTTACATGAACTATTCTAATCAGTACAAAAAGTCAGAAATTTACTAGAAAGAAAGCTGTAAATTCAGAGAAAAACTTGGGCCCCCTGGTGGGCCATTTTTGGCTCATGGGCCATATGTTTGACACCCCTGGATCAGCACATCAAAAATACATAATTAGACATTTTACTTCCAAAGTTCATGACCATAGGTGAGGATAGGAACGTAGATTGACCGGCAAATCGGCAGCATTGTCTTAGAGCTTAGCTCCCTCTTCACCACAACAGACCGGTACAACGTCCGCATCACTGCAGATGCTGCTCCGATCCATCTGTCAATTTCTCACTCCATTCTCCCTTCACTCATGAATGAGACCCCGAGATACTTAAACTCTTCCATTTGGGGCAGGAGCTTGTCCCCAACACGGAGAGGACAATCCATCTTTTTCCGGCTGAGGACCATGGACTCGGACTTGGAGATGCTGATTCTCATCCCAGTCGCTTCACACTCAGCGGCAAACCGTCCCAGCAAGACCTGTGGGTCATTGCTTGATGAAGCCAACAGGACAACATCATCTGCAAAACAGCAGAGATGAGATCCTGTGGTCACCAAGCATGACACCCTCCAATCCTTGGGTGTGCTGAGATATCCTGGCCATAAAAATAATGAACAGGATCGATGATAAAGGGCAGCCCTGGCGCAGTCCAACTCTCACTGGAAAGGAGTTTGACTGGGTGTTAGCAATACGAACCAAACTCTTGCAACAGTCGTTTAGGGACCAGATAGCTCATAACAACAAGCCTAATACCCCATACTCCCACAGCACCCCCCACAAGAGACTATGAGGGATGCAGTTTAATGCTTTCTCCAAGGTTATTTAAAGAAGTCTTCCCACTTATTGGTAGCTTTATTCTTCACATAATTAATTCTTCATTAACTTTAGGCCATGTACCACAGGCTTTTAAAATGGCTGTAATTAAACCCTTACTCAAAAAGCCAATGCTAGATCCAGGAGCTTTAGCTAACTATAGACCAATCTCTAATCTCCCTTTCATTTCAAAAATCTTAGAAAGAGTTGTTGCTACGCAATTATTTGACCACCTGCAGGGAAATGGTTTACTTGAAGAGTTTCAGTCTGGGTTTAGAATCCATCATAGTACTGAAACAGCCTTAGCGAAGGTCACTAACGACCTCCTCATTGCATCTGATAATGGACTGGTTTCTGTACTTGTCCTGTTAGACCTTAGTGCAGCTTTTGATACTATCGATCATAATATTCTACTTGATAGATTAGAACACTATGTTGGACTTAATGGAACTTCGTTGCAGTGGTTTAGATCTTATTTATCTGATAGGTTCCAGTTTGTTCATGTCAATAATGAATTTTCTTTCAACTCAAAGCTCAGCCATGGAGTTTCACAGGGATTTGTGCTAGGCCCTTGTAGCATCATCGTCTCCTCAAACCAAGACAGAAGATCACTTCTCTCCATTTTACAGGAATTTCACTTTATTCCTTATACAGGAATACCACTTTTCTGCATGTTACAGGAATATCACTGGCTTTCATGTCGACTCATCCAGGCCTCTTCCAGGCCTGACCAAAGATGTTTACTTTCCCAGGACCCCTATGTAAACAGTTGCCTCTTGCAGAGATTGTAAGGATCAGAATTTGCTTTTAAAGGATCAAAGGAACATAAACTCGGGAGACCAGACCTCCAACATGAACACTGCAATTGGATAACGTACCCTTACAGGAAACAATGCTCTTAAAAAAGGGTCGTAAACGGCTTAATCAGATGGGTTTATAGCCCCCGATGCTGTCCAGGCTTTCTCCCAGATACCATGGACCTAAAGGAAATCATCTACAGCTCAACAGTACCTCCTAGCGGATACCTATGGAATGTGTTTTCAGTATGGAGGATGACTTTTAATTTGTTCTAAACATTAAGTTTCTTTCAGCTTATCCTCTGGATCCTAAGGACACTGAAAATCATCCCTCTTTTATCACCAACCATGGTTGCTGTACTACATTAAGCTTTGATCTAAATGTGAATGCATGTATTATAATTATGTATAAGAAATGTTATATTCATGAGTGTTATTCAAACAAATGTAATATTGGAGTAATGGTATAAATGCATGATCACCAAATATTAACCAAGTCATTTAATCTAGTTAGATTTTATATTGAGCACCTAATGACATAAGAACTGACTGTTGATTTTTCTCTGCAATTTCATGGGATGGTGTCTTCATTTGATTGGCTGCTCTCAAACAAAGAAATGTTCTCACATTGGATGTCAGCCATTTCAAACTGCTTCTGAAAAAGTCGATTGGTCAGTCTTGCGATTGACATCATCATTTTACGACCCCGTGAGGTAACTTTAAAAGAGAGAAGTTAGATTTGAGTTTAGGTAGGGAAAAAGAATGAAGTAACAAGAACAGCAAGATAGAGAACGGTGAGAGAATTAAGAATTAGAAACACAGAAAGAAGAAAGAAAGAGATTTTGAGAAAGATTAGGAACTAAATTAAGATTAAAGAAGCAGAATAGTAATCTAGATCTCAGAAGTGACATAACGTTCGGCTCAGGAGACGCACACACACAGGCTCAGAGTAGTTCAAACTGTTTATTAACAACAGGGATGTATGGGTGTGTGTCAGCGGAATGTAAATGTATTGGTGGTGGCGTCTGCTTCGGGCACAGAGGCAGGAGACCGTTCAGCCGGCAACCCTATGGGAAAGAACAGACACAGGGTGACGGGCACACACCAACACAAGAGGAGAATAGGCGAGGGAGAGAAGCTTACTTGTATGGGACCGATGACTGGCACATCAAGGACGGGACCCCGGGAGACAGTCACCTGCAGGACTCGGTGCAGCAGCGAGGAGGGACGAGGGACGGAGTTGTCCACCGCCGAGGAATCCACCTGTGCACAGGGGAGCAGACTGGAAGAGGTGAGGTAAGTGATCTTCTTACCGCTTAGCGTGGTGCTGAAGAAAGAGTAGTTGCTTCCCATGGAAGGGAGATGAAGTCTAACGGCTTCAGGCCGAAGCTCAGGGCGAGGCGGCTTATATTCCCCGCCGCTGATGGTTGACAGGTGTGCGAGCAGGTGGCGCCGCTGATGAGCGGCGCGGCGTGACAGTACTCCCCCCTCTAGCAGCGCCTCCTGGCGATGGCTTGTCTGGGTGCGCTCGGTGGAAGTCATCGATGAGCGATGGGTCCAACACGAACGACGGGGGCACCCACTGTCGATGCTCGGGCCCATAGCCCTCCCAGTCCACCAAGTATTGCAACCCACGACCCCGGCGCCGAGAGTCCAGGATGGAGGAGACGGACCAGGCCGGATGGCCACCAATCATCCGGGGCGCGGGTTGCGCTGCAGGAGGGGGGCAAAGGGGGTCAGAGACTGCCAACTTCACCTTTGACACGTGGAAGGTGGGATGGATGCGGAGGGAGGGGGGAATAGCCACGCGCACAGCCACCGGGTTGATGATCCGGGTGATGGGATAGGGACCCATGAAATGCTGTGCCAGCTTTCTCCTCTCGCCTTTTAAAGTGACGTCCTGGGTGGAAACGTAGACGTGTTGCCCAACTCTGTACGCCGGGGCAGGTCTTCTACGCCGGTCCGCCACAGTCCTGTTGCGCTCCGCTGTGCGTAAGAGCGCATTGCGGGCGGCAGTCCAGGTGGAGCGGAACTGCCTGAGATGTGCCCTAACTGAGGGGACAGTTACCTCACTCTCCTGCTCCGGGAACAGCGGGGGGTCGTAACCCAGGGACGCTTTGAAGGGAGACATCCCTGTAGCAGAAGAGCGGGCGGTATTGTGGGCATATTCAACCCAGGCAAGATGGTTGCTCCAGGACGTGGGTTTGGATCTGGTCACACAGCGGAGCACAGCCTCCAGCTCCTGGTTGGTCCGCTCACACTGCCCGTTGGATTGGGGGTGATGGCCGGAGAAGAGGCTCACCTTGGCTCCGATGGCGTTGCAGAATGACCTCCAAACCTCAGATGAAAATTGGGGGCCCCGGTCCGAGACCACGTCCACCGGAATCCCCTGCAGCCTGACCACGTGTTGGACGAGGAGGTCCGCCGTCTCCAGGGCAGTAGGGAGGCCTCGCAGGGGGACGAAGTGCACGGCCTTGGAGAAGCGGTCCACGATGGTCAGGATGGTGTCATAGGAGTTGGAGACGGGGAGTCCGGTGACGAAATCCAACGCGATGTGCGACCAGGGCCTGCCAGGGACGGGCAGGGGCTGGAGCAGACCCGCTGGAGGGGCATTTCCCGACTTGCAGGTGGCACAGATTGGGCAAGCCCGGGCGTAGCGGGCTGCATCCCTCCGCAGGCCCGGCCACCAAAAGGACCGTTGGAGGAGGTCTATCATCCGGGAGGTGCCAGGGTGACAGGTGAGCTTGGAGGTGTGTAGCCAGTGGATGACCTCTCCTCGGACCGCGGATGGCACGAACAGCCTCCCCTCTGGTCCGCCGCCAGGGTCAGGTTCCACCTCCTGTGCCTTCCGGACCTTGCTCTCGATGTCCCACGAGATGGCTCCCACGACGCACGACCTGGGCAGGATGGAGTGGGGCGTCTCCTCCGACTCCACGGGAGTGAACTGCCTAGAGAGGGCGTCAGGCAGGCCGTTCTTAGAGCCAGGCCTGAAGGTGATTGAAAATTGGAACCTGGCGAAGAACAGTGACCAACGCGCCTGGCGGGCGTTCAGGCGCTTGGCAGATCGTAAATATTCTAAGTTCTTGTGGTCCGTGAGGACCACGAACGGCAGGTTCGCCCCCTCTAGCCAGTGGCGCCACTCCTGCAGGGCGAGTTTGATGGCCAAGAGCTCTCTGTCCCCCACATCGTAGTTCCTCTCCGCCGGGGACAAGCGCCGGGAGAAGAAGGCGCAGGGCCGTTTGGCGCCATCGTCCGGCGATCGCTGGGACAGCACTGCCCCCACTCCCGTGTCCGAGGCGTCTACCTCTACGATGCATTGCAGCGCGGGGTCGACCTGGCGAAGGACCCGGGAGGAGGAGAACTCCGCCTTCAGCGCCTTAAAGGCGGCAGCGACCTCTTCGGTCCACCGGAACGGGACCTTCGGGGACGTGAGGCGGGTCAGTGGTCCCACGATGGAGCTGAAGTTGGGGACAAAGCGGCGGTAGAAATTGGCGAAGCCAACGAACTGTTGCACCTGCTTCCGGGATGCAGGTGTAGGCCATTCCACCACCGCCTTCACCTTCTCTGGATCTGGGAGCACCTTGTCGTGGGCGATGATGAACCCCAGGAAGGACGTAGTCCTGGCGTAAAATTCACATTTTTCTGCCTTCACGTACAGACGATTCTCCAGCAGCCTTTGGAGGACCCACCTCACGTGGACCTGGTGCTCGTCCCTGGACTTAGAGAAGATGAGAATATCGTCCAGCTAGACAAACACGAAAAGGCCGATGAAGTCCCGGAGGACGTCATTTATGAGGCGCTGAAAGACGGCAGGAGCGTTGGTCAACCCGAACGGCATTACCAGGTATTCAAAGTGGCCGTTCGGGGTACGGAAGGCTGTTTTCCACTCATCTCCCTCCCGGATCCGGACGAGGTGGTAAGCGCTGCGTAGATCCAGCTTGGTGAACCAGGTCGCCCCCTGGAGGGAGTGGAAGGCAGTGTCCATGAGGGGCAGGGTGTAACGGTCCTTCTCCATGATATCGTTGAGGGCCCGGTAGTCAATACAAGGGCGGAGGGACCCATCCTTTTTTCCCACGAAGAAGAACCCTGTCCCCATGGGTGACGATGATGGGCGGATTATCCCAGCACTTAATGACTCTTTCAGGTAGGCGTTCATCGTCTCCTTCTCCGGCGCTGACAGGCTATAGAGCCGACCAGAAGGTAAGGGAGCCCCCTGGCGGAGGTTGATGGCACAGTCATAGGGCCGATGAGGGGGGAGAGACATAGCTTTCGTCTTGCTGAACACCATACCCAGGTCGTGAAATTCCGGACGCACCAGAGACAGGTCCGGGGGTGCAGCGTCCGTCGCAGGGGGAGGAGCGGACGGAGAGCAGGCAGCGGACTGAAGGCAGGTGCCCATGCAGAATGTACTCCATGCCGATATCCCAGCTGATTTCCAATCCAGGACCGGGTTGTGAAGGCGAAGCCAGGGATACCCCAGGATGACGGGCGACACAGAGTTGGGGAGGACATAGAAGGTCATCTCCTCCCGGTGGTTCCCCGAGATGATGACCGGAACGGGGATGGTTTGGTGTGACACTCTCCCAAGGGAGGCACGGGAGAGGTTGACAAGGGAGATGGGATTTTTCAGTGCCTGACAGCGGATGCCCAAACGGGTTGCCAGGCTCTGTGAAATGAAGCTGCCTTCTGCACCCGAATCCACCAGTGCGTGGGTGAGATGCCCAGTGGGGTTGTGGCAGAAACGGATGGGCAGCTTTAATTGAGTGAGTGGACCTAATCGATTGACGTCCGCGAGGCCCCCTACAGTGACTCGCGGACCCCGCCGTTTGGCTTTTTGTGGACAAAGCTCCACCGTGTGTTGACTGTCTCCGCAATACATGCAGAGATTCAACTCACGGCGGCGTTGTCTCTCTGCCGGAGAGAGCTAACCATGGCTGCATGGTGGCGCAGTGGTTAGCACTGCGGCAGCACAGTTTACCCTTGGCCGGGGGATTGTGGGGATTGTGGGATCGTGGGTTCGATCCCAGCCCCCGACCAACAGTGATCTGTGTGGAATTTGCATGTTCTCCCCGTGTTGCGTGGGTTTACTCCGGGATTTCTCCGGTTTCCTCCCACATGCCAAAAACATGCATGTTAGGTTAATTGGCTGTTCTAAATTGTCCCTAGATATTTGTTTCCTATAGGCCCTTAGAATAGAGGGTTAGTATTAATGAAAGCGCTTTGAGTGGTCTTTGTGACTAGAAAAGCGCTATATAAGTGCAGGTTAGTTAGTAGTTAGTAGTTAGCTTTGTCCAGCCCGTCACCATCGGCTCCGACTCCTCGGGGCACGATGGTGGCGGCGCCGCCAGGGGGCGAGCTTGGGGCAGGCGCAGCGAGACTCCCCGAGGGCGCGAAGTAGACGACTTCCGTCGTGAGGAGCGCTCGCGCAGCCTGTTGTCCAAGCTGATGGCTAAAGAAGTTAGCTCCGCTAGCGTTTCAGGGATATCCCGTCCAGCCAGTTCATCCCTCAGATCATCATTGAGGCCGCGGAGGAACAGGCCACAGAGGGAGCGTTCCTCCCAGCCCAATTCCTCCGCCGCTACCTGGAAGTCGACCGCGTAGTCCGCTGCCGACCGGCTTCCCTGCTGGAGCGCGAGAAGCCGATCGGTCTGGACCGTCTCGGTTTGAGAATGGTCAAAGACCTCCGGAAAGCGCCTCATGAATTGGTCATAGGTGAGGGTGGCATAACTGGGCCTCGTCATTACGGCGTAGGTCCAAGTTAACGCACGCCCCTCCAGAAGATTCCCTATGTAACCAATTCGGCTGTGATCCGAGGGAAAATCTCCAGGCACACGGTGGAACACGGACTCACATTGCATAATGAACCCCCGCGCTCCACCGAGCTTACCGCTAAAGCGGGCGGGGGTCGGAATCGGTGTGAGCCGAACCGGTGCCACTGGAGCCGGCTGGACGGCCGCTGGAACAGCAGGAGCCGCGCCACCCTGGCGAGCCAGGGGGAACGGCTGTTGGGGGTCCAGGCGGTTCAATCGGTTAGTTAAATTTACTAATTGATTTAGGATCACCTGTTGCTGATAAACAACCTGATCCACTCGAGCCTCGAGGATGGTAAACCGGTGTGCGAGCCCGCCGTCTGCCGAGCCGCTCTGCTGAAGCCGTACTGACATAACGTTCGGCTCAGGAGACGCACACACACAGGCTCAGAGTAGTTCAAACTGTTTATTAACAACAGGGATGTATGGGTGTGTGTCAGCGGAATGTAAATGTATTGGTGGTGGCGTCTGCTTCGGGCACAGAGGCAGGAGACCGTTCAGCTGGCAACCCTATGGGAAAGAACAGACACAGGGTGACGGGCACACACCAACACAAGAGGAGAATAGGCGAGGGAGAGAAGCTTACTTGTATGGGACCGATGACTGGCACATCAAGGACAGGACCCCGGGAGACAGTCACCTGCAGGACTCGGTGCAGCAGCGAGGAGGGACGAGGGACGGAGTTGTCCACCGCCGAGGAATCCACCTGTGCACAGGGGAGCAGACTGGAAGAGGTGAGGTAAGTGATCTTCTTACCGCTTAGCGTGGTGCTGAAGAAAGAGTAGTTGCTTCCCATGGAAGGGAGATGAAGTCTAACGGCTTCAGGCCGAAGCTCAGGGCGAGGTGGCTTATATTCCCCGCCGCTGATGGTTGACAGGTGTGCGAGCAGGTGGCACCGCTGATGAGCGGCGCGGCGTGACAAGAAGAAGATTTTATTCCACCGTTTCAAGGTCCTGTGAAGTTTTATTCTGTTCTTTGTGAAGTTTGTCAAGTCTTTCGTTATTTTCTGGTTACTGAGGAGAAACCACTTTTTCTTTAGAGCTCGTTCTTTTAGAGAATCAAATTCTCAAACTTTTTCCTTCACCTCAGAAGACATTCTTATCCTAGTAAATATTTTTCTCATTTTTTTATGACTTTTCACACCATTAAAGTGGACCTTTAATTTCCCTAAGTTAAGCTGAACAGAGACTGAGAAGTTTCTCCTTCAGTTTTTTTGGTCTATCCCGCTACAAGAGACCTCAAATTTGGACTCTTTTCCAAGGACTTTTCATCCCGCTCGGGGACGATCACTCTGCTGCCGACGTCCTGAACGAGCCCCCGGCTGGGTCAACACTCCTGACTGCTGTGAGGAAGCATTGCAGCAGCCGCTTCCTCCCGATGTCCCGACCCCAAACTCGGCCGGTATCGACCCGCTAAACACGTGGACCTTCAGCTGTCTTGTGAGTGAGGCTGCTGGGTTAAAACGTGATGTCCTAACAATTAAATTACAATTGAATATGGCCCGTATTTCAGGGCTCAATTAGTCTCTCAGCCACAGGATAAAGCTATAAACTGAAGGAAAACTCTTAGTCATTTTTAAGTAACTGCCCTTAAATTTTTGTAGATTAATTCAGAAGTCATTTTTAGATAATTAGCTTATGAATTTTCCCCATAAAATTGCGTTGTTTTCAGCCTCATTTACCGTTGAAACATAAGTCTGGTTCCTCCTTGGTTCTACAGAGGTGTAACACTGGATTTTATGTTCAGGAATCCAATATCAGTTGATGTGATATCTTATGCTGTTATCATTTGAATCTGCTTATCCATCATTTCAACGCCATGCCATGTAACCTGAATGAGTTTAATAAAAGGGTGAATGAGAGAAGTTGAAGCGTTTTTCTTTCGCATATACATGTTTCCTAATCACGACAGGAAAAGAACTCACTGAAACTTTGAGACCGATTCATTAAGTAATTGAAGGTACAAAATTAAATAAAATTAAAGTTAATATTATTGTCCGTTAGGACTGGTGCCCCTTTTTACGAGTGCTTTTATTTAATTTAGCAGGTGTAGAAGTGAAGGTTTAACTCCGCCCCCTTTCACACCCACTATTAAATAAAATAAATAATTCCTGTACCTTATGACAAATCTTTTATTATAGGCCAATTCACGCTACAGATTATTGGTGCTCCCGTGCACGGCCTGTGTAATTGGAAACGTATATGCAGAAAGAAAAATCATTGAAATCATAAGCTGCTTTTTTTCCTGCAAATATTGATCCACTTTATTCGGCGAGCCTGTGTGTTGTTTGGGAGAGAGAGGCTGCGTCTCCCCGTCTGGTCTGCTGTGTTTGTTTACCTAACCTCCCGCTGAGGAGTCTGGTGGATGATAGCTGGAAAAGGGGGGTGAGTGATTCACCCACTAAGGTCAACAGTTTTTGATGCATGCAAAAAGAAGTTTGAAGCATTATTATATGCTGGATTAAGAAAAATAAAGGCCTAGAGTGACAGAAACATGAAGAAAACCGTTCTGTCTCTCGCCAGTTTAACCTTCCGGCGATTATCCCGAAAGGAGTAATTAAACTGGCCAGTTCTGTAATTACCCAAGCGTGGTGACGTCAGATTAAGCTGGACACGGTTTGATCTGGTCACTGAATAAACCGCTGGGGAAGTAGTACTAAAAACTATACCCGGAATTAAAGGGGTAACATTATTTGTGAAAGTTGGAGATTAAACTCTCATTTTGAAAAGCAAGGCGTGGCGTATCGATAAGACTCGGCGCCCGCATCACATGTCACGTGAACACGCACAGTCGCACGCGTGACCGAAAGGCGTGCACGAAAAACTGCGCATGAGCAGAGTAAGCGTGCAGACGCCATTTTGAAGGCGCTAAGAGGGAGTCACCCTAGCCGCCATTTTGAGTGAGACTGGTAGACCCGCCCAGAGTGACGTCACCAGTGTCTCCTCCTCCTGGGAGGGCAGAGATAACTGCCTCCACCTTGTGGTCAACTATAGGAGTTGCATTTCTTGCATGAATGCACACTCGGATTAAAGCAGAGCAAATCTATTAAGCTGATTTATAATCAAACAGAGCTTCCAAATTAACTTTAAATCAATCTGAATTATCCGGAACAACCTAAATTTAAACCCAAATCAAAGTTTTATCCCAAGAACAAAAAGGAAAGAGAAACTTGTGGGTTTGAAGTTTGTTCTCATTGGTGGAAGAGCTTTTGACTGCAGATATACACAGTGAAAGAACATAGAAGCATAGACTTTGTATTTACTCACGTATGTTATCCACATATTTTAACCTTTTTAGTTAAAAGCATATATTCACACATCTTACGCTAAAAGTCTGCAAACTTTTGAAGCTATATCAATATGAGTTGTCTTTAAATATCACCTTGTGCAATTTCTTTCACAGGAAGCCATTCAACTTAGGGACTCAAGTAAATGACAATGTTCATTTAGACTCAAGTTAATGTTAATCCTGTGCATGTTGGTAAAAGATTTAGTGATTTACTAAATATTTAACAAAAATTTTTTTTTTCCAAAATTAGGAAACCACATTCAGCAATTAACACTTGAAAGCTTTAGCTTATTTACAGTCAGTGTTGCTTTTGATTCATGTTTCCTCCCCAGGAGAAGGAAAACATTTAACCAACTCATTATTTCTCACCAGGATTTGAAATAAGTCAAAAGGTGAAAACTTTGACTAGTCTGTAATTTTTTTTCCTCTTTTTAAATAATCATTAACTTTAATCCTAAGGAAGCCTTAGTGACAATACGCAAAGACAATTCATTTGTTTCCTAACTTGTAAATATTAAAACATTGAAAGGCTTTAAATGAAGATAAGCTTTAACAAATGGAACAAAGCCAATTCTAACTTTAAAACAAAGTTAAGACTTATACTGTAACCCTAAAGCCTTAAAGCATTTAACCTTTTCTATTTTTGTTGCTTTCTTTTTCTTTTGTAAATAAAATCATTACTTTCAAGTGAGATTCAACAAAAATTCACAACCTAGTTGAGGACTATTCCAAAACTACACTTTGATAACTGAACTGAAAGAAGTCAATCGACACAATTTTTTTTTTTTTTTGCTGTTGTCATGTGAAATACAAATCAAAATACAGTGTCAACAAATAAACTAACACGTATTCCACATTTCTAAAGAATTCCAAAATATTTGCTTTCCTTCTTACAAGCCTGGAAGTTGAAACAAACTCCAAAAAGAAGCTTGTAATTATCTTCACTACAAAACGACACTAAAGGTTAACTCTTGACTCACAACTTTAGCTATAATCAACGAATTGATTTCAAGCTAAGCGTTACACAAACGGTCAAACATGTCGAGTCCACTGGACGAATTAAATGACCTTCAAGTAACATTGGAAGAGTTGGCTTCCGACCTTATACCCAGTTTCTCCAAACAAGTTCAGGATACTCCACCAAAAGATTTGAAGCAAATCACGAAAAAACTTTTGGATGAATGCAAAACTAACCCACCGAAAGCAAAAGAAATCCCCGGTGTGTTAGGAAAGTTTGCACTAGCATTAGTTGCAAGGCTAAAACGAGCTGAAACTCAAGTACTCTACACTGAAAAGGAACTTGTGAAACAACAAACAGCCATCCTTTCTCTTCAGGAAGAGAACAAATCTCTTGAGAAAAAGCAGGAACAAGCTCGCATAGAGAAAGAAGACACCCAAGCTACGCTTGATCAGACGTTGCTAAATCTGGAACAATTCAATTCAATTCAATTCAACTTTATTTATATAGCACCATTTCACAACAACAGTCATCTCATAGCACTATCAACTGTAGGGGGGGACCCCCACAGTTGCAGAAAGACCCTAGCAATCAGGCGATCCCCTGTGAGCAAGCACTTGGCGACGGTGGAGAGGAAAAACTCCTTTTTAACAGGAAGAAACCTCCAGCAGAAGCAGGCTCAGGGAGGGGCAGTCATCTGCTGCGACTGGCTGGGGGGTGAGGGGATAGAGAAGAAGAAAAGAACAGACATGTAGAGAGCAAACAGCACGATGGGGACTCAATCTATGGGAGAGAACAAACAAATGTTAATGACCAGCAAAAAAAAAAATATTTCATAGAGAGTGAGGAAAGGAGTGAGGCCCAATGCATTATTGGAGGTCCCCCAGCTGACTAAACCTAATAGCAGCATAACTAAGGGAGGGTTCAGAGGCACATGATCCCTCCCTAATTGTAGGCTATATCAAAAAGGAAGATATTAACCCTATTCTTAAAAACAGAGGTCAAGTCTGACTCCCGAATCCAGATTGACAGCTGGTTCCACAAGAGATCTTAGACCAGAAGCCATGAACAGGCCAGTTCCCTCGACAAAGGGGGGCATCCCCTCATGGGATGGGGACTACCCCGGCTCACACTCACCTGACCCGTTCAGACCCGAACGGCAACACGAAAGACGTTTGCAAATTCCATCCGAAGGAGATCTCAATAAGATCGCCCGCCACGTCACGAAATTTGACCCCTCAACCAGTGGGTCACCTGATACCAGGGCTTATTTGCAAGACATTGACTACTACTTGCGTAAATACCCTGATGCTACTGTTGACAACCGCATTTATTTGATCAAGTTGACATCCAACAGGTCGGTATCAAAATTTATAGATCAGCAACCATTTGACATCAAGATGAACCACCGGAAACTCTATGAAGCCATCAAAAAAGAGTTCTCCGACGACTGCTTACAGTCAGGGCTAGCGACAGCCCTAGCTGTGAAACAGGGTCGCTTAGAGCCCCCACAGGCGTACTACCACCGACTTCTGCGCGCATATTTTGGATCTCAAAACACGCCTGAGATGGAAGAAGACCACAATTTCAAGGCTCTTTTCAATAAGAATCTCCATCCCACGATTGGACACCACCTTGGAGTCATGGCTAACCCAAAGACAAACCCGATAAACCAACTAAGAGAGTTTGCACATTATGCATTCCAGAAACAGCGACAAAGCAATCAGAAGCATACCGAGTCTACCACGGTGTTAGCTGTCAACACCGCATCAGACACCCTGGACCTAGAGGGCGCCCCAAGGCCAGCCCCTGTTCCAGCGTCTCGGTCATGACTAAAACGACGACAGTCCTCTAGTCAAGATAAGTCGAGTCATGACCCAGAAAAATTTTTGACACCAAGTTCCAAGCCAACATCACCAAAACCTGACTACCGTCGGAGACTAAGCCCACCAGGTAAGTCACGAGAATACTGTACAGATACCCGGGATGACAGATATCGATTTCGAGACTCGCATAACCACGGGAGGTGGTCACCTCCTTCGTACCGCCGGAAAAACTTCGACAGGGAAGCAAGACCTCCCCCTGGAAAGTTTAACTCCAAACCCTGGGAGAAGAAAGAAAAATCCATTTTCAGCCAAGAAGACCTGGAAACTCTCCAACGTATACTTGACGAACTGAAGAGGGAAAAAGAAGGCGAAAGAGGACAACAAACCAGATGTCCTAGCCATAAATATTGTGACCACCCCAAATGATCCTTTAGGTTTGCCACAAGTCAACCCTGAGGAATCTCCTGTTACAAAGGGGAAGGATACCGAAGACACAACCGAGCATCCTCCACCCAAAACTCAGGAGGAGCTCCAAAATACAACGCCACCCAGTGCCATTTTGGTAGTCCAGCTACCTAGGAAACCTCACTCGCCCGAAACCGGCGACTCTTTAATCTGCGTTGAACCACCGGTCCAAGAATTTCTGTGTGATTTGACCGAGAGGGGGGTTGCACGAAAATTTTTCCTGTCATTGACCCTGGAAGATGTGATGATGCACGAAACCCTACTGGATACCGCCGCGGACATCACACTCATGTCGCATGACCTTTATGAACACCTACGTGTCACCGCTAACCTTGCGCACAAAGACTTGAAACTAAGACCTTGCTCCTTAGCTATTCAACCTTATGCACCCTCAAACACGACTGTGTCACACATGTCATTGATAAAAATCTCCATTGGGCCCATGATCTTGATCCACCCGGTCTATGTGTCCAATCTCAACTCAATTCCATTGCTGATAGGCAAGGATCTACTTAATCGCTTTGAGCCTCTGATAGACTTCAAGAATCTCAAGCTATGGGCTCAAGTTCGACAACCTCTTCCAACCACTCTACCTGAAGCAACCGGATCACAGTGCTACACTCTTGTCACCTTGGATCTTCCAGGAGTCAACCCACTCGCACTGCTGACCCAACAAAGTTTGACGGAAAGTGACCTTGGGGACCAGGCTGAAACAGGCACCCCTTCCCATGTCACCACATCTGACAACCCAACCTTAAATGAACACAGTTCATTTCTTTGCACCCTAAAACCAGGGGCAGCCGATGAAGAGTACGGCCCCCAAGTAGTCAAAGGACTAGTTATCCAAAGCTCCCACGTAGAAGACATGGTACTGGCTCTCTGGGCTGATAAATCCGCAATCAGCCAGACACTTTTCGACTCTCTACACGAGAAACACCCTGACCTTATGGTCACTAACAAGTCTTTTCGTTTCCCTGCTGGGACCAAATCAAACAAAACATTGGTCGCAAAAAGTATCTGTGCCCTCCACCTTCAGTGGAACCCCAGACTGCTAACGCATCCCTTCTTGGTCGTTCCCGACCTGCCACATGCAGTCTACATCGGCAGAAATCTTCTTGTGAGACTCGGAACCCAGGTTGATACCATAAACAATGTCTTAGGGTCTCTCACCTCAGTTCGAGACGCTCACTCTAAACCAGATCTTCACACTCTAAAGTCAAGTCAGACCATCCCTGAGGCCTGCCAGGTACTGAACACTCAAAATTGTCTCATACCTGCTAATGTCCCGTGCTACCCGGTCCAACTATGCATTCAAACCGGACAGAAACTTATGCATTCACAAGCACTTTTCCAACCGGCTCCTTTGCTTGACGATCTAGGCTTAACTCTTGAGGCCATGCCCCTTCTAAGCCTAGAATACAGAGCCACCACATTACCGGTAAACAACCCCACGGCAGAGACCATCGTCCTGCCCAAGGCCACGCCTCTTGGCTGGCTCATCACCACAGATTTCCACAATTTTGAACTGACTGATCCTGTGCTAGGCGGCCTCTCTGATTCTCTTTGGGCCAACTCTCTTGAACCTACAGTCATTTACACTAAGCCTTCTAAGGCCATCACTCTTGTGTCAATGCCAACCCCTGACAAAGAGTCAGTGGGACGAATCGACTTGACCAACAATGACCAAATGCTTGTCCAAGCCACTGAATTCCTTCCATCGGAGTCCGATCAGCAAACCAATGGCAATCCCAGCGATGCTCCACCGAAATCAGTCCTCACTATCGCTGAAGAGATTGCACAGGTGGTAGCTGATGCTGATGCCCTAACCTCTGACGAAGAATGTGAAAAACTTCACCAAGTTCTTCTTAAATACGAGCAATCCTTCTCCAAAGACTCCTTGAACTGCGGACTGACCACAATCCACTCAGTACGCATTCCTACACCACCTGACGCTCCTCCCACCTACGTCAGGCAGTACAAGATTCCCTTGGCCTCGTATGGCCCAGTACAAGAAATAATCGATGACCTACTGGACCGTGGCATAATCAGGCCATGCAACAGTACCTACTCGGCCCCCTTATGGCCTGTCCTAAAGCCCAATGGTAAGTGGAGACTCACCATTGATTACAGGAAATTGAACACTCAAGTTCCTCTCTCTAGGTGGCCTATGACTCAACTGGAGCAAGAACTCCCTAGAGTAGAAGATGCCAAATACTTCTCAACACTGGACATTGCTTCTGGTTTTTGGACTATTCCTGTCCAAGCTGAAGACCAACACAAACTGGCCTTCACGTTTGCGAATCGCCAATACACATTCACCCGATGCGCTTTCGGTTATGTTAACTCTCCTGCAGAGTTCAACATTTTCTTGAACAAAGCATGTCCAGGCGCCCGAGACAGAGGTAACCTCATCTATGTTGACGACGTTCTCATTCGGAGTCCAACTCTGGACACCCACCTCACTGAAATCAACCATGTCCTTGGCCAGCTCATGTGAGCTGGAGCCAAAATTTCTCTCTCCAAATGCCAATGGTGCAAAACCAAAGTCAACTATGTTGGTCTCTTGGTAGGATCCAAAGGGGTCCTACCACAAACGGCACGAGTTCAAGGTGTGCTAAACATCAAAGCACCTACCAACATCTCCGAACTCTGGAGCTTCCTAGGGGTATGCAATTACTCACGTCAGTTCATTGAGGATTATGCAGACTTGGCAAAACCCCTTACAGACCTCCTACGAAAGGACACCCCTTTCATTTGGTCTGAGGCTCAAGAACAGGCTATGCTAGCGTTGAAGCAAAAGTTATGCACAGCACCATGTTTGGCCTATCCCAACTGCGACCAGCCATTCTTCTTACAAGTGGGGTTCTCTGCCAACTGCTTAAGCGCTGGATTATACCAAATCTACGACCACAACAAACGAGTTGTGGCCTATGCCAGCAAAACCCTCTCTGGTCCGGAACTGAAATACTCGGACTGTGAAAAAGACCTTCTGGCCACTGTATGGGCAATCAAGCATTTCTCCAACTATGTGTGAGGCCAGAGAATCACAGTTGAGACTCACCACCAACCAGTGGTCTTCCTTAACAGTCAGAACATCAGAGAAGGCTGATGTTGGCTGCACGGTGGCGCAGTGGTTAGCACTGCGGCAGCACAGTTTACCCTTGGCCGGGGGATTGTGGGGATCGTGGGATCGTGGGTTCGATCCCAGCCCCCGACCAACAGTGATCTGTGTGGAGTTTGCATGTTCTCCCCGTGTTGCATGGGTTTACCCCGGGATTTCTCCGGTTTCCTCCCACATGCCAAAAACATGCATGTTAGGTTAATTGGCTGTTCTAAATTGTCCCTAGATATCTGTTTCCTATAGGCCCTTAGAATAGAGGGTTAGTATTAATGAAAGCGCTTTGAGTGGTCTTTGTGACTAGAAAAGCGCTATATAAGTGTAGGTTAGTTAGTTAGTTAGTTAGAAGGTGTTGTAACAAATGCCAGAATAGCCTCCTGGTTAATGGCTCTACAAAGCTTTGACGTGGAGGTCCGCTATGCACAAAAGTTGAGAAGCCCTCTCGGCACAGACTTGGCTGCCAGCCAACGGTGCTCTGAGGACACTCCAGGACCATCCATACATGCACAGCCACCTACAGTCACCGAAGACCCAAACCATCACTACTTTGACCAGAACATCTGTCAAGATATGGTCACCGCCTATGTCGATGGTTGTTCTTTTCACCATGAAACTCACATTCATGCTGGTGTGGGTGTGGCATGGCTGAACAATCAGACTTGTGAACCCCACAGCTATCAACTGGGTTCCCAATCATCTCAGTATGCGGAAATCGCAGGTGTGCTCATTACACTGCAACTTGCCGTAGACCATGGCATTCGCACATTGGTCATCTGCACTGACTCTAACTACGCACGCCTCATTTTCACTTGTCATTTAGCACTCTGGAAGGCCAAAGGTTTTGTAACCTCCAACCGCAAACCGGTTAAACATCAAGACCTTTTCAAGGCTTGTGATCACCTGGTCACCTCCAACAACCTCCAGGTGTACTGGAAAAAGGTCAGAGGTCACTCGCACACACCAGGTCAGGACAAAGAATGGAATGACCTTGTGGACTCACTTGCAAAACAAGGAGCCATACAAGGCACACCCTGGTCCTTTGATTCTGCTCAGGTGCCGACTTCACAGTCCCACCCACCCACCCCTACAGTCTGCGCAGTCACTAGGGCCAAGACTAACAGGGCCCAAGACACGACACAAACCACAGGTCCCCTTGCGGTTGACCCTGTTTTCACTGATGCTGACCTTATCTCTCTTCAAACCCTTGACCCTGCGATCCATAAAATGATACAATACCTCTTGGATTCTGCACTTAATGCACCATCCGACTTGGATCTCGCTGACACTCCAGACTTGAAACCACTTTTCGCCGCACGATCGTCCTTGCAGCTGCGAAATGGCATTCTAGTTCATGTTTCCGATGAACACCCTGTGCCTGCGCTTGTGGTCCCTCGTAACCAGAGGGGGGTGATGATTGTTCATGCCTATGATCTCCCAACTGCAGGGCACAAAGGCGTCAAAGCGATGTACAACACGCTCAAACAAGTGGCATATTGGCCATACATGCGAAAGGATGTAGCGGACTACATCAAGGGATGTCTCGTATGTTGCCAGTTTCAACCAACCAACCCGATTGATCGAGCACCCCTACAGAAAAGAGGCATTTCATTCCCATGGTCTGATCTCCAAATTGACTGGGTAGGCCCCCTTCCACGGTCAGCCAGAGGAAACAAATACTTCCTCACAGTCACATGTCCATCCATCCATCCATCTTCTACCGCTTTTCCGGAGGTCCGGGTCGCGGAGGCAGCAGTTCAAGCAGAGAAGCCCAAACTTCCATCTCCCCAGCCACCTGCTCCAGCTGTTCAGAGAGGATACCAAGGCGTTCCCAGACCAGCTGGGAGACATAGTCGGGGCAGACCCATACTCTCCACTGAGTCCTGGGTCTGCTCCGGGGTCTCCTCCCAGTGGGACGTGCCTGAAACACCTCAAGTGGGAGGCGTCCAGGAGGCATCCTAATCAGATGCCCATACCACCTCAACTGACTCCTTTCAATGTGGAGGAGCAGCGTTTCTACTCTGAGCCTCTCCCGGATGACTGAGATCCTCACCCTATCTCTGAGGGTGAGTCCAGCAATCCTACAGAGAAAGCTCATTTCAGCCGCTTGTATCCGCGATCTCGTTCTTTCGGTCATTACCCAAAGCTCGTGACCACAGGTGAGAGTAGGAACGTAGATTGACTGGTAAATCGACAGCTTTGGCTTAGAACTAAGCTCCCTCTTCACCACAACAGACCGGTACAACGTCCGCATCACTGCAGATGCTGCTCCAATCCGTCTGTCGATCTCTCGCTCCAATTTCCCCTCACTCGTGAACAAGACCCCAAGATACTTAAACTCCTCCACTTGGGGCAGGAGCCTGTCCCCAACCCGGAGAGGACAATCCACCTTTTTCCGGCTGAGGACCATGGACTCGGACTTGGAGGTGCTGATTCTCATCCCAGCCGCTTCACACTCAGTGGCAAACCGTCCCAGAAAGAGCTGTAGGTCATTGCTGGATGAAGCCAACAGGACAACATCATCTGCAAACAACAGAGATGAGATCCTGTGGTCACCAAGCATGACACCCTCCATTCCCTGGCTACGCCTAGAAATCCTGTCCATAAAAATTATAAACAGGATCGGTGACAAAAGGCAGCCCTGGCGGAGTCCAACTCTCACTGGGAATGACTCCGACCGAGTGTTGGCAATACGAACTAAACTCTCACAAAGGTCGTACAGAGACCGAATAGCTCGTAACAACAAGCCCGATACCCCATACTCCCAAAGCACCCCCCACAAAAATCCACGAGGGACGCGGTCAAATGCCTTCTCCAAGTCCACAAAACACATGTGAACTGGTTGGGCAAACTCCCACGAACCCTCAAGAATTCTCGAGAGAGTAAAGAGCTGGTCCGATGTGCCACGGCCAGGACGAAAACCACATTGCTCCTCCTGAATCCGAGGTTCGACCAACGGCCGGACTCTCCTCTCCAGTACCTTGGCATAGACCTTCCCAGGGAGGCTGAGGAGTGTGATCCCTCTAAAGTTGGAGCACACCCTCCGGTCCCCTTTTTTGAATAGAGGAACCATCACCCCGGTTTGCCATGCCAAAGGCACTGCCCCCGACCTCCACGCAATGTTGCAGAGAAGTGTCAACCATGACAACCCAACAACATCCAGGGCCTTGAGGTACTCGGGGCGACTCTCGTCCACCCCCGGAGCCCGGCCACCAAGGAGATTTTTAACCACCTTGGCGACCTCAGCCTCTGTGATAGGCGAGTCATTCCCCTCGTCCCCAAACCCTGCTTCCTCTGTGGAAGGCGTATCAGTGGGATTGAGGAGATCCTCGAAGTATTCCTTCCACCGCCCGACGATATCCCCAGTTGAAGTCAACAGTGTCCCATCCGCACCATACACAGTGTGGACGGGGAGCTGCTTTCCCCTCCTGAGCCGCCGAACAGTTTGCCAGAATCTCTTTGAAGCTGACCGAAAGTCTTGTTCCATGGCCTCACCGAACTCCTCCCATACCCGGGTTTTTCCTTCAGCAACCACCCGAGCTGCACTCCGCTTGGCCTGCCGGTACACCTCAGCTGCTTCGGGAGTCCCACAAGCCAACCAAGCTTGATAGGACTCCTTCTTCAGCTTAATGGCCCCCCTCACCACTGGTGTCCACCACTTGGTTCGGGGGTTGCCACCACGAGATGCACCGACCACCTTGCGGCCGCAGCTCTGGGCTGCTGCTTCAACAACAGAGGTGGAGAACATGGCCCATTCAGACTCCATGTCTCCAGACTCCCTCGGAATGTGGTTGAAGTTCTTCCGGAGGTGGGAGTTGAAGACCTCCCGGACAGGGGCCTCAGCCAGACGCTCCCAGCACACCCTCACTATACGTTTGGATCTACCAGGTCTGAATGGCTTCCTCCCCTGCCATCGGATCCAACTCACCACCAGGTGGTGATCAGTTGACAGCTCTGCACCTCTCTTTACTCAGGTGTCCAAGACATACGGTCGCAGGTCTGATGATACAATAACAAAATCGATCATCGACCTGCGACCTAGGGTGTCCTGGTGCCAGGTGCACATATGGCCACCCTTATGCTTGAACATGGTGTTCGTTATGGACAGACTGTGGTTAGCACAGAAGTCCAATAACTGAACACCACTCGGGTTCAGATCGGGCAGGCCGTTCCTCCCAATCACCCCCCTCCAGGTTTCACTGTCGTTGCCCACGTGCGCATTGAAGTCCCCCAGTAGGACAATGGAGTCTCCAGGAGGAGCACCCTCCAGCACCACAGTCATAGTCTCCAAAAAGGGTGGGTACTCTGAAACATCATTTGGTGCATAGGCACAACTGATGGTCAGGACCCGTTTCCCAACCCGAAGGCGCAGGGAAGCAACCCTTTCGTCCACGGGGGAAAACTCCAATATAGAGGCAGCAAGGTGGGGCGATACAAGAATACCCATCCCTGCTCGTCGCCTCTCGCCTGGGGCAACTCCAGAAAAGGCTAAGCTCCAGCCCCTCTCCAGGAGACTGGTTCCGGAACCAGAGCTGTGTGTTGAGGTGAGGCCGACTATATCTAGCCAGTATCGCTCAACCTCGTACACCAGCTCAGGCTCCTTCCCCACCAGAGAGGTGACATTCCACGTACCAAAAGCCAGTTTAGAAAGCTTGGGATCAGTCCGCCAAGGTCTCCGCCTTTGACCGCCACCTAATCCACATAGCACCGGACCCCCATGATCCCTCCTGCAGGTGGTGAACCCACTGGAGGGCGGACCCATGTAACTCCTTCGGGCTGAGCCAGGCCAGGTCCCATGGGTGGAAACCCGGCCACCAGACGCTAGCCTTCGAGCCCCTCCCCCAGGCCTGGCTCCAGGAAGGGGCCCCGGTAACCCCATACCGGGCGGGGTACACTGAATCCTTGATATACAATTTATCATGAGAGTCTGTTGGATCATTCTTAGTCTGGCCCTTCACCCAGGACCAGTTTGTCTTGGGAGACCCTATCAGAGGCAAATTGCCCCGGACAACATAGCTCCTGGGATCACTGGGGCACGCAAACCCCCCACCACGATAAGGTGACGATCCATGAGGGGATAAGGTGACGATCCATGAGGGGAGTCACATGTGCTTTCACCAAATGGGTCGAGTGCCTGCCTGCTCCTAATGACACAGCAGAAACCACGGCCTACTTGTTGATGAACCATGTATTCTCTAGATTTGGTCTGCTAAGCCGAATCAACTCTGACCGCGGCACTCATTTCACCGCCGTAGTTATGCGACAACTGTGGGAAACCTTGGGAGTTAAAGCTAACTTCCATTTTAGCCACCACCCACAATCCTCTGGACAGGTTGAAAGAACCCACCGAACCGTGATCAACATACTGAAGAAGTATGTTTCACCACACCAAAAAGACTGGGATGTAAAACTCCTGCTGATCTTAATGGCTATCCGAGCCACACCCCATGAAACTATGGGGGTGTCACCTTTTGAAATGATGACAGGCCGGCAAATGACTTTGCCCCTGCATTTACTCTACCCACCTGGAGAAGCCAGTGTTGCCACAGCTTACACTACCCACCAGTACGTGACTGACCTGACCAAACATCTCCAACAGACTTTTGCCTTTGCCCAAAAACATTTGGACCAATCAGCTGAAGGACGCAAAGCCTACTACAATCAGAAAGCCTCACATGACGAACTCCAAGTGGGAGACAAGGTTTTCTATTATGCTTTCATTCCTCAGACAGGACAGACCAACGCACGAGCAGGAAGACTCGCTCGGAAGTTCCTCCCCAGGTAGACAGGTCCACACACAATCACAGATAAACTCTCTCCGGTCGTTTACCAAATCAAAATAAACAAAGGTCGCCAGGACCCCATCTCCAAATGGGTCCATCGTAATCAAATCAAAGCTTACAAAAACCCCATGGGACTCGTCGGGGACAACACTGTTCCATTAAGTCAGTAAACAAACCTAAAATCTTGTTTGCGCCCGATAGATAACTGTTAGCTGACTATCAACCTCAGGCACGCTCGGTCGCATTTCTCTTCCCTCAATCAGGTAACTGCATTAAACCTTCAAAAGGAGAAAGTTAACCCAAACTAACTGACTTCCTTAAAATCTAACTTTAAAAGACCCTGCAAAATTTCATTCAGTGTCATCAAGTTACTATTTCAAAATAGTACACACAAAACCTCCAATATCACTAGCTTAAGTCAATAATCACAAAACCCTCTAAGGTGATAAACACTAATAGCCTAGAGCTCAGCTTCTAACAAAGTTGTTCCACCACTGAGAATAACTTTCACCTATCACTCAGGTACCTCAAGAAAAGGAAAACCGTCAAGAAGCTTAAGATTAAAATGACTCACTTCTATTCGTTTGCCAGGATGATGGCCCTCCTGTTTTTCAGTTTAGCTCTCTACCTAGCACTCTCACCTACTTTCGCCCAGTTAGAATTGGACAGAACCCAGACAAGAAGTCAACAATCCTTAGGTAGATTTTCAACCACAGCTCATCATTAGGGCCCCTTGCTAGCCTTAGCACGTCTACTGTTAAATCAGTCAACACCGCTACACTGAAATGCCAGATAGTTGAACCACCAACTGTTACCAAAACTTTGCAAGATACTGTGTTGGTTTTGAATGTTTGCTCCAAAGCCTCATTCAAACTCAACAAGGTCTTGGACTTGTCACTCTTCATGTTAGAGGGTGACCATGCTCACCCACATCTAATGCCTGTGTTTCTTCAAAAGGTAGCTAGAAATATTAGATTTTCAGCTAACACTTTGACAATGAGTCTGCCTTCACCGCTTCTTGCCCCTGTTTCAGATGTCACAAAGTTATTCCTCATTGCCACTCAAAGAACAATGATGACTTTCCATGTTTGCTCAGTCTTCCAGAACAAAGGTCTCAAACACCCTCTGAGTAAGACCTCTGTGGAACCATGGTTTAGTCCAGCTAAACCAAATCAGTTCAACCTCCTTGAATTAACTCAATATTGCTTAACCTAAACATCTACCTCAAATAAGCAATATTTTTTTGTTTTGCATTCTTTGTTTTGACTTTTATTTTACTTTATTCTTAGAATTTTTGAAGTTACATGCATGCTTATATACAAACATATATTTTTATACATAGTTCTTGCACTCCATTTTGATTTTTGTGCCCATTCAAACTACTTCTAAACAACTATGATAGCTATTTCATCGTAAACCAAAATTCCTACCTCAGGTATGTAAGACCACACACTTATTTTTGTAAACAGAATTTCTGAGTCATTTCAAGACATATGCCTTAGCTTACTACTCCAAGTCAATTTTATAATTTACATTTGTCTATATTCAAATTATTTTTGGAAATTCATCGAAGTCCTTCCAGTAAACCAAAGTCAAAGATCTGTACTTAGTAATAGATACTGTTTGCATGCTAGTGTGTATGGACACCACAAAAGCCTTTTAACCCAGTATTTAGGTCAAGTGTTGCCAAGGAGACGAAGCTGCCATGGGTGTGTACCAACGCTGACCGATGCTCACCATTGCTACAAAGGGGGGAACTGTAACATCATCGTCTCCTCAAACCAAGACAGAAGATCACTTCTCTCCATTTTACAGGAATTTCACTTTATTCCTTATACAGGAATACCACTTTTCTGCATGTTACAGGAATATCACTGGCTTTCATGTCGACTCATCCAGGCCTCTTCCAGGCCTGACCAAAGATGTTTGCTTTCCCAGGACCCCTATGTAAACAGTTGCCTCTTGCAGAGATTGTAAGGATCAGAATTTGCTTTTAAAGGATCAAAGGAACATAAACTCGGGAGACCAGACCTCCAACATGAACACTGCATTTGGATAACGTACCCTTACAGGAAACAATGCTCTTAGAAAAAGGGTCGTAAACGGTTTAATCAGATGGGTTTATAGCCCCCGATGCAGTCCAGGCTTTCTCCCAGATACCATGGACCTAAAGGAAATCATCTACAGCTCAACAGTACCTCCTAGCGGATACCTATGGAATGTGTTTTCAGTATGTAGGATGACTTTTAATTTGTTCTAAACATTAAGTTTCTTTCAGCTTATCCTCTGGATCCTAAGGACACTGAAAATCATCCCTCTTTTATCACCAACCATGGTTGCTGTACTACATTAAGCTTTGATCTAAATGTGAATGCATGTATTATAATTATGTATAAGAAATGTTATATTCATGAGTGTTATTCAAACAAATGTAATATTGGAGTAATGGTATAAATGCATGATCACCGAATATTAACCAAGTTATTTAATCTAGTTAGATTTTATATTGAGCACCTAATGTCATAAGAACTGACTGAGTGTTGATTTTTCTCTGCAATTTCATGGGATGATGTCTTCATTTGATTGGCTGCTCTCAAACAAAGAAATGTTCTCACATTGGATGTCAACCATTTCAAACTGCTTCTGAAAAAGTCGATTGGTCAGTCTTGACATCATCATTTTACGACCCGGCGAGGTAACTTTAAAAGAGAGAAGTTAGATTTGAGTTTAGGTAGGGAAAAAGAATGAAGTAACAAGAACAGCAAGATAGAGAACAGTGAGAGAATTAAGAATTAGAAACACAGAAAGAAGAAAGAAAGAGATTTTGAGAAAGATTAGGAACTAAATTAAGATTAAAGAAGCAGAATAGTAATCTAGATCTCAGAAGAAGATTTTATTCCACCGTTTCAAGGTCCTGTGAAGTTTTATTGAGATTGAGATTGAGATTCAACTTTATTGTCATTACACATGTATGAATACAAGGTAACGAAACGTGACTTGGCATTTGGGCATGCTCTGCAGAGCGCATCCAAGGCCGGGGCAGCCGCTAGGCGCCAGTCATAAAGAAGAAAGGAAAAAAAGAAAAGAAATGATATGACACAATAGGCGAGAGAAAAAAACATGTTTTATCAAATTGACGCTTAATGAGTAAGCAAAGTTTTGATTGCAGGCAAAAAAAACCCTCAATGCATATTTAGCAGACATTTAGTAGACAAATCACACAGCAGAGGGAGAGCAGTGTGTGTATATATGCATGTAGTGTTGTATGCATTGTGTAGTGTAAATGTTAAATTATTCTGTTCTTTGTGAAGTTTGTCAAGTCTTTCGTTATTTTCTGGTTACTGAGGAGAAACCACTTTTTCTTTAGAGCTCGTTCTTTTAGAGAATCAAATTCTCAAACTTTTTCCTTCACCTCAGAAGCCATTCTTATCCTAGTAAATGTTTTTCTCATTTTTTTATGACTTTTCACACCATTAAAGTGGACCTTTAATTTCCCTAAGTTAAGGTGAACAGAGACTGACAAGATTCTCCTTCAGTTTTTTTGGTCTATCCCGCTACAAGAGACCTCAAATTTGGACTTTTTTCCAAGGACTTTTCATGCCGCTCGGGGACGATCACTCTGCTGCCGACGTCCTGAACGAGCCCCCGGCTGGGTCAACACTCCTGACTGCTGTGAGGAAGCATTGCAGCAGCCGCTTCCTCCCAATGTCCCGACCCCAAACTCGGCCGGTATCGACCCGCTGAACACGTGGACCTTCAGCTGTCTTGTGAGTGAGGCTCATTTTACTATCTGCTGGGTTAAAACGTGATGTCCTAACAATTAAATTACAATTGAATATGGCCCATATTTCAGGGCTCAATTAGTCTCTCAGCCACAGGATAAAGCTATAAACTGAAGGAAAACTCTTAGTCATTTTTAAGTAACTGCCCTTAAATTTTTGTAGATTAATTCAGAAGTCATTTTTAGATAATTAGCTTATGAATTTTCCCCATAAAATTGCGTTGTTTTCAGCCTCATTTACCGTTGAAACATAAGTCTGGTTCCTCCTTGGTTCTACAGAGGTGTAACACTGGATTTTATGTTCAGGAATCCAATATCAGTTGATGTGATATCTTAAGCTGTTATCATTTGAATCTGCTTATCCATCATTTGAACGGCATGCCATGTAACCTGAATGAGTTTAATAAAAGGGTGAATGAGAGAAGTTGAAGCGTTTTTCTTTCGCATATACATGTTTCCTAATCACGACAGGAAAAGAACTCACTGAAACTTTGAGACTGATTCATTAAGTAATTGAAGGTACAAAATTAAATAAAATTAAAGTTAATATTATTGTCCGTTAGGACTGGTGCCCCTTTTTACGAGTGTTTTTATTTAATTTAGTGGGTGTAGAAGTGACGGTTTAACTCCGCCCCCTTTCACACCCACTATTAAATAAAATAAATAATTCCTGTACCTTATGACAAATATTTTATTATATGCCAATTCATGCTACACCCTACTCTTTTTAGTTTATATATGTTTCCGTTAGGCAACATTATTAGAAAGCACTTTATGCATTTTCATTGTTATGCAGATGATACACAATTATACCTGTCAATGAAGCCAGATGATAGTAATCAATTAGCCAAGTTGGAAGCCTGTTTTTTTTTTTTTGTTTTTTTTTTATGCAGGGACATGCACAATATACTGGGCAGGCTGGTGTTAGCATTAATAAAAACAAACATTTTCTAAAACTACAAGTAAGCATTGATAAAAAACTAAAACCAAGCACTGATTAAAAAATTAACACTAAGCATTGCTAAAAACTAAAACAGACTAAAACATACAATTATACATTTTATAACTCCATCCATATAAACAATTTTTCACATCCAACCACTGACTCTTATTGGTCCCACTGTCGTCATACCACACTGTTAACATCTTTACATTACAGTACATTATGGACACAGGTTTGCTTAGAGATTAACTGTTTTTTCACCAAGCGTGAAAATGTGTGATAGTCTGTAACTGCAAGTAACTCCGTTGGTAACATGTTCCACTGTCGCATAGCCACACATGAAAATGTTGAATTTGCTAATGTTGTCTTGTGCTTAGGAATCCTGCACTCGCCGCGTGCTGTTGATCGAGTTGTCTGAGATGTATTTACAGAACTTAATGAAACAAACCTTTTTAAGGGAGGAGCAGCAGAGTTATGGATTACCTTAAACAAAAGACACACATTTGTATACATGATTAGATTTTCAAAGCTCAACAGGTTATATTTGGACAGGATTGGGCAGTGATGGAACGTTCATCTTTTCTTGTCTTAAGGAAATCAAAGCTTGGATGACTTGTAATTTCCTGCTATTAAATTCAGATAAGACTGAAGTCATTCTTGTTGGTCCAAAAAAACCTTAGAAATACCTTTCCAAATCAAACTCTCAGTTTGGATGTGGTTACTCTTTCTCTTAATAGCTCTGTGAGGAACCTTGGAATTATTTTTGATCAAGATCTGTCTTTCAATTCCCATATTAAATTTGTTTCTAAGACTGCCTTCTATCATTTGCGTAATATTGCCAAGATTAGGAGCATCTTGTCTCAGAGTGATGCTGAGAAACTGATCTACGCTTTTGTTAGCTCGAGATTAGATTATTGTAATTCTTTATTATCAGGTTGTCATAAAACATCTTTAAAAAGTCTTCAGCTGATCCAAAATGCTGCAGCAAGAGTTTTAACAGGTACTAGAAAGAGAGATCATATCTCTTCGGTTCTGGCCTCCCTTCATTGGCTTCCCATAGAGTTTAGAATTAAGTTTAAAACCCTTCTTCTTACTTACAAAGCTCTAAACAATCAGGCTCCTTTTTATTTAAAAGATCTGATACTACCGTATTATCCTAACAGAGCACTACGCTCCCAAAATGCAGGATTACTTGTAATACCTAGAATCTCCAAAAGTACAATGGGAGGCAGAGCCTTCAGTTATCAAGCTCCTCTCCTGTGGAACCAGCTGCCAATCTGGATTCGGGAGTCAGACTCGATCTCTGTTTTTAAGAATAGGGCTAAAACCTACCTTTTTGATATAGCCTACAATTAGGGAGGGATAATGTGTTTCTGAACCCTCCCTTAGTTATGCTGCTAATAGGTTTAGTCAGCCAGGGGACCTCCAATAATGCACTGGGCCTCACTCCTTTCTTCACTCTCAATGATTTTTTTTTTTTTTTGCTGGTCATTAACATCTGTTTGTTCTCTCCCATAGATTGAGTCCCCATCGTGCTGTTTGCTCTCTACATGTCTGTTCTTTTCATCTTCTCTGTCCCCTCATCCCCCAGCCAGTCGCAGCAGATGACTGCCCCTCCCTAAGCCTGGTTCTGCTGGAGGTTTCTTCCTGTTAAAAGGGAGTTTTTCCTCTCCACCGTCACCAAGTGCTTGCTCACAGGGGATCGCCTTATTGCTGGGGTCTTTCTGCAACTGTGGGGGTCCCCCATACAGTTGAAAGTGCTATGAGATGACTGTTGTTGTGAAATGGTGCTATATAAATAAAGTTGAGTTGAATTGAATTGAATTGAATTGAAGTCCACAAAACACATGTACACTGGTTGGGCAAACTCCCACGAACCTTCAACGATTTATGAGAGGGTAAAGAGCTGGTCTGATGTGCCATGGCCAGGACAAAAACCATATTGCCCCTCCTGGATCCCAGGTTTGACCAGGGGTTGGACTCTTCTCTCCAGTACCCTGGCATGAGAAAGAATGAGATCGCAGATACAAGTGGATGAAATGAGCTTTGTCCGTAAGATTGCTGGACTCATCCATAGAGATAGGGTGAGGAGCTCAGTCATCCGGGAGAGGCTCAAAGTAGAACCGCTGCTCCTCCACTTCAAAAGGAACCAATTGAGGTGGTTTGGGTATCTGATCAGGATGCCTCCTAGATGCCTCCCACTTGAGGTGTTTCAGGCATGTCCCACAGGGAGGAGACCCCAGGGCAGACCCATGACATGCTGGAGAGACTACGTCTCCCATTTGGCCTGGGAACATCTTGGTATCCTCTCTGAAGAGCTGGAGCAGGTGGCTGGGGAGAGGGAAGTCTGGGCAACTCTGCTTGAGTCCATGACCCGGACCTCCGAAAAAGTGATAGAAAATGGATGGATGGAGAGATGTTTTACTTCCATGAAATAGCTGCAAATCACAGATATCATAGAAAATCACGGATAATTCCGGTTCCGCCGGACCGGCGGCGCCACACGAGTCGGCTGCCTGTTGCAACAGCCTTTTTTTTTATCTTCCTTCTTCTTTCTACACCTTTCACTCTGTATATATATCACGGACGCACGGATCGCCCCGGGGGTCTCCCGGGTCGGCGGACGGAGCCACGGTTTGCAGCGGGAGACGTTACAGCGGGGAGGAGCTAGTGCTAGCTAGCACTTGGCCGCCGCCCGGTGCTAATGGGAAACTCGACATACCGGGAGCTGTAGCGAAAACGAAGCGGGTGCCGGGCTGGAGTTTAGGCGGCGTGAAAGAAATATAAGACAGAATAATAAAGAGCGATGGCAAGAACCAAGCAGACCGCCCGTAAAATCTACTGGAGGAAGAAGCCCCCCAGGAGACAGCTAGCCACCAGGGCTGCTCGGAGAGGCGCTCCGGCCACCGGCAGAGTGAAGAGGCCTCGCCGTCACAGGTCCGTGGCTCTGAGAGAGATCCGTCGCTACCAGAAATCCACGGAGCTGCTCATCCGTAAGCTGCCCGTCCAGCGCCTGGTGAGGGAGATCGCTCAGGACTTCAAGACCGTCCTGCGTTTCCTGAGTTTCGCCGTCATGGCTCTGCAGGAGACCAGCGAGACCCACCTGGTGGTCTCTTCTTCGCTAAGGGGGTCACCATCATGCCCAAAGACTTCCAGCTGGCCCGCTGCATCCGCGGAGAGAGAGCTTAGACTTTCTGCTGCACATTCACCAGCTATAATGCTCTGCACTGTGTGTCTATATATATACATTTATAGTAATATGGACATATGTTTACTAGATGTTGTTTTTTCTTGCCTTCTGATTGTTGCTCTGAGTGTTGCTATCCCTATGCTGTTGCAATCCTGGAATTTCCCCATTGTGGGACTAATAAAGGCTTATCTTATCTTATCTTAAACAAAAGTTCACCTCAGAAGAAGCTTTATTTGCTCTTTACAGCAACATAAAGTTTGGTCACTTTTTCTCTCGTCATATGAAAATTTAAATTTGCATGGGAGCTTCTTGCTCTAAAAATAATCATATTTAAAAACAGAGTAAGGTGTCATGATTTGCTTCCACTTTAGAGGCAGCAGAACACGAAACTCAAATGCAGGATGATGTTGTGTGTATTTATTGAACAAAACGTGATAAACAGTCCAAACAAACAAACAAACAGATGAATAGAACAAGATACACAGGGTACCCTCAGGACTTTCTACAGCTCACAGGTGTGTACAACACAGAGTAAAGGACCCAGAGCACTACAGACATGACTGATAGTGGGGGGAAGCAAACGAGAGGACCCAATGTGCTTCCAGACATACCGTAACTGGTAAGCGGGGGAGCAAAGAGATAACCCGAGGTGCCTCCAGACATGACTGGAGATTGGGAGGAATAAATAGTACTCACGGGGCTGGAGCAGTCCGAGTCAATCCAAGTGAACAGTCCAGACAGAACAGAGACAATACAGAGGACAATGCAATAATCCAGAAAACACAAGTGGGAAGACAGAGCTTAAATACCACAAGACATAATGAACAGAGTGATTGCCGGTGTGAGTGAGTGTTTGCGTGTGTGTAGGAATGTATGGGTGTGTGTTGAGTGGAGTAAGCACAGGTGTGAGTGATTGTGTGAGTGAGTGTGTGAGTGGACACAGGTGTGTGTGACTGTGTGCATGCGTGTATGTGTGTGAGCTGAGTAGTAAACATAGGCAATAATGGCATACAGCTGTCAACACTGACAGGAAGAGGCATGGCTATCAGCTGAAAGGGGGCAGGGCAAACCCCGAAAGGCTTCCTGCCAGCTGCCTGTCACAAAATGGAAGAGGAGAGACAAAAACATAAACTGGCCAACAACCAGTACAAACAATATGACAGGTGAAAATGCAGCCAAAATGCCATGAAGCTGGGTTTGGAAAAGGTCCAAACCCAGTTCCTGACAGGAAGGAGGTAATGTGGGGGAGAGGGCAGAGGTTATTCTCACTGCTGGGCGGGGGATCAGGGGCAGTTATCCCATGATCTGAGAGTGGCTATAAAATGAACCGAACCATGGAGCAGATCATCCGCGCTTTCACCTGTGCACGCTGAGCACAGACTCTGTCCTGTGGGTACCAGGGCTGCTGCTGCTGACAGTTGACCAATGAGAATATACTGTGTGTGTGCAGAGAGTGCTTACGGGAGTTGTAGTTTCGTAGTTGTTGTGAAGTCAGATTACAATAAACTGCCAACATGGTGACGAAGGCATCATGGATGACATCATCACATCCAGCCCTATATTAGGGGACTGACGGCGGGAGACTGCATCTTTGCTGCTCCGTCTCTAGCAACGCACTGCCTGTACCATGCTAGTACTAGCTTGTTTTGTATGTAACTTGTGCTACCAGCTCTTTTAATAAAACCACCAGCACCAGCACAGCCACTGTCTCCACTGTCCTAATTCTCAGACATAACAATGGCGATAAGTAGAAAAATTGGTCTTCTGGAGGAAAAAAAAAACATTTTTCCTGAAGATGGAAGCGTATCTGGTACCCCGACCAGAGAGTGAGGTGGCTAGACGAATCAAGCTCCACCAACGCCGACAGGGAGTGGGAGAGACGACCAAGCAGTACATCGCAGACCTGCGCTGTCTGGCGAGCAAGTAGAGGTTTGGGCAACTAGCAGATGGAATGGTGCGGGATCAGCAGGTTGACCACACCAACAACTTGCAGCTGCGGGTGAAGCTGTTGATGGCACCGGACAACCTGGGAGTTCCAGCATTCCAGTTGGAGGCTGCCGACAAGCTAACATCACAGCTAGGTGACCAACAACAACAGACCCTGCTAGCACAAGCAATTACCCGGGCAGAAGAACCAACTACACCGCAACCTTCTCAGAAGACGCCGATGTGAATGTTACGAGACAATGGAACATCACGAGACACCAAATGTGGGGTAACTGTGGTTACCTGTGGTTACTGTGGTTCCCCGATGCACATGGAGAGAGGGCACAAACTGCACTTGCCTCTGATTCTGCCCAGCATAAGCCTCAAGGAGCCACCACAGTGCCGCAGGAGAGGGAGTTCGTGGCCAAAGGGGACCCCGGTGAATGACGAAAACCCAACGCGCGTCCCGTCACTGGTGACAGCGATACATCACCGGGACCACAACCAGCATCAGAGAAGAAGGGGCAGAAACCGGACTCATCTCGCATCTGCCCCTGGCATCAGCAACAAGGAGCCGCTGCAGTGCTGCAGGATAGAGATTTCATGGCCCAGCAAGGACCCAGCGGAGCAAAGCCAACTGAGGGCACATCCTGCCACCTGCATGAAAGGCATGCCACCACAACAGCAACGCTGAGTGCAGCTGAACCAATTGCTGCTCACAGTGCTGGAATGGGTCCGAGTTCGATGATTCAAATGCCTGGACCCACAGATGATTCTGTCATTGGCAGTGAAAGTCGTTGTGCAGTTGGGACCACCCACCTTCCATTTGGCCGATGGATCAAGATGGCACCCCAGCCATCTGCGACGGGTGAGAACAGCTGCGTTGGAACCGATCCAGCCAGTGTGGGACCCGGACTGGGACTTTGCAGCGGGACATCCAGATCCACCATTCCCAGCACCTCCAGGGCTGTGCCCACTGAGGGCTCACCCATCTGCCCACCAAGGGCCTGAACTGAAAAGCTCAGCAGTAAATCCAAAAAAAACAGAAAGTCTTTAGATAAGATAAGATAAGATAAGCCTTTATTAGTCCCACAATGGGGAAATTCCAGGACTGCACCAGCACAGGGATAGCAACACTCACAGCAATAATTAAGAAGATACGAAAAATATAAATAAGAGCAGTGGATATACATACGTACACATAAATATATAAATATACTGTATATACAAAGCGCGGAGTATTGTAGCAGGATGGAATAAACAGCATAACTGTCTACTTAGTTATCCTACATAGTATGAATATGTACCCATACATATTGTCACCCTCCGTAGCGACTGATATTGTCCTAGTTGTATACTGGAGGGGACCATTTGTGTAAGTCTGTTGCGTCTTTTACAATCAATACTACTAGGTCGTCACGTTTTTTTGCTATCTCTGCGAGCAGCCCTGCTTAGGTTATACAGTCTGACAACCGTAGGTAGGAAGAACCTGCAAAACCTCTCGGTTGCGCACCTAGGATGATGTAGTCTACTGCTAAATGAGCTCCTCAGTGCATTCAATATGTCCTGCATAGGGTGGGACTCGGACTCCAGCAGAGATGACAGTTTAGCCACCATCCTTCTCTCTCCTATCTCCTCCACTGGGTCAAGGCGTTGCCCGAGGACAGAGCTAGCTTTCTTGATCAGTTTGTTTAGTCTCTTCCTATCGGCTGCTGTAATGCCGTTGCCCCAGCAGACCACTCCAAAAGTGATGGCTGATGCCACCACCATGTCATAGAATGTCTTCAGCAGTGCCCCTTGTACACCAAAAGACCTGAGCCTCCTCAGTAGGAACAGCCTGCGCTGTCCCTTCTTGTAGAGTGTGTCGGTATTGTGTGACCAGTCTAGTTTATTGTTCAGATGAACACCAAGGTACTTGTAGGATGTCACCATCTCAATGTCTGTTCCCTGTATGTTTACTGGTGCTGTGAGGGGTTGTCCTTGCCTGCGGCAGTCCACCACCAGCTCCTTGGTTTTCCTCGCGTTGATCTGGAGGCAGTTCCGATGGCACCAGTCCACAAAGTCCTGGATAAGTCCTCTGTACTCAGCTTCATCTCCGTTGGAGATGAGGCCGATGATCGCAGAGTCGTCAGAGAACGTCTGTAGATGGCAGTGTGTTGTGTTTTGTGAGAAGTCCGCAGTATAAAGGGTGAACAGGAAGGGAGCCAAAATCGTTCCCTGGGGGGCCCCCGTGCCACCGATGATCATGTCAGACACACAATCTTGGGTTCTCACAAACTGAGGCCGGTTAGTGAGGTAGTCCAGGATCCATGATGACAGGTGCTGGTCCACCCCTGCGCACAGCAGCTTGTCCTTCAGGATCATCGGTTGAATGGTGTTGAAAGCACTGGAGAAGTCAAAGAACATGATCCTCACCGCATTCCTGGGCTTCTCCAGGTGGAACAGAGAATGGTGAAGGAGGAAGATCACTGCATCCTCCACCCCAATGCCATGCCGGTAGGCAAACTGGAGTGGATCCATCGCTGGTCCCACCAGGGGGCGGAGGTGAGCAAGGAGCAGTCTCTCCAGGGTCTTCATCATGTGAGACGTCAGGGCCACTGGTCTGTAGCTGTTCAGATCTTTGGGGTGGGAAGTCTTTGGTACAGGTACCACACAAGATGTTTTCCACAACTGTGGTACCCTCCCCAGTTTCAGGCTCAGGTTGAAGATATGCTCCACAATCCCACACAGCTGGTCTGCACAGGACTTGAGGAGCTTCGCGCTGAAGGAGCTTCGCACTGAAGCGGGGCACAACTGTTTCAGAAGTGGCAGAATAACCCACTCAGGTTATTGGCCCAGGTTCCATTCACTCTATTGTTGTACTGTAAATGTTAAACAATACAGAAATGTTCATAATGTTTTTGGGTTTTCCGGGGGGTTAAATGTTGTGAAGTCAGATTACAACAGACTGTGCAAATGTGGCAACGATGGCATCGCGGATGATTTCATCTCGTCCAGCCCTATATTAGGGGACTGATGGCGGAAGACTGCCTCTTTGGCGCTCCGCCTCTAGCAACACAGTGGCTAGTGGGAGTTGCTGTCTTACCCGCAACCGGTGGAATCAACCCGCCAGTGGCGGGGCTGGCGGGTGTTAATGTCAAGCCCTGGTTGTGTTCCCACACCAGGAAGCTTTTGAGTAGTAGGAACTATCAGCGGTTGTACCACTAAACTTTTTTTTTGTCACCGAAAATCTGTTTTCAGGAATCAGTCAGGTTCTGGCATAGGTACTCTGAAACTTCCAGTAATGTTAGTGTGACTCGTATAAACTTAATCCTCAGGCATCACTTTAATACACCTGTGATTATAGTAGTTCTCCTGGTATTTTTTTTTCTTTTTTTGTCAATAAATATGTAATAAAATGGTCTTTGTGTGAAACAGTTTGCTCTTTTCTTCAGGAGAAGTGCAAATTTCAAAATCTGCCAAATATTTGTCATTATTATATGCTTTAAATGCTTAAAACAGTGTTTAATAGCTAAAAGTGCACAAAGCGGAATTGAATTTTCATCAGTTTTCTCTCTAAATACTGTATTTCAAATGCCCATGAGCAACAGTTTTGAGATGGCAAAAATGAAAGTGAACCCCTTATACATCTTCTCAAATATTTGTGTTTGCCGAGAACTTACAATGTCTAATTTACAGGTTGTTTTGTGTGTCCATACTGTATCTAGGGGTTTTCTTATCTCTTTTGTAGTCCCGAATCAGTTCCTCTCTAGCCACTGGTGGTCATGGTGGGTCACTCTTCTTCTGAAGAATCTCTAAAAATATAAAGATATAACATAAGATTAGATGAGATTTTTCCAAAAGAAACTTGTATTTCGAGAAAAAAATGTTCAACAGTATAGGTATAGGAATAGGTAAAATAATAAGTATAGCACAGGAAAAGCAATAAATAGCAATGATAAAGCAATTTGAACCAAAACTGATGAGAAAACAATTCACTAGATATTGAATGAATAAATAAATAAAAATAAATAAATAGAAACAATATAAATAAATGCAAGAAATAGATATTGAAAAAAAATATATTGTAACAAAGATGGGAATAAATATCCAGTAATTCAAAATTTATTACTCTGGTTGAGGTTGGGACACTTCTACGGAGAACCCTCTTCATCCACAGGGCTATCTTCTTTCTACTTGATCTCTTCAACAGTTTTTGCTAAACTATTTACAAATTATTCCTCAAAAAATCTCTAAAATATCTAAAAACACGGAGTCACCAGACATACAGATGCACGGGCGAGAACAATAGAACATTAGACGCTCCTTGAAAACACGGACAAAACACATTACAAACACAATAAAAGACACTCCAAACCTATCACAAACAGTGTTTGGAGTAATGCGTTAATGCGTTACTGTGACACCTCTACTTTTGCAGTAATGTGCTGTGTAACGAAATTACTGTTTAAAAATTCAGTAATGCATTTCTGTTACTGAAATTTGATCAGTTGCATTACTCGCTGCTCACTTTATTAATATGGATAGATATTTTTACCACAAATACTGTAAATACAAACTGACCCTATGTAGCTAACACAGCAATTAGTCAACGTGACTGTTTGCAAAGAGCCTGTTCACTATTGAATGGAGGAAAAGATGAAGCTACTTTGTTTTTGTGGAAATAAACTGATTATTTTTTCATTGTCGCAGTTAAGGACATATTGGTATATTGGTGGGTCATGTGAGACTGACTGTAATCTTCAGAAGTGCCTGAGAACAGCAGCAAGTTCCGACAAAGTTCATGCTATGCAAACAACACAGTGTTGGTGGATTTACACTATCCGAACACCCACGGCTGGATTTCAAGCACAGTTTGTGACCCAGCAAGAATGAAACCGACTGATTGCCAGATACGTTGTTACAGAATGAAGATGTGATAACAGTCATTTTCCATCAGACAGCTGAGACTGTGATCCACTGAAGTTATTAAAACACATTTACTTGCTACCTGGATAGATTATTCAAAAATGGATTTGATCTCCAAAAGGAATTTGAGAGACTGCATCATGTCCCTGTCACAGCAGACATTTGGACTGTGGATAATGGACATTTTCTTTGAATCACTGCACATCGGATTAAATCCATAATACAAAGGTAAGATAAACATGGACAGCTTTATGCAGTGTTGCCAACTCAATCTTTTGGAGTGATGCTCACTCTTTTTCCCTCTCTCTCACTCCACAAACCCTATTACTCCCTCCAAAATGAAGAAATTACTGGCAACATCATGTTAATTTTCTTCACATTTTTCCCACAATAAGAGCTCTGAAGGCAGGATAAAGCAGACTGAGCATGTTCTAAAAGTTCTGTCTGAAATAGTTTGTTTTCAGCCTGACATTAATAAGCCCGTAATGTAATCCATTAATTAAATTATCTTACTATGTGTGCAAGATGATTTAAGTATGCACTTAAAAGGAACGTGAAAGTTACTTTTCCAAGTAACTAGTTACTTTAACCATGCAGTAATTGGTAAGTAATTCAGTTACTTTTGAAAAGACGTAATTAATAATTGTAATTAGTTACTATATTTTAGTAACTTGCCCAACATTGATCACAAACAATACTAAAACTACTATTTACAATGCTAAACTATTATTTGCACTATAAACATTGCTAAAACGTGCAAAAATCCTCAAAAGCACACTTATTTCAGAACATGTTCTATCTTACCATTACTTTTCCACATGTGGTTGAAACTGGGATACTTCTGAGAACCCTCTTCATCCATAGGTCTTTCTCCTTTCTAGTTGATCTCCTCAACATTTTTTGCTAAACTATTTACAAATTATTACTCAGAAAATCTCTGAAATATCTAAAAATACAGACTCACTAGACATATAGACGTACAAGCGAAAACAATAGAACAATAGACAGTCCTTGTAAACACGGACAAAACACATTACAAAAACAATAAAAGACACTCCAAACCTATCACAAACAATACTAAAACTACTATTTACAATGCAAAACTATTATTTACACTATAAACACAGCTAAAACACTGCAAAAAGATCAATTATGCCACACAGCTGCTCCATGATGGTCTATTACTCTGAATGCTAACCCCGTTAGCTTCCCGTTAGCTTTGACTTTGCCCTGCTCAGTAAACTTCTGGCATGATGTATGACATCATTTCCAATATTACGGCAAAGACCGACTTCTCAGCTTTCAGGAGCGCTTGGTATGAAATTTCTAGGTGGAATATTTGCAGAGTTACGGTCAATTGAATGAGTATGTTGCTGGTGAGCGTCAGTGCTGAGGCCAGAGTCATTGATGACAAAAATGTCCACTTCAAAAAACTGCTATAAAAATTTTACAGATTAATATTTTCTGCTTTTTTCTGCATAAATCTCTTGAACAACTTCAACTCTGCTCAAAACTACAAAACAGTCAATCATTTTGACAATTTTTAACCCTTTAAAAGCCAGTTTGATTACTTGATGTCACTGTTGTTATTTTTTTTTAAATATACAAAACACAAGCTATTGTCCATAAAACTAATGTTGGGTTGTAGGGAAATATTTTTTAAAGTCAGTCTTAGATATGTCGTAGATTATCCAAAATATTGACTTTGATGCATTGTTAGTTTTTGCGTAGCATCAGATTTAGGAGTAGAAGATTTAGATGTAGAAGAGACAGATGGGTTCAAGGTGGGGGTGGGATTATATCAGGGATAGGCTCTGAGCCCCTTCTTGTTTGCTATGGTGATGGACAGGCTGACAGACGAGGTCAGGCAGGAGTCTCCGTGGACCATGATGTTTGCAGACGATATTGTGATTGGTAGTGAAAGTAGGGAGCAGGTGGAAGAGAACCTGGAGAGGTGGAGGTATGCTCTGGAGAGAAGAGGAATGAAAGTCAGTTGATGCAGGACAGAATACATAAGTGTGAATGAGAGGGAGGCAGGTGCAATGGTGAAGATGCAAGGAGTAGAGGTAGTGAAAGCAGATGAGTTTAAATACCTGGGGTCAACCATCCAAAGCAATGGAAAATGCACAAGAGAGGTGAAGAAGAGAGTGCAGGCAGAGTGGAGAATGGGTGGCGACAAGTATCAGGTGATTTGTGACAGAAGGTGGCAACAACACTGTTCGTTCAATCTGGACAAAGGGGGGTGGTAGGAGCCATCAGTTTAGACTTACATAAAGCCTTTGATGCAGTCAATCACTCAGTCCTTCTTTCTAAACTATCAGGATATAAAGTGTCCATGAATACCCTTAGCTTGTTAAAATCATATCTATCTGGTTGCTCCCAGTGTGTGCGCATAAACAATACTGTATCCCAATCAAAGGCATGCACCATGGGAGTACCACAAGGTTCAGTTTTAGGCCCACTGCTTTTTACTTTGTATATTAATGATTTGCCATCAGTATGTGAAGATGATATAAAAATTCAGAATTATGCAGATGACACAGTCATCCCCACACATGGGAAGGATGCCAAACAATTGGCTGACAAGTTAATAATAGCAATGGAGAAAGTGTCAAAATTGTTTAATCAATCATGCCTCACTCTGAACGTAGGGAAAACAGCTACCATGTATTTTACCAACAAACAAAATCATGCACACTATATATATATAGAGTATAAGTGTAAATGCCTGCCAGATGTGGCAGGGAGTTCGGACACTGACGGGCTTCAAGTCTAGGCAGGGGGTCGATGATGACGACGCTTCGCTTCCAGACAGGCTAAACGACTTCTTTGCACGTTTTGAAGCATCAAACTCGACAATCAGAGGGAGGGCCGGCCCACTCCCACCATCGGTCGGACCAGCTTTTACCATTAACACAGCGGACACACGGAGGACCCTATCCAGAATCAACCCACGCAAAGCTGCAGGTCCAGACAACATTCCGGGACGTGTGCTCCGAGACTGCGCGAGCGAGTTGGCGGATGTCCTGACTGACATTTATAACATCTCCCTGAGTCAGGCCATCGTTCCCAGATGCTTCAAGACCTCTATCATTGTACCGGTAGCAAAGAAACCAGTGGTGTCATGTTTGAATGACTATCGTCCTGTTGCACTTACACCAATTGTGATGAAGTGTTTTGAACGGCTTGTCAAACCACACATCACAGCCTGCCTCCCTGCATCACACGACCCGCTCCAGTTTGCATATCGTTCAAACCGCTCCACGGAGGATGCTATAGTCACCACCCTACACTCTGTCATCACCCACCTGGACCAGAAAGACACCTACGCCAGACTCCTGTACATTGATTTCAGTTCAGCATTCAACACCATTATTCCCCAGAGACTGATAGAGAAATTACTCCTTCTCGGTCTGAACACCGCCACATGTCTCTGGATCCTGGATTTCCTGACTGAGAGACCTCAGTCTGTCCGGGTTGGAAACAACATCTCCAACTCTGTCACGCTGAGTACTGGAACCCCTCAAGGCTGTGTACTCAGTCCACTGTTGTTTACACTTCTAACACATGACTGTGTATCCAAACACGAGGGGAACCAGATTATTAAGTTTGCAGATGACACCACGGTGGTGGGACTTATTCAGAGGGATGAGGAATCAATGTACAGGGAAGAAGTGAGAGACCTGGAGGGCTGGTGCAGGGAGAACAATCTGGTGCTCAACGTGGACAAAACAAAGGAGATGATTATCGACTTCCGGCGGTCACAGCCTGAGCATGTCCCCCTCAGCATCGGCGGCCGTTTAGTGGAGAGAGTAGAGAACATCAAGTTCCTCGGAGTGCAGATCTCGCAGGACCTGACCTGGAGCAAGAATTCCTTGGAGATCAGGAAGCGAGCTCAGCAGAGACTACACTTCTTGAGGAAACTAAAACAGGCCTCTCTCCCCATCTGCATCCTCAGGACCTTCTACAGAGGTGTGGTGGAGAGTGTTCTGACGTACTGCATTGCTACATGGTACTCCAGCTGCAGTATGTCAGACAAAAAAGCCCTGCAGAGGATAGTCAAGGGGGCGGAGAGGGTAATTGGAGTCTCCCTCCCCTCTGTCCAAGAACTTTTTCAGAACCGTTGTAGGAGCAGGGCACTGAACATTGTCAAGGACCGTTCTCACCCTCTGCATAAACACTTTGAACTTCTTCCATCTGGTAAACGATTCCGGAGCATCAGAGGCAGAACCACCAGACTGATCAACAGCTTCCTCCCACAAGCTGTCAGGATGCTGAACAGCTGACCCGGAATCTCACATACACACTACTGCACCTATGGACATTTTGCATATTATAGTTAGTTATTCTTTTTCCCCAAGTATGTCTCAGGGATGTGTGAATGGATGGGGGGGGTGGGAGCTATGTGGGAGTGTGTCTTAATCATGCTGCTTCTTATATGGATGCCGAGAGAAACGCAATTTCATCTTGCCTGCACTACAGTTGTATGTACAGCAATATGACAATAAAGTTTGATTTGATTTGATTTGATTTGATTTGATAAATGGAAAAAAATTATAGAAAATGTAATGGAGTTTAAGTATTTGGGCGTCACATTAGATCCCATGCTAAGCTTTAAAAAGCATATAAAAAAGATGAGCCACACTCTGAAATGCAGTATAACCTTGCAAACTTTTGATGCATCAGAAACTCATTTACTCTAGAAGGGTCAAAAACCTTTCTGAATGCCATGATTTTGACACATTTCTCCTATTGCATCTCTTACTGGTGACAAGCCAATAGTACGACTCTGAAACCCTTGGAATCCCTGTATCAACAATCCATCAAAATTCTGGATAAGAAGACATGACAGTATCACCAATGTGGTATACTGTACTTGCCAAACAGAAGATGTTAAGCTTTGAAAATATGATCATGTATGCAAATGTATGGTTGGTCTTTAAAATTTTCTATGGTTCTGCATCCCCACACTTGCTCATTTTAAGAAGCAGTTAAAAACCCATCTTTTTACTTTGCCGTTTTATTAATCCTCGGCTGGTTGTACATTGTTCTTGTGTCTTTTATTGTTTGCTGTTTTTTTATTGTCTTTTATTTATTTACTGTTTAATTTTATGGAAAGCACTTTGTGACCCTCTCTGTGAAAAGTGCTCTACAAATAAACTTATTATTATTATTATTATTAATCTAACTAACCTGCACTTATATAGCGCTTTTCTAGTCACAAAGACCACTCAAAGCGCTTTCACTAGTGCTAACCCTCTATTCTAAGGGCCTATAGGAAACAGATATCTAGGGACAATTTAGAACAACCAATTAACCTAACATGCATGCCTTTGGATTGTGGGAGGAAACCGGAGCCCCCGGAGTAAACCCACGCAGCACAGGGAGAACATGCAAACTCCATACAGAAAGGTTCCAACCCCTGCCACCCTGGGGATTCGAACCAGGAACCTTCTAGCTGTAAGGCAACAGTGCTAACCACTGCACCACCATGCTGCCCTTCAGCATCTTCAGCTGAAATTAATTTACACTGATGGGGGATGGGATGGCTTCCTAAATTCTGATGGCTTTCAGCTGGTTTCTTGGCTTTCTATGCCTTTTTGCACCTCTTTTTTTCTTCATGTGTTCAATACTTATTCCCTATGTCATTTCACTTTATTAAATATGACTGTCATGAATTGCCTCTCAGGGCAGAAAACTGAGACCCACAAGCTGAACGGCAGTTCGTGGAATTTATTATACAAAAAACACAAGTCACAAAAAGTGCACAACACAAAATCCAAAAACAGACACTGAGAAAAACTTACAGACTGGGGAGACTCGAGATAAACTTACCAGAGCAGGGTTTGGGCTCTGGTGTCGATGAGGAAGATAATTTTAACCAAGACTGCAGCAGTGAGAAAACAACATGACAGTCTTTAAATAGCAGAGGGGACAAGATGAAACAACAGGCAGCAGGTGCGGGGAGCATGAGCAGGCAGGTGACCTAATTACACAACCACTCACAGCTGAGACGACTAGAGAACAGACAGTGAGCAGATGACAAGGTGGGAGTGTCTGGAAGAGGAGGTAAGGGACTCATGTCACAGAAAAACAAAATATAAATCCTAAACTACAGAAATTGACAAAAGAATAATAGTGCTAAGAACATAAATATCTAACAGAAAGATAAACCACAAAAGAAACATCATAAACCAACATAAAGGAAAATAACACAACATTGGACAAATACAGAAAATAATCTCAATTAAAGGCTTGAGCCCGGTGACACACCGCGTTAAGCCTCATGACAAAGCCTCCCCCCCACCTTAAGGGGTGGAAAAAGAAAAAAAAAAGTCCCCCACCCCCCAAAAAAGGTACAACAATAAACCACCATGGGGGGGGGGGGTCGTGGAACAGGCTTGGGAGGGAACAAAAACACAAACCCTGCTCAGGACCCGCACCCAGGAAATACCAGGCCCCTATGCCCCCTAGGCCAAAGAACAAAACAGTTAGGGTGGACAGCCAAAGTCCCAGACCTGACAGACGGCAAGGTGGTACAAGTCAGGTGGCTTACCGGAGAATAAGGGCCACCCAACCCAACAGCACAGTCCATCAGGCATCCAACCAGAGTTCTTTAGCCACCTGGATAGGAGGGGTGGCCCAGGATGCAGGTCCCCCACGGGAAGGCCAAGCGAAGGAAAGGAGAGCCGAGGAGGGAGAACCACGATGGTGCCTGGCTGAGGAAGGGGAACCTCAACGGTGTCTGGCACAAGAGGGAGAACCACGATGGCGTCTAGCACTGGAAGAGGAACCACAATGGCCTGGTTAGCGCCTGTGTGTATGGCAGCTCTGCCGCCATCAGTGTGTGAATGTGTGTGTGAATGGGTGGATTGCAGGATCTGTAAAGCGTTTTGGTCATCCTAGATGAGAAGAAAAGCGCTATATAAGTGAACACCATTTACCATTTACCATAATGGTGTCCAGCACAAGAGGGGAAACCACAATGGCGTCCGCCACAATGGTGTCTGGCACAGGAGTGGGAACCACAATAGTGTCTGGCGAAGGAAAGAGAACCACAACGCCCTTGGACTGGACAGCAGCACCCTCGGTGGTCCCGGATTGGGACAAAGTTGCACCCGCAAAGGCTGCGGACTGGAGCGAAGCAGCACCTGCAGTGGCTCTGGGCTCGAGCAAAGCTGTACCCGCCATGGCTCCGGGTTGGAGCAGAGCAGCACCCGCAGTGGCTCCGGGCTGGAGCGACGCTGCACCCATGGTGGTCCCGGACTAGGACATAGCTGCACCCTCGGTGGGTCCGGACTGGACCAAGGCTGCACTCTCGGTGGGCCCACACTGGGGCGCAGCACCCAAGTTGGTTTAAAGCTGGGGTGCAGCACCCACGACAGTTCCCGACTGGGACACAACACCCACGAAGACCCGGACTGAGGAGGAGCTGCACACACGGAGGTCCCGAGCTGGGACAGAGCACCCGCGATGACCTCAACTGGAGGGGGAACAGAACCCATGGAGGACCCAGACTGGGCTGAAGCTGCACCCACGGAGGTCCCGGACTGAGACGGAGTGTCCTCGATGACCTCAGTGGGGGGAGCTGGATCCACAGTGATCTCGGGCAGCAAGTCTGGACCTACAGAGACATCTGGCAAGGGTGGAATATCCTTGGTGACCCTGGGGGAATGCTTGGACAGGACAGACAGAGAGACAGGGTCAGGGTCACCGCCAGCAGTGGAGCCCAGCAAGATTAGCTCAGGTGCAGCTGATGGCTACACCCGGCTCACCTCACCAAGAGCCAGACCAGATCTCTCCCAAACAGAAGCAATGAAAACTAAGAAGAGCACTTGCCTGAGCTCGAGCTATACCGCCGTCCAGGACTCCGTCAATCCAAGCAATGGTACTTCGTGCCTGACCCTCTGGAGTTCAAGCCTTGACTCTGTTGCGGTGGCCCCTGCAGCAGGCATGGTGGTTAATGCAGTCCCAGGACCCCCCAGAGAGGTGTCCCATGCCAGTGGCTCGCCATGCGTGGTGACAGGAGGTCAGCTTCCTGCAAGCACTGGATTCTGTGTAGATGAGGCCCAGGGATGCTCCATCGCTGGCGCAGTCATCCGCTCAGTACCAGTGCTCCCCCTCTGTCCAGAATGTGGCTGCGGGGCTGGGGCCAGGTCCTCCAGGACCACAGGTTCCTCCATTGTCTGGCGGCTCAACCCTGGAACCGGCGGGCACTCGGGAAAAATAGGAGGAGACATGGAGAGAGCAGGTGAAAGGCTTATAGCTGAAGCAAGCGGTTAGAGCTCAGAGGACTGCATGAGCTGAGCCTCACCACTGGAAATCAGGCAAGATAATTCGTGTTTTGGTGAATGACAATGGAAAAGCACTTGCTTGAATTCCCGGGGCATGATGTTCTCTGCTGCAACAGGTGTTGGGTTAACCCTCTCTGTGACTTCAGTTGAAGAGGGCCTCCCAGGAGAAAGTTGTGGAGCCACCCCTGCAGCCACAGTGATGGGCGGAGCTGAAGAGGATACAGATGGCTTCTCAGCAGCGGGAGAAAATGGCGAGGTGAAGCGAAGAACAGCAGCTGCAGGAAAACAAGATGCTGGCGGAGCAGCTGGAGAGGATAAACACTGGGAATGCACTGCTGCGGGGGTCTTCTGCCTCGGTGAAGGGGGAGTTGCTGACTGAGAGGTGAGAATATCCCTCTGGCAGTCCAAAACTGGATGACGGTGCTGTGGAGTGGATGGAGCTGGAGAAACAGGAGCAGGGATGGGTGCACTGGAGGAGAAGCAGGGTGTCTCCCGTGGAGCACCCCTCCGGTTTGGCTGTAGGCTCACTGGAGGCGGCCCCTACGTCAGCCCAGGGAAGGACTGTTGCAGAACGGCGAGCGTGGACAGCAGCTCCGCAAACTGGGGATACTTCCTCAAACCTGGATGTGCCTTGACTATGCTGGTTGCTGAATCCACGCTTTTCCAGATCTTATTTGGGCTGCGGGAGGCCAGAGCCTTGTCCACAAAGCTCTGGACAAACTTGGCGGCCCATTCTTCCTCCACACTTGGGGATCCTGCTGCCGATCTCCCCTTGGCTGATGGAGGTCGGCGCGCTGGCAATATAATCGCTCCATGGGACAGGCAAGTGAAAACAGGAGGTCGAAAATCCACTAACTACAGCAGCTGAGTCTCTACTGGCAGCAGTCTTCTGTCATGAATTGCCTCTCAGTGCAGAGAACTGAGACCCACGCAGTGAACTGCAGTTCGTGGAATTTATTATACAAAAAACACAAGTCACAAAAAGTGCACAAAACAAAATCCAAAAACAAACACTGAGAAAAAAACTTACAGACTAGGAAGACTCAAGACAAACTCACCAGAGCAGGGTTTGGGCTCTGGTGGCGATGAGGAAGAGAATTTTAACCAAAACTGCCACAGTGAGAAAACAACATGACAGTCTTTAAATAGCAGGGGGAGCAAGATGAAACAATAGGCAGCAGGTGCGGGGAGCATGAGTGGGCAGGTTATTTAATTACACAACCACTCACAGCTGAGACGACTAGAGAACAAACAGTGAGCAGATGTCTGGAAAAGGAGGTAGGGCACTCGTGTCACAGAAAAACAAAATATAAATCCTAAACTACAGAAATTGACAAAAGAATAATAGTGCTACTGTGGCCGACACATATTGTGGGCTCACGCTGCCACAGAGACAGGACTGAATGTGTATTGTGGAGTGTCACGTCTGCAAGGACTAAGGACTCGAATCTACAGGAGGTAACACGGAAGTGTGAGATTTGTCTCTTTGTCCCACAGAAGACGCCCCGGAGGGTATTCCGGTTCATCAAGAAATGAGAGACAATGGTGAAGCTTCAAAGGGATGCTTTGTAACTGTATGTTGACTGAAGACACCATGTGGCTTGAATTCTGATGCTGGAAATGTATAAAAGGGGGTTGAAGTATGATTCTTTCTTTTTCCTGCTTTGAGAATGCTAGAAGCTGCGTTCTGTCAAATAAAGCTGGTTTTATGACTGAAACTCAGCCTCATTATTTGAGCAAGCTTCTACACTGGTGACCTACGACGGAGAATGAGCAGACAGAATTCTCCCGAGCGGGGCTCTGTGGAAGCCAGCCTGATGGCCGCCTCCACGATCCGGCTGCCCGATTTCTGGCAGCACAGCCCGCGCTCATGGTTTAGCGCAATCGAGGCGCAGTTCAACCTCCGGAGAATCTCCAACGATGACACAAGATTCTACCACGTGGTAGCGAAGCTGGACAGCAACACGGTCCAGAGAGTGGAAGATCTGGTTAATCATCCACCAGACAGCGACAAGTACAGCGCATTGAAGGACGCGCTGATCAGCCATTTCACCCCCTCAGTCCAACAACGAGCAGAGGGGCTCCTGGCGCTGACGGAGGCCGAAAACGATAGACCTGCGGACCTGATGGTGAAGATGCTGCAGCTCAAAGCCTCTGAGGATGGCGAATTCATTTTCGCCCACCTTTTCCTTCGAACCCTACCACCAGCAGTGAGAGTGGCCCTGGCAGAGTCACCCCGATTGGCCAAGCGAGACTACCATGGGTTGAGCAAGGAGGCGCAGAGGTTGGTCGACGCCCACAAGTGGAACGCGGTCTCGGCCGCGGCGGCCAGTCCAGGAACGGCGTCCGGAGACAGTGCGGGTCCAGCGGCCGCGGCGCCAGACGCACCAACGACGGCGGCGACAGGAGCCAGACGACGCGGAGCGGAGAACGGCTCGTGCTTCTACCACCGCCGTTTTGCAGAGAGAGCGCACAGGTGCGTCCCACCGTGCAATTTTAAGCGCCAGGGAAACGCCAAGACCGAGGGCCGGTAGCAGCTGCGACCCTCGGCAACGAGAACAGGCTGCTTTACCTGACGGATGCACGCTCGGGGAAACAGTTCCTCGTGGACACGGGCTCTCAGCTGAGTTTCGTCACACCCACCTACGTGGAACGGCTGTCGCCTTCTAAAGCCCCCTGGGTGTCAGTGTCAGCAGCGAACGGCTCCACGATTAAAACGTTTGGTGAGAGGACCATGCTTCTGTCCTTACAGGGCCGTTCATTTGAGTGGACATTTATTGTAGCAGCAGTCAGTTTCAACATGTTAGGGGCTGATTTTTTGTGCTCACATGGTTTATTGGTTGACCTTGCTAATAGACGTCTGATTAATGCACTGTCCTTTCATTCTATTCCCTGCACAGCTCGGGTGGCCCCGCCAACTGCACATGCCAGCATCTCAGCTGCGGGTGGTAAGTTTCACACTCTGCTTGCTCAGTTTCCAGCACTCACAGTCCCCACGTTTTCAGCAACGGTGGCCAAACATGGGGTAGAACATTTCATAACGACCACAGGCCCTCCCGTGTTTGCAAAGGCTCGGCGCTTGGACCCAGCTAAACTGGCCATCGCGCGCGAGGAGTTCACTAATCTGGAAAAACTGGGCATTGTTAGACGTTCCAAGAGCTCTTGGGCTTCGCCGTTACACATGGTCCCAAAAGCTGACGGCTCGTGGCGACCTTGCGGTGATTTCCGCAGGTTGAACAACGTTTCAGCTCATGACCGCTACCCGATTCCGCACATTCAGGATTTTTCTGTCCATTTGGCGGGGGCGCGCATTTTTTCTAAAATAGACTTGGTGCGCGGCTATCACCAGGTGCCAGTGCGCGCGCAGGATGTACCCAAAACAGCGGTCATAACGCCTTTCGGCCTTTTTGAGTTCTTGCGCATGCCTTTTGGCCTCAAGGGGGCCGCGCAGACTTTCCAACGCATGATGGATGCAGTTTTACGCGACCTGCCTTTCGTGTTCGTTTATTTGGACGATATTTTGGTAGCCAACGCGTCCGAAGGCGAACATGAAAAACACCTCACAGCAGTTTTCCAGAGGTTGGCAGAGCACGGGTTAATAGTTAACCCAGCGAAGTGTCAGTTTGGGGTGGCGCAGATTGATTTTTTGGGACATCGCGTTTCGGCAGAGGGAGCAGTTCCCCTTCCAAATAAAGTGCGTGCCATAACGGATTTTCCGCAACCTCAAACGGTCAAGGCGCTTCAGGAGTTTCTAGGGATGGTTAATTTTTACAACCGTTTCCTCCCAAGCGCAGCACGACTCATGCAGCCATTGTACACCGCGTTAAAAAAACAAAAGCCCGCAAATAAAGTTGAATGGTCTCCGGAGCGGGAGCGCGCTTTTGCCCAGGTCAAATCAGCCCTGGCAAACGCAGTTTTGTTAGCGCACCCAGTTCCAACGGCCCGCATGGCGCTCACCACTGACGCTTCCGATGTAGCGGTGGGGGCGGTAGTTGAACAGTTTGTGGCAGGTACCTGGCAACCCCTCGCGTTTTTCAGCAGGACCTTGCGCGATAGTGAACGGAAATACAGCGCGTTTGACAGGGAGCTTTTGGCCCTACACTTGGCCATCTGTCATTTTCAGTTCCGGTTAGAGGGGCGACGTTTCACCGCTTTTGTGGATCATAAACCGCTAACGTTTGCGATGGCCAAAATTTCAGAACCCTGGTCAGGCCGGCAACAAAGGCAACTAGCCGCAATATCGGAGTTCACTACTGATATTCAGCATGTCGCGGGTAAACACAATGTTGTGGCAGACTGCCTCTCGCGTGCAGTAGCACCACCAAGCCCCATAGGGGCAGACTCTGTAGCCATGGCCACGGGCCCGGGCAGCGACGCGGGAGCGCGCGCAGCCCCAGTCTGTGTTGGGTTAGATTATGCAGCTATGGCTGCGGAGCAGGTTAACGACGCGGACGTGCGCGCGCTCCAGTCTGGACCAACAGGGTTAAGGCTGGAGCACAGGGTGCAACAAAACGGTATGCCCCCGCTAATCTGCGATGTCTCCACGGGACGGCCCCGCCCTGTGGTGCCAACCGCGTGGCGTCGCCGTGTTTTTGACTTGGTCCATTCTCTCGCGCACCCGGGGGTGCGCGCATCGATTAAGTTGGTGGGAGAGAAATTTGTTTGGCCCGGGTTGCGCAAACAGGTCAAGGAATGGGCAGCAGCCTGCGTAGCGTGTCAGCGAGCTAAAATACACAGACACACTAAGGCCCCGTTAGAACCTTTCCACATCCCCGCTAAGCGTTTTGATCACGTGCATATTGACCTGGTCGGGCCGCTTCCGTTATCACACGGGCACACACACCTTTTGACGATGGTAGACCGCACCACGCGCTGGCCAGAGGCGGTTCCTCTGGCATCAACCACAGCGGAAGAAGTTGCGCGAGCATTTTTAGCAGCATGGGTTGCGCGTTTTGGTGTACCGTCGGACATAACGTCCGACAGAGGTCCCCAATTTATTTCCGAGCTGTGGTCATCGACGGCCCGCAGCTTGGGGGTGAAGATTCATCGCACCACCGCGTATAACCCCCAGGCTAATGGTTTATGCGAACGCTTTCACAGGTCATTGAAAGCAGCCCTCAGAGCGTCGCTAACGGATACAAATTGGGTAGACAAACTTCCATGGGTGTTATTAGGGTTGCGTTCTGCACCTAAGGAAGATTTGCACGCTTCCCCGGCTGAATTAGTTTTCGCCCAACCGCTTCGTTTGCCCGGGGAATTTCTTCCTGATAATCCCGCACCTAGTGGCCCCCCCGCTCAGCCGTGGCAGAGCGGCTCAGGAGCAAACACCCTTCCTGGTCCAATCCATCACAGTTTCCCACACGTTTTTGTGCCCAAAGCTTTAAAAAATGCAGAGTTCGTTTTTGTTAAACATGACGCCCAGCGTCCAAGTTTGCGGCCGTTTTACGACGGACCGTTTCGAGTGCTGGAGACCGGGCAGAAGCATTTTCTGCTAGATTTAGGGGGCAGACGGGAGCTGATTTGCATTAACAGACTCAAACCCGCTTTTGTTCTGGCTGACGAGGAGGTGCAGCTCGCGAGGCCCCCCCGCCGGGGCAGGCCGCCGAGGGGACATTCTCCAAAGTCTTCACAGAGAGGTGCTAACGGCTTTAATCCACAGGTGCAGAGAGATGTTGCAGGTGCAGCCAAGCCAGGTTGCAGCAGATTCGGCAGAAGATTAAAACCTAGGCAGTTGGTGGATTGATTAGCGATGTATGGAGTGCTTTGTGTTTTTCTTTTTGTTATGCCATGCAGATTTTGCCTTACTAGACGTGTGGGGGGGGTAGTGTGGCCGACACATATTGTGGGCTCACGCTGCCACAGAGACAGGACTGAATGTGTATTGTGGAGTGTCACGTCTGCAAGGACTAAGGACTCAATCTACAGGAGGTAACAAGGAAGTGTGAGATTTGTCTCTTTGTCCCACAGAAGACGCCCCGGAGGGTATTCCGGTTCATCAAGAAATGAGAGACAATGGTGAAGCTTCAAAGGGATGCTTTGTAACTGTATGTTGACTGAAGACACCATGTGGCTTGAATTCTGATGCTGGAAATGTATAAAAGGGGGTTGAAGTATGATTCTTTCTCTTTCCTGCTTTGAGAATGCTAGAAGCTGCGTTCTGTCAAATAAAGCTGGTTTTATGACTGAAACTCAGCCTCATTATTTGAGCATGCTTCTACACTACGAACATAAATAACTAACAGAATGATAAACCACCAAAGAAACATCATAAACCAACATACAGAAAATAACACTACACTGGACAAATACAGAAAATAATCTCAATTAAATTAAAAGCCTGAGTCCGGTGACACACCGCGCTCAGCCTCATGACAATAACTTGTGTGAACACAGATGCCTTGATTTCTCTGTATGTATGGACTACTTGGGTTGTTACTGATAACTGGTGAAAATATCAGATCAACGGTGCCATCAGAAATATGTTTAATGACAAAAATGTTGACGTGTTAAATACTTATTTTCCAAACTCTATACTGTTTTCTACCCACTGTTTTATCTCATTTATTATTGTTCTGAGTGCTGCTATCCCTTTGCTGCTGCAATGCTGTAATTTCCCCGTTGTGGGTCTCATGAAGGTTTATCTGATCTAATTTCATAATTATGGGGTACTGTAGATTAATGAGGAAAAATGAATTTAAATGATTGTAGCATCAGGCTGCAGTATAAAATAGAAAAATGCTGAGCGGTGGGGAGGGTGAATAACTTTGTAAGGCGCTTGTTCACATTATAATTTGTAGACAGAAGTTACTGTAGGACAATTAACGATGATTATATATGAAGTGGAGTGATGCAAGCTTTGTTATGCTCCATCATCAGCACTCAGAAAAGGCCTTATTGTCCAATCAACTTGCTTGGCCACAAACAACTGTTGTATCATGTTACACATGTTGCACTAACATGAAGTTTAGTCTTGGTGCCATTTGAGTGTTTAAAGACAACTTAAACCTTTGATTTGTTCACTCATTTCGCAGCAGAGACAGTTTCTAGTTTTGTATTTATTATCAGAGTGTGTGCAAGTGTTCATCTTCATCTGGTGGTTTCCCTGCAGTGATGCAGAAGAGCAGAGTTTTTTATTCTTATTTTTCTGCAGGGTGTGATTAAAGGAATGGCAGAGGTGGAATAAGAGGACAGCAGCAGCTCTTCCAGCCAAGCTCGCCTGCAGCATTCAGAATGGCACTTGTCACCTAAAGACTTAGGTACAGGGTTGTTCTAAAACCATTTCAAAAATATTAAAACTGTATGCCAGGCAGTCCTGATGCCTGTTCCAAAAGAAAAGAGGATAGAAAACAGCAACTCCTATGAGACAGATGACAATACAGAGATAAAATCCAGTACAAAGTGAAAAAAACCAACCACAATGAGACTTAAAGCACAGACATAAAATAACTACAAAGAGAACTAGAGCAGCTACAAAGAGACATAAAATGACTACAAAAAGACACATCACTGAAACTAAAATGAATTAGTACAGAGATAGACTAAAGACAACTACAAAGTGGCACAAAACAATCACTGAAGAGGTGCAAAATAACCCAGAAACAAACACTTTCTAAACATGGAACCAACAACCAAAATGACCACAGAGGCACAAATTACCAAGTGGCAAGAAACAACTACAAAGAAACATAAGAGGACTGCAAATAGACAACATGACTACAAAGGGACAAAATGACCTCAACAAGAGTAATAATGGCTCCAAAAACTAACATAACAACCATAAGGGGACAAAGAAAGTGACAAATAAAGACAAAAACACAACCCGAAAAGAGGGGGAAAAAAATGGCCGTAATGCTTGTTGTTGGCATAGATCTGTCTAGGGCAGGGGTTGGCAACTCACGGCTCTTTAGTCCCCATGCTGTGGCTCCCTGCACTTGTATCTCAAAATGACATGGAAATTAACGGTCATTTTAATTATTTAATTTTTCTAATTATTGTGTTTGCAGGGGTCATGAACTGGCAGACTCCACTCTGGACCCTGAAGCCTTTTGATACAGTTAAAAAAAGACTGTTTTGTTTTGACGAAACAAAAAATGCCATAATGGCAGACGGCCGGACAGTTTAAATCGCCAAACTCAAAAGAACTGAATTGAATCAAATTCAACTTTATTTATAGAGCAGTAGCATACATATACAGCAGTCATCTCATGGTTTGAAAACAAAGATGTGCCGACAGAATCTTACAAACTGCGTGCAAGCTTTGCCAAACCAGGGCAAAATCCCCAATGGAGGCATGGCACGTATGCAAAACACACTGCGCACCCCACTCAGTGAGGGGGGGAAACAGTCATGATGTTGCCAACCACAGGTGGGTGAATTGCCTCTTTGATATCCAGGGCACCAGCCATACAGCACCACAAACAGTGCAGTCCTCACAAGATGCCAAAACCAAATCAGTCAGCAGTTAAGGCAGGGTTGCCAATGTAATATTGTTGTTTTATTAGGAAGTGTAGTGTAGTGGCGGTCATTTCCTCTTCCGCCACTGTACCGCCCTATAAATACCAGCGGGAATCACTATTTGGTCTCTTTGCCGATGCCCCTGGCTGGTGGCTGTATTGGTTGACAACCCCTTAATAAAGCTGAGTTCAACTGTGCACCTGTTCTCGTTATTACACTGGTATTTACAGACATAACAGCCAACTCTTACACCCCTGGCAGGTGACACCCGCTTTGGTGCCTATCACCTGCCAACCAATCAAATCTTACACCAAATACTCTTAACCACTTGCGCTCCGTTGTTCCACGGGCGGGCAAGTCTCTGCATCCTAGGACGCACGAGGGCGCAGGAGTGCGCCCTCGTGCGCACTCGGACGCATAGTCCAGATTGTGGTGATGTAGGTGGTGTTGGCGTCCAAGCGGCACTGAAAAAAAAAGCTGCAGACACAGCCGCGAACAGATTAATTCATCTGATTGACCTCTCATTCGACTAATAAGAGCCTTGAATTGGGTTTCTGAAACCTTGAAGAGCCAATGACTAAAAACCTAGGAAGGTGGACCCGCCTACTGTGAATGCAGGAGCCACTTGAAGCACAGAAGTTCAGGCTGGGTGAAGAGAGACTGCTGCAGCAGATGAAAACAAAGGACGCTGGACGAGTCTGCTACAGACCCCGCAGCATGGAGACCACCCACAAGTGGGACCTGCACTCATTCCAGCAGAATAGACGTTTAGGATTCTCTTCCGTCATCATAGACGGAGGCCGACGACAAAGGTCGTAAATCATTCACCAAAACCGCAATATTGGAATTATGTTTTGATCAGGATCCACAAGCGGACCAGCGTCGCGTTCGTCTGACAATGGGGAAGAGAAGTTTGCCAGGACTCTGCTGCTGTGAAGAGGTAAGGTGTTATAAGCTAAATTATTATTTCTCCCTGAAAACTGTAATCCAAAAATGACTTTTGACCGATTGGTAAATTACAACTGTACGGCGCACGCACTTCGTACTTTGTGCGCCGCGATAAACGGTTCATTTGCCGTGTTCGAACCGTGAATGCCCCCCCCCCCCGCTGCAGAAGAGGAGCGGGGGGGCGTTCACAGTCCGAACGCCCCCGGTCCGCGGGGGGAAGCCGCGCTGACTGCGCAGCGGTCGTCACATAGACATATGAGTCTATTCCTTCATGTAGCGACGGCCGTCCTCTGTAGCGAGGGGGGGACAACCCCCCCCCAACACACACACACAGTAGCGAGGGGGGGGGGAAGCCGCTGTGACAGCGTTGCTGTGGAAACGTGCAATGAGTGTAATCCGTCATGTAGCGAGGGCCGAACTCCGTCCTTGGTAGCGGGGGGGGGGGAACAACCCCCACACACACACACACAGACACAGCCCTGAGTGTGACCTTTCATTAGAGCCTAAAATGAAGATTCTACATTGAATTATTCAAAAGTTACAGACGTTTTTCCAAACTGTGCCATTTGGCTCAGTTCCAAAACGCCTGGGAACTTCCTGAGAACAAAGCTGTGTAAAATATTCATTTTTTGTGGTATTGTTACCAAATTTGGATCTCAGCTTGATAACCCTTGGTTCTACATTTCTGTTGCATTTTCCAGCCGGATCGGACAGCAGTGTGTTATTTGCAAGCATTTGTATCCAAAAAAAACACCGTGTCCAAATTTATTTTCTTCAAGTTCAGTATGTTTAGATGACTGTAACTCAGTGGCCGGAGCACATAGAGAGATTATGTTTTTTTTGCCAAAAAATTCAAAGTGTTTTCTTTTAAATGAGACCAACCCCATGAAGATGCTGCAAAGGGTTGAAGAACAGCTTTCAATTTACTTTGGGCACATTATTTTTTGGCATTTTTAGGAAAATTGCCCGGAGTGCAAGGGGTTAAGCACATACCATATTTCACACACATATACTCACGTTAAGGTCCAGAATGGAACACCAGCCCCTTATGCTATTGTTTGACTTAATTTCTGGACCCAGGGGACAGGAGACAAACTCGAGGAGTACAATTATCCTTTTATTCACCCAAAGTGTTGTATGTGAGTGTGTGTATGCGTAATGGTGTGTGGAGTGCTGGTGTCATGCTGGAGCTGAGCAGGTCCTCGTTCTGCCTGGCAACCCTAAGGAGACAAAGCAGAGGTATTAGTGCTGCACAGTAGCAGGAGGTGTAATTAAGACTGCCGCTTACTTGCAGGTGGCAGTGCTGAGCCACAGCTTGTCTTGTGAGCGACTGCCAGGGGAAGAGTGTCCAGCTCGGTGATGAGGAGCGGGGAAGAGCCTCCGGTGCCGGGGAGGAGCTGCGCTGCCGCCGGGGAGAGAGGGTCCGCCGCCTGGCGGGTCCACCTGTGCACAGGGGAAAGGAACTTGGCAAGGTGAGTGCTGAGATCGCTTACGTGTTTCAACGTGATGCACTTGGTCTGACGAGGAGCCTAGTTGAGGCTGTTGACAAGAGACGTTTCTCCGCTGATTTGGCAGACGGCTCCGTGCTGAGTCGCTGGAAGGCCTGGCTCTTAAAGCCAGCTGATGACTGGCGACAGGTGTGCACGCAGCTGAAACAGATGATGGTCCTGCGGGCGCCATGACATTGTTAGCATTAGCACATGCCTTTGCTGAGCTTCCAGCATGGCTGTCTTTGTATAAGCATATGGAAATGTGTATATAGCACAAACTCATGTACACGTATGAGCACTTTTGCTCAAACATATGCCTTTGTTCATGCTCGAGCCCATACATATGAAAGCAGTTGTACTACACATACTCCCCACAACTGTACAAAGGCAGCCATGTTGAAAGCTCAGCTTTCACAAAGCTTCCAATAAGGTTGCGTAATACCAAATGCTTAGCAGTTAGGGATCTTGTACAAGCTCCATATGCACTCAGTGATGGTGAGTCTATTTGAGAGAAAGGTAAGTGTATTTATTTATTTTTTTATGTAATTTTCAATTCAATTCAATTCAATTCAGCTTTATTTATATAGCGCCATTTCACAACAACAGTCATCTCATAGCACTATCAACTGTAGGGAGGACCCCCACAGTTGCAATTTTAACCGGAAATATTTTTTATCATCTGTTCTATTCTAAACTGTGCTTTTTCTGACAAGTTTAATGACAAGGGGCATGATGGGAAATATCCACCGTCCACTACTACAATCTCATTGGTCAAGCTAAGTGCCACTAGGTCATATTGAGCATGTCAGTATTAATTCAATTTAACTTTATTTATATAGCGCCATTTCACAACAACAGTCATCTCATAGCACTTTAATTCTCTGCAAGCTGTTTGTAGCTCTATGAATTTGCTTTTTAACCAAACGTAAAATTGTACAACACTTTAATGAAGGCTATATTATTTATAAAAATGCTAATAGACAGCTGCAGTCATTCCTCTGACTGAGCTGTGGTGGCACCACTAAGCTTTAAACTTCTACGACAGCAGAAGCAGAGCAGCAGCAGATGGATGGATGGATAGATGTCTAGTGTCCCTTTGCTTGTCCAGGCAATAATAGGGGTGGCTATCCTGAGTTCTTTCATTCTCTCCCCGTTCTCCCTTTCTCCTTTCTTTGTTCTATATTTTCCGTTTTTGTTCACCTAACGTCACACCCATTTCGGGCCAACCCTTGACCTTAAGCTCACCTCTCATTGGCTTAGAAAATAAACAATACAGAAAAAAACATACTTTCCCATTTCTTTTGCAAATGTATAGAAAAGTAAATATTCTTACAATATTTCCAGCTATAAGAACTTAGTATAAAAACAAAACACATTTCACATCATGTAAATAATAAAACACATGACCTCAATCATGAAATTCCAAACTTAGTGCACTATATGAAATAATTCAATTCAATTCAATTCAATTCAACTTTATTTATATAGCGCCATTTCACAACAACAGTCATCTCATAGCACTATCAACTGTAGGGGGAACCCCCACAGTTGCAGAAAGACCCCAGCAATCAGGCGGGGTTTGTCAAAATAACAAACCATGAATACTTTTTAACCATTTTTAACTGCTATTTATTTGGTTAATGAACATGGTCTATTTTCTTTTTATTAACTCCTATTCATGAATCAATGAACTTTATAGTCTATTTTTCAAAGGGCTGCATCCTCCCCCTTCTAACTGTCTGCATGTCCTCACCAGACATCTAAGACATACATGGATAAGAAGGATACCGGACTAAGAACTAACACCATAGTTTAATAATAACTCCTTCGTGAATGATGGTAATTGGCTGATCGCTAGCCTTTCCAGGTTCATCATAAGTCAAACGCATTACAGGTTTTGGTTGTCTTTTAGAACTAGTTCTGGTTCTAGGATCTCTCTTCATTTTTGTGGAAGACTTAAATTTAGCTTTAGGAGTACTAACAGGTGTTTTATAGTCTCCTTGAACTGATTCAGAGTCAGAAAGATTAGAGTCAGTGGAGCGGACACTGGCATCGTCATCTTCTAACTTCTCATCAGGCTGGTCATCAGGAGTGGGTTGGTCTCCTTGATCAGTGACTTCTTCAGGTTCTCCATCATCATCTGGAACAGAGACCACTTCCTCGTCTTCATTTGAATCATTGACTGAAGGCTCATGGTCACTATGGGATCCATCGGCATGTTCGTCATAGGTTCTTTGGGGCAAGACCTTATGCAGATATTCTCCATACGATCTTTTAGGAATTTTGTATTCCATGTCTGAAGATGATCCAGCATCTTCTGGTTCCATTTCGGGTGTGCTTTCAGTCTTTCTTAGGTGTCGGTTCTTTACTTGTTGATGAGTCTTTGGTTTCACAGGGGATTTGTCATGAACTTTGCTCCCTGGCATTCTGATGGACTGACTTATGGGTAAGAGATGAGATTGAGAGATCTCTATGCATGGTTTTCACCCCTCCTTTCCCATCTTCAGATTTCACTCGGTAAACTGGTAAATTAGGTAGCTTTCCAACTACAGCATATGGCACAGAGCTAAAGCGGCTTACGAGCTTATGCTTTCCTTTCAGCCCCAGGTTTCAGAGAAGTACTCTATTACCTGTGTCAATAGTCCGGAAACGTACTTTCTGGTCATAGGCTCTTTTGTTTCTCTGGTGTGACTTATCTGTTGACTTCCTGGCAAGCTCATAGGCCTTTTGCAGATCTCCCTTCAGTTTATCCACATATTGCGAATGGTGTCTGACTCCAGTTCCGTCAGTTGACGTGCCAAAGCAAAGATCTATGGGCAGCATAGTTTCTCTGCCGAACATCAGTAGATAGGGGGACTATCCTGTTGCATCACATTTTGTACTGTTATAGGCCTGGGCAACATAGGGGATGGTTTCTTTTCAGTACTGTAGCCAGGTTGACAAAGAGTCAGGACTCTGTCAATCCTAGCATCCCCTTAGAGCTTACTAGTCAGGACTTTATGAACTTTTTCAATAATAAAATTTCATCCATCAGAGATAAAATCAATCAGATTCTTCCCACAGTTAACTTAAATACTGTAACTACTACAACTCCTTCTATTGATGTCTGTCTTGATGAGTTTACTCCAATCGACCTTTGTGAGTTAGACAAAATAGTTTCCTCATCCAAACCTTCAACTTGTCTTTTAGACCCTATTCCTACCAGGTTATTTAAAGAAGTCTTCCCACTTATTGGGAGCTTTATTCTTTATATAATCAATTCTTCATTGACTTTAGGCCATGTACCGCAGGCTTTTAAAACGGCTGTAATTAAACCCTTACTCAAAAAGCCAACGCTAGATCCAGGAGCTTTAGCTAACTATAGACCAATCTCTAATCTCCCTTTCATTTCAAAAATCTTAGAAAGAGTTGTTGCTACGCAATTATTTGACCACCTGCAGGGAAAGGGTTTACTTGAAGAGTTTCAATCTGGGTTTAGAATCCATCATAGTACTGAAACAGCCTTAGCGAAGGTCACTAACGACCTCCTCATTGCATCTGATAATGGACTAGTTTCTGTACTTGTCCTTTTAGATCTTAGTGCAGCTTTTGATACTATTGATCATAATATTCTACTTGATAGATTAGAACACTATGTTGGACTTAATGGAACTTCGTTGCAGTGGTTTAGATCTTATTTATCTGATAGGTTCCAGTTTGTTCATGTAAATGATGAGTTTTCTTTCAGCTCAAAGCTTAGTCATGGGGTTCCACAGGGATCTGTGCTAGGCCCTACTCTTTTTAGTTTATATATGCTTCCGTTAGGCAACATTATTAGAAAGCACTGTATACATTTTCATTGTTATGCAGATGACACACAATTATACCTGTCAATGAAGCCAGATGATACTAATCAATTAGCCAAGTTAGAAGCCTGTCTTAAGGAAATCAAAGCTTGGATGACTTGTAATTTCCTGCTATTAAATTCAGATAAGACTGAAGTCATTCTTGTTGGTCCAAAAAACCTTAGAAATTCCTTTCCAAATCAAACTTTCAGTTTGGATGCAGTTACTCTTTCTCTTAATAGCTCTGTGAGGAACCTTGGAGTTATTTTTGATCAGGATTTGTCCTTCAATTCACATATTAAATTTGTTTCTAAGACTGCCTTCTATCATTTGCGTAATATTGCCAAGATTAGGAGCATCTTGTCTCAGAGTGATGCTGAGAAGCTGATCCACGCTTTTGTTAGCTCGAGATTAGATTATTGTAATTCTTTATTATCAGGCTGTCCTAAAACATCTTTAAAAAGTCTTCAGCTGATCCAAAATGCTGCAGCAAGAGTTTTAACAGGTACTAGAAAGAGAGATCATATCTCTCCGGTTCTGGCCTCCCTTCATTGGCTTCCCATAGAGTTTAGAATTAAGTTTAAAATCCTTCTTCTTACTTACAAAGCTCTAAACAATCAGGCTCCTTTTTATTTAAAAGATCTGATACTACCGTATCATCCTAACAGAGCACTACGCTCCCAAAATGCAGGATTACTTGTAATACCTAGAATCTCCAAAAGTACAATGGGAGGCAGAGCCTTCAGTTATCAAGCTCCTCTCCTGTGGAATCAGCTGCCAATCTGGATTCGGGAGTCAGACTCGATCTCTGTTTTTAAGAATAGGGCTAAAACCTACCTTTTTGATATAGCCTACAATTAGGGAGGGATCATGTGTTTCTGAACCCTCCCTTAGTTATGCTGCTAATAGGTTTAGTCAGCCGGGGGACCTCCAGTAATGCACTGGGCCTCACTCCTTTCCTCACTCTCTATGAAATATTTTTTTTTTTGCTGGTCATTAACATTTGTTTGTTCTCTCCCATAGATTTAGTCCCCATCGTGCTGTTTGCTCTCTACATGTCTGTTCTTTTCTTCTTCTCTATCCCCTCACCCCCCAGCCAGTCGCAGCAGATGACTGCCCCTCCCTAAGCCTGGTTCTGCTGGAGGTTTCTTCCTGTTAAAAGGGAGTTTTTCCTCTCCACCGTCGCCAAGTGCTTGCTCACAGGGGATCGCCTGATTGCTGGGGTCTTTCTGCAACTGTGGGGGTCCCCCCTACAGTTGATAGTGCTATGAGATGACTGTTGTTGTGAAATGGCACTATATAAATAAAGTTGAATTGAATTGAATTGAATTGAATTGAATATGCTGACTCCACAAATACTTTTTTTCATGCCCCAGGGTCGCAACACTTGACAGCAAAGTGTGGATGAACCTTTCAAGTTGAGGGTCCCCTTGCGGATGATATGGTGTTGTTCGGGACTTCCGTATCCCTAGGATCATCAAGAGCTCTAGTATCAACCGACTTCCGAAGTCTCTTCCCTGGTCAGAATGTGTTCTGCTTGGCAGATCATAATGCACAAAATACTTTTCCACCAGGATCTTTGCTACAGTGAGGGCTTTCTGGTTTCAGGTTGGGTATGCCTGCACATAACGTGTAAAATGATGTGTCACAACCAATACATTACTGATGCCTTTCGAGTCTGGTTCCATGGAGAGAAAATCTATGCATACCAGGTCCATAGGACCACTGCTCACAATCTGGTGCAGGGGTGCAGCCTTCTTGCAAGGTGTTTTATGCATGAGATATTCTTCACAGTCCTTGATGTACTGTTGAACATCTAAAGCCATCTTGGGCCAATAGAACCTACTTCGCAGAAGATTTGTCGTCCGCTCCACTCCTAAATGACCCATGTCATCATGTAGGGATTGCAGGACAGCCTCCTGGAACTCAGCAGGTAGTATGAGCTGGGTTATTTGCTCTCCAGAGGGTTTCTGGCTTATTCTGTGAAGTAGTTCATCTTTCATCACAAGACAGTCTTTTTCTCTCTTTAACAGACTCAATTCAGTGTTTGTCTCCTTGTCATTTGGCCATTTACCTTGCTGCATGGCTTCCGTTACCTTCCTTATGACATCATCATTCTGTTGTACTTCTCTCAGGTCAGCTTTAGACAGCTGCCTCAAGGAAAGCAGACCGAGGTGAGTGGGAAAAGTAAATGCATCAGGAATGCACTCAGGGGATGCACCCAGTTGATCGACATATCTGGGTGGTGGTGCAGATGGTTCTGTTATACAGATCCTCTGACAGAGTGCTCTGACAGATTGATTTCACACTGCTCTGAGGTATCTCCTCCCATTTTTCATTCTTAACTTCGTCAGCCATGTTTCTGGACAGCAGGTTGGCATCAGTGTTGACTTTGCCAGGCCGGTATTGGATGTTAAAATCATATGTTGCTAAGGCCGCAAGCCACCTGTGTCCGGTTGCATTAAGCTTGGCTGTTGTTAGCACATACCTAAGTGGATTATTGTCCGTTCGGTTGGTGAACTTGGCTCTGTATAGGTAATCATGGAATTTATCCACAATTGCCCACTTAAGAGCTAAAAACTCAAGCTGATGAACTGGGTAATGCTGCTCAGTGGCACTCACCCTTCGGCTTGCAAAAGCCACTGGTCAGAGTGCTTCTGGGTATTCTTAATGCAACACAGCCCCAAGGACTTTCAAGCTGGCGTCTGTATGCAAGATGTAAAGCTTGTCGGCATCTGCAAATGAAAGGACTAGCGCACTGGTGAGAACTGAATGATTTGATGGAAAGCATCAGTGCAAGCTTGATTCCACCGGTCTCCAAATGGCTCGGACTCTTTCAGGTAGGTCTTCAACTTCAATTTGTCTGGACGTTTGCCTTTCTGAGTGGGGGCATGCCCTTTGGTGAGTTCGGTGAGGGGTCTGACAATCGTTAAGTAGTTCACCACAAACTGCCTGTAATACCTGCAGAATTCCAGGAAAGCTCTCAAAGACTTCAGATCTGTAGGGCGAGGCCAGTTGATGATGGCCTTAACTTTTTTGGGATCTGTGGCAATGCCATCTGCGGATATTATGTGCCCCATATATTTGGCCTTTGGTTGGCAAAACTGGCATTTGTCTAGAGAAAGCTTTAGTCCCACCTTTTCAAGTCAGTCTAATACTTTGAGAAGCCTCCTTTCATTCTCCTCTAAGGACTTCCTGAAAACTATCAGGTCATCCAGGTAAATCAATACCTGGAGAAGGTTCATGTCCCCTACGCCTCTTTCCGTCAATTGCTGAAACCTCGCAGGTGCACCTGTGATACCTTGCGGCATTCTTTTAAATTGATAAAACCCTAGAGAGCAGATAAAGGGTGTTTTTTTCTTTATCAGCTTCTTCCATAGCGATCTGATAATAACCAGACCTTAGATCTAATACAGAAAACCACTTACCCCCTGTCAGGCAATCGAGTGCATCATCAATGAGGGGAGTGGTATATTGGTCAGGCACTGTTCGACTGTTCAGTGTTCTGTAGTCTATACACATTCTAATGCTGCCATTCCTCTTTCTAGCCACAACTATCGGAGAAGCTGATGGGCTACGAGACTCCTTGATAATGCCAGCCTTCAGAAGATCTTGCAGGTGCTTGTGTACATCTTCAATGTCTGCTGGACCTAACCTCCGTGACCGTTCTCAAAAAGGTCTTGTATCTGATAATCAAATGTGATGCCCAACCCCTTTTGCAAGTCCCACATCCAATTCATTGAGAGAAAACACACTGGCTCTTTCTGACAGCTTTTGTCTGAGTCTGGCTCTCCAGTGCTCTAGAATGGGTGAATCGCCAAAGTCAATGAGGCTAGGGTCAAACTCTGTGGGGTTCACTTCAGACTTGGTATTTGTGAGCAGGGCAGGCATCACAGGATCAGCAGAGCACAGATTTCCCATCACTGTCCCAACCTGAAGGACTGTGTCTCATACTGACTCTTTGCGCACCAACACAGGGATATGATTCACATCTGCCTCTGAGCTTGGCACTATCATGGGTTGCAGCAGCGCACCAGCTGGGAGTGGGACTGTGGGTGAAGCTTCCACCATCAGCACCTCTTTGTCCTATGGTTTCTCTAACTCCACATGACACATGGCTCAACAATCACTGCCAGCAGGTAAGGTCAGTGGGCCAGGGCCCATCCATTTCACACATCCAGCATCCCCTTCTCCCTCACTGGTCATCTCAATCGTTTGTACTGTGTCATTAGTTCTGATACCCAATGTCTGAGCGATATCAACCCCTGCAGTCTCTTTACAGAGTTTAGCCAACCGCTTAAAAAGATTAGCATTGGTCCCCAGGATTACAGGAATCTGGTTTGGAGTTCTGGGGCCAGGACAGATCAAGGCTAAGACAGAGAGTGATTCTTTAGAGCCAGCGACACTTTCAGGGAACTCTAGATCTACTATGACATAGCCAAGGTACGGGTTGTTGGTTTCACTTAACCCCCAGATGGCTAGGTCTGACACAGGATGAATTGGAACTTCTGACAGGTGCTGCTTGTGCCACTCTTCAAAGATAATGGTTATGGTTGTCATCCACTATCTAGTACAGCATCACATTGATGGCCATTCACTCTCAAGGGGACTACTGAGGGGGGACCTATCAGCCCTTGTGGATTATTCCGGCCTGTTACTGAAGTCACTTAACTTTTCTTCACAGAGCAGACAGTGCTGGAACTTTTACTTTCTTGGCTAGATGACTGTCCCTCTTTAGCTTTCTTGAGAGACTGAATGAGCTTGGATGAGCTTTAGGATGACTTTTTTCTAATTCTCAGCATTCTGACACTTATTGGCAAAGTGTCCAGACTCACCACATCTATAACAGATGCTTTCTTCTGAATCTCTGTTAAACTTGTTCAGCTTTCGGTTGCTTTGAACAGGTCTTGAAGGCTCTACTCTTAACGCACTGGCTGGGGTGTCAGAGACTTTGGCCACTTTGGCTGATATTTTTCTTTGTAATCTTAACTTGTTTCTTTAATGCCACTTCTTCAGTACTTTCACCATTTTCTGCTGCAGGGCCCTGAGTGACTGGATCAGGCCCAATAGCACTGTCTACTCCTTGTGAAGGCTTTGTACTCAGGGAAGCAAACATTGACTTCATCTCCTTGATATCTGCTCTCAAGGACTGTATCTCTGTGTGTCATCTGTCCACATCGCTATTGACATGTAGTCTATGAACAGCTGTACTAAGCTTGACTCTTGCAGCTGCATATTCCTCTTCAGCTCGGATTTCAGCAAGCAGCTCTAAAAACTTTGGAGGAGTCTGCTTTCTCTCCCTTAGCTTAAGCTGCACCAGCATGAGATCTGAATGTATGGTCCCCCGCAGTAGCTGCTCAACTTGGGCAGTATCCACACAACTGGCAGGAATACCATCTTTACAAACTACCTTCGTGAGGGACTGTTCCACCCGCCTCAGGAAATCAGTTTTTCATTTTTTCTTGCTGCAACAGTCTAAATTCGAAGTAGAGGTCTTCACCTGATTCAGCAGAGCCAAATGCACTCTTCATAGCATCCAAGCATTTAGAAGGGGTGATATCTACCTCAGCTGTTCGTATGGCTTTTACTACAGCGAGAGCAAGTACACTAAGACATTCCATAATACGTTGGAGTTTTTCCTTGTCAGAGCAGTTGCTCTCTTCGACTATTAAACAGGCTTGTTCCAGCCATTGCTCTAATGCTTCTTTGCCTGTAGGTGTTGGTAATGTGCCAGAGAATGCCCGGAGGTGGCGGTAGCTACTGTTTTCCCCTGATGGCTTCTCCATCTTTGACAGCACATCACCAACTGCTCAAATGATTGACTGCTACTACTACTAATGATTGGCTACTGGATGCTTCTGCATTTAGCAGAACTCAATGAATTTGGTGCATCTCCAGCTGGAGTTAAACAATTGACTGCAACGATGATGGGCCAACTGATGTCGGTAGCCGGATCCATGACTTCAGAGGGGATCTTGGTTGGGTCAGTTTTTTTTTTTCTGCATTCACAAAATACACTCAACCAATCCAGTTTGTTGTTGTAAATAACAAAACACATGACCTCAATCATGAAATTCCAAACTTAGTGTACTATATGAAATATCAAACCATGAAAACTTCTTGACCATTTTTAACTGCTATTTATTTGGTTAATGAACATGCTCTATTTTCTATTTATTAACTCCTATTTATGAATCAATGAACTATATAATACTACACTGACACGACACTACACTGATGGCGGCTCTGCCGCCATCAGTGTGTGAATGTGTGTGTGAATGGGTGGATTGCAGGATTTGTAAAGCGCTTTGGTCATCCTAGATGAGAAGAAAAGCGCTATATAAGTGAACACCATTTACCATATAGTCTATTTTTCAAAGGGCTACAGATAGATAGATAGATAGATAGATAGATAGATAGATAGATAGATAGATAGATAGATAGATAGATAGATAGATAGATAGATAGATAGATAGATAGATAGATAGATAGATGGCTGTACTTTATTGATCCCAAACTGGGGAACTGATTAAGAAGAAGCTAATTTTCTCTTGCAAGAACATCAACTTTGGTGAGTAAACGAATGTCTCTCTGTGTGTGTGTGTGTGTGTGTGTGTGTGTGTGTGTGTGTGTGTGTGTGTGTGTGTGTGTGTACTACTGTACAGTCTTTAATGTGGAAAGTTATGGGAAGCTAAAATCTGCTGTGACTATTAAAGTTTGATCAGGAGAAGTTTTGAGACATGCAGCTATGACAGTGGCAATGTAAACATGGAAGTTGTGGAAAAAACTTGAATTCAAGTAAATTTATAACCAAGCCTTATGTTGTCAGAGTCACGTGTGACATAAACCATTATCACAGACCCCCAACAAAGCCCATAGTAGAAGTCAAACCTGCTTGTTTTCTTGTACTTTTGAGACTATTCTGATACATTTATCAGATTTTGCTTTTAATTTTGAGATATTTTTCTTGTAAATTTACAAATGTTTAAATCATAGTTTTTTCCTCATAAATTTGTGACTGTTTTGTAATAAATGTGCTGTTTTGATGCCGAGCACAATGTATGCACCATGCTCATGCTGTCAGTTTATTTCTGTTTATTTCCTGTATTTCCTCATTTGGTGTTATTATTTACCTTATGTGGTTGGATGTATTTTGTGTTTTGAGTTTGTTATGGTTCTGTTTTATAAGTTCCTGCTGTGCTTTTACTTTGACAGTGTTCATTGTTGGCTTCGGATGTCCGTCTAAGTTTGTGGTTTGGCACAGCTTGTTATGTATGTAAATCGTGACCCAATGATGAGACCGAGTGGTGAACTAGATAGGATTTTATTATAGACTCATATAATACAGAGGCACTCCTGCTCGGCTGAGAGGTGGTCAAATTGACCGCCCCTCTTCCGCACAGCCCTCTTATACTCTGGGTGATGTCACCACCCATATTACACCATAATATGTCCTACGAACAACACTACACAGCTGTCTTTATTTTGGGAGTATTATTCCTTGCTTGGGATCAGTCCACCAAGGTCTCCGCCTTTGACCGCCACCTAATCCACATAGCACCGGACCCCCATGATCCCTCCTGCAGGTGGTGAGCCCACTGGAGGGCGGACCCATGTAACTCCTTCGGGCTGAGCCCGGCCGGGTTCCATGAGTAGAAACCCGGCCACCAGACGGTAGCCTTCGAGCCCCTCCCCCAGGCCTGGCTCCAGGGTGGGGCCCCGGTAACCCCATACCGTGCGGGGTACACTGAATCCTTGATATACAATTTATCATGAGAGTCTGTTGGATCGTTCTTAGTCTGGCCCTTCACCCAGGACCAGTTTGTCTTGGGAGACCCTATCAGAGGCAAATTGCCCCGGACAACATAGCTCCTGGGATCACTGGGGCACGCAAACCCCCCCACCACGATAAGGTGACGATCCACCTATGGTCACGAGCTTTGGGTAATGACCGAAAGAACGAGATCGTGGATACAAGCGGCTGAAATGAGCTTTCTCCGTAGGATTGCTGGACTCACTCTCAGAGATAGGGTGAGGAGCTCAGTCATCTGGGAGAGGCTCAGAGTAGAACCGCTGCTCCTCCACATTGAAAGGAGTCAGTTGAGGTGGTATGGGCATCTGATTAGGATGCCTCCTGGACGCCTCCCACTTGAGGTGTTTCAGGCACGTCCCACTGGGAGGAGACCCCGGGGCAGACCCAGGACTCGGTGGCGAGACTATGTCTCCCAGCTGGTCTGGGAACGCCTTAGTATCCTCTCTGAACAGCTGGAGCAGGTGGCAGGGGAGAGGGACGTCTGGGCTTCTCTGCTTGAACTGCTGCCTCCGTGACCCGGACCTCCGGAAAAGCGGTAGAAGATGGATGGATGGATGGATGGATGGATGGATGGATTATTCCTTGCACCTTTTCCAATTTGTGACCAATTTCCTTTGCCTTATTTAAGGGGCTGTGGCACGATTGTCCGGTGCAGCACCCTATTCAACATTTGGATGTAAGTTCCTCTTTATTTTTTTCTCTTGGTATTCTGTGTATTGTAGCATGTGCTCCACACCTTTTCCTCCAGGTTTAGCCAGCGATTCCTCTTGCCTTAGCCATAGCTATTTTGGGCTTCTCCTGCATTCTCCTGTTTTGCTATTTTTGTAAGTTTTATGTTTGTCCTCAATAAATCTGCAAAATCACAGTCGGCGCATGGTGCCTTTATCTTTCCCTGAAAGGGAGTTTATGACAGAATGGTGCTGCCACTCAGGGACCCAGCAGTTGTGAGTTTGTTGTTTGTTTTTCTTTTCCCCTTCTGAATATTTTTTCAGTCCGTGTTTTGCTACGATGTCAGCATAGGTCTGGTAGGCCACCTGACGGGCCGTTCTCTTTGCTGGGGTGGTTCCGGTACACCAGGAGGCCACCCGATGGACTGTGTTATCTGCCTGGGTGGTCTAGGGACTCTGGTAGGCCACCAGATCTATTCCAGCTTGTTGTCCGGTGGTTAATGGACTCTTGCAAGACCACCCGAACCGTATCATTGTCTACTCTCGCCCTTGTGTTCTGCCATCTCCATTCTGTTTAGTGCTGTGGGGCGGGAGCATTTTCCATTGATTTGGTCCCTCCGATCCTGGTTTCCTCCACCTCCCACCCGGGGTTGATTATTTGTTTTATTCCAGTTGGGGGGAGGGGGGGTTCTTTTTCCTTAGTGTTACGATGGGGCATCTGGAATCCGCCCTTTGGGGAAGGGGGGTTCTGTCGTAACACCGAGCACAGTGTATGCACTGTGTTCATGCTGTCAGTTTATTTCTGTTTATTTCCTGTATTTCCTCATTTGATGTTATTATTTACCTTATGTGGTTGGATGTATTTTGTGTTTTGAGTTTGTTATGGTTCTGTTTATAAGTTTCTACTGTGCTTTTACTTTGACAGTGTTCATTGTTGACCGCTGTTTGTCTAAGTTCGTGGTTTGGCACAGCTTTCTTTATTTTGGGAATATTATTCCTCGTACCTGTTCCCAATTGTGACCAATTTCCTTTGTCTTATTTAAGGGGCTGTGGCACGATTGTCCGGCGCAGCACCTTATTCAACGTTTGGACGTAAGTTCCTCTTTATTTTTTTTCTCTTGGTATTCTGTGTGTCCTAGCGTGTGCCCCACGCCTTTTCCTCCAGGTTTAGCCAGTGATTCCTCTCGCCTTAGCTATTTTGCTCTTCTCCTGTATTCTCCTGTCTTGCTAGTTTTGTAATTTTTGTGTTTGTCCTCAATAAATCTGCAAACTCACAGCCGGCGCATGGTGCAACTTTTTTCCTCATGGATTTGTGGCCTTTTTTATCATTCCATTGCAGGTTTTTGCTTTATGTACATTTGCAATTTATTTCCTTTGAAGTTTTTCTCTTAAATGTATTTATCTGAAAATTACTGACACCGTCTAAAACATACAAACTATAAACATGCACAGTTGAATATAATTAAGCAGTATTACATGAGAGAGAGAGTACAGTATCAATGAATATAGCAACTATGTGTCAGGTTATAGACGTATCTTTTGTCAGGTCAGGCATTGGCTTGCTTGCTACCGGATAACCATGAAAACCGATACTACCTGTCTCATGGGTCGGGCCGTCTGTGACTTAACCGACATCCCCGCCCTTCCGAGGGCGTGGAGGGTGAAACAGGGCATCCTGGCAGAACTAAAAACAATATCTGTCACAGGTCTGTGGTGGACCACTCCCAGTTACACAGGGTGAGACTGGACATCCTGGCAGATAAACACATCTGTCACAAGGTCTGTGGTGGACTGTGTCAGTCGGTGCATTGTGACATGCACTACACAAAGAGCAGAGATAAACAAACCTATCATCTGGTCAGTCACTGCAACAGATACTGGAGTCAGTTTGTCTTGGCTTGTCCTTGCCACTGATATTACCTTTATCTGCCAAGAATGTGCTGCTAGTCCAGCAAAAGCTAGCAGTACTCAAATACTTTGCAAGCAGTTTCATGAAACGGTCAATCAGAAAGCAACTCATACCGGCTCGGATGCCCCCCGGGCTTACAAGGTCCGCGCTGATCTGTTCACACTCCGACAGGCAGTGAAAAGTAAGTTAGGAGCAGGAAGACAAAAGAAGAGGAAAACAGCAACCTTGTGTGTAGCAGAATGGAATGTACGCACTCTGTTGGACAGAACAACATCACAGCGCCCAGAAAGACAGACCGCACTTGTGGCCCTGGAAATGAACAGGTACAATGTAGACATAGCTGCACTTAGTGAAACAAGATTGCCTGGATATGACAGCTTTGAAGACCATGGGTACTGTACATCTTATTTTGGGGTGGGAGATCAACTCAAGAAAGGAGAGAAGCAGGAGTGGGCTTTGCAGTTAGAAAGGAGATAGCAGCAATGCTTGATGAGGAACTGGTGCCAATCAATGACAGGATAATGACTATGAGACTCCCACTACAGTGGAAGATGTATGCCACACTCATCAGTGTATATGCCCCAACAATGACCAACACAGAGGAGGTGAAGGAAGAGTTCTACAGTGATTTACGTGAGACTATCAGGCGTGTACTGACTGATGACAGGCTGATACTCATTGGAGATTTTAATGCCAGAGTTGATTCGGACAACGAGAAATGGAAAGGAGTGCTAGGCAGTCATGGAGTAGGCAAGTGCAATGCTAATGGAGAACTTCTACTTGCACTATGTTCAGAGTACAACCTTGTGATAACCAACACTCTATTTAAGCACAAGGACACACACAAGAAGACATGGATGCACCCAAGATCCAAGCACTGGCACTTGTTAGACTACATCATAGTCAGGCAGAGAGACAGAAAGGATGTATTGGACACCAGAGCAATGAGAGGTGCAGACTGTGGCACTGATCATGTTATGCTGAGATCTAGATTAAGGATTTGCAGATGAAAACAGCACTGCAGGACGGATGTGAAGCCACCACGGAAGCTAAACCCTAGTGCACTGAAAGGCCAAAAGAAGCAGGAAGAACTTACACAGGAAATGGATGAAAACTTGAAAGACTGGGACAGCAACAACTCAGAGAATGACATAGAAGAGAAATTACCGAGGTATATCAGTACTAGCCACTGTTGGTAAGATTCTCTCACGTGTACTACTTAACAGACTCAGTGAACACATCTCGCAGAATGTACTGCCGGAAACCCAGTGCAGCTTTAGAAGTGGAAGAAGCACAATGGACATAATTTTCTGCTTGAAACAGGTTCAAGAAAAGTGTATCAAACAGAACATGCCGCTTTATGTAGTCTTCATAGACTTCAGTAAAGCCTTTGATACTGTTTCACGACATGGTCTTTGGCAGGTACTCAAGAAATATGGTTGTACAGAGAAGTTTGTCAGCCTGACTGAGGCATTCCATACAGGTATGCAAGCAAACGTGGTAATGAGTGGTTCAGTATCTAAAGACTTTTCAGTAAGCAACGGGGTGAAACAAGGGTGTGTGTTGGCACCTACACTCTTCTCGCTATATCTGGCAGCCATGCTTGAGGTGGCCTTCAAAGACACTTCAGAAGGAGTATACATTCAAACAAGGAAAGAAGCAGACTTGTTCAATGTGGCACAGTTTAAAGCCAAGAGTAAGACATCGATAAAGATAGTAAGAGAAATGCTCTTTGCCGACGACAGTGCTCTAGTTGCACACAGCGTGAAAGATATGCAATCTTTAGTGGAGAAATTTGCAAGAGCAGCTAGCCAATTCAGCCTCCAAATCAACATCAAGAAGACAGAGTGCCTTTATCAACCACCAACGTTCCAATTATCAACATCACTACCAGAAGAGATCAGCATTGGTACAGAGCCACTAGTCAAGTGCAAGACTTTCAAGTACCTAGGAGTACTGTTTCAGAGAATGCTAGGCTGGAGGATGAACTATCTCTCAGAATGGGAAGAGCGAGCGCTGGGTTTGGAAACTTGAGGGAGAGACTGTGGAACAATCGACATGTGTCAATCTGTGTGAAATGCAAAGTGTACAGAGCGACAGTACTGGCTACTCTATTGTACGGTGCTGAAACTTGGACTGTCTACAGAGTGCAGGCGAAGAAACTCCACGTGTACATGATGAGACACCTTCGAGCCATAATGAACATCTCATGGGAAGACAAGATAACCAACATAGAAGTGTTGAAACGAGCTGGTCTACCATCAATGGAGGACATGCTAATACAGATGAACCTGAGATGGCTCAGACATGTTGAGAGGATGGACCACCAGCGTCTCCCTCGGCAGTTACTCTACTCACAGTTATGCGAGGGCAAACGCAATCAGGGTAGACCAAGGCTCAGATTTAAAGGCACTGCAAAAAGAAACTTGAAGAAGTTGGACATAGGCAAGAGTTCCTGGCAGTCAGAAGGCTAAGGACAGAGCTGTGTGGAGGAATCTGATCAGACCTAAATGAAACGGTCATTGTCACCCACGACAGACTGCTACGATGACGATGATGATGACAGGAAGACATTTTCCTGTTGGCTGCATCATGGCAGCGAACAGGAAGAGACTGAACAGACTGCTCAAAAAAGCCAGCTCTGTTCTCTGTTATATACTGTGTACATATGCATACACATATATTGTTTTTCTACCCATTTTTTCTTATTAATTATCTTATTTATTATTGCTCTGGGTGCTGCTGTCCCTTTGCTGCTGCAGTCCTGTAATTTAGTCGGAAATTCTACCCATTACCTCCACCACATGTTGGACCTTGTTCTGACATATGGCATAGAAATAGAAAATGTGGTGTAATCCTGTACTGTCAGATCATTATCTGTTTACTTTTGATTTTACTATTTCTGACTATTTGGCTCCTAAAGAAAAATATTACTACAGTACATGTCTCTCAGATGATGCTGTTACAAATTTTAAGCAGATTGTTTCCTCTATGCCATGTGTCAACACAACGGAGATAAGCTATGGAGTGACATATTGTTGGACCCAGGGAACACACACGTAGGCTCAAGTGCAATTCAGTAATCTTTATTGTGACCAACAGAGGGCGAATGAGCGCATATGTGTGTTGTGTAAATGTATTGATGGTGAACGTGCTGCAGCCGGGGGCGAGACAGAGTGCCGTACAGCCTGGCAACCCTAAATACAGCCAAAGCACAGATGTTAGTTTCAGCCAAGTCACAGTGAGCTGGATAATGACTGGGGCTTACTTGCAGGTGGTCTGATGCTGGCGCAGGTTTCGGCTAGAGGCATCCAGCCAGGGAGACAGCGTCTGCGAGGCACACCCGATGATGAGCAATGCCATTTGGTGAGGCGAAGGGAACGTCCCGCCACTGCGGAGAGTTGGTTCCGCTGCCTGAGGGATCCACCTGTGCACAGGGGAGAGCCTGGGAGAAAGGTAAGTAGTGGAGATGCGATGTGAGTCATGACATGGAGAGCTTGCTCCTTCTGTAATTGATAGCATGGTAGATAGTGTTACAGCTTCTCTGCATCAGACTCTAGATATGGTGGCCCCTTTAAAAAGAAACTCTAATCAGAGATTTCTAACTCCTTGGTTCAACACAGAAACTCATAGCTTAAAACGAAGGCTTGTCAATTAGAAAGAAAATGGCACACCACTAACTCAGATGAAATCTATTTAGCTTGGAGTACTCATCTTCTAATTTATAAAAAAAAATCTCTTAGGAAAGCTAGAACAAGTTATTATCTATCTATAAATGCAAGATGTCACTCTGTGTGTGCGTGCGTGCGTGCGTGTGTGTGTGTGTGTGTGTGTGTGCGTTCCTCAGATATCTCTCAAACCATTTGTCAGACTGGTCTAAGATTTCAAACATGCTTTGCTGAGGTTATGAGGGTGTGCACCCTTGAATATGGAGTCACTCAGTCAAAATATGTGATTTTTATCAATAAAAGTTTAGCCACCACTCTGTCACCACTCTGTCTCTTCATGCCCTGACTTCAAGAAGTGTGGGCGAGGTTTCAGATTGACTCCGTGCTGACTGGACAATACGTGGCATCACGGCCATACTGATTGGATAACACACAGCATCACAACCTGTCATTCACCGCAACGCTTCACAAGCAAAGATTTTATTAGTGCTTTGGTGAGGTTACAAGAGTGTGCTTCCCCGAGTATGGAGTCGCTCAACTTTATATCATAAACACTAGTTTAGGAAATGAGGTTGTCACTGAAACGGGACACTTTTCCTCGTTAAACAATGACTTCGGCATCACAAAAAGAGGGAAAACGACCTTTTGCACCTCAAAAAGGATAACAATCATACTACTTCACACGACTATGGGGGGATGAGAAGATGACCTTAAAAAGTAGCCTGGTAGACAGTAGCTACGTCAGTTACCTCCGCTACTAAGACGCTAACGCTGTAAACAAATAAAAAGCTCTGAGATTAGTCAATGTTTCCACCACAATAAAATTGGTTGCATTTTGTTAAGATGTTTGACATAATCAGATTTACCTCAGAGCAGACGTAAAATGTAGTCAGAGCCACAAAAAACACAGCAACGTGCTTGGGTGTTTTAATGTCGGGGTAAAACAAACAGCTGCAGCTGTCTGTTTTACCCCCAAAATAACATGCTCATGCTGCTGTCATGCTGTGAATGCTTTTTATTTAACTTAACACGTACAGACATTTTCTGACAATTTTTCAAAATTTTATTGATCTATATTTTGCAATAATTTAAAAATTAATGCATGCTGAAGCTGCTGTCAATATTGTTCCAATGCAGTGCAACAAATGCAAAAAAACCCCAACTATTTGATATCTTTCTTAAATCGTTAAGCCTTAGGAAGCAAACTGATACTATTTTTTATTTATTTTACTTCATGCAGCCTAGCATCTGGTGACATATATAAACGTCAGATCTGTGACATTCATACAAGTGAAAACCTACCTGGTGCTGCTGTGTCTGTACCACTGATCACATGAACAATCCTTTAGTTTTCAGTGCATGATCTACTCATTGCTGTTGAAGCCACAGATTTAGCTGTGCTTGCGATGAGCCTCGCCCCATGAACAGCAGCAAGTACCAGAACTATGCAAAAACATTCAAAAATACAAAAACTACAAGTGCTGAAATTATCTGCCACTTGACTGCAAAACACGTATGTGGACTATACATTAAAACAAATTAGAAACACTTTTACAAACGCCATTTAAAATGTGTTAAATTTTAAATTTAAATTAAAGCTGCAAGCAGTGATAAACCGGACCGGCGGCGCCACACGAGTCGGCTGCCTGTTGCAACAGCCTTTTTTTTATCTTCCTTCTTCTTTCTACACCTTTCACTCTGTATATATATCACGGACGCACGGATCACCCCGGGGGTCTCCCGGGTCGGCAGACGGAGCCACGGTTTGCAGCGGGAGACGTTACAGCGGGGAGGAGCTAGTGCTAGATAGCACTTGGCTGCCGCCCGGTGCTAATGGGAAACTCGACATACCGGGAGCTGTAGCGAAAAATGACGCGGGTACCGGGCTGGAGTTTAGGCGGCGTGAAAGAAATATAAGACAGAATAATAAAGAGCGATGGCAAGAACCAAGCAGACCGCCCGTAAAATCTACTGGAGGAAGAAGCCCCCCCCCCCCCCCCCCCCAGGAGACAGCTAGCCACCAGGGCTGCTCGGAGAGGCGCTCTGGCCACCGGCAGAGTGAAGAGGCCTCGCCATCACAGGCCCGTGGCTCTAAGAGAGATCTGTCGCTGCCAGAAATCCATGGAGCTGCTCATCCGTAAGCTGCCCGTCCAGCGCCTGGTGAGGGAGATCGCTCAGGACTTCAAGACCGTCCTGCGTTTCCTGAGCTTCGCCGTCATGGCTCTGCAGGAGACCAGCGAGGCCCACCTGGTGGTCTCTTCTTCGCTAAGGGGGTCACCATCATGCCCAAAGACTTCCAGCTGGCCCGCTGCATCCGCGGAGAGAGAGCTTAGACTTTCTGCTGCACATTCACCAGCCATAATGCTCTGCACTGTGTGTCTATATATATATATACATTTATAGTAATATGGACATATGTTTACGAGATGTTGTTTTTTCTTGCCTTCTGATTGTTGCTCTGAGTGTTGCTATCCCTATGCTGTTGCAATCCTGGAATTTCCCCACTGTGGGACTAATAAAGGCTTATCTTATCTCATCTTATCTTAAACAGTCCCTCACGTCCTCGCTAGACCTCGACCTTGCCACTCCGCACAGGCTCCATTCCTCTCTCCCCAACTATCTCCCTCCCGCTCTATGTCCGTCTGTCCTTCCATAATGCCATACGGCCATCCAGCCGCCATCCATTCGTCCATCAATCCATTCGCCTGTCCATCCATCCATACCGCCATCCATCATCAGTCCATCCGTCTGTCCATCTGTACATTGCAAGATGGCGCCTCAGCAGAGGTACTGTATAAGCTAGTGGATTACCTCAAAAATCTAATATGTTTATTCATAGCGTAAAGACCAGTTCTGGTGAAAATTTCACAAGGAAATTTGTTTGAATTTAGATAAGCTATGCCATCCCTATAAATGTTTTTTTTTTTTAACTTTGGGGGCACTATAGCTGTATGTGGTATAGTCATATAAATCTGTTCTGGGTGGTATTAGTACCATGTATATCAAGTTTGTGTCCATTTGGATGATGGACGTGTGAGTTATGACAGCTTCCTGTCCATTGGCGGTAGGGGGTGCTACTGCTGCATCTCACTGCATAGTATAGAAATATTCACCACTGGTTGCCTATTCAACACAGTAAATTTGGTTGACTTTGGACAAAGTATGCCAGAGTTATTAAGCTTTGTTTTTCTGCTAGGGGGTGCTAGAGCTATCTGTAATTGTTCATTATAGAAAGGTTCTGTTATTTACCTTTTGTTCTTATTAAAGACAAAAATAGAAAGGAGATATTTTTTACCTTCTTTACATGTTTCGACTATTCACTGCAGCCTTCGTCAGAAGTGTCAGCTGATTGCTGCGAGGTGTCATTTATCAGCTGACTTTCGTAGGTGGGGCCAGTCCAGCAGACCTGTCAGATCCACCAAGCCGACCCCGCTTTCCGCCATCTGATGGTCTCTGGAGAATGTGGTCCCAGGTGTGGGAAAGCATAAAGGCTCCCTCATCCCGGTTCATGCTATCTTTTCCCCAGTTCCTGATTTCTATGGCCTCCTTGATCCGGCATTGATCCAGTCTGGGCGCATGCACACGCAGCGACCGGCAGCGGGTGAAAAAAAGTTTGACGTCTGTGTCTTTGTTTTTATGCACTTTAATGTGTTTCAACGTAATTCTCTGTGTCGCTTTTATCCTTGAATGTATGTGGACTATATAACGAAGAGCTCCCTGGTTCCATCAGTATGGATTTCCTTCTTGTTTTTGCACTGTTGTTTCTTTCCTACCAGCTCTTTGTTTTAGAGGTAAGCACGATCACGATCATGCCGGGAAGAATACAGTATTCCAGAGACATGTTATTGCATTTAAACATGGATAATGCAGCATCTGTGTTTGAGTCTATGCTGCAACTGCCAGACTTTATTTTAAGAGATTTTCATGGACACAGCAATGAAAAGAAAGACAAGAGGAGGAAACGCAGAAATCGTGGAGGCGTAAGATTAAACCTAAGGAGGCATCAGCTTAACCGCATTCCTCTTCCTTCCATTATTATGGGGAACGTACAATCTCTGAGAAATAAAGTGGATGAAATTCAAGGGAATGTATGATATCAGAAGGATTTCAAGAACTGCTGTGTCATGGCTTACACGGAGACGTGGCTTACGGTGCATGACCGGGATGCGGACCTGTAGATTGACAGCTGTGGAGCTCCACTTCACTCGGATCGGCAGGAAGAGGTAACGGGGAAACGTCGGGGGGGCGGCGTATGTTTATATATTAATAAACAGTACTGTACATCTGTCACGGTCAGAGAGCGCATCTGTACACCAGATGTAGAGCTTCTGTCTGTGTCACTATGCCCCTTTTATCTGCCCCGCGAGTTCCCCCAACTTTTTATAACAACTGTGTACATTCACCCGAGAGCAGATGCTGACTCCGCCTCCAGCACCATCTTTGATGTGGTACAGCGGTTGCAGTCGATTTCCCCAGAGGCTCCAAATTTTATCCTTTGGGATTTTAACCATGTTTCTTTAAAGAAGACACTTAAAACTTTTATCAGTATGTCTCCTGCCCAACCAGGTGAAAAAAGACATTGGACCTGTGCTATGGATCCATTATGAGGGCCAATAAATCTATTCCCCTTCCTCCTTTAGGATCTTCAGATCACAACTGTGTACATTTGCTGCCCACATATAAAACTGCTCTCAGAAGAGACAAGGCGAAGATCAGAGACATAAACGTGTGGACAGAGGATTCAGTGCACTGCCTCCAGGAATGCTTTAACCTCTTGCACTCTGGTGTACCGCGGGCGGGCACGTCTCTGCGTCCTAGAGCGCATGAGGGTGCACGAGGGCACTGCGTCCTAGAGCGCACTGAAAAAAAAAGTTGCATTTCCGTTCTTCCACTACAGACACAGCCGCCAACAGATTAGATATGATTGACCACTCATTCGACTAATAAGAGCCTTGAATTGGGTTTCTGAAACCTTGAAGAACCAATGACTGAAAACCTAGCAAGAAGGACCCGCCTACCAACGGCTGCCAATGCAGCGAGCCAATTGAAGCACAGAAGTTCGAAAGCTGTTTTGTGTAAGGCTGGGTGAAGAGAGACTGACTGCTGCAGCAGATGAAAAAAGGACCCGCAGGAAGAACCGCCACAGACCCAGCAGCACAGAGACCACCCACAAGTGCGACCTGTGTGAAAGGGACTGCCATTCGCGCATTGGCCTGTTCAGCCACAGGCGGTGCTGTCTCAGCAGAGTAGATGTTTAGGATTCTCTTCCATGGTCATCATAGACCGTCCACATGCTGTTGTGAACAGGTAAGTGTTATAAGCTAAATTATTCTTTATCCCTGAAAATTGTAATCAAAAATGACTTTTGACCAATCGGTAAATTACAACTGTGCGGCGCACGAAGTCCAAAGTCCGTGCGCCGCGGTACACGGTTTGTGCGCCGCGTCTGGACCGTGAACATCCCCCCCCGCTACTCTTCTGTAGCGGGGGGGAGGGGGGCGCAGGGACCGCGGGGACTGTGCGCCGCAGTCGCCACATCACCACATGACTATTCCATCATGTAGCGATGGCCGATGTCCGTCCTCTGTAGTGGGGGATGGGAGTTGTTATCTTCTACATTACAAATATTTTAGAATAATTTTTAGTGCACTGTAGGTTATTTTTTCTTGTAAAAAAAAAAAAGCCACACATTTTTTACGTGGCATGCTTCTTTGTGTGTCGGGGCTTGTTTGTTCATTCATTCATTCATGAATGAATAAACAACCCCCCCCACACACACACACACACACAGTCCTGAGTGGCACCTTTCATTAGAGCCCAAGATGAAGCTTCTATATTGAATCATTCAAAAGTTACAGAGGTTTTTCCAAACTGTGCCATTTGGCACAATTTGGCACAGTTCAAAAACGCCTGGGAACTACCTGAGAACAAAGCTGTGTAATATATTCATTTTTTGTGGTATTGTTACAAAATTTTGACCTCAGCTGGATAGCACTTGGTTCTACATTTCTGTTGCATTTTCCAGCCCGGATCTGACAGTTGTGTGTTAATTGCAAGCATTTGTATCCAAAAAAACACCCAGGCAAAATTTATTTTCTTCAAGTTCAGTATGTTTAGATGACTGTTACTCAGTGGCCGGAGCACTTACAGAGATTATGACTGTTTTGCCAAAAATTTCAAAGTGTTTTCTTTTAAATGAGACCAACCCCATGAAGATGTTGCAAAGGGTTGAAGAACAGCTTTTGATTTACTTTGAGCATGTTATTTTTTTGGCGTTTTAAGGGAAATTGACCAGAGTGCAAGGGGTTAACTGTACGGACTGGGAGGTGTTCACACTGGCTTGCGGAGATGATTTGGACTCTTTAGTGGATGTGACATGCTCATACATGGCTTTCTGTAGAGACATGATCGTTCCACGTAAACGTGTCAAAATATATCCCAACAACAAGCCATGGGTTACAAAATCAGTTAAATCCTTCTTACAGAGGAAAGCACTTGCCTTTAAACGGGGTTGTTTCTGAGCTGTAGGTTGCCACAAAAGAGCTGAAGTCTGACATTTTAAGAGCAAAACAGAATTATAAATCAGAGTTGAATGAATGAATGAATGAATCTTTATTTCGGATAGATTAAAAGTACAGGTTAAAAGAAACTGAATAATATAACAAAGGGGGAAAGAAAATCCAACAAGGTCAAATTAGACAATAACTCCTCTGATTATACAGTTCAACATAAGTTATCCGAAATTGGAAGCTGGAAAGCAAGATGGCAACAAAGAAACTTGGTTCAGCCTGGGCCAGTATGAAAACTGTTGCAGGCCTTCAGAGCACAGAGCGCAGTAATCGTGTGTCTTTAGATGGTTTTAATTCAGACAAAGAGCTGGCTAATGCTCTTAATTGTTTTTATGGTCGTTTTGACTCTTAGCACAGAAACCTAAGGTTTGAAACAGAAACTCAAAGACAATCAGCACTTTAATATTGAGGTGCAGGATGTTAAAAGGGCGTTCTGTGCTGTAAAAGTGAACAAAAGTCAGGGCCCTGATAATATATGTGGGCGTTTGGTAAAGTCCTGTGCACATGAGCTGAGTTATGTATTTCAATACATTTTCAATAAGTCCTTACAGACACAACATGTGCCTAAGATCTGGAAAGATGCTGTGGTTGTCCCCGTTCCAAAATCCAGCTGTCCTAAAATGGTAAATGATTTTAGACCAGTTGCTCTGACTTCAATTTTAATGAAAATTTTTTAAAAACTGGTCAGTTTTGAGGTCCTAAAGCAGACTGAGCATGCATTGGATCTTTTGCAGTTTTCCTATAGGCCTCACAGAGGAGTGGAGGATGCCACTGTCACTCTGTTTAACATGCTTTTTAATTGATCTGAGTAATAATCTGGTGGGTTGGATTCTGGATTTTTTAGCCAACAGGACACAGAGAGTAAGGGTTAATGGTACATTGTCTGACCAAAAGTATTCTTCTACTGGCTCTCCTCAGGGGTGTGTGTTGTCACCACTACTCTTCATCCTGTACACAAACATGTGTCGGAGCAGACATGACAACAGACACATTATAAAGTATGCTGATGATTCAGTTGTTGTCAGTCTCCTCCAGGATGGCCCAGTAGTTGATGATTTTGTTCACTGGTGTGAGGATTCCTACCTCCAGCTGAATACGACAAAAACTAAAGATACGTATGATTATTGACTTTAGGAGGAAAACTCCCAGGCACAAAGTCACTGTACTAAAAGGCCAGACCACTGAATGTGTAAAATCCTACAGATATCTTGGGACGATTATTGAGAGTAATTTAAACTTTGAAGAGAACTGTGAAAGGGTGTGCAAAAAAGGGTCAGCAACATTTGCATTGCTTAAGGAAACTTGCACGCTTTCAAATTGACCGAACCATAATGACAATGTTTTATCAGGCTTTTATTGAATCTGTTTTATCCTTTTCTTTAGTGTCATGGTTTGGTCAGATAAAACTGAAACAGAGAAAATCCTTGGATCAGGTAGTTAGATGGTCCAGTCGTTTGCTTGGTGAGTCACAGCTGAGCCTGACATCCCTGTACACCAGACAGGTACAGAGGATTGCTACCTCCATTTTAAATGATGACTCCCACCCTTTGCACTGCCACTTTCAGCTTCTTCCCTCCAGATGGAGGTTTGCTGTCCCAAAAAGTAAAACCCAGCGCTACAAAAGCAGCTTTGTTCCTGCTACTGTTAAAGAATTGAACAAGATGTAACAATATATTGCACATAATTTAGTTACCTATTTATTAATTTTATTTTATATTTACTTATTTTTGTAGTTTTTTTTTTATTTATTTGGGTTCTAAATCCCAAATTAAAAAAAAAAAATGGGCTCTAAATCCCCCCTCATGGATTGTCACCTTATCGTAGTGGGGGGGGGGGGGTTTGAATGCCCCAGTGATCCCAGGAACTATGTTGTCCGGGGCAATTTGCCTCTGATAGGGTCACCCAAGACAAACTGGTCCTGGGTGAAGGGCCAGCCTAAGAACGATCCAACAGACTCTCATGATAAATTCTATATCAAGGATTCAGTGTACCCTGCCTGGTATGGGGTTACCGGGGCCCCACCCTGGAGCCAGGCCTGGGGGAGGGGCTAGATGGCTAGCGTCTGGTGGCCGGGTTTCCACCCATGGGACCCAGCTGGGCTCAGCCCGAAGGAGTTAAATGGGTCCGCCCTCCAGTGGGCTCACCACCTGCAGGAGGGATCATGGGGGTCTGGTGCTATGTGGATTAGGTGGCGGTCAAAGACGGAGACCTTGGTGGACTGATCCCAAGCTTTCTAAACTGGCTTTTGGTACGTGGAATGTCACCTCTCTGGTGGGGAAGGAGCCTGAGCTGGTGTACGAGGTTGAGAGATACCGGCTAGATATAGTCGGCCTCACCTCAACACACAGCTCCGGTTCTGGAACCAGTCTCCTGGAGAGGGGCTGGAGCTTAGCCTTTTCTGGAGTTGCCCCGGGCGAGCAGGGGTGGGTATTCTTGTACCCCCCCCCCACCTTGCTGCCTCTATACTGAAGTTTTCCCTGGTGGATGAAAGGGTTGCTTCCCTGCGCCTTCGGGTTGGGAAACGGGTCCTGACCATCATTTGTGCCTACGCACCAAATGATGTTTCAGAGTACCCACCCTTTTTGGAGTCTGTGACTGGGGTGCTGGAGGGTGCCCCTCTTGGAGGCTCCATTGTCCTACTGGGGAACTTCAATGCCCATGTGGGCAACGACAGTGAAACCTGGAGGGGGGGTTATTGGGAGGAACGGCCTGCCCGATCTGAACCCGAGTGGTGTTCAGTTATTGGACTTCTGTGCTAACCACAGTTTGTCCATAACGAACACCATGTTCAAGCATAAGGGTGTCCATATGTACACCTGGCACCAGGACACCCTAGGTTGCAAGTCAATGATCGATTTTGTTATCATGTCATCAGACCTGCGACCGTATGTCTTGGACACTCGGGTAAAGAGAGGTGCAGAGCTGTCAGCTGATCACCACCTGGTGGTGAGTTGGAGCCGATGGCAGGGGAGGAAGCCATTCAGACCTGGTAGACCCAAACGTATAGTGAGGGTGTGCTGGGAGTGTCTGGCTGAGGCCCCCGTCCGGGAGGTCTTCAACTCCAACCTCCGGAAGAACTTCAACCACATTCCGAGGGAGTCTGGAGACATGGAGTCTGAATGGGCCATGTTCTCCACCTCTGTTGTTGAAGCAGTGGCCCAGAGCTGCGGCCACAAGGTGGTCAGTGCATCTTGTGGTGGCAACCCCCGAACCAAGTGGTGGACACCAGTGGTGAGGGGGGCCATTAAGCTGAAGAAGGAGTCCTATCAAGCTTGGTTGGCTTGTGGGACTCCTGAAGCAGCTGAGGTGTACCGGCAGGCCAAGCGGAGTGCAGCTCGGGTGGTTGCTGAAGCAAAAACCCGGGTATGGGAGGAGTTCAGTGAGGCCATGGAACAAGACTTTCGGTAGGCCTCGAAAAGATTCTAGCAAACTGTCCGGTGGCTCAGGAGGGGAAAGCAGCTCCCTGTCCACACTGTGTATGGTGTGGATGGGGCGCTGTTGACTTCGACTGGGGATATCGTCGGGCAGGGGAAGGAATACTTTGAGGATCTCCTCAATCACATTGATACGCCTTCCACAGAGGAAGCAGGGTTTGTGGACGAGGGTGCCCGGGCCCCGGGGGTGGACAAGATTCACCCTGAGTACCTCAAGGCCCTGGATGTTGTTGGGCTGTCATGGGTGACATGCCTCTGCAACACTGTGTGGAGGTCGGGGGCAGTGCCTTTGGCATGGCAAACCGGGGTGGTGGTTCCTCTCTTCACAAAAGGGGACTGGAGGGTGTGCTCCACCTTTAGAGGGATCACACTCCTCAGCCTTCCTGGGAAGGTCTATGCCAAGGTACTGGAGAGGAGAGTCCGGCCGTTGGTCGAACCTCGGAATCAGGAGGAGCAATATGGTTTTCGTCCTGGCTGTGGCACATTGGACCAGCTCTTTACCCTCTCGAGAATTCTCGAGGGTTCGTGGGAGTTTGCCCAACCAGTTTACCTGTGTTTTGTGGACTTGGAGAAGGCATTTGACCGCGTCCCTTGTGTTTTTTTGTGGGGGGTGCTTCAGGAGTATGGGGTATCGGGCTTATTGTTATGAGCTATTCGGTCTCTGTACGACCGTTGTGAGAGTTTGGTTCGTATTGCCAACACTCGGTCGGACTCATTCCCAGTGAGAGTTGGACTCCACCAGGGCTGCCCTTTGTCACCGATCCTGTTCATAATTTTTATGGACGGGATTTCTAGGTGCAGCCAGGGAATGGAGAGTGTCATGCTTGGTGACCACAGGATCTCATCTCTGTTGTTTGCAGATGATGTTGTCCTGTTGGCTTCATCCAGCAATGACCTACAGCTCTTGCTGGGACGGTTTGCCACTGAGTGTGAAGCGGCTGGGATGAGAATCAGCACCTCCAAGTCCGAGTCCATGGTCCTCAGCCGGAAAATGGTAGAATGTCCTCTCTGGGTTGGGGACAGGCTCCTGCCCCAAGTGGAGGAGTTTAAGTATCTTGGGTTCTTATTCACGAGTGAGGGGAAAATGGAGTGAGAGATTGACAGATGGATGGGAGCAGCATCTGCAGTAATGCGGACGTTGTACCAGTCTGTTGTGGTGAAGAGGGAGCTGAGTTCTAAGGCAAAGCTGTCGATTTACCAGTCAATCTACATTCCTACTCTCACCTATGGTCATGAGCTTTGGTTAATGACCGAAAGAACGAGATCACGGATACAAGCGGCTGAAATGAGCTTTCTCCATAGGATTGCTGGACTCACCCTCAGAGATAGGGTGAGGTGTTCAGTCACCTGGGAGAGGCTCAGAGTACAACCGCTGCTCCTCTACATTGAAAGGAGTCAGTTGAGGTGGAATGGGCATCTGATTAGGATGCCTCCTGGACGCCCGAGGTGTTTCAGGCACTTCCCACTGGGAGGAGACCCCAGGGCAAACCCAGGACTTGGTGGAGAGGCTATGTCTCCCAGTTGGTTTGGGAACGCCTTGGTATCCTCTCTGAAGAGCTTGAGCAGGTGGCGGGGGAGAGGGAAGTCTGGGCTTCTCTGCTTGAACTGCTGCCTCCGCGACCCAGACCTCCGGAAAAGTGGTAGAAGATTGATGGATGGATGGATGAATGGATGGATGGATGGATGGGTTCTAAATCTTTTATTGGGTTTTAGACTTTTGAGTTTTTAACCTCTTTGACTAGTCTTTAACTTTTTAAAATGACCCTTCTCTCTTATCTCCTTGTTTTTTCTCCTATCTCTTTGTCCTATGTCCTGATTGGTGGAGCCTTGAGCACTTTTATCATGTTTATAGTCAGCTACATGTGTGCCTGTGTTTGTGTTTGTGTTCATATTGAATGTAATTGTGGTTTGTAAATATCGATGACACCTGACTGCAAAACAAATCTACCTTTGGGTACAAATAAAGTAACCTGAACCTGAACCTGTTTGTGTCTGTTGTTCTCCGATCCAATAATGTTTGCGTTGTCCCAGTCCATGATGTGATTATTTCTTTTGCAGTGATCTGATATTGCTGATTTTAATGTTTCTTGTTCTGCCTTTTCTTTTTGTGATCTTGTAAGTTGTCCTTGTGTTTCCTTCTCACATTCCTTCTGGTGTTCTTTCTTCCTTGTGGTGAATGATCCTTCGGTTTCTCCAATGTAGGATGTTGTTGTTGCATGATCTGCATGGTATTTCATATATTACATTGCATTTTTTGTCTTATTCCATTTTGTCCTTGGGGTGTATTAATAACTGTCTTAATTTTTTGTGTGGTTTTACTGCTGTATTTATTTTGTATTTTTTCATGATCCTTTGAATTGGTTCTGTTATCCCTCGGATGTATGGTATAGTTACGGTGTCCTTGTTTTTGATTTTGGCTTTTGCACTGTGTCTTGTTTCCTGTTTGTTTTCTTTGTTTTTGACTTGCTGTTTCCCTTTGTTTATGGCCCATACTGGACATTGGCAGTGTATGAGTCCATGTTTTATGTGGTTTTCCTCCTCCTGTCTGTCTTCTTGGCCTGTGATGATGGTGGCCAGTTCGTATAATGTCCTCACAACTGATAGTTTGTGTGCTGTGGGGTGTTCTGATGTCCATAGTAGGTATTAATCCGTGTGGGTTGGTTTCCTGTACACTGTGATTTTTATACTGCCATCATTGTTATGGTGGATTTTCATGTCCAGAAAGGCTATGGTGCCATTTTCTTCCTCTTTGTGTGTGAATTTTATATTCCCAGTGCTGTCTGTGCTGTTCAGATGATCAGTGAGTTCTTGCGTGTGTCCTTTCCTTATTTTCTCCAAAATGTTGTCCACGTATCTCTTCCAGAGGGTGGGTTTACATTGTGTAGGTGCTGTGTTGATGGCTTTGTTTTCCAGATCCTCCATGAAAAAGCTGCTCATGATGGCTAATAGTGGGTCTCCCATTGCAAATCCTTCTGTTTGTCTGTAGATTTTTTCTCTGAAATGAAAATAGGTGAATTTTGCAACAAATTGTAATAGTTCAGATATGTCATCAACTGTGAGACTGGTGCATCTTTTTAGGGTTCTGTCATTTCTGAGGCATTCTTGCACTATGTGTAGTGTGACATCAACAGGGGTCTTTGTTGGTTCTATGTTAGGTTAATTGGCTGTTCTAAATTGTCCCTAGATATTTGTTTCCTATAGGCCCTTAGAATAGAGGGTTAGTATTAATGAAAGCGCTTTGAGTGGTCTTTGTGACTAGAAAAGCGCTATATAAGTGCAGGTTAGTTAGTTAGTTAGTTAGTTAGTCTTTGTGAATAATGAAATGACATCATGTGAAATGAGGATCTCATCTGATTCTATTTTCATATTTTTGAGTTCTTGTGCCAGCTCTTTTGAGTTTTTGCAGTGGTATACTGATAGTCCAAGGAAGGGTTTAATGATTTCAACCAGGGCTTTTGATAAGTCGTATGTGACTGATCCGATAGTGTCTATTATTGGTCACAGTGGGATATCCTTTTTATGTATTTTTGGGGTTCCATAGATACGGGGGGTGATGCTGGCTGTGGGTATCAGGTGATCGTATGCATCCTTTGTGATTTTTTTGCTTTCTAATAGGGGTTTAAGAAGGGCTTTTAGCATTTTTTCTTTTCATTTTTTTCTTTCCACCGGGATGAGGGGGCCTTTATGCTTTCCCACACCTGGGACCACATTCTCCAGAGACCATCGGACGGCGGACAGCAGGGCTGGCTTGGTGGATCTGACAGATCTGCTGAGCTGGCCCCACCTATGAAAGTCAGCTGATAAAATGACACCTCACAGCAATCAACTGATACTTCTGACAAAGGCTGCAGTGAACAGTCAAAACATGAAAAGAAGGTAAAAACATCTTTCTATTTTTGTCTTTAATAAGAACAAAAGGTAAATAATTAAAATAAGACAAAATGAACCTACTTGAGCTAGAAAGGTTCCATGTTGGTTAACCATGCACCACACAAAATTTTGTTGAATTTGGACTAAGTATTCCAGAGTTATAAGGCTTTGTTTTTTTTTCTGCTAGGGAGCACTATAGCCATGTGTTATTTTTTTTATTATACAAAGGTTCAATGTAGGTTACCAATGCACCACACAAAATTTGGTTGAATTTGGACAAAGTATGCCTGAGTTATAAAGCTTTGTTTTTTCCTAGGGGGTGCTATAGCTATATTTGTTATCATTACAAAAATCTTTTCTGGGTCTGACTAGCATCATATATATGAAGTTTAGCAGCATTCGGACAATCTACGTGTGAGTTATGACAACTCCCTGTCCATTGGCAGTAGGGGACGCTGTCGCTATGTGTCATTCTTTATTATAGAAATTATCAATATTGGCTACCTGTTCACCACACAAAATTTGGCTGAAATCAGTGAATGTATGCCAGAGAAATAGTCATTGGAAGGGTAATAGCGATACCGTAAATTTGGCCATGCCTCTTCCACCAAACCTCCAGGCATTGGGAAAAGTTTTCAACTATTGATGGCACATAGGTATGACTATATGGCTTCTATATGGTATGACTATAGTAGATGACTGGTACCATCTATGGTGACAATCAGACTATTTATTTCAGCGATACTGAAGAAAACCTTTGGTGTAACCTTCACGTCTCCAAGAGAAGGCGCTATTGCTACTCATGAATATTCAAAGCTATAATTGTTCGGAGGCATAAACGTATTCATCATACATATCTTGGTGCCAGTCCAACATTCCATAAGATAAGCCTTTATTAATCCCACAATGGGGAAATTCCAGGATTGCAACAGCACAGGGACAGCAACACTCAGAGCAATAATTTAGAAGATAAGAAAATAAGAGCAGTGAATATACATATGTACACATAAATATATTCCTGAGGTATTAAAAAAAACAACATGATGCAAACTTTCTGATGCAAACTTTAGGCCTCCTAAAGGTGGCGCTGTAGATTTCTATTAATATTGTTCTATAGAACTGTTTGGAATTGGTCTAATATCCATAATATTGAATTTGGTTGAAATCCAACAGTGCATACCAGAGTAATTCAGTCCCTCCAGGATTTCGCTTTTTTTTTTTCTTGTTTTGTTTTTTCTATTGTTGTGGTAAGTTGAGGGGCTCTCCTTGGGGATTGCCTGAATCGCGCATTGGATGATGTCCAACCCGGAGAGTCCCAACTTTAAAACTCACTGACAAAATGTAGTAGTGACGTTTACCTCTAAAGACGTATAAACTGTTAAAACACTTGCGGTAATATTAGTTTCGTTTGTTTTTTTGAGTGGTTTTACAGCATGTCTGGGTGCACGCGTGCCTGAGACAGAGGTGCTTTCAGGCAGGCGGACGTTTTTCAACACAAACCCAGTACTTCATACACGCGGTCATTACGGAAACTCGAGGAGACGTTCACTGGTGGGCCAGGGAAGACGGATGAAGGAACGATGTGGGAAAACTCGCAGGTAAGTGTGTTTTTTTAAATCACACACTGTTTTTGCTGATGTGTTTGGTATATTCTCACTGTAAACACATAAGTGAGTACAGTACAGTGCTGCATTTGATTGGTCAGGCTGATGACATACACATCTACGCGCTACTGAGAAACAAATCTGATTGGTGAAATATGGCGAAGCATAAAACTTTGCCATGCCCCTACAGCCAAAACATTGAGTGTCATGAAAAGTTTTCAATAACTTTTAAAGGCCCATTGGTATACATTATTGTCACCACAAATGAGCTCGATTGGGCTAAAACCATAGGACGAGTTCGATCAAATGCACGAGGTGGAAATCAGGTCACTGCTACTTCCGGCCAAAATGGCCGATTTCCTGTTGGGTGTAGACAATCACTTCTGTGGAGTTTTTTGCATGTCTTAACATAATAAACATCTCATAGGCTTTTGATCTTTCTATGAGAAAGTAAGCATGTGCCACTCCCTATTGACTTTACATGTTAGGTGGCGCTGTAGAGCCATTTTTATGGGGTCATTCGTATTTCCTCCAAAATATGAAATTTTTTGCCAGTCTTGAGGTCCCTGCAAAAAATGGTGAGTTTTCATGCACGGTGACTACCCCAAAAATGAGATCTTAGATGGAGAAGAAGAGAGAAAAAAAAATTCTAACAATTAAAGCTGCGAGCAGCGGTAAGCGGGCCCTCACCCCCCGCTCAACTGAGGACCCCGGTGCCCATCGCACGTAGCTGGTGCAGAAAATTTCCCATTGTCGCGGCAAGCGCTGCATGAATAATAAAGTAAACCATTTGGCACAGTACTTCCTGTGAGCAGTAGGTGGCCCTATAACTTCTGTCAATCATTTTTATGTAGGAGCATGTGGGGCAGGACTAATATCCATCGTAGAAAATTTGGTGAAAATCAGACAAAGTTTGTTCAACTTACAACTTTCCCATATTCCATGGCGAGGAGTCAACCTTCGCCATGTCACCATAGCAAAACTTCGCTGTCAGTTATGTGTTGCCCACCCACATAAGACAACATATGACAGACACCTGAACCTATGTTTCAGATTTCATGACTCCAAGGTGTTCCCAACAAACCCCAACAGATCACGGATTGAATGGCGAGGAGGGCATGTTCATGGTAACACGTGTGACGTCATGGTAAAGTTAATGTGCAGTTATGATCATCCCTGTGGTCTGACAAATCTCAGAAAATTTCACGTCATTCTGGCAAGGGGCCCATGAGTAATAAAGAAAACAGTCTTCAGCAATTCTTCCTTTAACCACTAGGTGGCATTGTAGAGTTCTATGAATATTTTTCTATAAAACTGTTTGGAATTGGACTGATATCCAAAATATTGAATTTGGTTCAAATCCGAAAAAGGGGTACCAGAGTTATTGCCGTCAGAATGGTCATAGAATGATCATGGTGAGGCATCAAACTTTGCAATGCCCCTACGGCCAAACCGTCAAACTTTAAGAAATGTTTTCAATAACTTTTAATGGCACATGGGTATAGATGATTGTCACCAGAAATGAGCTCAATCAGACAAAAACCCTAGGACGAGTTCGATCAAATGCGCATCAATTGCGCGAGGTGGAAATCAGGTCACTCCCACTTCGTGCCATAATGGCTGACTTCCTGTTGGGTGTAGACCACCACTTCTATGGAGTTTTTTTGCATGTCTTGACATGATAAACATCTCAAGCAATTTTCATCTTTCTACGTGAAAGTAAGCGTGTGCCACTCCCCATTGAATTCACATGTTAGGTGACGCTGTAGAGCCATTTTTGTGGGGCCATTCATATTTCCTCCGAAATATTCAATTTTTCGCCAGTCTTGAGGTCCCTGCAAAAAATGGTGAGTTTTGATGCACGGTGACTACCCCAAACATGAGGTCTTAGATGGAGAAGAAGAAAAAAAAAATCTAACAATTACAATAGGGCTCTTGTCCACTGACTTTGTCAGTGGCTTGGGCCCTAAAAAAAAATACAATTCTAACAATTACAATAGGGCTCTCGCCCACTGACTTTGTCAGTGGCTCGGGCCTGAATTAAAGGTGCAAGCAGCTGTAAGAAGGCCCTTGCCCCCTGCACAACTGTGGACCCTGGTGCCCATCGTACCTAACTGGCTCAGAAAATTTCCCATCATCGCGGCAAGCGCTGCATGAATAATAAAGTAAACCATTTGGTGCAGTTCTTCCTGTGAGCAGTAGGTGGTCCTATAACTTTTGTCAATCATTTTTATGTAGGAGTGTGTGGGGTGGGACTAATATCCATCGTAGAAAATTTGGTGAAAATCAGACAAAGTTTGTCCAAGTTACAACTTTCCGATGTTCCATGGCGAGGAGTCAACCTTCGCCATGTCACCATGGCAACACTTCGCTGTCAGTTATGTGTTGCCCACCCATATAGGACTACATACGACAGTCACCTAAACTTATGTTCCAGATTTCATGACTCCAGGTCATTCCCAACCATCCCAACAAGATCACAGATTGAATGGCAAAGAGGGCACGTCTATGGTAACAGCAGTGACGCCATACCAAAGCTGATGTGGAGTTATGATCAACCAGATGGTCTGATAAACCTCAGAAAATTCCATGTCATTCTTGCAAGAGGTGCGTGAGTATGGCATGTGAGTTATGGTAACCTCCTGTCCATTGGCAGTAGGCGGTGCTGTTGTTATGTGTCATTCTTGATTATAGAAATTATCAGTATTGGCTACCTATTCACCACACAAAATTTGGTTGAAATCAGTCAATGTGTGCCAGCGTAAAAGCCATTGGAAGGATGATGGCAATACTCCAAACTTGGCCACGCCCCTTCCGCCAAACCATCGGGCATTTGGAAAAGTTTTCAACAGCTTTTGATGGCACATGGGTATACGTAGATGATTGTCACTATAAATGGTACCAATCAGACTATTTCAGAGATATTGAAGAAAACCTTTGCGGTATTCTTCATGTCTCCAAGAGAGGGCACTATTGTCACTCATGAATATTCATACAGTAGCTGTAATTGTTCAGATGCATACCCATATACATCATACCTGTCTTGGTGCCAATCCAACATTCCATTCCCGAGGTATTAAAAAAACAACATGATGCAAACTTTCTAATGCAAAACTTTCTGCCTCCTATAAGTGGCGCTGTAGATTTCCATGAATATTGTTCTATTGAACTGTTTGGAATTGGACTGATATTCATAATAATGAATTTTGTTAAAATCCGACAATGCCTACCAGAGTTATTGCCATCAGAATGGTCATAGAATGATCATGGCAAGGCATCAAACTTTGCCATGCCCCTATGGCCAAACCGTCAAGCTTTTGGAAAAGTTTTCAATGGCACATGAGTATAGATGATTGTCACCACAAATGAGCTCAATCGTATTAAAACCGTAGGACGAGTTCAATCAAATGCATGAGGAGGAAATCAGGTCACCGCTACTTCCTGCAAAAATGGCCGACTTCCTGTTGGGTGTAGACCATCACTTCTGTGGAGTTTTTTGCATGTCTTGACATGATAAACATCTCACGCAATTTTCATCTTTCTATGCGAAAGTAAGCGCGCGCCACTCCCCATTGACTTCACATGTTAGATGGTGCTGTAGAGCAGTGGTCCCAAACTTTTTTTGCGCCACGGACCGGTTTAATGTCAGACAATATTTTCAGGGACTAACCTTTAAGGTGTGGCGGATAAATACAACAAAAGGGCATGATACGACCGCCATAAAAATGGTGGTATTTTCTAAATATAATAATAAACGTGAACGTCCTCTTAACATCGCGACAACAACAACATGACTTACATCCTCTCTGCCCACAACACTCTCTGGTCGCTATGGTAACATTATACATGCCTTCAAAATAAGATACGTCACTAGCACAAATATAAAGTGCATAAAAAAATACAATTCACCACAATGCTGAGTCAGTGGGAGCCCTGAGCTTGTTTCTCTGCAACGATATGGTCCCATCTTGAGGTAATGGGAGACAATGACACCCGAAGTGTGTTGCTTATGTCCAGTCTACTTCGTAGTTTTGTTTTGGTTGCTGTCACCACAGAAAACCCCGCTTCACACAGATAGGATGTCGGAAATGGCAACAGCGTTTTCAGTGCTGTTGTGGTGATCTCAGGGTATTCAGCCATGACTTTAATCCAGAACACCGGCAGAGCTGTTGTCTTGAACATACTTTTAAGGCCGCCGTCATTTGCAACCTCCAGCAGTTGATCTTCTTCTTGCACAGACATGTTGGATTCACCTGGTTTGTTCAGAAACGGGTCACGGATCCATTCTTTGGTAGTTTGTGGATCTTTTGTGGTTGGAAAGTAGCGCTCGAACTCTTTTAAAAGCAAAGACAGGTGATCGTGCACCAGCTGGGAGAATGAAGGCTCAGGTACAGTCTCTTCCAAAATCCCCGCTGTTTGAAACATGTCAAATATACCTCGATTCACGCGTCGTCCCCACAAATCCAATTTGGCTTTAAATGCAGCTACTTTATCCACCAACTTGAAGACAGTTGTCATTTTCCCCTGAAGTGACAGATTGAGTTCATTGAGCAGGCTGAATATGTTGCACAAGTAAGCTAGTTTTGCGACCCAGTCCTCATCACTGAAATGTGCTGCCAGCGGTGACTTTCTTTCTGAGAGAAATCTCTGCAGCGGCTCTCATAATTCAAACACTCTGGCCAGCGATCTCCCTTGAGATAACCATCTTACTTCTGTGTATAAGAGAAGGCATCTGTGCTCCACCACCATCTCCTCACAAAGCTGCTCGAACAGGCGCGAGTTAAGGGCATGTGCTATGATGTGGTTAATAACTTTAATTACATCATTCAATACGCTGTTAAGCTCCGGTGGCATTTTTCGAGTAGCCAGCATTTCCCTGTGAATGACACAATGCGTTGACTCACACTCAGGTGCAACCTCCTTAATCCGAGCAGTTAAACCAGACAGCCTTCCGGTCATGGCAGCAGCTCCGTCTGCGCATATGCTGACACAAAAGGACCATTTCAGTTTTCCTGATATATAATCATCCAGCAACTTGAATAGTTCTGCGGCCGTGGTTTTGGTTGGCATTGATAGTGCACATAATATATCCTCATGCACATCCTCCTGATAAACATATCACACATAAACAAGTAGTATTGCCTTGTTGTCAATATCTGTAGACTCGTCAACCTGGAGTGCATACCATGGTGATATATTAATCCTCTCCAACAATTGTGTCTCAATGTCCTCCGCTATTTCCTTGATGTGCCGAGTGACAGTGCTAGCCGAAAGAGGCACCTGTGCTATCTTTTTAACCGCAGCCTCTCCTAGAAGTTCACGGCAAATGTCTTTAGTGGCGGGCAGGATCAATTCTTCACCAATAGTGAATGGCTTTTTAGCCTTAGCAATACGATTAGCTACCAAGTACGATGCTCTCAGTGCACTCGCATTTGTTGATGTGGTGGCCCTCATTAATTTCTTCTGTCCTTCTTGTTCATGCTTTTTTCTTTCAAAATACTCCGAAGGCTTGTCTTTTAATGCAGGGTGCTTGGTCTCCAGGTGGCGAAGCAGTTTTGAAGGCTTCACTGCCTCATTAGAGAGCTGGTCACTGCATATTATGCAGAGTGGGCCTGGTGCGTAGGAATCTCCTGTCGAGATAAATCCATATTTTAAGTAGGACTCCTGGTATTGTCTGTTAAATGCAGCTTTCTTTTTCTTGGAATTCGTAGGCTCTTCTTCTGTCTCTTCACTGAGCCTTTTCCCCTTTGCAAAGAAACTTTCCGAAGACGTTTGTTTTTTACTCATTTTGCTAGCTCGTGGTTTAGCAACGGCTATTTTCAAAAGGACGATACAGCCTGGAGCTGGTCTCCTAGTTATCACAATATGTGGGCGGGAAGTGCCGACAAAGGATTAAGCGGAAGAAGATGGATGGATGGATGGATGGATGGATGGATGGATGGATGGAAGTGCCGACAATTCGATTCTTTTTTTATTCAATAGTAGAAAATACACACAGTACACACAAATTACAAATATGCTAATAATACAAGTAAATACCTCCTAATTTGGTTATTTGGTTAAAAAAATATTAAAAAATGCACATATTTATTTTCCATCAGCCACGTCAGGGAGCCCTTTTGGTCCCTCGCTCCCTGGCAGCTCAGGTGTTTCACACACATCCACACTTCATTCATTCCCATTAACACGTTTTGGGATTTTGTTCAATAAGACGCACAAAACCACTCCTGTACCTGGGTTTTTGATTTACTAATTCCCGGCCTTGAATGTTAGCAGTAACGTATCACGTCACCCAGACAAGCGTCTTGACGTGCGTCAAGAAGTGAGCCATAGACAGATGTAACAGAGAGAATCCGGTAATTTTTCAAAATAAAACATGATTCAGACTCAGATAATAAATAAAACGGAAGTAATGTAAGCAATTTATTCTTTCTGTGCGGCTCGGTGTGGCCCGGTACCAAATGGCCCACGGATCAGTACCGGTCCGCGGCCCGGGGGTTGAGGACCTCTGCTGTAGAGCCATTTTTTGGGGGTCATTCATCTTTCCTCTAAAATATATATATATATATTTTTATTTTTTTTTTGCCAGTCTTAATGTCACTGCAAAAAATGGTGAGTTTTCGTGCATGTTCACTACCCCAAAAATGAGATCTTAGATGGAGAAGAAGAAAGAAAGAAAGAAAGAAAGAAAGAAAGAAAGAAAGAAAGAAAGAAAGAAAGAAAGCTGCAAGCAGCTGTAAGCAGCCCCCCCCCCCACAACCGTGGACCCCCTCCACCCATCGTACCTAGCTGGATCAGAAAATTTCTCGTTGCCGCAGCAAGTGCTGCTTGAATAATAAAGAAAACTGTTTGGTGTAGTACGTCCTGTGAGCAGTAGGTGGTGCTATAAGTTTTGTCAACCATTTTTACGTAGGAGCATGCGGGGTCAGAATAATATCCATTGTAGAAAATTTGGTGAAAATCAGATAAAGTTTTGTCCAAGTTACAACTTTCCGATGTTCCATGGCGAAGAGTCAACCTTCGCCATGTCACCATGGCAACATTTTCCTGTCAGTTATGTGTTGCCCAACCATATAGGACTACATATGACAGTCATCTCGACCTATGTTCCAGATTTTGTGACTCCAAGTCCTTCCCAAGCCTCCCAACAAGATCATGGACTGAATGGCAAGGGGTGTGTGTCCATGGTAACAGCAGTGATGCCATGCTAAAGGTGATATGCAGTTATGATCAACTAGGTGGTCTGATAAACCTCAGAAAATTCCACGTCATTCTGGCAAGCAGCGCGTGAGTATGTGTGAGTTATAGCAACCTCCTGTCCATTGGCGGCAGGGAGCGCTGTCATTATGTGTCATTCTTTATTATAGAAATTATCAGTATTGGCTACCTATTCACCACACAAAATTTGGTTGAAATCAGTAATGTATGCCAGAATAAAAGCCATTGGAAGGGTGATGGCAATACTCCAAACTTGGCCACACCCCTTCCGCCAACATAAATCACCATAAATGGTACCAATCAGACTATTTATTTCAGAGATATTGAAGAAAACCTTTGGTGTAGACTTCATGTCTCCAAGAGAGGGCACTATTGCTACTCATGAATATTCATAGCTGTAATTGTTTGGAGGCATACATTATACCTATCTTGGTGCCAATCCAACATTCCATTCCTGAGGTATTAAGAAAAACAACATGATGCAAACTTTCTGATGCAAATCTTTAAACCTACTATAGGTGGTGCTGTAGATTTCTATGAATATTGTTCTATAGAACTGTTTGGAATTGGACTGATATCCATAAAATTGAATTTGGTTTGTATCCGACAATGCATCCCGGAGTTATTGCTGTCAGAATGGTCATAGAATGATCATAACAAGGCATCAAATTTTGCCACAACCCTACAGCCAAACTGTCAAGCATTTGGAAAAGTTTTCGATAACTTTTAATGACACATGGGTGTAGATGATTGTCTCCACAAATGAGCTCAATCGGACTAAAACCCTAAGATGAGTTTGATCAAATGCGCAAGGTGGAAATCAGGTCGCTGCCACTTCCTGCCAAAATGGCCGACTTCCTGTCGGGTGTAGACCATCACTCTATGGAATTTTTTGCATGTCTTGACGTGATAAACATCTCACTCGATTTTCATCTTTCTATGCGAAAGTAAGTGCGTGCCACTCCCCATTGACTTCACATGTTAGGTGGCACAGTAGAGCCATTTTTGTGGGGTCATTCATATTTCCTCGAAAATATGAAATTTTTTGCCAGTCTTGAGGTCCCTGCAATAAATGGTGAGTTTTCATGCACGTTCACAAATTAAACCTGCAGGCAGGGGTAAGCGGGCCTTCGCCCCTCACACACTCGTGCAACCCAGCACACGTCATACCTTGCTGTCTCAGAAAATTTCCCATTGTCACTGCAAGGGCTGCGGGAATAATAAAGTAAACCATTTGGCTAGAACTTCCTTTGAGCAGTAAGTGGTGCTATAACTTTTATCAAATTTTCTTATGTAGGTGCATGCAGAGTGGGACTAATGTCCATCATTGCAATTACAGTGAAAATCCGACACAGTTTGTCCAATTTCGAACTGTCCAACGTATGGTGATAAGGTAAACTTGGACATGTGTCCATTGTAACACTTAACATTTTAAGTACATGTTGCAGACCGACACAGAACTGAAGAAGAGAGTCACCTTGACTTACAGTCCACATTTGGCGACCCTTGGACTTCCCCAAGCCTCCAAATTTAAAAAAAACATTGAATGGCAAGGAATGGGTTTCCATGGCAACTGTGCTTATCGCAGGACAAAAGTGACTTCCACTGAGGGTAGTCCAATGCACTCTGAGAAACCAGTGAAAATGTCATGTCATTGTGACTACTTGTCTTTGCGCAAAATTTGAAACAAATTTGTGCAGAACCTCATGTCAACAGTGGTTGCTGGTGTGACAATTTTGTGAATATTTATATGCAGACATGTTCAGAGTGGGACCAGTATGATTTGTGCAAAGTTTGGTCCAAATCAGACGAGTCTATAAAGCACAAGCTATAAAGGTCAAGATTTGCAATGGAAAGAACCCACTGAAGCATGCTGGTCGCCATGGAAACAGTTCTGTACTACGTACATGTACCGTCAATGAGCCCTAGTTATTCCACACCTGTTCAGCGTGGGATTTGTATGATTTGTGCAAAGTTTGGTCCAAATCAGACGAGGATTGTCTGAGCTGTAAGAGTCATGTTTTGCATGGCGAGAAAGCCATTGAAGAATGCTGGTCACCATGGAAACAGTTCTGTACTATGTACATGTACTGTCAATGAGCCCTAGTTATTCCTTCATGTATTTTTTCTTCTGGAGAGAGAAAAAGAAAGAAAACAGTTTTCAGCAATTCTTCCTTTAATCAATAGGGCACTAAAACTTTTGTTTATTATTTTTATGTAGACATGTTCAGTTTGGGACTAATATTGATCGTAGAAAATTTGTTGCAAATTGTGTCAAGTTTGTCCAATGTACAAGTGTCCGTTATTGAAAGGCAATGAATGGGTTTCCATGGCAACTGTGCTTATCGCAGGAAAAAAGTGACTTCCACTGTGGGTACTCCAATGCACACTGAGAAACCAGTGAAAATTTCATGTCATTGTGACTACTGGTCTTTGCGCAAAATTTGAAACAATCTTTTGCAGTACCTAATGTCAGCAGATTTTTTGCCATTTTCTTTCTTCAGTTAGAAAGAAAATGGCACTCCACTAATTTAGATGAAATCTATTTAGCTTGGAGAAATCAGCTGTTAATTTATAAAAAAAAAAAAATCTCTAAGAAAAGCTAGAACGAGTTATTATTCTGCGTTAATAGAACAGAACAAGAAATAATCCCAGGTTTCTTTTCAGTACTGTAGCCAGGTTGACAAAGAGTCGGGACTCACCGGGTCAATCCTAGCATTCCCTTAGAGCTTACTAGTCAGGACTTTATGAACTTTTTTAATAATAAAATTTCATCCATGAGAGATAAAATCAATCAGATTCTTCCCACAGTTAACTTAAATACAGTAACTACTACAACTTCTTCAACTGATATCTGTTTGGATTGTTATGACCCGAGCACTATGTTATTTGTGCTCGGGCTATTCCTGTCAGGGCTTGACAGCGGCGTTGTTATTCTGGCTCTCCGAGCTCTTATTGTGACAGCGCTCGGGGAGGCTTCCGCTCAGCTGTCAAGTCCTGAACAGCTGTTCTGCATTTGCGGTCGTTAGCGACGGACTTCTTAAACCCACGCTGGCAGCCGCATCCCTGCAGCAGTGTCCGTCTCTCTTCGTCAGAGCTACGTATGCTTGGACTATTTTCTACATTGCCTATCTGTGGTATGACCGTCTTCTCCTGTGGACTTGTAAGTGAGTTGTTTAGCCTTACGCCTCCCGGTGTGTGTAGACTTGTGTGTGTGACTGCCTCAGCAGCTTGTATTATTATCACTTCACCGTTAATAAAAACTCTTGCACAACTCTCTGGTGACGGTGTGGTGTCTTATGGTGGCTCGCGAGAGCCACCGCATGACAGTACACTGCTGACAAAAAACAGCGTTTACGGTGACGCCCACCCGAGACGCCTTTCACCAGTGAGTTAGTGTTTTTTGGACATTTGCTTTTTCTGTCTGGGTACGGTGTGTGTGAGGAATTCCGTCGCGGAGGGGCCGCGCTTGGAGTCCGAGCCACGAGCTGACGGGCGTCCTTGAATTCGTGGATGAGATGCTCATCTCCGCTTCCCTCCTGGATTACGATCACGGCATACACTGGTACCTGGACTCTGCTGAAGACGCTCTTCGTCATCTCTCTCCCCGCTACGCCGACCACCCGGAAGTCGACGCAAGGAGGGTAGATATCGCCGCGCAACGCGAGATATTCCTTATGCTGGAGGAGGAGCACAGCATGAAGCAGAGGAGGAGGCACTCCTGCTCTTTGCCTACGGATCCCGATCCTGTCCTTGATCCATTTCTGGAGTTCGCACCATCTGGGGGCCGGCGTAGGTGTCAGCGCTGCGGCTGAGCACATCTTCAGCAAGCTCCTGTTCTGGATCCAGTTCCGGGCCGCCGGAATGACCCAGTCAACCAGTCAGCTGTCTCTTCGGCGTCACATCAGGAGGGAATTCCTGCAGCCACTTTTTTGGGGCCACCACCCCCTGCTGCACGGTCAGCATGCTGTGCCCGGCCCGCTTCAGCTGCCGCTCCCTCGTCCTCGACGCCCTCTCTAGCTGCTGTGAGTGATCAGAGTCCTGCGCCAGCGAGCTCCATTCATGGGTCTTTTCCTACCACCCAGCGAGTGAGGGAAGGAGCAATGTCCTCTACAGCTGGCACCATCCTCCCTCTAGGAGACAGGCAAGTTCAAATTCACTCCCCTACTTATCATGGTGATCTGTCTTGTCTGACTCCTGGGGGTGAAGCTCGGGGTTTGCAGCTCCCCAAGTTTCGTCCTCCAGCTGTAGTTATCTGTACTGAACCTGCTGCCTCTGTGTTTCCTCCTGCTGAGCGGACCTTGGCGCTAGATCCACGCCGTCGAACGAGGGGGAGGCCTGCGGCTCTGGGAATTATCCCAGCCCCGCAGCCTTGTTTTGGACAGAGGAGGAGAGCGGACTGCGGTGTGGAGCCTGAGCCGACAAGCAAGCGTCCCCAGGTCTCCACAGAGGAGCAGCCCGAGCCAGCGGGTCGAGGGTCCCCTGCCACCACGCCGTGCGGGTTATCGGTGTGGACATCAGCACGAGAGGATCCAGCTGCAGAAACCATCAGGCCGGCTGTGGAGCCCGACGCAGCTGAGTGGGAGCCCGACGATGAGCTTCAACCTGAACCTGGATCGACGAAGTCCTGGACGGCTCCAGAGCCCGAGTGCAGGCAAGTGCTCTTCTTTGTTTTTCTTTGTGGTGTGTGTTAGAGCATTTTTGCCTGCCTCATGGGGAGGCGAGCGATGGGCAGCCGTCTGCTGCGCCCGAGCTCATCTCGCTGGGCTCTGGCGCTGCCGGTGATACTGATCCCGGTCCTCTCCTGTCCTCTGAGCCTCTCCACAGCGTAACCAGTTTGGAGTCTGTCAAGGTCGCGGGGCTGGAGGTCCCAGGTTCGGGGATGGAGGTCATCGCCGGTGCAGCTGCGACCCAGTCGGGGTCCGTCCAGACCCAGTCGGGGTCCGACGCGTGGGCTGAGGTGATCCAATCAGGTTCCGACGCAGGTGCAGCGGTGACCCAATCGGGGTCTGTCCAGACCCAGTCGGGGTCCAACGCGTAGGCTGAGGTGACCCAATTGGGGTCCGACGCGGGTGCAGCGGTGACCCAATCGGGGCCCGCTGAGATCCAGTGGGGGTCCAACGCAGGTACTGCTGTGATCCAATCGGGGTCCGACGCGGGTGCAGCGGTGACCCAATCAGGGCCTGACGAGATCCAGCGGGGGTCCAATGCAGCTGCGACCCAATTGGGGTCCAACGCGGTCCAATCGGGGTCTGACACAGGTGCGGCTGTCCCAATCAGGGTCCGACGAGGTCCAGTGGGGGTCCAACGCAGGTGCAGCTGCGACCCAATCGGGGTCCAAGGTCCAATCGGGGTCCAACGCGGGTGCAGCTGTGACCCAATCGGGGTCCGACGAGGTCAAGTGGGGGTCCAACGCAGGTGCAGCTGCGACCCAATCGGGGTTCAAGGAGGTCCAATGGGGCCTGACGCTGGTGCGGCAGTGACCCAGTCGGGGTCCGACGCAGGTGCAGCTGTGATCCAATCGGGATCCGATACAGGCGGAGCTGCGACGATCGCATCGGTGTGGACCAAGATCGGTGGAGGAGCCGCAGACCCTTCGCCACCTGATGTGATGTGGACCCATTGTCTTGATTATTCCCCTCTCAGGAGCTACCAGCTGGGGTCGTCAGCGCTGGGGGCCGTTGGAGGTTTTTGTCTGGCAGGCTGGCGCTCTCATGTCGTTTCTTCGTTAGGCAGGCCGCCGCACGCTATTCCTCCACGGTTCTGGTGGCTGAGGGATGCGGGTCGGCCACCCGAGGAACTGCTTCGTGGGTTTGGCACCTTGGGTCGGTCATCTGATAAACCGTGTTTGCTACTGGGTGGCCTGGTACGGCCACCGGAGGACTTGTTTCTTGGGGCCTGGGACTGGGGCAGGCCGCCTGACCATGTACTGTTTTTTGTGACTACCCGTGGGCCATCGGATGCAGGGAGGTCGCCGGAGCTCTGCCTGGGGTGTTTGATCTCCGCCGATCGTCTTCTGTTTGGGACCATATGGTGTAAGGTTATCTGGAGCAATTGAGATTGCCTCATGTATGTTTGCAGCATGCTTTTGTTTTTTTTGTTTTCCTCCCCTGTTCTTCTTGAGGGGCTATAGCATGTATTTCTTGTTTTTTTTTTTCATAGATACCGTAGTGTTTGAGGCTGTTGTTTTGGGTTTAATTGCGGCTGGGTTTCATGTACATGCGTGATTTGGGAGTATAATTGTGGCATTTCAAAGTTTGTGCGTGAAAAGATCTTTACTCTGAGTTCTACACCACGTGGGGTTATGTACTCTGGAGTTAGACAGGTTGTCTGTGGTCTCTGTGGGAAAGCTTTCAGTGTCAGGTAATTATGCTCTGTATGGTTTGTACCCCTTGTATTGTAGTTCTTGCCTTGTTTTTTTTTTCCCTCTTCATTGTTCTGGGGGAATTTGATGGATATGTCGGGGGATGTGTTCTTTTTGTCTGGGGCCTTGTTGGGTTTTGTTTGGCTTCCTCCTTGCCTGTTCTTCCATTCACTCGCCCTGTGGTTGGGGGTGGGGGGGTGGGTGGGTGTTACAAGACGTTCGGAGCCCGCCTTTTGAGGGGGGTCTACTGTTATGACCTGAGCACTATGTTATTTGTGCTCGGGCTATTCCTGTCAGGGCTTGACAGCGGCGTTGTTATTCTGGCTCTCCGAGCTCTTATTGAGACAGCGCTCGGGGAGGCTTCCGCTCAGCTGTCAAGTCCTGAACAGCTGTTCTGTATTTGCGGTCATTAGCGACGGACTTCTTAAACCCACGCTGGCGGCCGCATCCCTGCAGCAGTGTCCGTCTCTCTTCGTCGGAGCTACGTATGCTTGGAGTATTTTCTACATTGCCTATCTGTGGTATGACCGTCGCCTCCTGTGGACCTGTAAGTGAGCTGTTTAGCCTTACGCCTCCCGGTGTGTGTAGACTTGTGTGTGTGACTGCCTCAGCAGCTTGTATTATTATCACTTCACCGTTAATAAAAACTCTTGCGCAACTCTCTGGTGACAGTGTGGCGTCTTATGGTGGCTCACGAGAGCCACCGCATGACATGGATGAGTTTACTCCAATTGACCTTTTAGAGTTAGACAAAATAATTCCCTCATCCAAGCCTTCAACTTGTCTTTTAGACCCTATTCCTACCAGGTTATTTAAAGAAGTCTTCCCACTTATTGGTAGCTTTATTCTTCATATAATCAATTCTTCATTAACTTTAGGCCATGTACCGCAGGCTTTTAATTGCACAAATTGCATTGCACAAATCATACTGATCCTACTCTGAACATGTTTGCATATCAATATTCACAAAACTGTCACACTCGCACCTACTGCTTTTTCAATTCAATTCAACTTTATTTGTATAGCGCCATTTCACAACAACAGTCATCTCATAGCACTTTCAAATGTAGGGGGGACCCCCACAGTTGCAGAAAGACCCCAGCAATCAGGCGATCCCCTGTGAGCAAGCACTTGGCGACGGTGGAGAGGAAAAACTCCCTTTTAACAGGAAGAAACCTCCAGCAGAACCAGGCTCTGGGAGGGGCAGTCATCTGCTGCGACTGGCTGGGGGGTGAGGGGATAGAGAAGAAGAAAAGAACAGACATGTAGAGAGCAAACAGCACGATGGGGACTAAATCTATGGGAGAGAACAAACAAATGTTAATGACCAGCAAAAAAAAATATTTCATTGAGAGTGAGGAAAGGAGTAAGGCCCAGTGCATTACTGGAGGTCCCCCGGCTGACTAAACCTATTAGCAGCATAACTAAGGGAGGGTTCAGAAACACATGATCCCTCCCTAATTGTAGGCTATATCAAAAAGGTAGGTTTTAGCCCTATTCTTAAAAACAGAGATCGAGTCTGACTCCCGAATCCAGATTGGCAGCTGGTTCCACAGGAGAGGAGCTTGATAACTGAAGGCTCTGCCTCCCATTGTACTTTTGGAGATTCTAGGTATTACAAGTAATCCTGCATTTTGGGAGCGTAGTGCTCTGTTAGGATAATACGGTAGTATCAGATCTTTTAAATAAAAAGGAGCCTGATTGTTTAGAGCTTTGTAAGTAAGAAGAAGGATTTTATACTTAATTCTAAACTCTATGGGAAGCCAATGAAGGGAGGCCAGAACCGGAGAGATATGATCTCTCTTTCTAGTACCTGTTAAAACTCTTGTTGCAGCATTTTGGATCAGCTGAAGACTTTTTAAAGATGTTTTAGGACAGCCTGATAATAAAGAATTACAATAATCTAATCTCGAGCTAACAAAAGCGTGGATCAGTTTCTCAGCAAATCCCGGTTTACTCCGGGATTTCTCCGGTTTCCTCCCACATACCAAAAACATGCAGGTTAGTGATACGGGGCGCTTGCGCACGCGGCGACCGGCAGCTGGTGGCTTGTCACCAGACTGCAAAACAAATCTACCTACGGGTACAAAATAAGTAAAAAAAAAAAAAAAGGCTTATTGTGTACTTTTATCATTACCACGAAGGAGTGGAGTACCTATGACGAATATTTTTTAAGATATTAGACGATTTCGGTGTGATGCTAATTCGCTACATTCAGCCACAATGGATAACCTCCGTCGGCCACAACGGCCACAAATAAGGTGCCGTATTTAGATGGTGTTCAACACTCACACACATTTTCTTTAGAAACTGCCATTTTGAAACTCTACACCATCGTTCACGTGAACAATAAATAACATAGCATGCTGGATGTGAGAGAGGAGAGCTGGAGCTGACTTCACAGCGGCAGCTTTTTCCTCATCACCCCGTTGTAGAGCAAAACTGTTGTAACAGAGCTAGGCATCTAGATTTCCATACTGCCTGCCTAAACTGCCGAACAGGACAGAGAAAAAAAAGAAACTGCCATTCTACCTCATATCTATAATCATAACAGAAATAATGTGGTGGGATATAAATGTAATTTCTGTCCATTATTTTTCTTTATATCTGTAGATCTAAAAATGAACGCAGCATCATTCTATGGAAAGCCAGCAGGTGGACCTCGGCCCAGGGCTCCACCTGTGGACAGTGACGACAGCTGTCTTTGTGAAAGTGGGGACAGTGATGAGGAATACACTCCTGAACCAGGTGATTACAAAATCATGTTGTGCAGATTTTCAGCCTGTTTGTGATATTTATGGATGTAACTCTGTATAAACATTGAATAGATAAAAATGTCTGCTCTTTTCTAAAGTGATTTTTTTTTTCTACACCAGGTGATGAAAACGGCAGCAGCAGTGATGAAGACGCTGATGGGACTCATCATGCACCTCAGAGCACCAGTGCTGCAGCTGCAAGAGGGAAGCCAGATGGGAAGAAATCAAACATTTCATTCATTTCAGTGACAACATGGCACCCGACAATAACGACAGGCTTTTCAAAATCAGGTTGGTTGACTCACTTCTCCCCAAATTTCAGGCTCTCCCTCAACAACAAATGTTGTGTTGATGAGCAAATGGCTCCTTTCCCCTTGTCCAAAAGTTCGTTCCACAAAGAAACTGAAGCAATGCACACTCTTCGCATTGAAAGGACAGTCAAACTGAGTGGGAGGAAAGAGATGTTTCCAGCAGGTTTTTGTTCTTGTTCATTGCTTGTGTTTTGTGTTTATAATGTGTTTTTTATAGTTCATTGTAGTGGTTTATGATAGTTTGGCAGTCATGACAGTTGGAAATACTGAAAATAACTTTGTTGCATAAATAAAAGACTCTTCATACTTGAGATGGGAACAGGTGCTTTTTTATCTTTTTTACCATAGATTCCTGTTGTCGCTAATTTGCATCATACATAAAATTATATCTATTTTATGTGCTCTAGTCAAATTTAACTTTCTCAACTTAATTTAGCATCTACTTGAAAGCAAAAACACAAGTGAATTTTTTTTTTTCATAATTGGAAATAAATTCAGGCGTTAAGGGGTTAGGGAAATACACTTGTGAAAGTCAGTGGTGTGATGTGACAAAAAAGCTTTGTTTCCCTGACCAGTGAGAACCCCAGGATCCACTCTGTACATGTACAAGCGCATTATCAATCCAGGGATTTATGGTGGAACACAAACAGCACAAAAACACTGTTCCAACACCTTTTTTGGAAAATCCACAGAATTAAATTAAATCACCCTTTATTGTCATTCAACCATACAACCAATCATGTACAGTAGAACGAAGTTTTGTTTTTCCTATCTACAGTGTTAATCACACACACCCCATATGTAGAATCAGAGGGCCGCTGCCATGCAAGGTGCCGCCACAAATTTCCCTCCTCCATTCCATTATTGCTGAGCACCAAGCTGGACGACAGGAAGTTCCGCTTTTATATGGTCTTCGGCATGACCCGGATGCGATTTAAACCCCTGCCTCCCGGGTGTGGGGCAGATGCTCTACCATCTGAGTTCAAAAGTCACGCACTGCCTGAACTTCGGACGACATAACGCCAGATGGTTTGGTTTTCACCGAGTACCCAAGTAGGTTGACCAGAAGTGACGACACTTTATTGTTGTCCATATAAACACAACATGCTGAAGGAGGCTAACTCCTGGCATGTGGAAACAGATTCTAGAAAGAAATTACACACAACTTAATGCACAGTACCAAAGTGCAACATGTACACAAACCAGGACTTTAACCAGGATTAGCATATTTCATTGTTTTGCTCTCACAAGCGAATACTTCGGACAAAGCAAGCATGAATCAGCAGTTGGCTACTAGCTAGATAGCTACTAGCTTACACTCATTAGCCAGCACAGGACAGCGTTATATTGCTCAAAAAGTGCGCTTACCACTGTTGCATCTAAAATGCTTTCACCCCCAGTTCTTTTATACAAAGGCCAAATAACCAGACTGAGAGATAAAATATATTTTCACTTATTTTACTGAAATTGAGGTATGGTACAAGTAGTGCTGGAACCCAGCTCTTAAACCATTTTTTAACAGTGAGCTCCAGAATTCTGGAACATACAGCTTTTATAAGACCTCACTGCACCCCTAAGCTCACCCCCTCTTTCACACAAAGAGGAAGGGTTTGTCCCTCATTGTATCTGTATTCTTTCATCTATTGTGTTAGGAGCAGCTGCGAGCTGACCCATTCTATTTGATCTCAGCAAATGTCATGTAGTGTGTGCGTGAATGTGTGACCTCAAAGGTGTAGCATGCAAAGCAAGCAGTAAAAAGTGTGAAAGGCAATAAAGGAAACAAGCAATAAAGGAAGTGTGATAACATTTGCACAGAAACAGACATCCTAAGAAAGACAGATGCAGTTAAAGATTTTAACCGACAATACCCCCTGATGAGGTGTCCTAACAGGGCACCTCACATATTTGTCAATTTCATATTTTGTTTTTGCATCTCCCCCTGATGAGATGGATCTAAATCCATCTCACAACCCTATTCTAATCCCTGTGTGTAGTGAGTCTAAGATTTTATATGTGCGCGATGTCCTCTTTCTGGCAATCGGATTGACCAGCCCCCCCTCAGGTCGCCATATCTCCAGAGGACATCTGGTGTGGTACAGACATCGTGGTTATCCATAACAAAAGGCCTATGTGTGTACAATGTATAAACCTATACTACATATAACCAGTGCACACATGTGAACACAGAATAAAGGCACACACATGCATGTACATGCACATGTGTATGCGTTCACATGTGAGCACTTGCCCTATACAAACACATGCATTTACAAGAACGGCGATCACAATGGAAACCTGTGGAGCCAAAGCACAGCAAAGCAAAATGTAACACCATGTAAATGTATATTGTAGACCCTATCGTAGACCCTATTATATTTCATTCATTGTATACCCTGTATTTCATCCGCATTCTCCGGGTCCCCATCAGAATCCAGTCTTGGCACAACGTCGTCGTCATCCTGACATGAGAAAGCAGGTGGACAGCTTCCTGGACACCTTGGTATTGGGGTGGGTCTTTAGAGGAGAAAGCTGCAACAATAGATCTTTCAACAAGTCGTTTAATCATTGGAATACAACAACACCCACAGAAAACAATAATCGTTAAAGTAATTGCAATGCTAACTAAGGCCCCCTGTATAATCTTCCCCCATTTACTAAACATGTTGTCAAACCACCTACTGTATGATCAAAATAGTTGTTGTCGGGGTCAATATTTCCTAAAATGTCTTATGATTACTGTTCAGTATTGACAAAGGTTTCAGCTTCAATTTACCCAAATACACCATCTTACTACACTATTATTCGTACATCAAGTTTAAATTTATCTAATTCCTTCCTTTCTCTAATCATTATTATAATAATTAATTTAAATTTCAAAAATTTTATAAAGTATATGTTTATGTAATCATATGTCTTTTTGCATCTTTTGCATCTTTTGCATCTGATTAGAGTTTTAGCGTTACAAAAAAAAAAGAATTCACGGACTTCTACCAATGTCCGAGTTCCTGGAGGCACTATGCATTTGATACAGTGGGACTTGTGCCAGTATCCACTAAATTTTCTGTAAAGCAATCTTAATAAATGTAAAAATTTGTATTGTCTTTATAGTAGATGTGGCGGTAAAGGAATTATAATGCAGCGAACTGAGGGTTTTAAGTAGGTTTATTAAATCATACCGCCATCATAGGAACTCGCTCCGGCGGGCTGGAGCGGGTCCTCAGGCTCTCAGCAGAAGTAGTAAGAAGCAGTGGTAAGAGTGAGAGAGTCAGTTACAGAGCAATGCAGCTTTTATACCCAACTACAGACAATACATGAAAGGCATGGGACATTTACATCACAGTAAGAGCAGGAAGCATGAACACAATGCATGAATGGCACATTAACATCACAGTACTGAGCAAGAAAAAGCTAGACGAAGCGAGGCTGCCTGTTGACATTAATACACACATTTCACTGTAATGTTAATCGCTCCAGATGCGCGCTCTGATTGTCCCAGTCTGTTGTGGGGGTTAACCACACTACTCCTCCCCAGAGGGCTCAGCAGGTGGCTGAGGCCTCAATAGTCCGGCTTAGGCAGCGAGCAAAGAAAGCTCTGTGCAGGCGGAGGTGGGGGGGGGGGGGGGGTAGCCAGTGCTGGCCCAGGACGGGGAAATGTCTGGGCCGCGCAAAAATTGCCTGTGGATCCGCGATGTTGAGGGGCTGTCCCGTTGAACGTGCGGAGGTCCACAGCAGCTGTACGAAGAAAAATTAGTCACTGACTCCTCTCGCTGTTAAGTCCTGTGAGGATTAACAGCGGCCATGAAGAAAAACAGGAGCGGCGAGGCTGCGTAGCGACTGTAAGAAAAAAAACAAAAGCAGAGGGACTTGGCGTGTTGACTTTAGGTGCGGGCGCAACCCTAAAGCCCTCGGGGACCGCAGACTGCTGAATTCCCTTTGTGCGCTGTGGCTAAGACCATTAGAAAATCCTGTGAGCGAGCTGCGTGCATGCTTCAGGTGTACGAGCAGCCCTGAAGGTTCTGTGTGCAGCGCCGAAGGACGATGGCGGTCTGTGGAGCCGTTATTGTCCTGTGCGTGGTGCGCTGTCCTCGTAACCCCCCGGTGCGTGTGCAGGGGTTCCGTGCGTGGGTGGGCCCGCTGGAGAGGCGCGTCAGGGTCAGGGAGCTTGCTGGAGATCAGCGTAGTCGGCGCCGATAATCATCCCTGTTCAGTGTGTTGCTGTAGATTGGTCATGGTGCGTTCAGGTCCACGCGCTGCGTTCTCCGTCAGCCCTGGAGGTTGCCGTCGTGGAGAGAGGACGAGGTGCGTGCGCTCTCGTGTGGAGGAGCTGTGAGAGAGGCCGGTCCCAGCGTGGATGTGCAGATCTCAGGCGTGCAGATCTCACCATGAAGTTTTCTGCAGCTTTCTCAGTCGTGGGTGATCTCCGGAGAGTTTCGCCTGGTAACTCTGCGTCGAGGTCTCCCTGTAGCAGAAGGGAGGGCAGATCATTTGCGTCAGGCTGCTGCGTTCGCTTGTCGTCGGAGAATCACCGCTGGGTGCTGCGTTCGTTGTCATCGGGTGACCAGTGTAGCTGTCCAGACCAGAAGGTTGCGTCGCACAAAGCGTGTGCTTTTTTCGGGGTCACCAGTGTGGCTGTCCAGACCAGAAGGTTGCATTGCACAAAGCGTGTGCATTCTCGGGGTCACCAATGTGGCGGTAAAGAATTATAAGCAGCGAACTGAGGGTTTTAAGTAGGTTTATTAAATCATACCGCCATCATAGGAACTCACTCCAGCCCTTGTGCAGGCGGGCTGGAGCGGGTTCTCAGGCTCTCAGCAGCAGTAGTAAGAAGCAGTGGTAAGAGTGAAAGAGTCAGTTACAGAGCAATGCAGCTTTTATACCCAACTACAGACAATACATGAAAGGCATAGGACATTTACATCACAGTAAGAGCAGGAAGCATGAACACAATGCATGAATGGCACATTAACATCACAGTACTGAGCAGGAAAAAGCTAGACGAAGCGAGGCTGCCTGTTGACATTAATACACACATTTCACTGTAATGTTAATCGCTCCAGATGCGCGCTCTGATTGTCCCAGTCTGTTGTGGGGGTTAACCACAGTAGATTCTAAATCAAGTCCCACAGTAAACATAAATTCAACACAAGTTAGTCTTTCCTTAAACATTTGGAACTTTTCTCATAAATTTGTATGGTTTTCTTCCTTATCAGTTTACCTTGTTTCGTATAGACATGATATTTCCTTTAAAATAATCTATAGATATTTCCTTAAATATCTAGAAATTTATTGATGTAACTTTTATCTTCTCTTATTGAATGTTGTGATTTCATTACCAAATAGTTTCATTTGTATTTTTCTCTTCATTATCATTGTCTGTGTAGTGTCCTGCAAACAACATAGTGTAACCCAGTGTTAAAAACGCGAATAAAAATATGAATATTGATACCACTTTTAAAAAGAAAAACACCCATTTCACAATGGGAGTAAATAATTTAAAGATGAATATTTAAATAAATATATATTCATAAAACAGTAGGTGTGGCGGTTTGGGAAAACCCCCACAAACAGACTAAGGACAGACAACTCGCTACTCCTGTTTTTTTCCGCTACACTACTGTGATAATGTCACCTTTCATGCATTGTGTTCAGGCGTCCTGTCCTTACTGTGACCTAGAGACTCAGATCAATGTGTAGATGTGCCTGTTAACCTCTTTGTTCTGCAGCTAGAGCAGAGTCTAGCAAATCTGCCTATTGTGATGTATGTCTCACAAATGCAAATATCTCATGCCTGTTCTGCAGTCCCTTTGATCAGACCTACCGTGGTGACACTGCTTTGATGTATTGTTTGAGTTGGGTATAAATACTGCACAGGTTCTGTAACACCTGCTCTATCTCTCAACCTCTGCTGTAGGACACACACGTGTCCGCCTCTCCTCTCCTTCTCTGAGAGCCAGAGGATCCCCATCCAGCCTGCACACACTTGGGCTGGAGAGGGGATCCCGTGACGGCGGTATGATAATAAAACTCTACTTAAAACCTCCGACAACGCCGCTTTATTTCATGCCGCCGCCATACCGCCATCATAGGAACTCACTCCAGCCCTTGTGCAGGCGGGCTGGAGCGGGTTCTCAGGCTCTCAGCAGCAGTAGTAAGAAGCAGTGGTAAGAGTGAGAGAGTCAGTTACAGAGCAATGCAGCTTTTATACCCAACTACAGACAATACATGAAAGGCATAGGACATTTACATCACAGTAAGAGCAGGAAGCATGAACACAATGCATGAATGGCACATTAACATCACAGTACTGAGCAGGAAAAAGCTAGACGAAGCGAGGCTGCCTGTTGACATTAATACACACATTTCACTGTAATGTTAATCGCTCCAGATGCGCGCTCTGATTGTCCCAGTCTGTTGTGGGGGTTAACCACAGTAGATTCTAAATCAAGTCCCACAGTAAACATAAATTCAACACAAGTTAGTCTTTCCTTAAACATTTGGAACTTTACTCATAAATTTGTATGGTTTTCTTCCTTATCAGTTTACCTTGTTTCGTATAGACATGATATTTCCTTTAAAATAATCTATAGATATTTCCTTAAATATCTAGAAATTTATTGATGTAACTTTTATCTTCTCCTATTGAATGTTGTGATTTCATTACCAAATAGTTTCATTTGTATTTTTCTCTTCATTATCATTGTCTGTGTAGTGTCCTGCAAACAACATAGTGTAACCCAGTGTTAAAAACGCGAATAAAAATATGAATATTGATACCGCTTTTAAAAAGAAAAACACCCATTTCACAATGGGAGTAAATAATTTAAAGATGAATATTTAAATAAATATATATTCATAAAACAGTAGGTGTGGCGGTTTGGGAAAACCCCCACAAACAGACTAAGGACAGACAACTCGCTACTCCTGGTTTTTTCCGCTACACTACTGTGATAATGTCACCTTTCATGCATTGTGTTCAGGCGTCCTGTCCTTACTGTGACCTAGAGACTCAGATCAATGTGTAGATGTGCCTGTTAACCTCTTTGTTCTGCAGCTAGAGCAGAGTCTAGCAAATCTGCCTATTGTGATGTATGTCTCACAAATGCAAATATCTCATGCCTGTTCTGCAGTCCCTTTGATCAGACCTACCGCGGTGACACTGCTTTGATGTATTGTTTGAGTTGGGTATAAATACTGCACAGGTTCTGTAACACCTGCTCTATCTCTCAACCTCTGCTGTAGGACACACACGTGTCCGCCTCTCCTCTCCTTCTCTGAGAGCCAGAGGATCCCCATCCAGCCTGCACACACTTGGGCTGGAGAGGGGATCCCGTGACGGCGGTATGATAATAAAACTCTACTTAAAACCTCCGACAACGCCGCTTTATTTCATGCCGCCGCCATACCGCCATCATAGGAACTCACTCCAGCCCTTGTGCAGGCGGGCTGGAGCGGGTTCTCAGGCTCTCAGCAGCAGTAGTAAGAAGCAGTGGTAAGAGTGAGAGAGTCAGTTACAGAGCAATGCAGCTTTTATACCCAACTACAGACAATACATGAAAGGCATAGGACATTTACATCACAGTAAGAGCAGGAAGCATGAACACAATGCATGAATGGCACATTAACATCACAGTACTGAGCAGGAAAAAGCTAGACGAAGCGAGGCTGCCTGTTGACATTAATACACACATTTCACTGTAATGTTAATCGCTCCAGATGCGCGCTCTGATTGTCCCAGTCTGTTGTGGGGGTTAACCACAGCAGATTCTAAATCAAGTCCCACAGTAAACATAAATTCAACACAAGTTAGTCTTTCCTTAAACATTTGGAACTTTACTCATAAATTTGTATGGTTTTCTTCCTTATCAGTTTACCTTGTTTCGTATAGACATGATATTTCCTTTAAAATAATCTATAGATATTTCCTTAAATATCTAGAAATTTATTGATGTAACTTTTATCTTCTCCTATTGAATGTTGTGATTTCATTACCAAATAGTTTCATTTGTATTTTTCTCTTCATTATCATTGTCTGTGTAGTGTCCTGCAAACAACATAGTGTAACCCAGTGTTAAAAACGCGAATAAAAATATGAATATTGATACCGCTTTTAAAAAGAAAAACACCCATTTCACAATGGGAGTAAATAATTTAAAGATGAATATTTAAATAAATATATATTCATAAAACAGTAGGTGTGGCGGTTTGGGAAAACCCCCACAAACAGACTAAGGACAGACAACTCGCTACTCCTGTTTTTTTCCGCTACACTACTGTGATAATGTCACCTTTCATGCATTGTGTTCAGGCGTCCTGTCCTTACTGTGACCTAGAGACTCAGATCAATGTGTAGATGTGCCTGTTAACCTCTTTGTTCTGCAGCTAGAGCAGAGTCTAGCAAATCTGCCTATTGTGATGTATGTCTCACAAATGCAAATATCTCATGCCTGTTCTGCAGTCCCTTTGATCAGACCTACCGCGGTGACACTGCTTTGATGTATTGTTTGAGTTGGGTATAAATACTGCACAGGTTCTGTAACACCTGCTCTATCTCTCAACCTCTGCTGTAGGACACACACGTGTCCGCCTCTCCTCTCCTTCTCTGAGAGCCAGAGGATCCCCATCCAGCCTGCACACACTTGGGCTGGAGAGGGGATCCCGTGACGGCGGTATGATAATAAAACTCTACTTAAAACCTCCGACAACGCCGCTTTATTTCATGCCGCCGCCATACCGCCATCATAGGAACTCACTCCAGCCCTTGTGCAGGCGGGCTGGAGCGGGTTCTCAGGCTCTCAGCAGCAGTAGTAAGAAGCAGTGGTAAGAGTGAGAGAGTCAGTTACAGAGCAATGCAGCTTTTATACCCAACTACAGACAATACATGAAAGGCATAGGACATTTACATCACAGTAAGAGCAGGAAGCATGAACACAATGCATGAATGGCACATTAACATCACAGTACTGAGCAGGAAAAAGCTAGACGAAGCGAGGCTGCCTGTTGACATTAATACACACATTTCACTGTAATGTTAATCGCTCCAGATGCGCGCTCTGATTGTCCCAGTCTGTTGTGGGGGTTAACCACAGCAGATTCTAAATCAAGTCCCACAGTAAACATAAATTCAACACAAGTTAGTCTTTCCTTAAACATTTGGAACTTTACTCATAAATTTGTATGGTTTTCTTCCTTATCAGTTTACCTTGTTTCGTATAGACATGATATTTCCTTTAAAATAATCTATAGATATTTCCTTAAATATCTAGAAATTTATTGATGTAACTTTTATCTTCTCCTATTGAATGTTGTGATTTCATTACCAAATAGTTTCATTTGTATTTTTCTCTTCATTATCATTGTCTGTGTAGTGTCCTGCAAACAACATAGTGTAACCCAGTGCTAAAAACGCGAATAAAAATATGAATATTGATACCGCTTTTAAAAAGAAAAACACCCATTTCACAATGGGAGTAAATAATTTAAAGATGAATATTTAAATAAATATATATTTATAAAACAGTAGGGAACATTTTCTGGGGAGTTTTGATAAAGTTCCAAATGTTTTTATTTGGAATTTTGAGCAACCAATGGCTGTGCCACTGTTTGGCAGCACCAGCCAATGGGTTAAGCGCTCTCTCTCCGGGTCTGGGTATGACTTGTATTTTTTGGCTCAGTCACGCCAGACGCCGAAAGACACCGGCCAAGAGAGAGAAACGGTCCTTGTTGATATGGCGACGCTAACGTGCTAATAGCAGTCTTTATCTCGGATAAAACTTGAGATTGGTAAGCCTGAACAAACACCTGCAATGAGACATTGCTGTATTATCAAATTCTAATGCCCCGTTTGTTAAATTTTTAAGATTTGGATCCAAAGGCTGTAAACACACGTTGAGCGCGGGAACCCCATGACGCACGTGTCACTTAGCTTGGTAAGTGCCATTTAGTGTGTATGGGAAATGCTAATCGCTAGCTTGAAATGCTAACCGCCGATGCTAATTTTGGCTAGTTTTTTTCATCAGAAAAAGGCATTTTTCAAAGCTGTAACGATTAACAAAGGTCCCAATTCCCTGGCCATTGATTGCTACTTAATGGTGAATATTGAACCTGTGGTTTATATGTGTTTTAAAGTGCAAATTTGTGATAAGCTTTAAAGCATAGCTTATTTGTTGTGTCTGGCCTATTCTGTAGGTCAGGTTTTTTCTTTGGACTGGTTTGACCAGAACGTGGATTCTCCAGATCTGGATGGCGAGCCGAAGCCCAAACCCGATTAACTGGTAGAGGTGATCCAACTGGTCACCTGGGACAGATACAAAAGGACTGAACATTTTGTAAATATATTTTGGGGTATTTTATCTTTATTTTTTTTCTATTATTGTGACAAGTGCTGTGTTGTTGGGTTTTTTTTAGTGTATACATTTGTAAATAATATAGATTTGTTAAAAAAATATACATAGTTGCAAGTTCCCATACACCGTGTGTGTTGAGTTTTCTATTGTTGTGTCCTCCGGGCTCCTACAAACCTGGGGTTTGTCTGATCTGGCCCAATTGTCCCTTCCACCCAGGTAGTAGAGTTAAAGGTAACTACACTGCCATAACCCAATACTACCACAAGGGTACAAGATTGTACACCTAAAGAGTATTACACACCTAAAGTGCTACAAAGAGGTGTTACACACAAGTGGGTGGTGTTATAGTAGGCTACATTGAAAATTAGAACTCATTTTAGGGAGCTCATCTTAAATAATAAAAATATAATGTATAAGCATCCCAAAGTGATCAAACAAAAACTGGTAAAACTCAAATTAAACATAAAACCTCCAACTGAGTAATTTGGCCTCTCTTCCTCCTCATAATTCAGAATCAAATGTAGTCTATTAAACACTAGGTCTCCATCTCCTAAGTCTCCGTTAGTCCACGATCTGTCAATTGATCATCAGATTGATTCAATATCCCTTACAAAGACCTGGCCAGGGCAAGAGGATTATGCCGGGTCAAATGAATCAACTCCCTCTGGCAATTCAAACCATCAAAATCCCAGAAGTTCTGATCATGGAGGAGGAGCAACAACAACTTACCATTCCAAATTACTAGTTAATATAAAGCAAAAAACATGTTATAATTCCTTTGAGGGCCTGGTCCTTAGTATTGGGTACTTTAACAATTTTAGGCTAAACCCAATTTTATTTGCCATAGTCCATCATCCTCCATCAACCTACCCAGAACCTTTATCCGAATTTGCTGAATTCTTAGCTGATTTAGTGCTGAAATCAGATAAAATAATTATAATAGGGGACTTTAACATACATGTAAATGTAGATAGTGATTGCCTTAATGTGGCATTTAATTTAATATTAGACTCGATGGGTTTTCTCAGAAAGTAGGAAATTCTATCCATTTTCTCCACCATACATTGGACCTTGTTCTGACACATGGCATAGAAATAAAAATCTGGTAGTGTCTCCTCATAACCCTGTACTGTCAGTCCATTGTCTGTTAACCTTTAATTTTACTATTTCTGACTATTTGGCTCCTAAAAAAAAAAAAAAATATTACTACAATAGATGCCACTCAGATGATGTTGTTACCAAATTTATGCAGACTGTTTCCTCTATGCCATGTGTCAGCAGAACAGAAATAAGCTATAAACAACTTGTTCCTTCTGTAATTGATAGCATGGTAGATAGTGTTACAACTTCTCTGCATCAGACTCCAGACTTTGTGGCCCCCTTAAAGAAAGAAAAAGTCTAATCAGAGATTTCTAACTCCTTAGTTCAACACAAACACTCATAGCTTAAAACAGAAAACTCGTCAATTAGAAAGAAAATGGCGCTCCACTAATTTAGATAAAATTTATTTAATAAAAATCTCTTAGAAAAGCTAGAATGAGTTGTTATTCTGTATGAATAGAAGAGAAGAAAAATAACCCCAGGTTTCCTCCCAGTACTGTAGCCAGGTTGACAAAGAGTCAGGACTCTGTCAATCCTAGCATTCCCTTGGAGCTTACTAGTCAGGACTTTATGAACTTTTTCAGTAATAAAATTTCATCTATCAGAGATAAAATCAATCAGATTCTTCTCACCATTAACTTAAATACAGTAACTACCACAATTCCTTCAATTGATATCTGTCTCAATGAGTTTTCTCCAATTGACCTTTTAGGGTTAGACAAAATAGTTTCCTCATCCAAGCCTTCAACTTGTCTTTTAGACCCTATTCCTACTAGGTTATTTAAAGAAGTTGCCGTACTTATTGGTAGCTTCATTCTTCATATAATCAATTCTTCTTTAACTTTAGGTCATGTACCGCAGGCTTTTAAAACGGCTATAATTAAACCCTTACTCAGAAAGCCAACACTAGATTCAGGAACTTTAACTAACTATAGACCAATCTTTAAACTCCCTTTCATTTCAAAAATCTTAGGAGATGTTACTACAACACAATTATTTGACCACCTGCAGGGAAATAGTTACTTGATAGATTAGAACTCTATGTTCGACTTAATGGAATTCCATTACAGTGGTTTAGATCGTATTTATCTGATAGGTTCCGATTTGAATGAATGAATGAATGAATGAATGAATGAATCTTTATTTCGGATAGTGCAGGTTAAAAGGAACTGAATAATATAGCAAAAGGGGGAAATAAATCCAACAGGGTCAAATTAGACAATAACTCCTCTGATTATACAGTTCAACAAAAGTTATCCAAAATGGGTGATGGCTGAAGCCGCAGCTTATATTGCCCACCCATATTCCATCCAAGAATTCAAAAGAAAAAAAAAACAAAACAAAACAAAAAAAACAAGAGCGATTACAATTCAGAACAAAGCTAAGACAAAATGTGACAAAAAAAAAAAAAAACAACAACTAAGTAACAGCACAACACAGACTGGATATGACAATCCTTATGTGATTTTACATGTCATCTTGTATATATGTTTGGAGTAATTCTTCCTTTAGTTTTTGTTTAAATTGTCCAAGCGTTGTACATGATTTTAATTCAGGTCCATAGGTAGATAGGTTCCAATTTGTTTATGTCAATAGAATTTTCTTTAGGTTATATACTGTATATATATATATATATATGCTTCCGTTAGACAACATTATTAGAAAGCACTGTATACATTTTAATTGTTATAGAGATGACACAATTATACCTGTTAATGAAGCCAGGTGATAGTAATCAATTAACCATATTGGGAGTCTGTCTTAAGGAAATCAAAGCTTGGATGACTTGTAATTTCCTGCTATTAAATTTAAATAAGACTGAAGTCATTCATGTTAATCCAAAAAACCTTAGATATACCTTTCCAAATCAAACTTTCAGTTTGGATGCAGTTACTCTCCTAATAGCTTTGTAAGGAACCTTGGGATTATTTTTGATCAAGATCTGTCTTTCAATTCACATATTAAATTTGTTTCTAAGACTGCCTTCTATTCTTTGCTTAATATTACCAAGATTAGGAGTATTTTTTCTCAGAGTGATGCTGGGAAACTGATCCACACTTTTGTTAGCTCTAGATTAGATTACTGTGATTCTTTATCAAGTTGTCCTATAACATCTTTAAAAGGTCTTCAGCTCATCCAAAATGCTGCAGCAAGAGCTTTAACAGGCACCAGAAAGAGAGATCATATCTTTCCAGTTGTGGCCTCCCTTCATTGGCTTCCCATAGAGTTTAGAATTAAGTTTAAAGTTCTTTTAAGTTTTGTAGGGTTCCCCCTACAATTGAAAATGCTATGAGATGACTGTTGTTATGAAATGGTGCTATATAAATAAAGTTGAATTGAATTGAATTCATTATTAATCATCTATTGATAATTTTTATATATTATCTATTTTTCTGAGGATTGGTAATTATTTTGCTAATTAATTTTTTCAATACCCCCTTTTTTATGCATGGAGACACACATGCAGCAAAGTTACAGGGTATTTGCTTGATTCTTTTACCGAAAGGAAGTGTGTTACCACTTTTAATTTAGATGAAAATTTGTGGGTAGTACAGGTCCTTCAGAATGAGATTTCAATAGTCATGGCTTCTTTTGTGACGTCTCTGGGACCAATTTACAAATTCCATTTAAGAAAAACAAAATAACTATCTGTGCATTTTTAATATGCTTCAGCGTTGATAAATAAGATCAATTTGTCCAGTTGAACACAGATAGGTTGAATTTGAATAAATGAATAAAGATGGTGTCACACTTTTTCAGTCAATGGAAAGGTGGACATTTTGCCTAATTATAATTTGGTTTAATTTTGTACAAGGAATGCCTCATTTTATACATTTCTTGGTAAATTATGGGGTGGAATGTAGTTCCCCCTGACCCAGCTTGGCCACAGCCAAATCAGGAAAACACATTCCTCATTACTGTCACATTTCTGAAATATGATGCTGTCACACCATTATGTGGTGAGTAACATCAAATGTATCCTGCAGTGCAAAATCATAAAAAAACATTACATTTGTAAAGTCAGAGTCATTTAAATCATTATGCTTTATGTCATTTACAATGTCATGCAAAATCATACTTAGCTTCAAAAAATACTTATCAATTTAGGGGTCCTTTCTCCTGCGATCAGTCAATGTCCATGTCACCTCTTCCAGTCAATAAATGTCAATTTCTATGTGCCTGTGGTCACGTTCTGTGTCCTTTTTTCCTGTGAAGTGCACTGTTATACTTCAAAGAAAAAAAAGTCAGTGATACGTCAAAAAATGCTTTAAAAAATATATAAATAATTTTATCACGTACGTAACATTAGTTAAAAACCCGCAAAGTTAGATTGAAAAAGTAAAACCCCAAAACTTTGTAAAAATACCCATATTTAGATCACTTCTCCTTAACTTCTGTGTCACAGATCAACACACACACACACACACACACACACACACACACACACACACACACACACACACACAGCATTGCTCCTCTCTCTCTGATGTCCACAAAGTCGAAGCAGGTCCTTCCATTTTTTCTACACAATGACAAAACAACCCAAACTGTAATAATCCACATAAACGGCTTTGTAAACACTAAATTGTTTCACTAAAATGCCTTTGTGTTAATGCCAGTTTATCATGAATAATTATTCTCGCTGCACGTTTTTTGATCTTCTGAACAGGACCTGCCTTGTCCTCCTCTCTTTGCCCGTCCGTTCCTGCTCTTGGCGTAATCTCTCCACATACTCATTTTTATTTAATTTGCTTGGCAGGGGATCCCCTAAATTATCAAATAAACCATCCCTTTGTAACCATTTTACCCAAGTGTTTCACTGTTTTCTTTCCTCAGTCAACTTCTCTCGCCGTACAGTGGCTCTTATCATTTCCTGCATCTCTTTCACTGCATGCCCAAAACTTCCCAAGGGAATTATTTTTATCATCATCCATTTTATCATTGTCCTTATGACAGTCCAGTTTCATAGCCCTTTTAGTCCAATCCGTATTGCTTAACTTTACAAGATTAATTTCTGATCAGTTCACACAAGTAATAATAAAATGTTAATATATAGAAACAACACACATTTTTTTTTTAAATGCAGTAAGACCAACTATAATTTTAGGGACGCGCCCATTGCAATCCCAGGGAGTTTCAACCTCATTTGGTCTGAACAAAAAATAAGCTAGCGGTGCCAACTCTACTTTTTGAAATTAAGCAATAATTTCAAGGGGTTTAAACCTTTTGGCAAAGCTATGTACCAGCCGGATAACACCTCTTTTTCGGTAACCCTATATCAGTCACCCCAGGGTTTGAACCTTTTATCCGGATTGTACAACTACAACTACGTAACAGGGTAACTCTACTTTTCAGTGGATTTCCATAAATATTTTCCACTGCGGGGTTTAAACCATTTACCCAAAAACTATCTCCATCCCTACTTTTAGGGACAGTATGAACGTGTCTGACTGATCCCAAGGGGTTTAAACCTTTTGGCGATTTCTCTCTTCACTCTCAAGCTCAATTAATATACTTCTCAATTCAACACACCAATCATTTAAATCAAGACCATAGACCATCAGACCAATTTCCATTTCAAAAATAAAATCACACGTGCATGAGTATTTAATCTCCACAGAAAGGACTGTCCCCGAAGGGACAGGCAGAAATTTGTAGAAAAAGGTTTTCTGCTTACCTTATTATTATTATGCGGCCGCCAGACTGTGGAGAAAAAAATCTTCACACCGTTCTCAAAGCAAACTAAAAAATTTTCAGCCTCATTACTGGGCAGAAACACCAAATTGTTACATCTAAAATGCTTTCACCCCCAGTTCTTTTATACAAAGGCCAAATAACCAGACTGAGAGATGAAATATATTTTCACTTATTTTACTGAAATTGAGGTATGGTATAAGCAGCGCTGGAACCCAGCTCTTAAACCATTTTTTAAGAGTGAGCTCCAGAATTCTGGAACATACAGCTTTTATAAGACCTCACTGCACCCCTAAGCTCACCCCCTCTTTCACACAAAGAGGAAGGGTTTGTCCCTCATTGTATCTGTATTCTTTCATATACAGTGGGGCAAAAAAGTATTTAGTCAGCCACCAATTGTGCAAGTTCTCCCACTTAAAAGATGAGAGAGATCTCCAATTTTCATCATAGGTATGCTTCAACTATGAGAGACAAAATGAGAAAAAAAAGAATCCAGAAAATCACATTGTCTGATTTTTAAAGAATTTATTTGCAAATTATGGTGGAAAATAAGTATTTGGTCACCTACAAATAAGCAAGATTTCTGGCTCTCTCAGACCTGTAACTTCTTCTTTAAGAGGCTCCTCTGTCCTCCACTCGTTACCTGTATTAATGGCACTTGTTTGAACTCATTATCAGTATAAAAGACACCTGTCCACAACCTCAAACAGTCAGACTCCAAACTCCACTATGGCCAAGACCAAAGAGCTGTCAAAGGACACCAGAAACAAAATTGTAGACCTGCACCAGGTTGGGAAGACTGAATCTGCAATAGGTAAGCAGCTTGGTGTGAAGAAATCAACTGTGGGAGCAATTATTAGAAAATGGAAGACATACAAGACCACTGATAATCTTCCTCCATCTGGGGCTCCACGCAAGATCTCACCCCTTGGGGTCAAAATGATCAAGAGAACAGTGAGCAAAAATCCCAGAACCACACGGGGGGACCTAGTGAATGACCTGCAGAGAGCTGGGACCAAAGTAACAAAGGCTACCATCAGTAACACACTACGCCGCCAGGGACTCAAATCCTGCAGTGCCAGACGTGTCCCCCTGCTTAAGCCAGTACATGTCCAGGCCCGTCTGAAGTTTGCTAGAGAGCATTTGGATGATCCGGAAGAGGAATGGGAGAATGTCATGTGGTCAGATGAAACCAAAATAGAACTTTTTGGTAAAAACTCAACTTGTCATGTTTGGAGGAGAAAGAATGCTGAGTTGCATCCAAAGAACACCATACCTACTGTGAAGCATGGGGGTGGAAACATCATGCTTTGGGGCTGTTTTTCTGCAAAGGGACCAGGACGACTGATCCGTGTAAAGGAAAGAATGAATTGGGCCATGTATCATGAGATTTTGAGTGAAAACCTCCTTCCATCAGCAAGGGCAATGAAGATGAAACGTGGCTGGGTCTTTCAGCATGACAATGATCCCAAACACACCGCCCGGGCAATGGAGTGGCTTCGTAAGAAGCATTTCAAGGTCCTGGAGTGGCCTAGCCAGTCTCCAGATCTCAACCCCATAGAAAATCTTTGGAGGGAGTTGAAAGTCCGTGTTGCCCAGCAACAGCCCCAAAACATCACTGCTCTAGAGGAGATCTGCATGGAGGAATGGGCCAAAATACCAGCAACAGTGTGTGAAAACCTTGTGAAGACTTACAGAAAACATCTGACCTCTGTCATTGCCAACAAAGGGTATATAACAAAGTATTGAGATGAACTTCTGTTATTGACCAAATACTTATTTTCCACCATAATTTACAAATAATTTTTTTAAAAATCAGACAATGTGATTTTCTGGATTTTTTTTTTCTCATTTTGTCTCTCATAGTTGAGGTATACCTATGATGAAAACCTCTCGCATCTTTTAAGTGGGAGAATTTGCACAATTGGTGGCTGACTAAATACTTTTTTGCCCCACTGTATGTGTTAGGAACAGCTGCGAGCTGACCCATTCTATTTGATCTCAGCAAATGTCATGTAGTGTGTGCGTGAATGTGTGACCTCAAAGGTGTAGCATGCAAAGCAAGCAGTAAAAAGTGTGAAAGGCAATAAAGGAAACAAGCAATAAAGGAAGTGTGATAACATTTGCACAGAAACAGACATCCTAAGAAAGACAGATGCAGTTAAAGATTTTAACCGACACCACCAACAGGATAAATAAGCGAAAAGATGCACAATATCACAAATCACTCACCATCGATGGTTCTCTCACTTTCATCTTAAGCTTGTCCACAGTCTGGTTCTATGCTGGGCTGCCATCTGTATCAGTGCTGGTCGCTCCTCTCACTGTGGATCTGTCACCAAGCACAGAAAACTCCACTCCTCTTCGTTGGACCACGGTGTAGATTTCCGCGAAACCTACAATGCCATCTCTATTAATATCGTGTTTACTAGATGACTGAGTTTACTCCGTGAACTTTTGCAAATGGTGGTTTGGCGATTCTTCAGAAGATGGTCACGTTCATGACGTTACGCCCTGACCAGTCAGTGGCCTGAAGTCTGTTGAAGTCACATTCTCCGCCGGTCGGAATTCACCTCCCAGAATGCATTGTGTGTTTGTCATGTGGGCAAGCTTCTGAACATAGCCTGCGTTGATATGTGGTTGTTAAATTACAATATTGTTTAAAACCTTTTTTTAATAAATTAAAAGTTGTTAAGAGTGGAAAATTTGCGAGCAGCAAACTAATGTGCAAAAGTCACAGTTTAATAACAGGTGAGAATTTATGAGAAAAAATTACAAAGAAGCACAACTAGCATATGCTTTTAAGTGTGCATGGATTTCAAAACATTTCAAATCCTAAATTATTTTTTGTATTGTTTTGTTCAATTTATTATGAAACATGACAAAGCATTAACCTCTGCTGGTAACACTGTTCTACGTATATCATATACTTTCATTAACCACTATGTGGCACTATATATTGTGTCAGGTATTTTGATATCGACGAGTTCCGCGCGGGACTATTTTCCATCATGGAAAGGTTGGTGCACATCGGACAGGTTTTGCCCGAGTTAGCTGCTTGATTTTGTAAGGGGAGGAGTCAAACTTCACCATGGCACCATGGCAACACTTTCTTGTCAGTTATGTGTTGTCCACCCATATAGGACTATATATGACAGTTACCTAAACCTATGTTCCAGATTTCATGACTCCAGGACCTTCCCACCCCTCCCCATAAGCTCACGGATTGAATGGTAAGGAGGGCGTGTCCATGGTAACACATTTCATGTCATGCTAAAGTTGATGTTCAGTTATGATCATGGCTGTGGTCTGATGAATCTCAGAAAATTTCACATAATTCTGGTCAGCCTCACGTGAGTAATAAATAAAACTGTTTTCAGCAATTCTTTTGTTAACCGCTATTTGGCGCTATATCTGTTGTCAGGTCTTTTGATATCATTGCGTTCGAGGCAGGATTATTTTCCTTCATTTGGTGGTCATTGGACAAGTTTTGCCCGAGTTACAAATGGTTGAAGTTGTAAGGGGAGGAGTCAAATTTCGCCATGGCGCCCTGGCCACACCTTTTGAGATTTTGACTTAACTTATACAATTTTTAATGGCCAATGCCTATAGATGCCGCCATGTAAAAATGAGCTCAATCGGAGCAGGTCCCTAGGACTAGTTCATTCAAATGGGCTGCACGGTGGCACAGTGGGCTGCACGGTGGCGCAGTGGTTGAGCACTGTGGCAGCACAGTTTACCCTCGGCCGGGGGATCGCGGGGATCATGAGATCGTGGGTTTGATCCCAGCCCCCGACCAACAGTGAGCTGTGTGGAGTTTGCATGTTCTCCCCGTGTTGCGTGGGTTTACTCCGGGATTTCTCCGGTTTCCTCCCGCATACCAAAAACATGTAGGTTTAGGGCGCTCGCGCACACAGCGACCAGCAGCCAGTGGCTTGTCACCAGACTGCAAACCAAATCTACCTACGGGTACAAATAAGTAAAAAAAAAAAAAAAAAAAAAAAAAAAAAAAAAAGTGAGGTTTGACTTTTTTCCGAATTGGAGGTGGGGTGACTTTGAGGCAAGATGGCGGCCTTCCTGTTGGTGGTGGGTATGGGCCGCAATGATGTTTTTTGCATATCTTGAGGTGATGCACACCTCACCCAAATTTTATTTCTCTACGGCAAAGTTTACGGTCTCCAGTCTCCATAGACCTTGAAAATTTGTGTACATTTGGCCCCACCCACAAAAATGAGGGGTGAGGGGGAACATAGCTTTTCCAGTTTATCAAATTTTTTGCCGGGTCTGAGGGGTTTGCCAAAAAAAAAATTGCGTTTTGGTTAACGTTCAGAGGGTGAAAAATGTGATCATTTAGGCAGAAGAATAATAATAATAATAATTAAACCTGCAGGCAGGTGTAAACGGACCTTCGCCCCCCGCGCGACCGCGGAACCCGCCGCCCGTCCTCCCTCGCTTTGAACCCTACCTGCTGGCCATTTACTCCAATCGACTTCTTCCACGCAGCATTAGGTGGAGGTGCCGTAGTCATTGTGGCCAAAAACAATGTCTCCAAACTTTCACTCATGTCCCTCTGCTGAAGTTCCTCCACTCTCATTTCATGACAACACCTCACATCACCAGTAAATATACAGGGAACAGACATCGAGATGGTGACATCCTATAAGTACCTGGGTGTTCATCTGAACAATAAACTAGACTGGTCACACTATACTGACGCACTCTACAAGAAGGGACAGTGCAGGCTGTTCCTATACAGGGAACAGACATCGAGATGGTGACATCCTATAAGTACCTGGGTGTTCATCTGAACAATAAACTAGACTGGTCACACTATACTGACGCACTCTACAAGAAGGGACAGTGCAGGCTGTTCCTATACAGGGAACAGACATCGAGATGGTGACATCCTATAAGTACCTGGGTGTTCATCTGAACAATAAACTAGACTGGTCACACTATACTGACGCACTCTACAAGAAGGGACAGCACAGGCTGTTCCTACTGAGGAGACTCAGGTCTTTTGGTGTACAAGGGGCGCTGCTGAAGACATTGTATGACACGGTGGTCTGCTGGGGCAGTGGCATTATGGCAGCCGATAGGAAGAGACTGAACAAACAGATCAAGAAAGCTAGCTCTGTCCTGGGGTAGCGCGTTGTCCCAGTGGAGGAGATAGGAGAGAGAAGGACGGTGACTAAACTGTCATCTCTGCTGGAGTCCGAGTTCCACCCTATGCAGGACATACTGAACGCACGGTGGAGTTTATTTAGCAGCAGACTACATCATCCTAAGTGCACAACCGAGAGGTTTCGCAGGTCCTTCCTCCCAACGGGTGTCAGACTGTACAACCTAATTAGGGCTGCTGTTAGAGATAGGCTAAAGACGGGACAACCTAATAGTTTTGAATGCAAAAGACCTACAGTGGTCCCCTCCAGCATACAATTAGGAAAATACCGGTCGCTATGGAGGGTGAGAATATGTATGGGTACATAATCATACCATATAGGATAACTAAGTAGACGGTTGTGCTGTTTCATCCCATCTAGCAACAATGCTCTGCACTGTGTGTGTATATACAGGGTGGGACTATTATCCACTGTCAAATATGTAGTGAAAATCAGAAAATGTTTGTCCAAGATACAACATTCCAAAATGTCATGGCGTGTAGTCAACCGACACCATGTTGCCAGGGCAACACTTCCCTTTAAGTTATGTGTTGTCCACCAATATTGGACTACATATGACAGTTTTGAATGCAAAAGACATACAATGGTCCCCTCCAGCATACAATTAGGAAAATACCGGTCGCTATGGAGGGTGAGAATATGTATGGGTACATAATCATACCATATAGGATAACTAAGTAGACGGTTGGGCTGTTTCATCCCATCTAGCAACAATGCTCTGCACTGTGTGTGTATATACAGGGTGGGACTATTATCCACTGTCAAATATTTAGTGAAAATCAGAAAATGTTTGTCCAAGATACAACTTTCCGAAATTTCATGGCGTGTAGTCAACCGACACCATGTTGCCAGGGCAACACTTCCCTTTAAGTTATGTGTTGTCCACCAATATTGGACTACATATGACAGTGACCTCAACATATGTTGAAAAATTGAGACCTCCAAGACCTTCCCACCCCTCCCCATAAGTTCACGGATTGAATGGCGAGGAGGGCGTGTCTATGTTAACACTTTTGATGTTATACTATTTTTGATGTTCAGTTATTGTCATGGCTGTGTTCTGATGAATCTCAGAAAATTTCACCTCATTCTGCCCAGCCGCTTGTGAGTAATAAATGAAACAGTTTTCAGCAATTCTTTCATTAAACACTATGTGGCGCTATATCAGTTGTCAGGTATTTTGATGTCATTGCGTTCGGGGTGGGACTATTTTCCTTCATGGAAAGTTTTGTGGACATGGGACCATTTTTGCCCGAGTTACAGGTGGTTGAAGTTGTAAGGGGAGGAGTCAAATTTCACCATGGCGCCATGGCAACACTTCCTTGTCAGTTATGTGTTGTCCACCCATATACTACTATATGTGTCAGTAACCTAAACCTATGTTCCAAATTTCATGACTCCAGGACGTTCTCACCCCTCCCCATAAGCTCACGGATTGAATGGCGAGGAGGGCGTGTCCATGTTAACACGATTGATGTTATACTATTGTTGATGTTCAGTTATGATCATGGCTGTGTTCTGATGAATCTCAGAAAATTTCACCTCATTCTGCACAGCCGCTTGTGAGTAATAAATGAAACAGTTTTCAGCAATTCTTTCATTAACCACTATGTGGTGCTATATCGGTTTTCAGATATTTTGGCGTCATTGCGTCCGGGGTGGAACAGTTTTCCTTCATGTGAAGTTTTGTGGACATTGGACAATTTTTGGCCGAGTTACAGGTGGTTGAAGTTGTAAGGGGAGGAGTCAAACTTCGCCATGGCGCCATGGCAACACTTCCTTGTAAGTTATGTGTTGTCCACCCATATTGTACTATATGTGTCAGTAACCTAAACCTATGTTCCAAATGTCATGACTCCAGGTCGTTCTCACCCCTCCCCATAAGCTCACGGATTGAATGGCGAAGAGGGCGTGTCCATGTTAACAGAATTGATGTTATACTATTGTTGATGTTCAGTTATGATCATGGCTGTGTTCTGATGAATCTCAGAAAAGTTCACCTCATTCTGCACAGCCACTTGTGAGTAATAAATGAAACAGTTTTCAGCAATTCTTTCATTAACCACTATGTGGCGCTATATTGGTTGTCAGGTATTTTGAGGTCATTTCGTCCGGGATGGCACTATTTTCCTTCATGTAAAGTTTTGTGGACATCGGACAATTTTTGGCCGAGTTACAGGTGGTAGAATTTGTAAGGGGAGGAGTCAAACTTCGCCATGGCGCCCTGGCCACGCCTTTTGAGATTTTGACTTAATTTATATAACTTTTAATGGGCAATGCCTGTAGATGCCCCCATGTAAAAATGAGCTCAATTGGATCTGGTCCCTAGGACAAGTGCGTTAAATTGTGAGGTGTGACTTTTTTCCGAATTGGAGGTGGGGCGACTTTGAGGCAAGATGGCGGCCTTCCTGTTGGCGGTGGGTATGGGCCCCCATGATGTTTTTTGCATGTGTTGAGGGGATTCAGACCTCACCCAAATTTGATGCGTCTACGGCAAAGTTTATGGTCTCCAGTCTCCATAGACCTTGTACGTTTGACCCCACCCCCAAAAATGAGGGGTGGGGGGGCACATATCTTTTCCAGTTTATCGAATTTTTTGCCCGGTCAGAGGGGTTTGCCAAAAAAAATCGCATTTTGGTTAACGTTCAGAGGGTGAAAAATGCGATCATTTAGGCAGAATAATAGAGAAAAAAAATAACAAAAAATAATTAAACCTGCAGGCAGGTGTAAACGGACCTTCGCCCCCCGCGCGACCGCGGAACCCGCCGCCCGTTCTCCCTCACTTTGAACAGTACCTGCTGGCCATTTACTCCAATCGACTTCTTCCACGCAGCATTAGGTGGAGGTGCCGTAGTCATTGTGCCCAAAAACAATGTCTCCAAACTTTCAGTCATGTCCCTCTGCTGAAGTTGCTCCACTCTCATTTCAGGACAACACCTCACATCACCAGTAAATATACAGGGAACAGACATCGAGATGGTGACATCCTATAAGTACCTGGGTGTTCATCTGAACAATGAACTAGACTGGTCACACTATACTGACGCACTCTACAAGAAGGGACAGCGCAGGCTGTTCCTACTGAGGAGACTCAGGTCTTTTGGTGTACAAGGGGCACTGCTGAAGACATTGTATGACACGGTGGTCTGCTGCGGAAGTGGCATTATGGCAGCCGATAGGAAGAGACTGAACAAACAGATCAAGAAAGCTAGCTCTGTCCTGGGGTAGCGCGTTGTCCCAGTGGACGAGATAGGAGAGAGAAGGACGGTGGCTAAACTGTCATCTCTGCTGGAGTCTGAGTTCCACCCTATGCAGGACATACTGAACGCACGGTGGAGTTCATTTAGCAGCAGACTACATCATCCTAGGTGCACAACCGAGAGGTTTCACAGGTCATTCATCCCAACTGCTGTCAGACTGTACAACCTAAGTAGGGCTGCTCTAAGAGATAGCCTAAAGACGTGACAACCTAATAGTTTTGAATGCAAAAGACATACAATGGTCCCCTCCAGCATACAATTCGGAAAATAGCGGTCGCTATGGAGGGTGAGAATATGTATGGGTACATAATCATACCATATAGGATAACTAAGTAGACGGTTGTGCTGTTTCATCCCATCTAGCAACAATGCTCTGCACTGTGTGTATATATATTTACATATTTATTCCATCTAGCTACAATGCTCCGCACTGGGTGTTTATATATCTACATATTATTCCATCTAGCTACAATGCTCTGCACTGTGTGTGTTGAAGCACGCTGGTCGCCATGGAAACAGTTCTGTACTATCTACACGTACTGTCAATCAGTCCTAGTGATTCCGTCATGCATTTTTTTTTCTGCTAGTGAGAGAAAAAGAGAGAAAAAAATTTTCAGCAATTCTTCCTTTTAAAAATAGGGGCGCTAAAACTTTTGTTTGTTATTTTTATGTAGACTTGTTTGGTGCAGGACTAATATCAATCGTCGAAAATTTAGTGCAAATTGTTGCAAGTTTGCCCCATGTATAAATGTCCGTTATTGAAATGCAATGAGTGGGTTTCCATGGCAACTGTGCTTATCGCAGGACAAAACCAGCTCAGTATGAAAGAGATTTTGCAGAGAAGTTCAGGAGATGCGGTCTATCATGCAGTTTTTAGGTTTATTAGGGCAACAGGACTAATTTCAAGGATATAGGACAGTAATGCCATTTCGAATCGCAGTCCGTTCCAGAAGGTGGCGGTAATGCCCCTACAAGGCGTTTGCCAACCGCCATAAAACCTCAGAAGAAGACGACGTACGTCAGTCCTCACCCAACCAGCCTGTAAGTTGGTTTAAACGTAACATTTTGCATGTTAACCGTTAGATATAAGTGCTCCGTTTATTTTGTTATAAGTTGTGTGAGAAAACATTGCTAAATTTGTTTCCCTTGAGATTAGCATTTTAGCTAACGTTCGCGGCTAGCCCGTTAGCATTAGCATGTTTTATCTGAGCCAAGCACACCTGTAAGTTGGTTTAAACTTAACATTTTGCATGTTAACCGTTAGATATAAGTGCTACGTTTATTTTGTTATAAGTTTTGTGAGAAAACATTGCTAAATTTGAAACTGAAAACTTCCTGTGGAATGCATACCTCCACCAAGGCTCTTATATCCTCACACACTTTTCCAACAATACTCCAAAACTACTGGATGAATTTGGATGAAATTTTCACCAGAAGTGGTTCTTGGCCTACACACAAACCATTACATTTTGGGGGTGATCCATGACTGCATACCTCTACCAAGGCTCAAACTTCTTGCAGTGATTTAGTAGGATTATGTAGAAACTACTGGATGGATTTTGCTGAAATTTTAACCAGAGATGGTCCTTGGCTTGCAGACAAATCCAATGAATAATTGAAATATTATTTTAATGTTTTTATTAAATATGTACTTTTTTTGTTGTTGTTTTTTTTTTTAATACAGGCACTTCCTCTCCCTCCATGTCCTCTCCGCTTCAATGCTGTGATTCCTGATGCGTTGTATGTGCTTTTTCCATGGGAGAAGTCACATGATATGACCAACACAAAGAGGCGCTGCTTGCTACGGGCACATGACCATTGCAGTCATAGTTATTGTTTGGTTTTTGCTCTGCAAAATTATGGTCAAAAGTGTAAATTGTGATAATATTTTGGCTTTTTCCCCTTAAACAATGTGTTTCAAATTTATATTGAAACAGTAATTTTATTAAAATATAAAGAAACATCATTCATAAAATGATCCACAAATTTATAATAGTCTCAAATGTACAGGAAAAGTCAATTTTACAAGAGGAAATTACAAATTTGAGGGAAATGGTTTCAAATGTAGATAGATTGACAAAGAAAAGTATAAAATGATAAGAAAATTGTTGTAAATTTTGGAGAACAACCTTCAAGATTGAAGTCATGAGTAATTTTAAGAGGACAACAGATTTCCACTGTTGTACAAGCTGTACATTGACTACATTACATCAAAGTGTCATATCTTCAGTGTTGTCCCATGAAAAGATATAATAAAATATTTATAAAAATGTGAGGGGTGTACTCACTTTTGTGAGATATTGTATATTGGAAGATGGTGAACTGTAATCTGTTTTTGTAGAAATATTTATGGAACTGTTTTTGAATGGATGATATGTCCAGTGGGAGGTGCTTGGTCATTAAAATGGGGTTGCTTTGAGGCTGAGGAGTCTGAACTTTGCTGCATCGTAGGTAACGAAATATTTATTGAACTGTTTTTGAATGAATGATATGTCCAGTGGGAGGTGCTTGGTCATTAAAATGGGGTTGCTGTGAGGCTGAGGAGTCTGAACTTTGCTGCATCGTAGGTAACGATTCTGCTGTTTGTAAATGAGGCAGTGGGCTGTTTTCTCCCATTTTGAAGGAGTTGTTAGAGGACTCCATTTTAAAGAGACAAAGATCTTTAATACACTCTCAGACTCAGAGCAGCTGTTGGTCTCTTTGGATCTGCACATCACTGATTAGGTAAGTGTTACCATGGAGAAGGTTGACTCCTCGCCATGAGACATCGGAAATATATAGCCGGAATTCATCGGAAATAAATATTCTCAATTTCTAGAGCTTAAAATATTCAGAGTTTAAAAGTTAATTTTAAAATTATTAACTTCTACATGAGAGAACATCATACAATTTTTGTTGTTGGGGGGGGGGGGGGCTTCGAGGTTTTAGGTCCCTTTTTGTATCTGCAATTGTTCAACTACAGAGAGCTGCTTAGGCACTAGTGGGTGTGCAATTTTTGCCTCAAATGTGTTGCTGTTAGGTACATTAGGGCCATTTTTTTATCTGCAATTGTGCAAGTAATGAGAGCCATTTAGTAAACAATTCAGAGTTTAAAAGTTAATTTTAAAATTATTAACTTCTACATGAGAGAACATCATACAATTTTTCTTGTTGGGGGGCTTTGAGGTTTTAGGTCCATTTTTTTTATCTGCAATTGTTGAAATACAGAGAGCTGCTTAGGCACTAGTGGGTGTGCAATTTTTGCCTCAAATGTGTGGCTGTTAGGTACATATGTTCAAAAATTTATAAATCCTAAGACCGCTCAGACCCGGAAAAGAATTCGATAAACAGGAAAAGATATGTTCCCCCCCAAACGTACACAAATTTTCAAGGTCTATGGAGACTGTAAACTTTGCCGTCGAGACATAAAATTTGAGTGCAAAAGATGTGCAAAAAATATCTCTTTGTGGGGTACTTCGAGATTTTAATTAGGTCCATTTTTTTTATCTGCAATTGTGCAGCTACAGAGAGGCATTTAGTAAATAGTGGGTTAGCAATTCTTTCAGTAACCACTATGTGGCGCTATATAGGTTTTCAGGTTATGATCATGGCTGTGGTCTGATGAATGTCAGAAAATTTCACATCATTCTGCCCAGCCGCACGTGAGTAATCGATAAAACAGTTTTCAGCAATTCTTTTGTTAACCACTATGTGGCACTATATTTGTTGTCAGGTATTTTGATGACATTGCGTTCGGGGTGGAAATATTTTCCATTATGGAAGGAATGGTGCACATCAGAAAGGGTTTGCCCGACTTACAGGACTTTGAAGTTGTAAGGGGAGGAGTCAACATTCGCCATGGCGCCATGGCAACACTTCCTTGTCAGTTATGTGTTGTCCACCCATATTGGACTATATGTGACAGTCACCTAAACCTATGTTCCAATTTTCATGACTCCAGGACGTTCCCACCCCTCCCCATAAGCTAACGGATTGAATGGCGAGGTGGGCGTGTCCATAGTAATACGTTAGAGGTCATACTAATGTTGATGTTCAGTTATGATCATGGCTGTGTTCTGATGAATCTCAGAAAATTTCACATCATTCTGCCCAGCTGCGTGTGAGTAATAAATAAAACAGTTTTCAGCAATTCTTTTGTTAACCACTATGGGGCGCTATATCGGTTGTCAGGTATTTTGAGGTCATTGCGTTCGGGGTGGGACTATTTTCCTTCATGTAAAGTTTTGTGGACATCGGACAAGTTTTGGCTGAGTTACAGTTTTGGCTGAGCTCGCCATGGCGAGCTTATCGCAGGACAAAACCAGCTCAGTATGAAAGAGATTTTGCAGAGAAGTTCAGGAGATGCGTTGTCCAAGATATAACTTTCCGAAATTTCATGGCGTGTAGTCACCCGTCACCATGTTGCCATGGCAACACTTCCCTGTAAGTTATGTGTTGTCCACCCATATTGGACTACATATGACAGTGACCTCAACATATGTTGAAAAATTTAGACCTCCAAGACCTTCCCACCCCGCCCCATAAGCTCATGGGTTGAATGGCGAGAAGGGCATGTCCATGGTAACATGTATGACGTCATAATAACGTTGATGTTCAGTTATGATCATGTCTGTGTTCTGATGAATCTCTGAAAATTTCATGTCATTCTGGCCAGCCGTACGTGAGTAATAAATAAAACAGTTTTCAGCAATTCTTTCGTTAGCCACTATGTGGCGCTATATCTATTGTCCAGTATTTTGATGTCGTTGTATCCGGGGTGGCACTGTTTTCCTTGATGGGAAGTTTTGTGGACATCAGAAAAAGGTTGTCCAAGATACAACTGTCCGAAATTTCATGGTGTGTAGTCAACCGTCGCCATGTTGCCATGGCAACACTTCCCTGTAACTTATGTGTTGTCCACCCATATTGGACTGCATATGACAGTGACCTCAACATATGTTGAAAAATTTAGACCTCCAAGACCTTCCCACCCGTCCCCATAAGCTCATGGATTGAATTGCGAGAAGGGCGTGTCCATGGTAACACGTATGATGTCATACTAACGTTGATGTTGAGTTATGATCATCGCTCTGTTTTGATGAAACTCAGAAAATTTCACGTCATTCTGGCAAGCCTCGCACGAGTAATAAATAAAACAGTTTTCAGCAATTCTTTCCTTTACCACTATGTGGCACTATATCTTTAGTCATGTATTTTGATGTCATTGCGTCCGGGGTGGCACTATTTTCCTTCATGGAAAGTTTTGTGGACATCGGACAAGTTTTGCCCGTCAGTAATTCTTCCGTTAATCATTAGGGGGCGCTATGAGTGTTGTTTATTATTTGTATATAGATGTGTTGGTGGACGGAAGAATATTGATCGTATAAAATTTGTTGCAAATCGTGCAAAGTATGTCCAATTTACAAGGGTCTAATGTTGTTACCACTAGGTGGCGCTAAAGCTTTTGTTATTTTATATAGGAATGTTCGGGGTGGGATTATTATCCATTTTTGAAAATTTGGTGGAAATCAGAAAAAGTTTGTCCAAGATACAACTTTCCGAAATTTCATGGCGTGTTGTCAACCATCGCCATGTTGCCATGGCAACACTTCCCTGTAAGTTATGTGTTGTCCACCCATATTGGACTACATATGACAGTGACCTCAACATATGTTGAAAAATTTAGACCTCCAAGACCTTCCCACCCCGCCCCATAAGCTCATGGGTTGAATGGCGAGAAGGGCGTGTCCATGGTAACATGTATGACATCATAATAACGTTGATGTTGAGTTATGATTATGTCTGTGTTCTGATGAATCTCTGAAAATTTCACGTCATTCTGGCCAGCCGTACGTGAGTAATAAATAAAACAGTTTTCAGCAATTCTTTCGTTAGCCACTATGTGGCGCTATATCTATTGTCCGGTATTTTGATGTCGTTGTATCCGGGGTGGCACTATTTTCCTTGATGGGAAGTTTGGTGGACATCAGAAAAAGGTTGTCCAAGATACAACTGTCCGAAATTTCATGGTGTGTAGTCAACCGTCGCCATGTTGCCATGGCAACACTTCCCTGTAACTTATGTGTTGTCCACCCATATTGGACTGCATATGACAGTGACCTCAACATATGTTGAAAAATTTAGACCTCCAAGACCTTCCCACCCGTCCCCATAAGCTCATGGATTGAATTGCGAGAAGGGCGTGTCCATGGTAACACGTATGATGTCATACTAACGTTGATGTTGAGTTATGATCATCGCTCTGTTTTGATGAATCTCAGAAAATTTCACGTCATTCTGGCAAGCCGCGCACGAGTAATAAATAAAACAGTTTTCAGCAATTCTTTCGTTTACCACTATGTGGCGCTATATCTTTTGTCAGGTATTTTGATGTCATTGCGTCCGGGGTGGCCTATTTTCCTTCATGTAAAGTTTTGTGGACATCGGACAAGTTTTGCCTGTCAGTAATTCTTCCTTTAATCATTAGGGGGCGCTATGAGTGTTGTTTATTATTTGTATATAGATGGGTTCGGGGAAGGGAGAATATTGATCGTATAAAATTTGTTGCAAATCGTGCAAAGTATGTCCAATTTACAAGGGTCTAATGTTGTTAGAACTAGGTGGCGCTAAAACTTTTGTTATTTTATATAGGGATGTTTAGGGTGGGATTATTATCCATTTTTGAAAATTTGGTGGAAATCAGAAAAAGTTTGTCCAAGATACAACTTTCTGAAATTTCATGGCGTGTAGTCAACCGTCGCCATGTTGCCATGGCAACACTTCCCTGTAAGTTATGTGTTGTCCACCCATATTGGACTAGATATGACAGTGACCTCAACATATGGTGAAAAATTTAGACCTCCAAGACCTTCCCACCCCTCCCCATAAGCTCATGGATTGAATGGCGAGAAGGGCGTTTCTATGGTAACATGTATGATGTCATACTAATGTTGATGTTCAGTTATGATCATGTCTGTGTTCTGATGAATCTCTGAAAATTTCACGTCATTCTGCCCAGCCGCTTGTGAGTAATAAATAAAACAGTTTTCAGCAATTCTTTCATTAACCACTATGTGGCGCTATATCGGTAGTCAGGTATTTTGAGGTCATTGCGTCCGGGGTGGCACTATTTTCCTTCATGTAAAGTTTTGTGGACATCGGACAAGTTTTGGGCGAGTTACAGGTGGTTGAAGTTGTAAGGGGAGGAGTCAAACTTCGCCATGGCGCCCTGGCCACGCCTTTTGAGATTTTGACTTAATTTATATAACTTTTAATGGCCAATGCCTGTAGATGTCCCCATGTAAAAATGAGCTCAATTGGATCTGGTCCCTAGGACAAGTGCGTTAAAATGCGAGGTGTGACTTTTTTCCGAATTGGAGGTGGGGCGACTTTGAGGCAAGATGGCGGCCTTCCTGTTGGCGGTGGGTATGGGCCACAATGATGTTTTTTTCATGTCTTGAGGTGATTCACACCTCACCCAAATTTGATGTTTCTACGGCAAAGTTTATGGTCTCCAGTCTCCATGGACCTTGTATGTTTGGCCCCACCCACAAAAATGAGGGGTGGGGGGCACATATGTTTTCCAGTTTATCGAATTTTTTGCCTTGTCAGAGGGGTTTGCCAAAAAAAATTGCGTTTTGGTTAACGTTCAGAGGGTGAAAAATGCGATCATTTAGGCAGAATAATAGAGAGAAAAATAACAGAATAAATAAACGCAAGCGGATACAATAGGGCTTTCGCCGACTGACGTTGTCAGTGGCTCAGGCCCTAATTAAACCTGCAGGCAGGTGTAAATGGGCCTTCGCCCCCCGCGCGACCGCGGAACCCGCCGCCCGTCCTCCCTCGATTTGAACCCTACCTGCTGGCCATTTACTCCAATCGACTTCTTCCACGCAGCATTAGGTGGAGGTGTCGTAGTCATTGTGTCCAAAAACAATGTCTCCAAACTTTCACTCATGTCCCTCTGCTGAAGTTCCTCCACTCTCATTTCAGGACAACACCTCACATCACCAGTAAATATACAGGGAACAGACATTGAGATGGTGACATCCTATAAGTGCCTGGGTGTTCATCTGAACAATAAACTAGACTGGTCACACTATACTGACGCACTCTACAAGAAGGGACAGCACAGGCTGTTCCTACTGAGGAGACTCAGGTCTTTTGGTGTACAAGGGGCACTGCTGAAGACATTGTATGACACGGTGGTCTGCTGGGGCAGTGGCATTATGGCAGCCGATAGGAAGAGACTGAACAAACAGATCAAGAAAGCTAGCTCTGTCCTGGGGTAGCGGGTTGTCCCAGTGGAGGAGATAGGAGAGAGAAGGATGGTGGCTAAACTGTAATCTCTGCTGGAGTCCGAGTTCCACCCTATGCAGGACATACTGAACGCACGGTGGAGTTCATTTAGCAGCAGACTACATCATCCTAGGTGCACAACCGAGAGGTTTCGCAGGTCCTTCCTCCCAACGGCTGTCAGACTGTACAACCTAAGTAGGGCTGCTCTTAGAGATAGGCTAAAGACGTGACAACCTAATAGTTTTGAATGCAAAAGATGCAATAGACTTACACAATGGTCCTCTCCAGCATACAATTAGGAAAATACCGGTCGCTATGGAGGGTGAGAATATGTATGGGTACATAATCATACCATATAGGATAACTAAGTAGACGGTTATGCTGTTTCATCCCATCTAGCAACAATGCTCTGCACTGTGTGTGTATATATACTGTATATATTTACATATTTATTCCATCTAGCTACAATGCTCCGCACTGGGTGTTTATATATCTACTTATTATTCCATCTAGCAACAATGCTCTGCACTGTGTGTGTATATATATTTACATATTTAGTAATACATATTTAGTTTAGAGTAATAAATAAAACAGTTTTCAGCAATACTTTCGTGAGCCACTATGTGGCACTATATCTTTTGTCCGGTATTTTTTTTTTTATTTAAGTTTTTGTAAATGGTATACAGGTCATTACAGCATTGCATTGTTTACATTTTCATCACATGTTCCCTTATTTTTTGCTATTTGACAACAGTGGTAGGATAGTTATTACAACACCCCCCCTTTTTTTTAAAGTGAAAGAAAAAGTGAAATTAAGGAGAATTAAATAAAAACAAAAAACAAACAAATGAATAAACAAACAAACAGAACAGCAAAAAACAAACAAACAGAAAATTAAGTAATTAAAAGTAAAAGAGCATCTGAGTAGCGTTGGAACAAAGAGCGGGACCATTATTGAAATGGTATTTGTCAAAGATTAGATCTAATGGAAGACACATATGCGATCCAGGGTTGCCAAAAGTTCATGAACCCATCCATGTCCTGTCTCTGTGCGAATGTCAACTTTTCCATTGAGTAAATGTCTTGAATCACGTTAATCCAATCATCAGGTGTAGGACAGTCCTTCAGCATCCATTTTTTAGTTTTGTCCGGTATTTTGATGTCATTGTATCCAATGTCATTGTATCCGGGGTGGCACTATTTTCCTTGATGGAAAATTTTGTGGACATCAGAAAAAGTTTGTCCAAGATACAACTTTCCGAAATTTCATGGCGTGTAGTCAACCATCGCCATGTTGCCATGGCAACACTTCCCTGCAAGTTATGTGTTGTCCACCCATATTGAACTGCATATGACAGTGACCTCAACATATGTTGAAAAATTTAGACCTCCAAGAGCTTCCTACCCCGCCCCATAAGCTCATGGGTTGAATTCAATTCAATTCAATTCAATTCAATTCAATTCAATTCAATTCAACTTTATTTATATAGCGCCATTTCACAACAACAGTCATCTCATAGCACTATCAACTGTAGGGGGGAACCCCCACAGTTGCAGAAAGACCCCAGCAATCAGGTGATCCCCTGTGAGCAAGCACTTGGCGACGGTGGAGAGGAAAAACTCCCTTTTAACAGGAAGAAACCTCCAGCAGAACCAGGCTCAGGGAGGGGCAGTCATCTGCTGCGACTGGCTGGGGGGTGAGGGGACAGAGAAGATGAAAAGAACAGACATGTAGAGAGCAAACAGCACGATGGGGACTCAATCTATGGGAGAGAACAAACAAATGTTAATGACCAGCAAAAAAAAAAAATATTTCATAGAGAGTAAGGAAAGGAGTGAGGCCCAGTGCATTACTGGAGGTCCCCCGGCAGACTAAATCTATTAGCAGCATAACTAAGGGAGGGTTCAGAAACACATGATCCCTCCCTAATTGTAGGCTATATCAAAAAGGTAGGTTTTAACCCTAATCTTAAAAACAGAGATCGAGTCTGACTCCCGAATCCAGATTGGCAGCTGATTCCACAGGAGAGGAGCTTGATAACTGAAGGCTCTGCCTCCCATTGTACTTTTGGAGATTCTAGGTATTACAAGTAGTCCTGCATTTTGGGAGCGTAGTGCTCTGTTAGGATAATATGGTAGTATCAGATCTTTTAAATAAAAAGGAGCCTGATTGTTTAGAGCTTTGTAAGTAAGAAGAAGGATTTTAAACTTAATTCTAAACTCTATGGGAAGCCAATGAAGGGAGGCCAGAACCGGAGAGATATGATCTCTCTTTCTAGTACCTGTTAAAACTCTTGCTGCAGCATTTTGGATCAGCTGAAGACTTTTTAAAGATGTTTTAGGACAACCTGATAATAAAGAATTACAATAATCTAATCTCGAGCTAACAAAAGCGTGGATCAGTTTCTCAGCATCACTCTGAGACAAGATGCTCCTAATCTTGGCAATATTACGCAAATGATAGAAGGCAGTCTTAGAAACAAATTTAATATGTGAATTGAAGGACAAATCCTGATCAAAAATAACTCCAAGGTTCCTCACAGAGCTATTAAGAGAAAGAGTAACTGCATCCAAACTGAAAGTTTGATTTGGAAAGGAATTTCTAAGGTTTTTTGGACCAACAAGAATGACTTCAGTCTTATCTGAATTTAATAGCAGGAAATTACAAGTCATCCAAGCTTTGATTTCCTTAAGACAGGCTTCTAACTTGGCTAATTGATTACTATCATCTGGCTTCATTGACAGGTATAATTGTGTGTCATCTGCATATCAATGAAAATGTATACAGTGCTTTCTAATAATGTTGCCTAACGGAAGCATATATAAACTAAAGAGTAGGGCCTAGCACAGATCCCTGTGGAACTCCATGACTAAGCTTTGAATTGAAAGAAAACTCATTATTTACATGAACAAACTGGAACCTATCAGATAAATAAGATCTAAACCACTGCAACGAAGTTCCATTAAGTCCAACATAGTGTTCTAATCTATCAAGTAGAATATTATGATCGACAGTATCAAAAGCTGCACTAAGGTCTAAAAGGACAAGTACAGAAACTAGTCCATTATCAGATGCAATGAGGAGGTCGTTAGTGACCTTCGCTAAGGCTGTTTCAGTACTATGATGGATTCTAAACCCAGATTGAAACTCTTCAAGTAAACCATTTCCCTGCAGGTGGTCGAATAATTGCGTAGCAACAACTCTTTCTAAGATTTTTGAAATGAAAGGGAGATTAGAGATTGGTCTATAGTTAGCTAAAGCTCCTGGATCTAGCGTTGGCTTTTTGAGTAAGGGTTTAATTACAGCTGTTTTAAAAGCCTGCGGTACATGGCCTAAAGTTAATGAAGAATTGATTATATGAAGAATAAAGCTACCAATAAGTGGGAAGACTTCTTTAAATAACCTAGTAGGAATAGGGTCTAAAAGACAAGTTGAAGGTTTGGATGAGGAAACTATTTTGTCTAACTCACAAAGGTCGATTGGAGTAAACTCATCAAGACAGACATCAAAAGAAGGAGTTGTAGTAGTTACAGTATTTAAGTTAACTGTGGGAAGAATCTGATTGATTTTATCTCTGATGGATGACATTTTATTATTGAAAAAGTTCATAAAGTCCTGACTTGTAAGCTCTAAGGGAATGCTAGGATTGACAGAGTCCTGACTCTTTGTCAACCTGGCTACAGTACTGAAAAGAAACCTGGGATTATTCTTGTTCTCTTCTATTAATGCAGAGTAATAACTTGTTCTAGCTTTTCTAAGAGAATTTTTATAAATTAAAAGATGATTTCTCCAAGCTAAATAGATTTCATCTAAATTAGTAGAGCGCCATTTTCTTTCTAATTGACGAGTCTTCTGTTTTAAGCTACGAGTTTCTGTGTTGAACCAAGGAGTTAGAAATCTCTGATTAGACTTTTTCTTTTTTAAGGGGGCCACCAAGTCTAGAGCCTGATGCAGAGAATCTGAAACACTATCCACCATGTTATCAATTACAGAAGGAGCAAGCTGTCTATAGCTTATTTCCGTTGTGTTGATACATGGCATAGAGGAAACAATCTGCATAAATTTGGAAACAGCATCATCTGAGAGGCATCTACTGTAATAATATTTTTCTTTAGGAGCCAAATAGTCAGAAATGGTAAAATCAAAGGTTAACAGACAATGGTCTGACAGTACAGGGTTATGAGGAGACACTACAAGATTTTCTATTTCTATGCCATATGTCAGAACAAGGTCCAATGTATGGTGGAGGTAATGAGTAGAATTTCCTACTTTCTGAGAAAACCCAATCGAGTCTAATATTGAATTAAATGCCACATTAAGGCAGTCACTATCTACATCCACATGTATATTAAAGTCCCCTACTATAATTATTCTATCAGATTTCAGCACTAAATCAGCTAAGAAATCAGCAAATTCGGATAAAAATTCTGAGTAGGTTGATGGGGGACGATAAACTATGGCAAATAAAATCGGGTTTAACCTAAAATTGCTAAAGTGCCCAATACTGAGGACCAGGCCCTCAAAGGAATTATAACATGTTTTTTGCTTTACATTAACTAGTAATTTGGAATGGTAAATTGTTGCTACTCCTCCTCCATGACCAGAACTTCTGGGATTTTGACAGTTTAAATAACCAGAGGGAGTTGATTCATTTAAACCAACATAATCCTCTTGCCCTAACCAAGTCTCTGTAAGGGAAATTAAATCAATCTGATGATCAATTAACAAATCATGGACTAACAGAGACTTGGGAGTTAGAGACCTAATATTTAGTAAACCACAATTAATTTTTAAATTATGAGGAGGAACAGAGGCCAAATCATTCAATTTAGAGGCTTTATGTTTAATTTGAGTTTTACCAATGTTTTGCTTTATCACTTTGGGATGCTTATGCATGATATTTTTATTTACTTTGGAGGGAGCAGACAACGATTCTCTGATGGGGAAGACAGGGGCTAAGCTGAGGGGTGGCGGATGAAGAGGAGCTGCAGAGAGGCGTGTAAGACTGCGACTCTGCTTCCTGGTCCCAACTCTGAGTAGTCATGGTTTTGGAAATTTGGATAAAAAAGATGCCAGATTGTTAGATAAATGAGAGGCACCATCCAAAGTGGGATGAATGCTGTCTCGTCTCATAAGACCAGGTTTTCCCCAAAAAGAGCTCCAATTGTCAATGTAGCCCACGTCATTTTTAGGACACCACACAGACAGCCAGCGGTTCAAGGATGACGAGCGACTAAACATGTCATCACTGGTCAGATTGGGGAGGGGCCCAGAAAATACTACAGTGGCAGACATCATTTTTGCAAAGTCACACACCGATTCTACATCAAGTTTGGTGACTTCCGACTGCCGGAGACGGATGTCATTAATGCCGGCGTGAATAACAATTGTGGAGTATTTACAGTTACTTTTAGCCAGCATTTTCAGATTTGACTCGATGTCACCTGCTCTGGCCCCAGGAATGCATTTGACTATGACCGCTGGAGTCTCTAGGTTCACGTTTCTGACTACAGAGTCGCCAATGATCAGAGTTTTTTCCTCAGCGGGTGTGTCGCTGAGCGGGGAAAAACGATTAGAAACGTGAACAGGTTGGTGGTGAACTGGGGCTTTGCGACTAGGCTTCCTTCTTACCGTCACCCACCCAGTCTCCTCGCTGCTGAGGAGAGCCGGGGAACCGCTGACAGGGGGGCCTAAGCTAGCTAGCTCCGCTGCAGCTAATGGGCGTCCGTCGAGACTAACTGGCGCAGACGGTGTTTCAATGCAGCGGAGCCGGGATTCCAAATCAGACAACCTCGCCTCGAGCGCCTCATAAAGACAACATTTATTACATTTACCGTTATCGCTAAAAGAGGCAGAGGTGTAGCTAAACATCTGACAGAGAGAGCACACCAGAGGAGAGGAAAGAGAGCTAGTAGCCATAGCTAATAGCTGGAGAGCAACCACACAGGCAGACAGCAAAACAGGAAGTGACGATACGTTACGTTACCACAAGGAAGTGACGATCCTCAGACAAGGATCGTCGAGAAGGGCGTGTCCATGGTAACATGTATGACGTCATACTAACGTTGATGTTCAGTTATGATCATGTCTGTGTTCTGATGAATCTCTGAAAATTTCACGTCATTCTGGCCAGCCGTGCGTGAGTAATAAATAAAACAGTTTTCAGCAATTCTTTCATTAGCCACTATGTGGCGCTATATCTTTTGTCCGGTATTTTGATGTCATTGTATCCAGGGTGGCACTATTTTCCTTGATGGAAAGTTTTGTGGACATCAGAAAAAGTTTGTCCAAGATACAACTTTCCGAAATGTCATGGCGTGTAGTCAACCGTCGCCATGTTGCCATGGCAACACTTCCCTGTAAGTTATGTGTTGTACACCCATATTGGACTGCATATGACAGTGACCTCAACATATGTTGAAAAATTTAGACCTCCAAGACCTTCCCACCCCTCCCCATAAGCTCACGGATTGAATGGCGAGGAGGGCGTGTCTATGTTAACAAGTTTGATGTCATACTAATGTTGATGTTCAGTTATGATCATGGCTGTGTTCTGATGAATCGCAGAAAATTTCACATCATTCTGCCCAGCCGCTTGTGAGTAATAAATGAAACATTTTTCAGCAATTCTTTCATTAACCACTATGTGGCGCTACATCGGTTGTCAGGTATTTTGAGGTCATTGCGTCTGCGGTGACACTATTTTCCTTCATGGAAAGTTTTGTGGACATCGGACAAGTTTTGGCCGAGTTACAGGTGGATGAATTTGTAAGGGGAGGAGTCAAATTTCGCCATGGCGCCCTGGCCACGACTTTTGAGATTTTGACTTAATTTATATAACTTTTAATGAGCAATGCCTGTAGATGCCCCCATGTAAAAATGAGCTCAATTGGATCTTGTCCCTAGGACAAGTGCGTTAAAATGCGAGGTGTGACTTTTTTCCGAATTGGAGGTGGGGCGACTTTGAGGCAAGATGGCAGCCTTCCTGTTGGCGGTGGGTATGTGCCACAATGATGTTTTTTGCATGTCTTGAGGTGATTCACACCTCACCCAAATTTGATGTGTCTACGGCAAAGTTTATGGTCTCCAGTCTCCATAGACCTTGAACGTTTGACCCCACCCACAAAAATGAGGGGTGGGGGGGCACATATCTTTTTGAGTTTATCAAATTTTTTTGCCCGGTCAGAGGGGTTTGCCAAAAAAAATCGCGTTTTGGTTAACGTTCAGAGGGTGAAAAATGCAATCATTTAGGCAGAAAAATAACAAATAATAATTAAACCTGCAGGCAGATGTAAACGGACTTTCGCCCCCAACGCGACCGCGGAACCCGCCGCCCGTCCTCCCTCACTGGCTGGGAAAATGTGCCGTCATCACTGCAACGGCTGCATGCATAATAAAGTAAACCATTTGGCTCAGATCTTCCTGTGAGCAGTAAGCGGCATTATCCCTTTTGTCATGGCATGACCATGGTAACATGTTTGATGTCATACTAACATTGATGTTCAGTTATGAACATTACTGTGTTCTGATAAAACTCAGCTCAGCTCAGGTCAGCTGAGCGTGAGTAATAAATAAAACAGTTTTCAGCAATTCTTTCGTTTACCACTATGTGGCGCTATATCTTTTGTCAGGTATTTTGATGTCATTGCGTCCGGGGTGGCACTATTTTCCTTCATGGAAAGTTTTATGGACATCGGACAACCTTTTGCCCATCAGTAATTCTTCCTTTAATCATTAGGGGGCACTATGAGTGTTGTTTATTATTTGTATATAGACGAGTTCGGGGAAGGGAGAATATTGATCGTATAAAATTTGTTGCAAATCGTGCAAAGTATGTCCAATTTACAAGGGTCTAATGTTCTTACCACTAGGCGGTGCTAAAACTTTTGTTGTTTTATATAGGAATGGTCAGGGTGGGATTATTATCCATTTTTGAAAATTTGGTGGAAATCAGAAAAAGATTGTCCAAGATACAACTTTCCGAAATTTCATGGCGACTAGTCAACCGTCGCCATGTTGCCATGGCAACACTTCCCTGTAAGTTATGTGTTGTCCACCCATATTGGACTACGTATGACAGTGACCTCAACATATGGTGAAAAATTTAGACTTCCAAGACCTTCCCACCCGTCCCCATAAGCTCATGGATTGAATTGCGAGAAGGGCGTGTCCATGGTAACACGTATGATGTCATACTAACGTTGATGTTCAGTTATGATCATCGCTGTGTTTTGATGAATCTCAGAAAATTTCACGTCATTCTGGCAAGCCGCGCACGAGTAATAAATAAAAGTTTTCAGCAATTCTTTCGTTATCCACTATGTGGCGCTATATCTTTTGTCAGGTATTTTGATGTGATTGCGTCCGGGGTGGCACTGTTTTCCTTCATGTAAAGTTTTGTGGACATCGGACAAGTTTTTCCCATCAGTAATTCTTCCTTTAATCATTAGGGGGCACTATGAGTGTTGTTTATTATTTGTATATAGACGAGTTCGGGGAAGGGAGAATATTGATCGTATAAAATTTGTTGCAAATCGTGCAAAGTATGTCCAATTTACAAGGGTCTAATGTTGTTACCACTAGGTGGCGCTAAAACTTTAGTTATTTTATATAGGAATGTTCAGGGTGGGATTATTATCCATTTTTGAAAATTTGGTGGAAATCAAAAAAAGTTTGTCCAAGATACAACTTTCCGAAATTTCATGACGTGTAGTCAACCGTCGCCATGTTGCCATGGCAACACTTCCATGTAAGTTATGTGTTGTCCACCCATATTGGACTACATATGACAGTGACCTCAACATATGTTGAAAAATTTAGACCTCCAAGACCTTCCCACCCCTCCCCATAAGCTCATGGATTGAATGGCGAGAAGGGCGTTTCTATGGTAACACGTATGATGTCATACTAACGTTGATGTTCAGTTATGATCATGGCTGTGTTCTGATGAATCTCTGAAAATTTCACATCATTCTGCCCAGCCACTTGTGAGTAATAAATAAAACAGTTTTTAGCAATTCTTTCATTAACCACTATGTGGCGCTATATCGGTTGTCAGGTATTTTGAGGTCATTGCGTCCGGGATGGCACTATTTTCCTTCATGTAAAGTTTTGTGGACATCGGACAAGTTTTGGGCGAGTTACAGGTGGTTGAAGGTGTAAGGGGAGGAGTCAAACTTCGCCATGGCGCCCTGGCCACGCCTTTTGAGATTTTGACTTAATTTATATAACTTTTAATGGGCAATGCCTGTAGATGCCCCCATGTAAAAATGAGCTCAATTGGATCTGGTCCCTAGGACAAGTGCGTTAAAATGCGAGGTGTGAGTTTTTTCCGAATTGGAGGTGGGGCGAATTTGAGGCAAGATGGCGGCCTTCCTGTTGGCGGTGGGTATGGGCCACAATGATGTTTTTTGCATGTCTTGAGGTGATTCACACCTCACCCAAATTTGATGTGTCTACGGCAAAGTTTATGGTCTCCAGTCTCCATTGACCTTGTACGTTTGGCCCCACCCACAAAAATGAGGGGTGGGAGGGCACATATGTTTTCCAGTTTATCGAATTTTTTGCCGGGTCTGAGGGGTTTGCCAAAAAAAATCGCGTTTTGGTTAACGTTCAGAGGGTGAAAAATGCAATCATTTAGTCAGAATAATAGAGAAAAAAAATAACAAAAAATAATAAATAAACGCGAGCGGATACAATAGGGCTTTCGCCGACTGACGTTGTCAGTGGCTCAGGCCCTAATAATAAAGAAACGCGAGCGGATACAATAGGGCTTTCGCCGACTGACGTTGTCAGTGGCTCAGGCCCTAATTAAACCTGCAGGCAGGTGTAAACGGACTTTCGCCCCCAACGCGACCGCGGAACCCGCCGCCCGTCCTCCCTCACTGGCTGGGAAAATGTGCCGTCATCACTGCAACGGCTGCATGCATAATAAAGTAAACCATTTGGCTCAGATCTTCCTGTGAGCAGTAAGTGGCATTATCCCTTTTGTCATGGCATGACCATGGTAACATGTTTGATGTCATACTAACATTGATGTTCAGTTATGAACATTGCTGTGTTCTGATGAAACTCAGAAAATTTCACGTCATTCTGGCCAGCTGAGTGTGAGTAATAAATAAAACAGTTTTCAGCAATTCTTTCGTTATCCACTATGTGGCGCTATATCTTTTGTCAGGTATTTTGATGTCATTGTGTCCGGGGTGGCACTATTTTCCTTCATGGAAAGTTTGATGGACATGGGACAAGTTTTGCCTGTCAGTAATTCTTCCTTTAATCATTAGGGGGCGCTATGAGTGTTGTTTATTATTTGTATATAGACGAGTTCGGGGAAGGGAGAATATTGATCGTATAAAATTTGTTGCAAATAGTGCAAACTATGTTCAATTTACAAGGGTCTAATGTTCTTACCACTAAGCGGTGCTAAAACTTTTGTTATTTTATATAGGAATGGTCAGGGTGGGATTATTATCCATTTTTGAAAATTTGGTGGAAATCAGAAAAAGTCTGTCCAAGATACAACTTTCCGAAATTTCATGGCGACTAGTCAACCGTCGCCATGTTGCCATGGCAACACTTCCCTGTAAGTTATGTGTTGCCCCCCCTATTGGACTACGTATGACAGTGACCTCAACATATGTTGAAAAATTTAGACTTCCAAGACCTTCCCACCCGTCCCCATAAGCTCATGGATTGAATTGTGAGAAGGGCGTGTCCATGGTAACACATATGATGTCATACTAACATTGATGTTGAGTTATGATCATCGCTGTGTTTTGATGAATCTCAGAAAATTTCACGTCATTCTGGCAAGCCGCGCACGAGTAATAAATAAAACAGTTTTCAGCAATTCTTTCGTTTACCACTATGTGGCGCTATATCTTTTGTCAGGTATTTTGATGTCATTGCGTCCGGGGTGGCACTATTTTCCTTCATGTAAAGTTTTGTGGACATCGGACAAGTTTTGCCCATCAGTAATTCTTCCTTTAATCATTAGGGGGCGCTATGAGTGTTGTTTATTATTTGTATATAGACGGGTTCGGGGAAGGGAGAATATTGATCGTATAAAATTTGTTGCAAATAGTGCAAACTATGTTCAATTTACAAGGGTCTAATGTTCTTACCACTAAGCGGTGCTAAAACTTTTGTTATTTTATATAGGAATGGTCAGGGTGGGATTATTATCCATTTTTGAAAATTTGGTGGAAATCAGAAAAAGTCTGTCCAAGATACATCCATCCATCCATCCATCTTCTACCGCTTTTCCGGAGGTCCGGGTCGCGGAGGCAGCAGTTCAAGCAGAGAAGCCCAGACTTCCCTCTCCCCAGCCAGTCCAAGATACAACTTTCCGAAATTTCATGGCGACTAGTCAACCGTCGCCATGTTGCCATGGCAACACTTCCCTGTAAGTTATGTGTTGCCCACCCATATTGGACTACGTATGACAGTGACCTCAACATATGTTGAAAAATTTAGACTTCCAAGACCTTCCCACCCGTCCCCATAAGCTCATGGATTGAATTGCGAGAAGGGCGTGTCCATGGTAACACATATGATGTCATACTAACATTGATGTTGAGTTATGATCATCGCTGTGTTTTGATGAATCTCAGAAAATTTCACGTCATTCTGGCAAGCCGCGCACGAGTAATAAATAAAACAGTTTTCAGCAATTCTTTCGTTTACCACTATGTGGCGCTATATCTTTTGTCAGGTATTTTGATGTCATTGCGTCCGGGGTGGCACTATTTTCCTTCATGTAAAGTTTTGTGGACATCGGACAAGTTTTGCCCATCAGTAATTCTTCCTTTAATCATTAGGGGGCGCTATGAGTGTTGTTTATTATTTGTATATAGACGGGTTCGGGGAAGGGAGAATATTGATTGTATAAAATTTGTTGCAAATAGTGCAAACTATGTTCAATTTACAAGGGTCTAATGTTCTTACCACTAAGCGGTGCTAAAACTTTTATTTTATATAGGAATGTTCAGGGTGGGATTATTATCCATTTTTGAAAATTTGGTGGAAATCAGAAAATGTTTGTCCAAGATACAACTTTCCGAAATTTCATGGCGTGTAGTCAACCGCCGCCATGTTTCCATGGCAACACTTCCCTGTAAGTTATGTGTTGTCAGTTATGATCATGTCTGTGTTCTGATGAATCTCTGAAAATTTCACATCATTCTGCCCAGCCGCTTGTGAGTAATAAATAAAACAGTTTTCAGCAATTCTTTCATTAGCCACTATGTGGTGCTATATCGGTTGTCAGGTATTTTTTTTTTTTTTTTTTTTTTTTTTGTTACTCATTTGTACCCGTAGGTAGATTTGGTTTGCAGTCTGGTGACAAGCCACCGGCTGCTGGTCGCTGCGTGCGCGAGCGCCCTAAACCTACATGTTTTTGGTATGCGGGAGGAAACCGGAGAAATCCCGGAGTAAACCCACGCAACACGGGGAGAACATGCAAACTCCACACAGCTCACTGTTGGTCGGGGGCTGGAATCGAACCCACGATCTCATGATCCCCACGATCCCCCGGCCAAGGGTAAAACTGTGCTGCCACAGTGCTAAACCACTGCGCCACCGTGCAGCCCAGGTCATTGGGCTGCACGGTCAGTGCACGAGCCAGTCCAATACCAGTGTTTCCAGAGGTGGGCTCTATAATGGTGTCTCCAGGCTTGAGGACCCCGGCTCTCTCTGCATCCTCCACCATCCGCAGACTGATCCTGTCTTTGACGCTCCCACCAGCATTGAAGAACTCACATTTGGCCAATATTTCACATTTGAGTCCAAAAGCTTTAGGGATCTTGTTGATGCGCACCATGGGAGTGTCACCGATCCTGAGCAGAATGTTTGGGAGAATGGCTGGAGGGACTGCCATTGAGGTCATTGCGTCCGAGGTGGCACTATTTTCCTTCATGTAAAGTTTTGTGGACATCGGACAAGTTTTGGGCGAGTTACAGGTGGTTGAAGTTGTAAGGGGAGGAGTCAAACTTCGCCATGTCGCCCTGGCCACGCCTTTTGAGATTTTGACTTAAATTATATAACTTTTAATGGGCAATGCCTGAAGATGCCCCCATGTAAAAATGAGCTCAATTGGATCTGGTCCCTAAGACAAGTGCGTTAAAATGCGAGGTGTGAGTTTTTTCCGAATTGGAGGTGGGGCGACTTTGAGGCAAGATGGCGGCCTTCCTGTTGGCGGTGGGTATGGGCCACAATGATGTTTTTTGCATGTCTTGAGGTGATTCACACCTCACCCAAATTTGATGTGTCTACGGCAAAGTTTATGGTCTCCAGTCTCCATAGACCTTGAAAATTTGTGTACATTTGGCCCCACCCACAAAAATGAGGGGTGGGGGGGAACATATCTTTTCCAGTTTATCGAATTTTTTGCCCGGTCAGAGGGGTTTGCCAAAAAAAATCGCGTTTTGGTTAAGGTTCAGAGGGTGAAAAATGCGATCATTTAGGCAGAATAATAATAATAATTAAACCTGCAGGCATGTGTAAACGGACCTTCGCCCCCCCCCCCGCATGACCGCGGAACCCGCCGCCCGTCCTCCCTGGCTTTGAACAGTACCTGCTGGCCATTTATTCCAATCGACTTCTTCCACGCAGCATTAGGTGGAGGTGCCGTAGTCATTGTGCCCAAAAACAATGTCTCCAAACTTTCACTCATGTCCCTCTGCTGAAGTTCCTCCACTCTCATTTCAGGACAACACCTCACATCACCAGTAAATATACAGGGAACAGACATCGAGATGGTGACATCCTCTAAGTACCTGGGTGTTCATGTGAACAATAAACTAGACTGGTCACACTATACTGACGCACTCTACAAGAAGGGACAGCGCAGGCTGTTCCTACTGAGGAGACTCAGGTCTTTTGGTGTTCAAGGGGCGCAGCTGAAGACATTGTATGACACGGTGGTCTGCTGCGGCAGTGGCATTATGGCAGCCGATAGGAAGAGACTGAACACACAGATCAAGAAAGCTAGCTCTGTCCTGGGCTAGCGCGTTGTCCCAGTGGAGGAGATAGGAGAGAGAAGGACGGTGGCTAAACTGTCATCTCTGCTGGAGTCCGAGTTCCACCCTACGCAGGACATACAGAACGCACGGTGGAGTTCATTTAGCAGCAGACTACATCATCCTAGGTGCACAACCAAGAGGTTTTGCAGGTCCTTCCTCCCAACGGCTGTCAGACTGTACAACCTAAGTAGGGCTGCTCTTAGAGATAGGCTAAAGACGTGACAACCTCATAGTTTTGAATGCAAAAGACATACAATGGTCCCCTCCAGCATACAATTAGGAAAATACCGGTCGCTATGGAGGGTGAGAATATGTATGGGTACATAATCATACCATATAGGATAACTAAGTAGACAATCAGTATGATTTGTGCAAAAATTTTTCAAAATCAGGCGAGAATTGTCTGAGCTGTAACTGTCATGTTTTGTTTGGCGAGAAAGCCACTGAAGAACACCAGTCGCCCTGGAAACAGTTCTGTACTATGTACATGTACTATCAATGAGCCCAAGTCATTCCTTCATGTAATTTTGTTAAGCTGGTGAGAGAAATATTTAAAAAAAAGTCGTCAGTAATTCTTCCTTTAATCATTAGGGGGCGCTATGCGTTTTGTTTATTATTTGTATATAGACGAGTTCGGGGAAGGGAGAATATTGATAGTATAAAATTTGTTGCAAATCGTACAAAGTTTGGCTATTTTACAAGGGTCTAAGGTAGTTACCACTAGGAGGCGCTAAACTTTTGTTATTTTATATAGGAGTGTTCAGGGTGGGAATATTATCCATTGTCAAAAATTGGATGAAAATAAGACAAAGTGTTTCCAAGATACAACTTTCCAAAATTGCTTGGTGAGTAGTCAACTGTTGTCATGTTGCCATGGCAACACATCCCTGTAAGTTATGTGTTGTCCACCCATATTGTACTACACATGACAGTGACCTCAACATATGTTGAAAAATTTAGGCCTCCAAGACCTTCCCACCCCTCCCCATAAGCTCATGGATTGAATGGCGAGGAGGGCGTGTCCATGGTAATATGTATGATGTCATACTAATGTTGATGTTCAATTATGATCATCGTTGTGTTCTGATGAATCTCAGAAAATTTCACGTCATTCTGGCCAGCCGCGCATGAGTAATAAATAAAACAGTTTTCAGCAATTCTTTCATTAACCACTATGTGGCGCTGTGTCTTTTGTCAGGTGTTTTGAGGTCATTGCATCCGGGGTGGCACTATTTTCCTTCATGTAAAGTTTTGTGGACATCAGACAAGTTTTGGCCGAGTTACAGGTGGTTGAATTTGTAAGGGGAGGAGTCAAACTTCGCCATGGCGCCCTGGCCACGCCTTTTGAGATTTTGACTTAATTTATATAACTTTTAATGGCCAATGCCTGTAGATGCCCCCATGTAAAAATGAGCTCAATTGGATCTGGTCCCTAGGACAAGTGCGTTAAAATGCGAGGTGTTACTTTTTTCCGAATTGGAGGTGGGGCGACTTTGAGGCAAGATGGCGGCCTTCCTGTTGGTGGTGGGTATGGGCCACATTGATGTTTTTTGCATGTCTTGAGGTGATTCACACCTCACCCAACTTTGATGTGTCTACGGCAAAGTTTATGGTCTCCAGTCTCCATAGACCTTGAAAATTTGTGTACGTTTGGCCCCACCCACAAAAATGAGGGGTGGGGGGGAACATATCTTTTACAGTTTATCGAATTTTTTGCCCGGTCAGAGGGGTTTGCCAAAAAAAATCGCGTTTTGGTTAACGTTCAGAGGGTGAAAAATGCAATCATTTAGGCAGAATAATAATAATTAAACCTGCAGGCAGGTGTAAACGGACCTTCGCCCCCCGCGCGACCGCGGAAGCCGCCGCCCGTCCTCCCTCGCTTTGAACGCTACCTGCTGGCCATTTACTCCAATCGACTTCTTCCACGCACATTAGGTGGAGGTGCCGTAGTCATTGTGCCCAAAAACAATGTCTCCAAACTTTCACTCATGTCCCTCTGCTGAAGTTCCTCCACTGTCATTTCAGGACAACACCTCACATCACCAGTAAATATACAGGGAACGGACATTGAGATGGTGACATCCTATAAGTATCTGGGTGTTCATCTGAACAATAAACTAGACTGGTCACACTATACTGACGCACTCTACAAGAAGGGACAGCGCAGGCTGTTCTGACTGAGAAGACTCATGTCTTTTGGTGTACAAGGGGCGCTGCTGAAGACATTGTATGACACGGTGGTCTGCTGGGGCAGTGGCATTATGGCAGCCGATAGGAAGAGACTGAACAAACAGATCAAGAAAGCTAGCTCTGTCCTGGGGTAGCGCGTTGTCCCAGTGGAGGAGATAGGAGAGAGAAGGACGGTGGCTAAACTGTCATCTCTGCTGGAGTCCGAGTTCCACCCTATGCAGGACATACAGAACGCACGGTGGAGTTCATTTAGCAGCAGACTACATCATCCTAGGTGCACAACCGAGAGGTTTCGCAGGTCCTTCCTCCCAACGGCTGTCAGACTGTACAACCTAAGTAGGGCTGCTCTTAGAGATAGGCTAAAGACGTGACAACCTAATAGTTTTGAATGCAAAAGACATACAATGGTCCCCTCCAGCATACAACAATGCAGAGCATTGTTGCTAGATGGGATGAAACAGCACAACCGAGAGGTCTCGCAGGTCCTTCCTCCCAACGGCTGTCAGACTGTACAACCTAAGTAGGGCAGCTCTTAGAGATAGGCTAAAGACGTGACAACCTAATAGTTTTGAATGCAAAAGACATACAATGGTCCCCTCCAGCATACAATTAGGAAAATACCGGTCGCTATGGAGGGTGAGAATATGTATGGGTACATAATCATACCATGTAGGATAACTAAGTAGACGGTTGTGCTGTTTCATCCCATCTAGCAACAATGCTCTGCACTGTGTGTGTATATACTGTATATTTACATATTTATTCCATCTAGCTACAATGCTCCGCACTGGGTGTTTATATATCTACATATTATTCCATCTAGCTACAATGCTCTGCACTGTGTGTGTTGAAGCACGCTGGTCGCCATGGAAACAGTTCTGTACTATCTACATGTACTGTCAATCAGCCCTAGTGATTCCTTCATGAATTTTTTTTTCTGCTAGTGAGAGAAAAAGGGAGAAAAAAGTTTTCAGCAATTCTTCCTTTTAAAAATAGGGGTGCTAAAACTTTTGTTTGTTATTTTTATGTAGACTTGTTTGGTGCAGGACTAATATCAATCTTCGAAAATTTAGTGCCAATTGTTGCAAGTTTGCCCCATGTATAAATGTCCGTTATTGAAATGCAATGAGTGGGTTTCCATGGCAACTGTGCTTATCGCAGGACAAAACCAGCTCAGTGTGAAAGAAATTTTGCAGAGAAGTTCAGGAGATGCGGTCTATAATGCAGTTTTTAGGTTTATTAGGGCAACAGGACTAATTTCAAGGATATAGGACAGTAATGCCATTTCGAATCGCAGTCCGTTCCAGAAGGTGGCGGTAATCAGAATCAGAATCAGAATCAGAATCAGCTTTATTGCCAAGTATATTTACAAGTAAAAGCACGAGGAATTTGACCTGACATTGGACGCGCACGTTAGGCGCATCCAATGACGCGTCGCCATACAAGGCGCCTGTCAACAGTGGAGGTAAAGAGGGGAGGGGAGGGGGACGAAAACACAATAGGAGAGAGAAAAAACATAGTAATCAGAATAAACGCTCGTATATGAGCCAAATTTTTACTACACAGAAAAAAACCCTCATGCACAATTAACAGGCAGACAATAGATCACACAAACAAGAGTTGAGAGAGGCAGTGTATATATGAGTCAGTATAGGTGTGTCAGTTCGTGTAATGTTGTGTGCATTTGTGTAGTGTAGGTGTGACAGTTTCTAGTGAACAGCAGAGGGCGCCTCCAGGCAGTAGATAGATGTTAAAGTCATGTGACTTATAAACAAGTCCGGAGTCTGTCTCTTCGCTTGCAAATAAAGGCACATGGACTGTCCCTGAGAAGTTCATCCGCTGAAAACAGCAGCTGTCTGTCGATTGCTTGGGTTAAGAGCCGCTCCTATCACTTATCTTGCAGGAGGAATGTAAATACCGGGCACCAAAGAAGGTCAAATCTGCACAGCACTCAGAGAATAGAATTTCCTCACCCGAGCAATTCTGTGCTTCAGAATTTCCATGTCCAGGCTTAAACATTAACATACTCTGAAGAGCACTAGCGACTTCAAGATGTATTCCACCATCTGAATCTCCATTCAGTTCGCCATGCCGCCTCGTGCCTTCCCAACTAGTCGAATTGGTGAAGGAGCTCGCTTGGATCCGCATTTGAACAGCTCCCATCTTCAATTTTGAAACAAACACCAGGAAACTCCAGAGCCAAAAATAGAATCCTGTGTCGTAGCCAATAGATGTCTTCTGCATCTCCAGTCGAATCATACACTCAGCAGGTTCCAATTCTTGGGCTCCCCCTTGGCCCGATTCTTGTTGAAAAAATAGTGACAATAGCCCGTTTAAGCCGCTACCAAATCCATAATTTCCGTTTAGATTAAGATTCATCAGACAAGAGCGACTAAACACAGACAAAAAACGCAACATTGCAAGCTGGGATCAGAAGGGAAAAGCGAGGATTAGAAAAGGCGTCTGCTCTCTCTCGAAGCCGGAAGTAAGAGCTCCTACAATGCTCTTGTAAATGCTCTAAAATTGTAAATGCTCTAAAAATGCTCCTACAAGGCGTTTGCCAACCGCCATAAAACCTCAGAAGAAGACAACGTACGTCAGTCCTCACCCAACCAGCCTGTAAGTTGGTTTAAACGTAACATTTTGCATGTTAACCGTTAGATATAAGTGCTCCGTTTATTTTGTTATAAGTTTTGTGAGAAAACATTGCTAAATTTGTTACCCTTGAGATTAGCGTTTTAGCTAACATTCGCGGCTAGCCCGTTAGCATTAGCATGTTTTATCTGAGCCAAGCACACCTGTAAGTTGGTTTAAACATAACATTTTGCATGTTAACCGTTAGATATAAGTGCTACGTTTATTTTGTTATAAGTTGTGTGAGAAAACATTGCTAAATTTGAAACTGAAAACTTCCTGTGGAATGCATACCTCCACCAAGGCTCTTATATCCTCACACACTTTTCCAACAATACTCCAAAACTACTGGATGAATTTGGATGAAATTTTCACCAGAAGTGGTTCTTGGCCTACACACAAACCATTACATTTTGGGGGTGATCCATGACTGCATACCTCTACCAAGGCTCAAACTTCTTGCAGTGATTTAGTAGGATTATGTAGAAACTACTGGATGGATTTTGCTGAAATTTTAACCAGAGATGGTCCTTGGCTTGCAGACGAATCCAATGAATAATTGAAATATTATTTTAATGTTTTAATTAAATATGTACTTTTTTTGTTGTTGTTTTTTTTTTTTTTAATACAGGCACTTCCTCTCCCTCCATGTCCTCTCCGCTTCAATGCTGTGATTCCTGATGCGATGTATGTGCTTTTTCCATGGGAGAAGTCACATGATATGACCAACACAAAGAGGCACTGCTTGCTACGGGCACATGACCATTGCAGTCATAGTTATTGTTTGGTTTTTGCTCTGCAAAATTATGGTCAAAAGTGTAAATTGTGATAATATTTTGGCTTTTTCCCCTTAAACAATGTGTTTCAAATTTATATTGAAACAGTAATTTTATTCAAATATAAAGAAAAGTCATTCATAAAATGATCCACAAATTTATAATAGTCTCAAATGTACAGGAAAAGTCAATTTTACAAGAGGAAATTACAAATTTGAGGGAAATGGTTTCAAATGTAGATAGATTGACAAAGAAAAGTATAAAATGATAAGAAAATTGTTGTAAATTTTGGAGAACAACCTTCAAGATTGAAGTCATGAGTAATTTTAAGAGGACAACAGATTTCCACTGTTGTACAAGCTGTACATTGACTACATTACGTCAAAGTGTCATATCTTCAGTGTTGTCCCATGAAAAGATATAATAAAATATTTATAAAAATGTGAGGGGTGTACTCACTTTTGTGAGATATTGTATATTGGAAGATGGTGAACTGTAATCTGTTTTTGTAGAAATATTTATGGAACTGTTTTTGAATGGATGATATGTCCAGTGGGAGGTGCTTGGTCATTAAAATGGGATTGCTGTGAGGCTGAGGAGTCTGAACTTTGCTGCATCGTAGGTAACGATTCTGCTGTTTGTAAATGAGGCAATGGGCTGTTTTCTCCCATTTTGAAGGAGTTGTTAGAGGACTCCATTTTAAAGAGACAAAGATCTTTAATACACTCTCAGACTCAGAGCAGCTGTTGGTCTCTTTGGATCTGCACATCACTGATTAGGTAAGTATTACCATGGAGAAGGTTGACTCCTCGCCATGAGACATCGGAAATATATATCGGGAATTCAACGGAAATAAATATTCTCAATTTCTAGAGCTTAAAATATTCAGAGTTTAAAAGTTAATTTTAAAATTATTAACTTCTACATGAGAGAACATCATACAATTTTTGTTGTTGGGGGGGGGGCTTCGAGGTTTTAGGTCCATTTTTTTATCTGCAATTGTTCAACTACAGAGAGCTGCTTAGGCACTAGTGGGTGTGCAATTTTTGCCTCAAATGTGTTGCTGTTAGGTACATTAGGGTCATTTTTTTATCTGCAATTGTGCAAGTACAGAGAGCCATTTAGTAAACAATTCAGAGTTTAAAAGTTAATTTTAAAATTATTAACTTCTACATGAGAGAACATCATACAATTTTTCTTGTTGGGGGGCTTTGAGGTTTTAGGTCCATTTTTTTTTATCTGCAATTGTTGAAATACAGAGAGCTGCTTAGGCACTAGTGGGTGTGCAATTTTTGCCTCAAATGTGTGGCTGTTAGGTACATATGTTCAAAAATTTATAAATCTTAAGACCGCTCAGACCCGGAAAAGAATTCGATAAACAGGAAAAGATATGTTCCCCCCCAAACGTACACAAATTTTCAAGGTCTATGGAGACTGTAAACTTTGCCGTCGAGACATAAAATTTGAGTGCAAAAGATGTGCAAAAAAAATGTCTTTGTGGGGTGCTTCGAGATTTTAATTAGGTCCATTTTTTATCTGCAATTGTGCAACTACAGAGAGCCATTTAGTAAATAGTGGGTTAGCAATTCTTTCAGTAACCACTATGTGGCGCTATATAGGTTTTCAGGTTATGATCATGGCTGTTGTCTGATGAATGTCAGAAAATTTCACATCATTCTGCCCAGCCGCACGTGAGTAATCGATAAAACAGTTTTCAGCAATTCTTTTGTTAACCACTATGTGGCGCTATATTTGTTGTCACGTATTTTGATGACATTGCGTTCGGGGTGGAACTATTTTCCATTATGGAAGGAATGGTGCACATCAGAAAGGGTTTGCCCGACTTACAGGACTTTGAAGTTGTAAGGGGAGGAGTCAACATTCGCCATGGCGCCATGGCAACACTTCCTTGTCAGTTATGTGTTGTCCACCCATATTGGAGTATATGTGACAGTCACCTAAACCTATGTTCCAATTTTCATGACTCCAGGACATTCCCACCCCTCCCCATAAGCTAATGGATTGAATGGGGAGGTGGGCGTGTCCATAGTAATACGTTAGATGCCATACTAATGTTGATGTTCAGTTATGATCATGGCTGTGTTCTGATGAATCGCAGAAAATTTCACATCATTCTGCCCAGATGCGTGTGAGTAATAAATAAAACAGTTTTCAGCAATTCTTTTGTTAACCACTATGTGGCGCTATATCGGTTGTCAGGTATTTTGAGGTCATTGCATTCGGGGTGGCACTATTTTCCTTCATGGAAAGTTTTGTGGACATCGGACAAATTTTGGCCGAGTTACAGGTGGTATAATTTGTAAGGGGAGGAGTCAAAATTCGCCATGGCGCCCTGGCCACGCCTTTTGAGATTTTGATTTAATTTATATAACTTTTAATGGGCAATGCCTGTAAATGCCCCCATGTAAAAATGAGCTCAATTGTATCATGTCCCTAGGACAAGTGCGTTAAAATGCGAGGTGTGACTTTTTTCCGAATTGGAGGTGGGGCGACTTTGAGGCAAGATGGCGGCCTTCCTGTTGGCGGTGGGTATGGGCCACAATGATGTTTTTTTCATGTCTTGATGTGATTCACACCTCACCCAAATTTTATGTCTCTACGGGAAAGTTTATGGTCTCCAGTCTCCATAGACCTTGTACGTTTGGCCCCACCCACAAAAATGAGGGGTGGGGGGGCACATATCTTTTCCAGTTTATCGAATTTTTTGCCCAATCAGAGGGGTTTGCCAAAAAAAATTGCGTTTTGGTTAACGTTCAGAGGGTGAAAAATGCGATCATTTAGGCAGAATAATAGAGAAAAATAATAATAATAAATTAAACCTGCAGGCAGGTGTAAACGGACCTTCGCCCCCCGCGCGACCGCGGAACCCGCCGCCCGTCCTCCCTCGCTTTGAACCCTACCTGCTGGCCATTTACTCCAATCGACCTCTTCCACGTAGCATTAGGTGGAGGTGCCGTAGTCATTGTGCCCAAAAACAATGTCTCCAAACTTTCACTCATGTCCCTCTCCTGAAGTTCCTCCACTGTCATTTCAGGACAACACCTCACATCACCAGTAAATATACAGGGAACAGACATTGAGATGGTGACATCCTATAAGTACCTGGGTGTTCATCTGAACAATAAACTAGACTGGTCACACTATACTGACGCACTCTACAAGAAGGGACAGCGCAGGCTGTTCCTACTGAGGAGACTCATGTCTTTTGGTGTACAAGGGGCGCTGCTGAAGACATTGTATGACACGGTGGTCTGCTGGGGCAGTGGCATTATGGGAGCCGATAGGAAGAGACTGAACAAAGAGGTCAAGAAAGCTAGCTCTGTCCTGGGGTAGTGTGTTGTCCCAGTGGAGGAGATAGGAGAGAGAAGGACGGTGGCTAAACTATCATCTCTGCTGGAGTCCGAGTTCCACCCTATGCAGGACATACTGAACGCACGGTGGAGTTCATTTAGCAGCAGACTACATCATCGTAGGTGCACAACCGAGAGGTTTCGCAGGTCCTTCCTCCCAACGGCTGTCAGACTGTACAACCTAAGTAGGGCTGCTCTTAGAGATAGCCTAAAGACGTGACAACCTAATAGTTTTGAATGCAAAAGACATACAATGGTCCCCTCCAGCATACAATTAGGAAAATACCGGTCGCTATGGAGGGTGAGAATATGTATGGGTACATAATCATACCATATAGGATCACTAAGTCGACGGTTGTGCTGTTTCATCCCATCTAGCAACAATGCTCTGCACTGTGTGTGTATATACAGTATATTTACATATTTATTCCATCTAGCTACAATGCTCCGCACTGGGTGCTTATATATCTACATATTATTCCATCTAGCAACAATGCTCTGCACTGTGTGTGTATATACAGTATATTTACATATTTATTCCATCTAGCTACAATGCTCCGCACTGGGTGTTTATATATCTACATATTATTCCATCTAGCTACAATGCTCTGCACTGTGTGTGTTGAAGCACGCTGGTCGCCATGGAAACAGTTCTGTACTATCTACTTGTACTGTCAATCAGCCCTAGTGATTCCTTCATGCATTTTTTTTTCTGCTAGTGAGAGAAAAAGAGAGAAAAAAATTTTTCAGCAATTCTTCCTTTTAAAAATAGGGGCGCTAAAACTTTTGTTTGTTATTTTTATGTAGACTTGTTTGGTGCAAGACTAATATCAATCGTCGAAAATTTAGTGCAAATTGTTGCAAGTTTGCCCCATGTATAAATGTCCGTTATTGAAATGCAGTGAGTGGGTTTCCATGGCAACTGTGCTTATCGCAGGACAAAATCAGCTCAGTATGAAAGAGATTTTGCAGAGAAGTTCAGGAGATGCGGTCTATCATGCAGTTTTTAGGTTTATTAGGGCAACAGGACTAATTTCAAGGATATAGGACAGTAATGCCATTTCAAATCACAGTCCGTTCCAGAAGGTGGCGGTAATGCTCCTACAAGGCGTTTGCCAACCACCATAAAACCTCAGAAGAAGACGACGTACGTCATTCCTCACCCAACCAGCCTGTAAGTTGGTTTAAACGTAACATTTTGCATGTTAACCGTTAGATATAAGTGCTCCGTTTATTTTGTTATAAGTTGTGTGAGAAAACATTGCTAAATTTGTTTCCCTTGAGATTAGATTTTAGCTAACGTTCGCGGCTAGCCCGTTAGCATTAGCATGTTTGATCTGAGGCAAGGACACCTGTAAGTTGGTTTAAACTTAACATTTTGCTTGTTAACCGTTAGATATAAGTGCTACGTTTATTTTGTTAAAAGGTGTGTGAGGAAACATTGCTAAATTTGAAACTGAAAACTTCCTGTGGAATGCATACCTCCACCAAGGCTCTTATATCCTCACACACTTTTCCAACAATACTCCAAAACTACTGGATGAATTTGGATGAAATTTTCACCAGAAGTGGTTCTTGGCCTACACACAAACCATTACATTTTGAGGGTGATCCATGACTGCATACCTCTACCAAGGCTCAAACTTCTTGCAGTGATTTAGTAGGATTATGTAGAAACTACTGGATGGATTTTGCTGAAATTTTAACCAGAGATGGTCCTTGGCTTGCAGACGAATCCAATGAATAATTGAAATATTTTTTTAGTGTTTTTATTGAATATGTACTTTTTTTGTTGTTGTTTTTTTTTTTTTTTTAATACAGGCACTTCCTCTCCCTCCATGTCCTCTCCGCTTCAATGCTGTGATTCCTGATGCGATGTATGTGCTTTTTCCATGGGAGAAGTCACATGATATGACCAACACAAAGAGGCGCTGCTTGCTACGGGCACATGACCATTGCAGTCATTAGTTTTTGTTTGGCTGTTGCTCTGCAAAATTATGGTCAAAAGTGTAAATTGTGATAATATTTTGGCTTTTTCCCCTTAAACAATGTTTCAAATTTATATTGAAACAGTAATTTTATTAAAATATAAAGAAAAACCATTCATAAAATGATCCACAAATTTATAATCATTGTCGTTGGCCTCCGTCGGTCTATGATGACCATGGAAGAGAATCCTAAACGTCTACTCTGCTGGAAAAGCACCGCCTGTGGCTGATCAGGCCGATGCGCACCGGTGTTCTACCTTCCAGCGTTGGGCGTTGGTAGTATTCAAGCCTGGGCAGGAAGATATGGAGGACAAGATGTTACCCATGCAGCATGTCCCCCCTCTCCACGTCACTGATGGATCCAAAGGAACAGCAGGGCTGCTATAGTTTGGCACCAGTGCCGTCGCAGGAGCTGCCAGAACGATGTTGAGCACAACAGAGAACTGCCTTAGGGGCTCCGACTCCGGATTTTTCCTCAGGGTTGACTCCCGAAGCCTTTCCCGTGACCGGGTGTGCCGCAAGGCAGCGGAGGTTTGGAAATCAGGGTTTACCTTCCCCTAGATGGGCTACCTTCCCAGGTTGACGAGCTACCATCTACCCGAAGCATCTGGTTTTAAGGCGCCAGAGATCCGCCCTCGCCCCTTCTCCTATTAGTAAAAGCAGTTCCACCGGGCTTAGAGACTAAACCACACGGGCAGGCTAGGAGTTGGACTTAGTTGTCAGAGGCTTTTCGAGATGCACGCCGTAAGGAGCATTTTATGAGCACTGGGAGCTTAACCCCAGTGCCGCTCCTGGTTATGACAACCTTGGAACCTGCTAATTTGTACTCAATTTACATTTATAGGCTTTACCTTAGAATAAATTTGTGAGTCCACCACCACTACCATCCTCCTTGTTAAAAAATAATGAATCACCTGAGAACAAGCAAGGGTTTTCTTTTTTTTCTTCATTCAGCAACATCTACTGTGGAAAGAGGCTTTTTCACCAAACTGCCTTCTGGTAGAAGATACAGAATACCAAAATGCAGGTTAAACTGTTTAAAAAAAAGTTTATTTGTACCTGCTTCTATTAGGCCCCTAAATTGCTCCTAGGATTGTACAACAGCATGGTGATCCTAACTTGGATTACATGTTCTCTTTGTTTATGTTTTAGACTGTTTTTTTTGTTTGTTTTTTTAATATGTGTAATGGGGGTATAGCGTGCAATATACTCTATGTGAGCAGATGTCATGTTGTGATGTGATGTCTTGTGATTCAAAGGGAAGCAGGTTTGTGTCAGAACTGTGAGTCCACAACAAATTTCCCCAAGGGGACAATCAGGTGTTTTCTATTCTATTCATGTAGCTAATTTTTTCTTGGAAATTCAGAACTTTATTGAAAAATCTTCGTTATTGAGGAATTAATTATTTTTTCAGTTTATGAGAAAAAATACTTTGGAGACAGAGAATTGTGAACTACTTGATGGCAGCTAAATATTATATAATTTATTCTGAGAGTCACGTCACTAACCTGAGGTGCTGAAAATCTCACGGCCTCTCTGCTGTATTCAGAACACACTCCTCTGCTGCCTCCTCTCCCCTCACCTGTGCCGTTTGGCTCATTTTTCCCCTCTTCTATCAATTTCTGCCATTTGTTAACCACCAAAATGTGAACACACCTTCTCGAGTCCCACGCCCTGTTGAATGCTGTCGGTCTGTCTTTCAGTCGGACCAGTCTCAAATGTACAGGAAAAGTCAATTTTACAAGAGGAAATTACAAATTTGAGGGAAATGGTTTCAAATGTAGATAGATCGACAAAGAAAAGTATAAAATGATTAGAAAATTGTTGTAAATTTTGGAGAACAACCTTCAAGATTGAAGTCATGAGTAATTTTAAGAGGACAACAGATTTCCACTGTTGTACAAGCTGTACATTGACTACATTACATCAAAGTGTCATATCTTCAGTGTTGTCCCATGAAAAGATATAATAAAATATTTATAAAAATGTGAGGGGTGTACTCACTTTTGTGAGATATTGTATATTGGAAGATGGTGAACTGTGAACTGTTTTTGTAGAAATATTTATTGAACTGTTTTTGAATGAATGATATGTCCAGTGGGAGGTGCTTGGTCATTAAAATGGGGTTGCTGTGAGGCTGAGGAGTCTGAACTTTGCTGCATCGTAGGTAACGATTCTGCTGTTTGTAAATGAGACAGTGGCCTGTTTTCTCCCATTTTGAAGGAGTTGTTAGAGGACTCCATTTTAAAGAGACAAAGATCTTTAATACACTCTCAGACTCAGAGCAGCTGTTGGTCTCTTTGGATCTGCACATCACTGATTAGGTAAGTGTTACCATGGAGAAGGTTGACTCCTCGCCATGGGACATCGGAAATATATATCGGGAATTCATCGGAAATAAATATTCTCAATTTCTAGAGCTTAAAATATTCAGAGTTTAAAAGTTAATTTTAAAATTATTAACTTCTACATGAGAGAACATCATACAATTTTTGTTGTTGGGGGGGCTTCGAGGTTTTAGGTCCATTTTTTTATCTGCAATTGTTCAACTACAGAGAGCTGCTTCGGCACCGGTGGGTGTGCAATTTTTGCCTCAAATGTGTTGCTGTTAGGTACATTAGGTCCATTTTTTTATCTGCAATTGTTCAACTACAGAGAGATGCTTAGGCACTAGTGGGTGTGCAATTTTTGCCTCAACTGTGTGGCTGTTAGGTACATATGTTCAAAAATTTATAAATCCCAAGACCGCTCAGACCCGGCAAAAAATTCGATAAACAGGAAAAGATATGTTCCCCCCCAAACGTACACAAATTTTCAAGGTCTATGGAGACTGTAAACTTTGCCAACATACAACTTTCCGAAATTTCATGGCGTATAGTCAACCGTCACCATTTTGCCAGGGCAACACTTCCCTGTAAGTTATGTGTTGTCCACCAATATTGGACTACATATGACAGTGACCTCAACATATGTTTAAAAATTGAGACCTCCAAGACCTTCCCACCCCTCCCCATAAGCTCACGGTTTGAATGGCGAGGAGGGCGTGTCTATGTTAACACGTTTGATGTTATACTATTGTTGATGTTCAGTTATTATCATGGCTGTGTTCTGATGAATCTCAGAAAATTTCACATCATTCTGCCCAGCCGCTTGTGAGTAATAAATGAAACATTTTTCAGCAATTCTTTCGTTTACCACGATGTGGCGCTATATCGGTTGTCAGGTATTTTGAGGACATTGCGTCCGGGGTGGCACTATTTTCCTTCATGAAAAGTTTGGTGGATATGGGACAAGTTTTGCACGAGTTACAGGTGTTTGAAGTTGAAAGGGGAAGAGTCAAACTTCGCCATGGCGCCATGGTAACACGTTTGATGTTATACTAATGTTGATGTTCAGTTATTATCATGGCTGTGTTCTGATGAATCTCAGAAAATTTCACATCATTCTGCCCAGCCGCTTGTGAGTAATAAATTTAAACAGTTTTCAGCAATTCTGTCATTCACCACTATCTGGTGCTATATCGGTTGTCAGGTATTTTGAGGTCATTGCGTTCGGGGTGGGACTATTTTCCTTCATGGAAAGTTTTGTGGACATGGGACCATTTTTACCTGAGTTACAGGTGGTTGAAGTTGTAAGGGGAGGAATCAAACTTCGCCATGGCAACATGGCAACACTTCCTTGTCAGTTATGTGTTGTCCACCCATATTGAATTATATGTGACAGTAACCTAAACCTATGTTCCAAACTTCATGACTCCTGGACGTTCCCACCCCTCCCCATAAGCTCACGGATTTAATGGCGAGGTGGGCGTGTGCATGCTAACACGTTAGATGCCATGCTAATGTTGATGTTCAGTTATGATCATGGCTGTGTTCTGATGAATCTCAGAAAATTTCACATCAATCTGCCCAGCCGCTTGTGAGTAATAAATGAAACAGTTTTCAGCAATTCTTTCATTAACCACTATGTGGCGCTATATCGGTTGTCAGGTATTTCGAAGTCAATGCGTCCGGGCTGGCACTATTTTCCTTCATGTAAAGTTTTGTGGACATCGGACAAATTTTGGCCGAGTTACAGGTGGTAAAATTTGTAAGGGGAGGAGTCAAAATTCGCCATGGCGCCCTGGCCACGCCTTTTGAGATTTTTACTTAATTTATATAACTTTTAATGGCCAATGCCTGTAAATGCCCCCATGTAAAAATGAGCTCAATTGTATCATGTCCCTAGGACAAGTGCGTTAAAATGCGAGGTGTGACTTTTTTCCGAATTGGAGGTGGAGCGACTTTGAGGCAAGATGGCGGCCTTCCTGTTGGTGGTGGGTATGGGCCACAATGATGTTTTTTTCATGTCCTGATGTGATTCACACCTCACCCAAATTTTATGTCTCTACGGCAAAGTTTATGGTCTCCAGTCTCCATAGACCTTGTACGTTTGGCCCCACCCACAAAAATGAGGGGTGGGGGGGCACATATCTTTTCCAGTTTATCGAATTTTTTGCCCCATCAGAGGGGTTTGCCAAAAAAAATCGCGTTTTGGTTAACGTTCAGAGGGTGAAAAATGCGATCATTTAGGCAGAATAATAGTGAAAAATAATAATAATTAAACCTGCAGGCAGGTGTAAACGGACCATCGCCCCCCCGCGCGACCGCGGAACCCGCTGCCCGTCCTCCCTCGCTTTGAACACTACCTGCTGGCCATTTACTCCAAGCGACTTCTTCCACGCAGCATTAGGTAGAGGTGCCGTAGTCATTGTGCCCAAAATCCTCCACTCTCATTTCAGGACAACACCTCACATCACCAGTAAATACAGTATACAGGGAACAGACATCGAGATGGTGACATCCTATAAGTACCTGGGTGTTCATCTGAACAATAAACTAGACTGGTCACACTATACTGACGCACTCTACAAGAAGGGACAGCGCAGGCTGTTCCTACTGAGGAGACTCAGGTCTTGTACAAGGGGCGCTGCTGAAGACATTGTATGACACGGTGGTCTGCTGGGGCAGTGGCATTATGGCAGCCGATAGGAAGAGACTGAACAAACAGATCAAGAAAGCTAGCTCTGTCCTGGGGTAGCGCGTTGTCCCAGTGGAGGAGAGAGGAGAGAGAAGGACGGTGGCTAAACTGTCATCTCTTCTTGAGTCCGAGTTCCACCCTATGCAGGACATACTGAACGCACGGTGGAGTTCATTTAGCAGCAGACTACATCATCCTAGGTGCACAACCGAGAGGTTTCGCAGGTCTTTCCTCCCAACGGCTGTCAGACTGTACAACCTAAGTAGGACTGCTGTTAGAGATAGGCTAAAGATGTGACAACCTAATAGTTTTGAATGCAAAAGACATACAATGGTCCCCTCCAGCATACAATTAGGAAAATAGCGGTCGCGATGGAGGGTGAGAATATGTATGGGTACATAATCATACCATATAGGATAACTAAGTAGACAGTTGTGCTGTTTCATGCCATCTAGCAACAATGCTCTGCACTGTGTGTCTATATATATTTACATATTTAGTAATACATATTTAGTTTAGAGTAATAAATAAAACAGTTTTCAGCAATACTTTTGTTAGCCACTATGTGGCACTATATCTTTTGTCTGGTCTTTTGACGTCATTGTATCTGGGGTGGCACTATTTTCCGTGATGGAAAGTTTTGTGGACATCAGAAAAAGTTTGTCCAAGATAAAACTTTCCGAAATTTCATGGCGTTTAGTCAACCGTCGCCATGTTGCCATGGCAACACTTCCCTGTAAGTTATGTGTTGTCCACCCATATTGGACTGCATATGACAGTGAGCTCAACATATGTTGAAAAATTTAGACCTCCAAGAGCTTCCTACCCCGCCCCATAAGCTCATAGGTTGAATGGCGAGAAGGGGGTGTCCATGGTAACATGTATGACGTCATACTAACGTTGATGTTCAGTTATGATCATGTCTTTGTTCTGATGAATCTCTGAAAATTTCACGTCATTCTGGCCAGCCGTGCGTGAGTAATAAATAAAACAGTTTTTAGCAATTTTTTCGTTAGCCACTATGTGGCGCTATATCTTTTGTCTGGTATTTTGATGTCATTGTATCCGGGGTGGCACTATTTTCCTTGATGGGAAGTTTTGTGGACATCTGAAAAAGTTTGTCCAAGATACAACTTTCCGAAATTTCATGGCGTGTAGTCAACCATCGCCATGTTGCCATGGCAACACTTCCCTGTAAGTTATGTGTTGTCCACCCATATTGGACTGCATGTGACAGTGACCTCAACATATGTTGAAAAATTTAGACGTCCAAGACCTTCCCACCCCGCCCCATAAGCTCATGGGTTTAATGGCGAGAAGGGCGTGTCCATGGTAAGATGTATAACATCATACTAACATTGATGTTCAGTTATGATCATGTCTGTGTTCTGATGAATCTCTGAAAATTTGACGTCATTCTGGCCAGCCGTGCGTGAGTAATAAATAAAACAGTTTTCAGCAATTCCTTCGTTAGCCACTATGTAGCACTATATCTTTTGTCCGGTATTTTGATGTCATTGTATCCGGGGTAGCACTGTTTTCCTTGATGGAACGTTTTGTGGACATCAGAAAAAGTTTGTCCAAGATACAACTTTCCGAAATTTCATGGCGTGTAGTCAACCTTCGCCATGTTGCCATGGCAACACTTCCCTGTAAGTTATGTGTTGTCCACCCATATTGGACTGCATATGACAGTGACCTCAACATATGTTGAAAAATTTCGACCTCCAAGACCTTCCCACCCCGCCCCATAAGCTCATGGGTTGAATGGCGAGAAGGGCGTGTCCATGGTAACATGTATGACTTCATACTAACGTTGATGTTCAGTTATGATCATGTCTGTGTTCTGATGAATCTCTGAAAATTTGACGTCATTCTGGCCAGCCGTGCGTGAGTAATAAATAAAACAGTTTTCAGCAATTCTTTCGTTAGCCACTATGTGGCGCTATATCTTTTGTCCGGTATTTTGATGTCATTGTATCCGGGGTGGCACTGTTTTCCTTGATGGGAAGTTTTGTGGACATCAGAAAAAGGTTGTCCAAGATACAACTGTCCGAAATTTCATGGCGTGTAGTCAACCGTCGCCATGTTGCCATGGCAACACTTCCCTGTAAGTTATGTGTTGTCCACCCATATTGGACTGCATATGACAGTGACCTGAACATATGTTGAAAAACTTACACCTCCAAGACCTTCCCACCCCGCCCCATAAGCTCATGGGTTTAATGGCGAAAAGGGCATGTCCATGGTAACATGTATGACGTCATACTAACATTGATGTTCAGTTATGATCATATCTGTGTTCTGATGAATCTCTGAAAATTTCACGTCATTCTGGCCAGCCGTGCGTGAGTAATAAATAAAACAGTTTTCAGCAATTCTTTCATTAGCCACTATGTGGTGCTATATCTTTTGTCCGGTATTTTGATGGCATTGTCTCCGGGGTGGCACTATTTTCCTTGATGGAAAGTTTTGTGGACATCGGACAAGTTTTGCGGGAGTTACAGCTGGTTGAATTTGTAAGGGGAGGAGTCAAACTTCGCCATGGCGCCCTGGCCACGCCTTTTGAGATTTTGACTTAATTTATATAACTTTTAATGGCCAATGCCTATAGATGCTGCCATGCAAAAATGAGCTCAATTGGAGCAGGTCCCTAGGACAAGTGCGTTCAAATGCGAGGTGTGACTTTTTTCCCGAATTGGAGGTGGGGCGACTTTGAGGCAAGATGGCGGCTTTCCTGTTGGCGGTGGGTATGGGCCACAATGATGTTTTTTGCATGCCTTGAGGTGATTCACACCTCAACCAAATTTGATGCGTCTACGGCAAAGTTTATGGTCTCCAGTCTCCATAGACCTTGTACGTTTGGCCCCACCCACAAAAGTGAGGGGTGGGGGGGCACATATGTTTTCCAGTTTATCGAATTTTTTGCCGGGTCTGAGGGGTTTTCCAAAAAAAATCGCGTTTTGGTTAACGTTCAGAGGGTGAAAAATGCGATCATTTAGGCAGAAAAATAGCAAATAATAATAAATAAACGCGAGCGGATACAATAGGGCTTTCGCCGACTGACGTTGTCAGTGGCTCAGGCCCTAATAAATTAAACCTGCGGGCAGGTGTAAACGGTCCTTCGCCCCCTGCGCGACCGCGGAACCCGCCGCCCGTCCTCCCTCGCTTTGAACCCTACCTGCTGGCCATTTACTCCAATCGACTTCTTCCACGCAGCATTAGGTGGAGGTGCCGTAGTCATTGTGCCCAAAAACAATGTCTCCAAACTTTCAGTCATGTCCCTCTGCTGAAGTTGCTCCACTCTCATTTCAGGACAACACCTCACATCACCAGTAAATATACAGGGAACAGACATTGAGATGGTGACATCCTATAAGTACCTGGGTGTTCATCTGAACAATGAACTAGACTGGTCACACTATACTGACGCACTGTACAAGAAGGGACAGCGCAGGCTGTTCCTACTGAGGAGACTCATGTCTTTTGGTGTACAAGGGGCGCTGCTGAAGACATTGTATGACACGGTGGTCTGCTGGGGCAGTGGCATTATGGCAGCCGATAGGAAGAGGCTGAACAAACAGATCAAGAAAGCTAGCTCTGTGCTGGGGTAGCGCATTGTCCCAGTGGTGGAGATAGGAGAGAGAAGGACGGTGGCTAAACTGTCATCTCTGCTGGAGTCCGAGTTCCACCCTGTGCAGGACATACTGAACGCACGGTGGAGTTCATTTAGCAGCAGACTACATCATCCTAGGTGCACAACCGAGAGGTTTCGCAGGTCCTTCCTCCCAACGGCTGTCAGACTGTACAACCTAAGTAGGGCTGCTGTTAGAGATAGGCTAAAGACGTGACAACCTAATAGTTTTGAATGCAAAAGACATACAATGGTCCCCTCCAGCATACAATTAGGAAAATACTGATCGCTATGGAGGGTGAGAATATGTATGGGTACATAATCATACCATATAGGATAACTAAGTAGACGGTTGTGCTGTTTCATCCCATCTAGCAACAATGCTCCGCACTGTGTGTGTATATATATTAACGTATTTATTCCATCTAGCTACAATGCTCCGCACTGGGTGTTTATATATCTACATATTATTCCATCTAGCAACAATGCTCTGCACTGTGTGTGTATACTGTATATATTTACATATTTAGTAATACATATTTAGTTTAGAGTAATAAATAAAACTGTTTTCAGCAATACTTTCGTTAGCCACTATGTGGCACTATATCTTTTATCCGGTATTTTGATGTCATTGTATCCAGGGTGCCACTATTTTCCTTGATGGAAAGTTTTGTGGACATCAGAAAAAGTTTGTCCAAGATACAACTTTCCTAAATTTCATGGAGTGTAGTCAACCGTCGCCATGTTGCCATGGCAACACTTCCCTGTAAGTTATGTGTTGTCCACCCATATTGGACTGCATATGACAGTGACCTCAACATATGTTGAAAAACTTTGACCTCCAAGAGCTTCCTACCCCGCCCCATAAGGTCATGGGTTGAATGGCGAGAAGGGCGTGTCCATGGTAACATGTATGACGTCATACTATCATTGATTTTCCGTTATGATCATGTCTGTGGTCTGATGAATCTCTGAAAATTTCACATCATTCTTCCCAGCCGCTTGTGAGTAATAAATAAAACAGTTTTCAGCAATTCTTTCATTAACCACTATGTGGCGCTATGTCAGTTGTCAGGTATTTTGAGGTCATTGCGTCCGTGGTGGCACTATTTTCCTTCATGTAAAGTTTTGTGTACATCGGACAAGTTTTGGGTGAGTTACAGGTGGTTGAATTTGTAAGGGGAGGAGTCAAACTTCGCCATGGCGCCCTGGCCACGCCTTTTGAGATATTGACTTAATTTATATAACTTTTAATGGGCAATGCCTGTAGATGCCCCCATGTAAAAATGAGCTCAATTGGATCTGGTCCCTAGGACAAGTGCGTTAAAATGCGAGGTGTGAGTTTTTTCCCGAATTGGAGGTGGGGCGACTTTGAGGCAAGATGGCGGCCTTCCTGTTGGCGGTGGGTATGGGCCACAATGATGTTTTTTGCATGTCTTGAGGTGATTCACACCTCACCCAAATTTGATGTGTCTACGGCAAAATTTATGGTCTCCAGTCTCCATAGACCTTGAAAATTTGTGTACGTTTGGCCCCACACACAAAAATGAGGGGTGGGGGGGAACATATCTTTTCCAGTTTATCGAATTTTTTGCCCGGTCAGAGGGGTTTGCCAAAAAAAATTGCGTTTTGGTTAACTTTCAGAGGGTGAAAAATGCGATCATTTAGGCAGAATAATAATAATAATAATAAATAAACGCGAGCGGATACAATAGGGCTTTCGCCGACTGACGTTGTCAGTGGCTCAGGCCCTAATAAACGCGAGCGGATACAATAGGGCTTTCGCCGACTGACGTTGTCAGTGGCTGATGCGATGTATGTGCTTTTTCCATGGGAGAAGTCACATGATATGACCAACACAAAGAGGCACTGCTTGCTACAGGCACATGACCATTGAAGTCATAGTTATTGTTTGGTTTTTGCTCTGCAAAATTATGGTAAAAAGTGTAAATTGTGATAATATTTTGGCTTTTTCCCCTTAAACAATGTGTTTCAAATTTATATTGAAACAGTAATTTTATTAAAATATAAAGAAAAATCATTCATAAAATGATCCACAAATTTATAATAGTCTCAAATGTACAGGAAAAGTCAATTTTACAAGAGGAAATTACAAATTTGAGGGAAATGGTTTCAAATGTAGATAGATTGACAAAGAAAAGTATAAAATGATAAGAAAATTGTTGTAAATTTTGGAGAACAACCTTCAAGATTGAAGTCATGAGTAATTTTAAGAGGACAACAGATTTCCACTGTTGTACAAGCTGTACATTGACTACATTACATCAAAGTGTCATATCTTCAGTGTTGTCCCATGAAAAGATATAATAAAATATTTATAAAAACGTGAGGGGTGTACTCACTTTTGTGAGATATTGTATATTGGAAGATGGTGAACTGTAATCTGTTTTTGTAGAAATATTTATGGAACTGTTTTTGAATGGATGATATGTCCAGTGGGAGGTGCTTGGTCATTAAAATGGGGTTGCTGTGAGGCTGAGGAGTCTGAACTTTGCTGCATCGTAGGTAACGAAATATTTATTGAACTGTTTTTGAATGAATGATATGTCCAGTGGGAGGTGCTTGGTCATTAAAATGGGGTTGCTGTGAGGCTGAGGAGTCTGAACTTTGCTGCATCGTAGGTAACGATTCTGCTGTTTGTAAATGAGACAGTGGCCTGTTTTCTCCCATTTTGAAGGAGTTGTTAGAGGACTCCATTTTAAAGAGACAAAGATCTTTAATACACTCTCAGACTCAGAGCAGCTGTTGGTCTCTTTGGATCTGCACATCACTAATTAGGTAAGTGTTACCATGGAGAAGGTTGACTCCTCGCTATGAGACATCAGAAATATATAGCCGGAATTCATCGGAAATAAACATTCTCAATTTCTAGAGCTTAAAATATTCAGAGTTTAAAAGTTAATTTTAAAATTATTAACTTCTACATGAGAGAACATCATACAATTTTTGTTGTTGGGGGGGCATCGAGGTTTTAGGTCCATTTTTGTATCTGCAATTGTTCAACTACAGAGAGCTGCTTAGGCACTAGTGGGTGTGCAATTTTTGCCTCAAATGTGTTGCTGTTAGGTACATTAGGTCCATTTTTTATCTGCAATTGTGCAAGTACAGAGAGCCATTTAGTAAACAATTCAGAGTTTAAAAGTTAATTTTAAAATTATTAACTTCTACATGAGAGAACATCATACAATTTTTCTTGTTGGGGGGCTTTGAGGTTTTAGGTCCATTTTTTTATCTGCAATTGTTGAAATACAGAGAGCTGCTTAGGCACTAGTGGGTGTGCAATTTTTGCCTCAAATGTGTGGCTGTTAGGTACATATGTTCAAAAATTTATAAATCCTAAGACCGCTCAGACCCGGCAAAGAGTTCGATAAACAGGAAAAGATATGTTCCCCCCCAAACGTACACAAATTTTCAAGGTCTATGGCGACTGTAAACTTTGCCGTCGAGACATAAAATTTGAGTGCAAAAGATGTGCAAAAAATATCTCTTTGTGGGGTGCTTCGAGATTTTAATTAGGTCCATTTTTTTATCTGCAATTGTGCAACTACAGAGAGGCATTTAGTAAATAGTGGGTTAGCAATTCTTTCAGTAACCACTATGTGGCACTATATAGGTTTTCAGGTTATGATCATGGCTGTGGTCTGATGAATGTCAGAAAATTTCACATCATTCTGCCCAGCCGCACGTGAGTAATTGATAAAACAGTTTTCAGCAATTCTTTTGTTAACCACTATGTGGCGCTATATTTGTTGTCAGGTATTTTGATGACATTGCGTTTGGGGTGGAACTATTTTCCATTATGGAAGGAATGGTGCACATCAGAAAGGGTTTGCCCGACTTACAGGACTTTGAAGTTGTAAGGGGAGGAGTCAACATTCGCCATGGCGCCATGGCAACACTTCCTTGTCAGTTATGTGTTGTCCACCCATATTGGACTATATGTGACAGTCACCTAAACCTATGTTCCAATTTTCATGACTCCAGGACGTTCCCACCCCTCCCCATAAGCTAACGGATTGAATGGCGAGGTGGGCGTGTCCATAGTAATACGTTAGATGTCATACTAATGTTGATGTTCAGTTATGATCATGGCTGTGTTCTGATGAATCTCAGAAAATTTAACATCATTCTGCCCAGCTGCGTGTGAGTAATAAATAAAACAGTTTTCAGCAATTCTTTTGTTAACCACTATGTGGCGCTCTATCGGTTGTCAGGTATTTTGAGGTCATTGCGTTCGGGGTGGGACTATTTTCCTTCATGTAAAGTTTTGTGGACATCGGACAAGTTTTGGCTGAGTTACAGGTGGTTGAATTTGTAAGGGGAGGAGTCAAACTTCGCCATGGCGCCCTGGCCACGCCTTTTGAGATTTTGACTTAATTTATATAACTTTTAATGGCCAATGCCTATAGATGCCGCCATGCAAAAATGAGCTCAATTGGATCAGGTCCCTAGGACAAGTGCATTCAAATACGAGGTGTGACTTTTTTCCCGAATCGGAGGTGGGGCGACTTTGAGGCAAGATGGCAGCCTTCCTGTTGGTGGTGGGTATGGGCCACCATGATGTTTTTTGCATGTCTTGAGGTGATTCACACCTCACCCAAATTTGATGTGTCTACGGCAAAGTTTATGGTCTCCAGTCTCCATAGACCTTGTACGTTTTGCCCCACCCACAAAAATGAGGGGTGGGGGGGCACATATGTTTTCCAGTTTATCGAATTTTTTACCGGGTCTGAGGGGTTTGCCAAAAAAAAATTGCATTTTGGTTAACGTTCAGAGGGTAAAAAATGCGATCATTTAGGCAGAAAAATAACAAATAATAATTAAACCTGCAGGCAGGTGTAAACGGACCTTCGCCCCCCGCGCGACCGTTGAACCCGCCGCCCGTCCTCCCTCGCTTTGAACACTACCTGCTGGCCATTTACTCCAATCGACTTCTTCCACGCAGCATTAGGTGGAGGTGCCGTAGTCATTGTGCCCAAAAACAATGTCTCCAAACTTTCACTTATGTCCCTCTGCTGAAGTTCCTTCACTCTCATTTCAGGACAACACCTCACATCACCAGTAAATATACAGGGAACAGACATTGAGATGGTGACATCCTATAAGTACCTGGGTGTTCATCTGAACAATAAACTAGACTGGTTACACTATACTGACGCACTGTACAAGAAGGGACAGCGCAGGCTGTTCCTACTGAGGAGACTCATGTCTTTTGGTGTACAAGGGGCACTGCTGAAGACATTGTATGACACGGTGGTCTGCTGGGGCAGTGGCATTATGACAGTCGATAGGAAGAGACTGAACAAACAGATCAAGAAAGCTAGCTCTGTCCTGGGGTAGTGTGTTGTCCCAGTGGAGGAGATAGGAGAGAGAAGGACGGTGGCTAAACTGTCATCTCTGCTGGAGTCCGAGTTCCACCCTATGCAGGACATACTGAACGCACGGTGGAGTTCATTTAGCAGCAGACTACATCATCCTAGGTGCACAACCGAGAGGTTTCGCAGGTCCTTCCTCCCAACGACTGTCAGACTGTACAACCTAAGTAGGGCTGCTCTTAGATATAGGCTAAAGACGTGACAACCTAATAGTTTTGAATGCAAAAGACATACAATGGTCCCCTCCAGCATACAATTAGGAAAATACCGGTCGCTATGGAGGGTGAGAATATGTATGGGTACATAATCATACCATATAGGATAACTAAGTAGACGGTTGTGCTGTTTCATCCCATCTAGCAACAATGCTCTGCACTGTGTGTGTATATATATTTACATATTTATTCCATCTAGCTACAATGCTCCGCACTTAGTGTTTATATATCTACATATTATTCCATCTAGCAACAATGCTCTGCACTGTGTGTGTATATATATTTACATATTTATTCCATCTAGCTACAATGCTCCGCACTGGGTGTTTATATATCTACATATTATTCCATCTAGCTACAATGCTCTGCACTGTGTGTGTTAGAGCACGCTGGTCGCCATGGAAACAGTTCTGTACTATCTACATGTACTGTCAATCAGCCCTAGTGATTCCTTCATGCATTTTTTTTTTCTGCTAGTGAGAGAAAAAGAGAGAAAAAAGTTTTCAGCAATTCTTCCTTTTAAAAATAGGGGCGCTAAAACTTTTGTTTGTTTTTTTATGTAGACTTGTTTGGTGCAGGACTAATATCAATCGTCAAAAATTTAGTGCAAATTGTTGCAAGTTTGCCCCATGTATAAATGTCCGTTATTGAAATGCAATGAGTGGGTTTCCATGGCAACTGTGCTTATCGCAGGACAAAACCAGCTCAGTATGAAAGAGATTTTGCAGAGAAGTTCAGGAGATGCGGTCTATCATGCAGTTTTTAGGTTTATTAGGGCAACAGGACTAATTTCAAGGATATAGGACAGTAATGCCATTTCGAATCACAGTCCGTTCCAGAAGGTGGCGGTAATGCTCCTACAAGGGGTTTGCCAACCACCATAAAACGTCAGAAGAAGACGACGTACGTCATTCCTCTCCCAACCAGCATGTAAGTTGGTTTAAATGTAACATTTTGCATGTTAACCGTTAGATATAAGTGCTCCGTTTATTTTGTTATAAGTTGTGTGAGAAAACATTGCTAAATTTGTTTCCCTTGAGATTAGCGTTTTAGCTGACGTTCGCGGCTAGCCCGTTAGCATTAGCATGTTTGATCTGACCCAAGCACACCTGTAAATTGGTTTAAACTTAACATTTTGCATGTTAACCGTTAGATATAATATAAGTGCTACGTTTATTTTGTTATAAGTTGTGTGAGAAAACATTGCTAAATTTGAAACTGAAAACTTCCTGTGGAATGCATACCTCCACCAAGGCTGTTATATCCTGAATGAATGAATGAATTTATTTCGGATAATACAGTGCAGGTTAAAAGAAACTGTGTAATATAACAACAAGGTCAAATTAGACAAAGACTGCTTCTACTAAACAATTCCACGTGAGTTATCCGAAAAGGGTGATGGCTGAAGCCGCAGCTTATATCGCCCACCCATATTCCATCCAAGAATTCAAAAGAGAAAAAAGAGTAAACAAGACAAGAGTGATTACAATTTAAAACAAAGCTAAGACAAAGTGTGACTGAGAGAAAAAAAAGAAAACTAAGCTAAGCTAAGTTAAGCGGTTACTATTCAAAACAAATCTAAGACAGAATGTCACAGAGAGAAAAAAAAAAACTAAGCTACAACACAACACAGGCTGGATATGTCAATCCTTATGTGAGTTTACATGTCGTCTTGTAAATATGTTTGGAGTATTTCTTCCTTTAGTATTTGTTTAAATTGTCCAAGCGTTGTACATGATTTTAATTCAGGTCCATAATCGTTCCATAATCTGACTCCTTGCACTGAAATACAGTGTTGCTTGGTGGTTCGTCTCACTGTAGGCTTTTGAAATATACATGTTCCTCTGAAGTGATATCGTTTCTCCCTTGTTTGGAACAACTTTTGTATATTTGCGGGCAGTGATAAATTCTTCACACACTTTTCCAACAATACTCCAAAACTACTGGATGAATTTGGATGAACTTTTCACCAGAAGTGGTTCTTGGCCTACACACAAACCATTACATTTTGGGGGTGATCCATGACTGCATACCTCTACCAAGGCTCAAACTTCTTGCAGTGATTTACTAGGATTATGTAGAAACTACTGGATGGATTTTGCTGAAATTTTAACCAGAGATGGTCCTTGGCTTGCAGACGAATCCAATGAATAATTGAAATATTATTTTAATGTTTTTGTACTTATGTACTTATGTAATATGTACTTTTTTTGTTGTTGTTTTTTTTTTTAATACAGGCACTTCCTCTCCCTCCATGTCCTCTCCGCTTCAATGCTGTGATTCCTGATGCGATGTATGTGCTTTTTCCATGGGAGAAGTCACATGATATGACCAACACAAAGAGGCGCTGCTTGCTACGGGCACATGACCATTGCAGTCATAGTTATTGTTTGGTTTTTGCTCTGCAAAATTATGGTCAAAAGTGTAAATTGTGATAATATTTTGGCTTTTTCCCCTTAAACAATGAGTTTCAAATTTATATTGAAACAGTGATTTTATTAAAATATAAAGAAAAATCATTCATAAAATGATCCACAAATTTATAATCGTTGTCGTTGGCCTCCGTCGGTCTATGATGACCATGGAAGAGAATCCTAAACGTCTACTCTGCTGGAACAGCACCGCCTGTGGCTGATCAGGCCGATGCGCACCGGTGTTCTACCTTCCAGCGTTGGGCGTTGGTAGGATTCAAACCTGGGCAGGAAGATATGGAGGACAAGATGTTACCCATGCAGCATGTCCCCCCTCTCCACGTCACTGATGGATCCAAAGGAACAGCAGTGCTGCTATAGTTTGGCACCAGTGCCGTCGCAGGAGCTGCCAGAACGATGTTGAGCACAACAGAGAACTGCCTTAGGGGCTCCGACTCCGGATTTTTCCTCAGGGTTGACTCCCGAAGCCTTTCCCGTGACCGGGTGTGCCGCAAGGCAGTGGAGGTTTGAAATCAGGGTTTACCTTCCCCTAGATGGGCTACCTTCCCAGGTTGACGAGCCACCATCTACCCGAAGCATCTGGTTTTAAGGCGCCAGAGATCCGCCCTTGCCCCTTCTCCTATTAGTAAAAGCAGTTCCACCGGGCTTAGAGACTAAACCACACGGGCAGGCTAGGAGTTGGACTTAGTTGTCAGAGGCTTTTCGAGACGCACGCCGTAAGGAGCATTTTATGAGCACTGGAAGCTTAACCCCAGTGCCGCTCCTGGCTATGACAACCTTGGAACCTGCTAATTTGTACTCAATTTACATTTATAGCCTTTACCTTAGAATAAATTTGTGAGTCCACCACCACTACCATCCTCCTTGTTAAAAAATAATGAATCACCTGAGAACAAGCAAGGGTTTTCTTTTTTTTCTTCATTCAGCAACATCTACTGTGGAAAGAGGCTTTTTGACCAAACTGCCTTCTGGTGGAAGATACAGAATACCAAAATGCAGGTTAAACTGTTTAAAATCAAGTGTTTTCTATTCTATTCATGTAGCTAATTTTTTCTTGGAAATTCAGAACTTTATTGAAAAATCTTCGTTATTGAGGAATTAATTATTTTTTCAGTTTATGAGAAAAAATACTTTGGAGACTGAGAATTGTGAACTACTTGATGGCAGCTAAATATTATAGAATTTATTCTGAGAGTCACGTCACTAACCTGAGGTGCTGAAAATCTCACGGCCTCTCTGCTGTATTCAGAACACACTCTGCTGCCTCCTCTCCCCTCACCTGTGCCGTTTGGCTCATTTTTCCCCTCTTCTATCAATTTCTGCCATTTGTTAACCACCAAAATGTGAACACACCTTCTCGAGTCCCACGCCCTGTTGAATGCTGTCAGTCTGTCTTTCAGTCGGACCAGTCTCAAATGTACAGGAAAAGTCAATTTTACAAGAGGAAATTACAAATTTGAGGGAAATGGTTTCAAATGTAGATAGATTGACAAAGAAAAGTATAAAATGATTAGAAAATTGTTGTAAATTTTGGAGAACAACCTTCAAGATTGAAGTCATGAGTAATTTTAAGAGGACAACAGATTTCCACTGTTGTACAAGCTGTACATTGACTACATTACATCAAAGTGTCATATCTTCAGTGTTGTCCAATGAAAAGATATAATAAAATATTTATAAAAATGTGAGGGGTGTACTCACTTTTGTGAGATATTGTATATTGGAAAATGGTGAACTGTGAACTGTTTTTGTAGAAATATTTATTGAACTGTTTTTGAATGAATTATATGTCCAGTGGGAGGTGCTTGGTCATTAAAATGGGGTTGCTGTGAGGCTGAGGAGTCTGAACTTTGCTGCATCGTAGGTAACGATTCTGCTGTTTGTAAATGAGACAGTGGCCTGTTTTCTCCCATTTTGAAGGAGTTGTTAGAGGACTCCATTTTAAAGAGACAAAGATCTTTAATACACTCTCAGACTCAGAGCAGCTGTTGGTCTCTTTGGATCTTCACATCACTGATTAGGTAAGTGTTACCATGGAGAAGGTTGACTCCTCGCCATGGGACATCGGAAATATATATCGGGAATTCATCGTAAATAAATATTCTCAATTTCTAGAGCTTAAAATATTCAGAGTTTAAAAGTTAATTTTAAAATTATTAACTTCTACATGAGAGAACATCATACAATTTTTGTTGTTGGGGGGGCTTCGAGGTTTTAGGTCCATTTTTGTATCTGCAATTGTTCAACTACAGAGAGCTGCTTCGGCACTAGTGGGTGTGCAATTTTTGCCTCAAATGTGTTGCTGTTAGGTACATTAGGTCCATTTTTTATCTGCAATTGTGCAAGTACAGAGAGCCATTTAGTAAACAATTCAGAGTTTAAAAGTTAATTTTAAAATTATTAACTTCTACATGAGAGAACATCATACAATTTTTCTTGTTGGGGGGGCTTTGAGGTTTTAGGTCCATTTTTTTATCTGCAATTGTTGAAATACAGAGAGCTGCTTAGGCACTAGTGGGTGTGCAATTTTTGCCTCAAATGTGTGGCTGTTAGGTACATATGTTCAAAAATTTATAAATCCCAAGACCGCTCAGACCCGGCAAAAAATTCGATAAACAGGAAAAGATATGATCCCCCCCAAACGTACACAAATTTTCAAGGTCTATGGAGACTGTAAACTTTGCCAAGATACAACTTTCCGAAATTTCATGGCGTGTAGTCAACCGTCACCATGTTGCCAGGGCAACACTTCCCTGTAAGTTATGTGTTGTCCGCCAATATTGGACTACATATGACAGTGACCTCAACATATGTTGAAAAATTGAGACCTCCAAGACCTTCCCACCCCTCCCCATAAGCTCACGGTTTGAATGGCGAGGAGGGTGTGTCTATGTTAACACGTTTGATGTTATACTATTGTTGATGTTCAGTTATTATCATGGCTGTGTTCTGATGAATCTCAGAAAATTTCACATCATTCTGCCCAGCCGCTTGTGAGTAATAAATGAAACATTTTTCAGCAATTCTTTCATTTACCACGATGTGGCGCTATATCGGTTGTCAGGAATTTTGATGTCATTGCGTTCGGGGTGGGACTCTTTTCCTTCATGGAAAGTTTTGTGGACATGGGACCATTTTTACCTGAGTTACAGGTGGTTGAAGTTGTAAGGGGAGGAATCAAACTTCGCCATGGCAACATGGCAACACTTCCTTGTCAGTTATGTGTTGTCCACCCATATTGAACTATATGTGACAGTAACCTAAACCTATGTTCCGAACTTCATGACTCCTGGACGTTCCCACCCCTCCCCATAAGCTCACGAATTTAATGGCGAGGTGGGCGTGTGCATGCTAACACGTTAGATGCCATACTAATGTTGATGTTCAGTTATGATCATGGCTGTGTTCTGATGAATCTCAGAAAATTTCACATCATTCTGCCCAGCTGCCTTTGAGTAATAAATAAAAAAGTTTTCAGCAATTCTTTTGTTAACCACTATGTGGCGCTATATCGGTTGTCAGGAATTTTGATGTCATTGCGTTCGGGGTGGGACTATTTTCCTTCATGGAAAGTTTTGTGGACATGGGACCATTTTTACCTGAGTTACAGGTGGTTGAAGTTGTAAGGGGAGGAATCAAACTTCGCCATGGCAACATGGCAACACTTCCTTGTCAGTTATGTGTTGTCCACCCATATTGAACTATATGTGACAGTAACCTAAACCTATGTTCCAAACTTCATGACTCCTGGACGTTCCCACCCCTCCCCATAAGCTCACGAATTTAATGGCGAGGTGGGCGTGTGCATGCTAACACGTTAGATGCCATACTAATGTTGATGTTCAGTTATGATCATGGCTGTGTTCTGATGAATCTCTGAAAATTTCACATCATTCTGCCCAGCTGTGTTTGAGTAATAAATAAAAAAGTTTTCAGCAATTCTTTTGTTAACCACTATGTGGCGCTATATCGGTTGTCAGGAAGTTTGATGTCATTGCGTCCGGGGTGGGACTATTTTCCTTCATGTAAAGTTTTGTGGACATCAGACAAGTTTTGGCAGAGTTAGAGGTGGTTGAATTTGTAAGGGGAGGAGTCAAACTTCGCCATGGCGCCATGGCCACGCCTTTTGAGATTTTGACTTAATTTATATAACTTTTAATGGGCAATGCCTGTAGATGCCCCCATGTAAAAATGAGCTCAATTGGATCTGGTCCCTAGGACAAGTGCGTTAAAATGCGAGGTGTGACTTTTTTCCGAATTGGAGGTGGGGCGACTTTGAGGCAAGATGGCGGCCTTCCTGTTTGCGGTGGGTATGGGCCACAATGATGTTTTTTGCATGTCTTGAGGTGATTCACACCTCACCCAAATTTGATGTGTCTACGGAAAGGTTTATGGTCTCCAGTCTCCATAGACCTTGTACGTTTGACCCCACCCACAAAAATGAGGGGTGGGGGGGCACATATGTTTTCCAGTTTATCAAATTTTTTGCCGGGTCTGAGGGGTTTGCCAAAAAAAATCGCGTTTTGGTTAACGTTCGGAGGGTGAAAAATGCGATCATTTGGGCAGAATAATAATAATAAAGAAACCTGAGCGGATACAATAGGGCTTTCGCCGACTGACGTTGTCAGTGGCTCAGGCCCTAATAAATAAACGCGAGCGGATACAATAGGGCTTTCGCCGACTGACGTTGTCAGTGGCTCAGGCCCTAATAATAAATAAACGCGAGCGGATACAATAGGGCTTTCGCCGACTGACGTTGTCAGTGGCTCAGGCCCTAATTAAACCTGCAGGCAGGTGTAAATGGACCTTCGCCCCACGCGCGACCGCGGAACCCGGCGCCCATCCTCCCTCACTGGCTCGGAAAATGTGCCGTCATCACTGCATGGGCTGCATGAATAATAAAGTAAACCATTTGGCGCAGACCTTCCTGTGAGCAGTAAGTGGCACTATCCCTTTTGTCAAATATTTTTATCTAGGAGTGCGCGGAGTGTGACAAATCTCCGCCCGTCGTCCCTTTCTTGCTCAGAAAATGTGCCGTCATCACTGCAAGGGCTGCATGAATATTAAAGAAAACCATTTGGCGCAGATCTCCCAACTCCCACTTCCAACACACAGCTCCCCCATCCTGACCGTGACTAAGACCCAGGTGAGGACGGAGCTGAGGAAGATCAAGGCGAGGAAGGCGTCGGGACCGGACGGCATCAGCGCAAAGCTCCTCAAGTCCTGTGCAGACCAGCTGTGTGGGATTATGGAGCACATCTTCACCCTGAGCCTGAAGCTTGGGAGGGTACCACAGCTGTGGAAAACATCTTGTGTGGTACCTGTACCAATGACTTCCCACCCCAAAGACCTGAACAGTTACAGACCAGTGGCCTTGACGTCCCACATGATGAAAACCCTTGAGAGACTGCTACTTGCTCCCCTGCACCCCCTGGTGGGCCCAGCGATGGATCCACTGCAGTTCGCCTACCAGCATGGCAGTGTGGTGGAGGATGCGGTGATCATCCTCCTTCACCGTTGTCTGTCCCACCTAGAGAAGGCTGGGAATGTGGTGAGGATCATGTTCTTTGGCCTCTCCAGTGCTTTCATCACCATCCAAACGATGATCCTGAAGGACAAGCTGCTGTGCGCAGGGGTGGACCAGCACCTGTCATCATGGATCCTGGACTACCTCACTAACTGGCATCAGTTTGTGAGAACCCGGGACTGTGTGTCTGACACGATCATCGGTAGCACGGAGGCCCCCCAGGGAACGGTTTTTGCTCCCTTCCTGTTCCCCCTTTATATTGCGGACTTCTCACACAACACAACACATTGCCATCTACAGAAGTTCTCTGATGACTCTGTGATCGTTGGCCTCATCTCCAATGGAGATGAAGCTGAGTACAGAGGGCTTATCCAGGACTTTTTTTTTTTGTTACTTATTTGTACCCATAGGTAGACTTGGTTTGCAGTCTGGTGACAAGCCACCGGCTGCTGGTCGCTGCGTGCGCGAACGCCCTAAACCTACATGTTTTTGGTGTGCGGGAGGAAACTGGAGAAATCCCGTAGTAAACCCGCACAACACGGGGAGAACATGCAAACTCCACACAGCTCACTGTTGGTCGGGGGCTGGGATCGAACCCACAATCTAATGATCCCCGCGATCCCCCGGCCGAGGGTAAAACTGTGCTGCCACAGTGCTAAACCACTGCGCCACCGTGCAGCCACCAGGACTTTGTGGACTGGTGCCATCGGAACTGCCCCCAGATCAACTCGAGGAAAACTAAGGAGCTAGTGGTGGACTGCCGCAGGAGAGGACAACCCCTCACAGCACCAGTAAATATACAGGGAACAGACATCGAGATGGTGACATGCTATAAGTACCTGGGTGTTCATCTGAACAATAAACTAGACTGGTCACACAATACTGACACCCTCTACAAGAAGGGACAGCACAGGCTGTTCCTACTGAGGAGACTCAGGTCTTTTGGTGTACAAGGGGCGCTGCTGAAGACATTCTAGGACACGGTGGTGGCATCAGCAATCACTTTTGGAGTGGTGTGCTGGGGCAGTGGCATTATGGCAGCCGATAGGAAGAGACTGAACAAACTGATCAAGAAAGCTAGCTCTGTCCAGGGGCAGCACATTGACCCAGTGGAGGAGATAGGAGAGAGAAGGACGGTGGGTAAACTGTCATCTCTGCTGGAGTCCGAGTTCCACCCTATGCAGGATATACTGAATGCACGGAGGAGCTAATTTAGCAGCAGACTACGTCATCCTAGGTGCACAACCGAGAGGTGTTGCAGGTCCTTCCTCCCAACGGCTGTCAGACTGTACAACCCAAGCAGGGCTGCTCGCAGAAATAGAAAAAAGTCGTGACAACCTAATAGTTTTGAATGCAAAAGACTTATACAATGGTCCCCTCTGGCATACAACTAGGAAAATACCGATCGCTATGGAGGGTGAGAATATGTGTAGGTACATAATCATACCATGTAGGATAACTTAGTAGACGGTTGTGCTATTTCATCCCATTTATCAACAATGCTCTGCACTGTGTGTGTGTTTATATACTTATATATTTATTCCATCTAGCTACAATGCTCCGCACTGGATGTTTATATATCTACATATTATTCTATCTAGCTGCAATGCTCCGCACTGTGTGTGTTGAAGCACGCTGGTCGGCATAGAAACAGTTCTGTACTATCTACATGTACTGTCAATCAGCCCTAGTGATTCCTTCATGTATTTTTTTTTCTGCTAGTGAGAGAAAAAGAGAGAGAAAAATTTTCAGCAATTCTTCCTTTTTAAAATAGGGGCGCTAAAACTTTTGTTTGTTATTTTTATATAAACATGTTTGGTGCAGGACTAATATCAATCGTCAAAAATTTAGTGCAAATTGTTGCAAGTTTGCCCCATGTATAAATGTCCGTTATTGAAATGCAATGAGTGGGTTTCCATGGCAACTGTGCTTATCGCAGAAAAAAAGTGACTTCCACCAAAGGTAGTCCAATGCACTCTGAGGAACCACTGAAAAGGTCATGTCATCGTGATCACTGGTCTTTGTGCAAAATTAGAAACAATTTTGTGCAGTGCCTCATGTCAGCAGTAGGTGTGGGAGTGACAGTTTTGTGAATATTGCTATACAGACACGTTCAGAGTGGGATCAGTATGATTTGTGCAAAGATTTTTCAGAATCAGGTGAGAATTGTCTGAGCTGTAACTGTGATGTTTTGTTTGGTGAGAAAGCCACTGAAGAACGGCAGTTGCCATGGAATCAGTTCTGTGCTATGTGCATGTACCATCAATGAGCCCAAGTCATTCCTTCATGTAATTTTGTTAAGCTGGTGAGAGAAAATTTAAAAAAAAAAAACAGTCGTCAGTAATTTTTCCTTTAATCATTAGGGGGTACTATGAGTTTTGTTTATTATTTTTATGTAGACGAGTTTGTGGAAGGGAGAATATTGATCATCTAAAATTTGTTGCAAATTGTACAAAGTTTGTCCATTTTACAAGGGTCTAATGTTGTTACCACTAGGCGGCGCTAAAACTTTTGTTATTTTATATAGGAGTGTTCATGGTGGGACTCATCGATTGTCGAAAATTTGATGAAAATCAGACAAAGTTTGTCCAAGATACAACTTTCTGAAATTTCATGGCGAGTAGTCAACCATTGCCATGTTGCCATGCCAACACTTCCCTGTAAGTTATGTGTTGTCCACCAATATTGGACTAGATATGACAGTAACCTCAAGATATGTTGAAAAATTTAGACCTCCAAGACCTTCCCACCCCTCCCCATATGCTCATATATTGAATGGCGAGGAGGGCGTGTCCATGTTAACATGTTTGATGTTATACTATTGTTGATGTTCAGTTATTATCATGGCTGTGATCTGATGAATCTCAGAAAATTTCACATCATTCTGCCCAGCCGCTTGTGAGTAATAAATGAAACATTTTTCAGCAATTCTTTCATTAACCACTATGTGGCGCTATATCGGTTGTCAGGTATTTTGATGTCATTGCGTTCGGGGTGGGACTATTTTCCTTCCTGGAAAGTTTTGTGGACATGGGACCAGTTTTGGCCGAGTTACAGGTGGTTGAAGGTGTAAGGGGAGGAGTCAAACTTTGCCATGGCGCCATGGCAACACTTCCTTGTCAGTTATGTGTTGTCCACCCATATTGTACTATATGTGACAGTAACCTAAACCTATGTTCCAAATTTCATGACTCCAGGACGTTCCCACCCCAACCATGAAGGTCACGGATTGAATGGCGAGGAGGGCGTGTCCATGTTAACACGTTTGATGTCATACTAATGTTGATGTGCAGTTATGATCATGGCTGTGTTCTGATGAATCTCAGAAAATTTCACATCAATCTGCCCAGCCGCTTGTGAGTAATAAATGAAACAGTTTTCAGCAATTCTTTCATTAACCACTATGTGGCGCTATATCGGTTGTCAAGTATTTTGATGTCATTGTGTTCAGGGTTGGACTATTTTCCTTCCTGGAAAGTTTTGTGGACATGGGACCAGTTTTGGCCGAGTTACAGGTGGTTGAATTTGTAAGGGGAGGAGTCAAACTTCGCCATGGCGCCCTGGCCACGCCTTTTGAGATCTTGACTTAATTTATATAACTTTTAATGGGCAATACCTGTAGATGCCCCCAGGTAAAAATGAGCTCAATTGGATCTGGTCCCTAGGACAAGTGCGTTAAAATGCGAGGTGTGACTTTTTTCCCGAATTGGAGGTGGGACGACTTTGAGGCAAGATGGCGGCCTTCCTGTTGGTGGTGGGTATGGGCCACAATGATGTTTTTTGCACGTCTTGAGGTGATTGACACCTCACCCAAATTTGATGTGTCTACGGCAAAGTTTATGGTCTCCAGTCTCCATAGACCTTGCACGTTTGGCCCCACCCACAAAAATGAGGGGTGGGGGGGCACATATGTTTTCCAGTTTATCGAATTTTTTGCCGGGTCTGAGGAGTTTGCCAAAAAAAATCGCGTTTTGGTTAACGTTCAGAGGGTGAAAAATGCGATCATTTAGGCAGAATAATAGTGAAAAATAATAATTAAACCTGCAGGCAGGTGTAAACGGACCTTCGCCCCCCGCGCGACCGTGGAACCCGCCGCCCGTCCTCCCTCGCTTTGAACCCTACCTGCTGGCCATTTACTCCAATCGACTTCTTCCACGCTGAATTAGGTGGAGGTGCCGTAGTCATTGTGCCCAAAAACAATGTCTCCAAACAAGATTTGCCCGAGTTACAGGTGTTTGAAGTTGTAACGGGAGGAGTCAAACTTCGCCATGGTGCCATGGCAACACTTCCTTAGCAGTTATGTGTTGTCCACCCATATTGAAGTATATGTGACAGTAACCTAAGCCTATGTTCCGAATTTCATGACTCCAGGACGTTTCCACCCCTCCCCATAAGCTCACAGATTGACTGGCGAGGAGGGCGTGTCCATGGTAACACGTTTGATGTCATACCTATGTTGATGTTCAGTTATGATCATGGCTGTGTTCTGATGAATCTCTGAGAGTTTCACATCATTCTGGCCAGCTGCGTGTGAGTAATAAATAAAACAGTGTCCAATTTACAAGGGTCTAATGTTGTTACCACTAGGCGGCGCTAAAACTTTTGTTGTTTTATATAGGAATGTTCAGGGGGGGATTATTATCCATTTTTGAAAATTTGGTGGGAATCAGAAAAGGTTTGTCCAAGATACAACTTTCCAAAATTTCATGGCGTGTAGTCAACCGTCGCCATGTTGCCATGGCAACACTTCCTTGGAAGTTATGTGTTGTCCACCCATATTGGACTACATATGACAGTGACCTCAACATATGTTGAAAAATTTAGACCTCCAAGACCTTCCCACCCCTCCCCATAAGCTCATAGATTGAATGGCGAGAAGGGCGTGTCCATGGTAACACGTATGATGTCATACTAATGTAGATGTTCAGTTATGATCATGTCTGTGTTCTGATGAATTTCTGAAAATTTCACATCATTCTGGCCAGCTGCGTGTGAGTAATAAATAAAACAGTGTCCAATTTACAAGGGTCTAATGTTGTTACCACTAGGCGGCGCTAAAACTTTTGTTGTTTTATATAGGAATGTTCAGGGTGGGATTATTATCCATTTTTGAAAATTTGGTGGGAATCAGAAAAAGTTTGTCCAAGATACAACTTTCTGAAATTTCATGGCGTGTAGTCAACCGTCGCCATGTTGCCATGGCAACACTTCCCTGTAAGTTATGTGTTGTCCACCCATATTGGACTACATATGACAGTGACCTCAACATATGTTGAAAAATTTAGACCTCAAAGACCTTCCCACCCCTCCCCATAAGCTCATGGATTGAATGGCAAGAAGGGCGTGTCCATGGTAACACGTATGATGTCATACTAATGTTGATGTTCAGTTATGATCATGTCTGTGTTCTGATGAATCTCTGAAAATTTCACGTCATTCTGGCCAGCCGCTTGTGAGTAATAAATAAAACAGTTTTCAGCAATTCTTTTGTTAACCACAATGTGGTGCTATATCAGTTGTCAGGTATTTTGAGGTCATTGCGTCCGGGGTGGCACTTTTTTCCTTCATGTAAAGTTTTGTGGACATCGGACAAATTTTGGCGGAGTTACAGGTGGTATAATTTGTAAGGGGAGGAGTCAAACTTCGCCATGGCGCCCTTGCCACGCCTTTTGAGATTTTGACTTAATTTATATAACTTTTAATGGCCAATGCCTGTAGATGCCTCCATGTAAAAATGAGCTCAATTGGATCTGGTCCTAGGACAAGTGCGTTAAAATGCGAGGTGTGACTTTTTTCCAAATTGGAGGTGGGGTGACTTTGAGGCAAGATGGCGGCCTTCCTGTTGGCGGTGGGTATGGACCACAATGATGTTTTTTGCATGTCTTGAGGTGATTAACACCTCACCCAAATTTGATGTGTCTACGGCAAAGTTTATGGTCTCCAGTCTCCATGGACCTTGAAAAATTGTGTACGTTTGGCCCCACCCACAAAAATGAGGGGTCAGGGGGAACATATCTTTTCCAGTTTATCGAATTTTTTGCCCGGTCAGAGGGGTTTGCCAAAAAAAATCGCGTTTTGGTTAACGTTCAGAGGGTGAAAAATGCGATCATTTAGGCAGAATAATAATAATAATAAATTAAACCTGCAGGGTAAACGGGCCTTCGCCCCCCCGCGGGACCGCGGAACCCGCCGCTCGTCCTCCCTCGCTTTGAACAGTACCTGCTGGCCATTTACTCCAATCGACTTCTTCCACGCAGGATTAGGTGGAGGTGCCGTAGTCATTGTGCCCAAAAACAATTTCTCCAAACTTTCAGTCATGTCCCTCTGCTGAAGTTGCTCCACTCTCATTTCAGGACAACACCTCACATCACCAGTAAATACACAGGGAACAGACATTGAGATGGTGACATCCTATAAGTACCCGGGTGTTCATCTGAACAATGAACTAGACTGGTCACACTATACTGACGCACTCTACAAGAAGGGACAGCGCAGGCTGTTCCTACTGAGGAGACTCAGGTCTTTTGGTGTACAAGGGGCGCTGCTGAAGACATTGTATGACACGGTGGTCTGCTGCGGCAGTGGCATTATGGCAGCCGATAGGAAGAGACTGAACAAACAGATCAAGAAAGCTAGCTCTGTCCTGGGGTAGCGCGTTGTCCCAGTGGACGAGATAGGAGAGAGAAGGACGGTGGCTAAACTGTCATCTCTGCTGGAGTCCGAGTTCCACCCTATGCAGGACATCGTGAACGCACGGTGGAGTTCATGTAGCAGCAGACTACATCATCCTAGGTGCACAACCGAGAGGTTTCGCAGGTCCTTCCTCCCAACGGCTGTCAGACTGTACAACCTAAGTAGGGCTGCTCTTAGAGATAGCCTAAAGACGTGACAACCTAATAGTTTTTAATGCAAAAGACATACAATGGTCCCCTCCAGCATACAATTAGGAAAATAGCGGTCGCTATGGAGGGTGAGAATATGTATGGGTACTGTATTGATATGTGAAGTTCATATAGAGTCACCACAAGAGGGCAGTATGACCCTGGCCATGACCTGAGTATAAAAGGAGTTGTACATGAGCCACTGTGGTTAGTTGTTGGTTGAAGTTGCAGTGACAAGTAAAAGTTCTGACTGACACTCGGTGTGTGTGCGCCTCGTCATTACATGGTACCAGGAGAACATTACAAGGTTCCAGGAGAACATTACATGGTACCAGGATAAAATTACATGGTACCAGGATAAAAGATACGAACCGACGGCGAAGATGAACGCTCTTCGACAGCCGGATGAGTTAAAGTTGACCGGTAACGTCAACGAGAACTGGAAAGCATTCAAACAAAGTTTTGAACTTTATTCGCTAGCTATCGGTCTCCGTGACGAGGAGAGGAAGATAGCATTACTGCTAACAGTAGCAGGGCGAGCGGCGCTAGATGTGTTCAACACATTCATCTTCATGGAAGAAGAAAAAGGCAAATTCGACGTCGTAATGAAGAAGTTCGACGATTATTGCACACCGAGAAAGAATGAAACGTACGAGAGGTATGTGTTCAGAAAAAGACTTCAGAAAGAGTCAGAGTCCATCGAGCTGTATGTCACAGACCTACGGTTGAAATGTCAGTCATGCAACTTTGGAACATTGAGTGAGTCAATGATACGGGACCAAATTGTAATTGGGGTCCAAGACAACAAATTGCGGATGCAATTACTGAAAGAGACTAACTTAACGCTGGAGAAAGCGATACAGATTTGCCAAGCGTCTGAGAGTACAAAGGCACAATTAAAGACTTTTAGCAGCAAGGAAAGAGAGACTGCTGAAGTCGATGCAGTGCAGCGTGCGATGCCGAAAGGAACGTTGTATGCAAGGAAAAGAGATGCAAAGCGCGCGCGCGGGAACTGTGAGCGGTGTGGAATGCAACATGCGCCGAAGCAGTGTCCAGCATTCGGGAAGGAATGTCGCAAGTGTGGCGGAAAAAATCACTTCGCAAAGACCTGCTTCTCGAAGAAGAGGGTGCAACTCGTGAAGAAAAAGAGCGACAGCGAAGAGGATCAGTTTTACGTGGACGCCATCGAGGGAGAGACGAGCGCTGACGAATGGATAGTGTGCCTGGAGATGAATGGCACGGACATGTCACTGAAGCTCGACACAGGTGCGCAGGTAAACATCCTGCCAATGAAAGATTTTAAAAGACTGAAAAACAAACCGAAAATAAGAGATAAAAAGATTAATCTGAGAACATATGACGATAAGCCAATACCCACTAAAGGAATGTGCAGGGTTACACTGTCAAACAAAGATAAGACAGTGAATGCATTGTTTGTACTTGTTGATGGAAATAGACAAGCAATTTTGGGTTTAAAAACATGCGATCAGCTAGGTCTGATCAAGAGGGTGAATGTCATTGATACAGACAAGGTGACAGCACGAGAAAATACAGAGGCTACAACAAGTAGGCACAAATACACTGACTGGGTGAAAGAATACAAAGAGGTGTTCAAAGGAATAGGCCGCCTACCAGGCAAACAAAAAATTAGGCTGAAAGAGAATGCAGAGCCAGTCATACATCCAGCAAGAAAAGTGCCAATAGCTCTTAAAAAGAGGCTGAGAGAAACACTAGACTCACTGATAGCAGACGGAGTGGTCAGAAAAATAGAAGAGCCAACTGAATGGGTTAACTCCCTAGTTATAGTGGAGAAGCCAAATGGAGATTTGAGATTGTGCATAGACCCGAAAGATCTAAATAAAGTAATACAGCGGGAGCATTACAGGCTACCAACAAAATCTGACATAACCAGCACAATGAGTGGAGCAAGTTACTTCACAAAATTAGATGCCAAATCTGGGTTTTACCAAATAGTGCTCGATGAGGAAAGCGCTAAATTGTGCACATTTAATACGCCATTCGGAAGGCATTGCTTTCTACGAATGCCGTTCGGGATTAGCTCAGCCCCTGAAATTTTCCATAGAACTGTGCAGCAATTGTTTGACGGAATAGAAGGGGTGGGAGTTTTTCTTGATGACGTGGTAGTCTGGGGAAAAACAAAAGAGGAGCACGACGAAAGGTTGGCTAGAGTTCTCACACAGGCGCAAAAGTCAGGTATGAAACTGAATAAGAGTAAGTGCCAATTCGGGGTACGGGAGATTACATACCTGGGAGAGAAGTTATCTGGGGCAGGCGTGCAACCAGATCCGGAAAAAGTGCGGGCCATAGCAGAGCTGCCAGTACCGCAGGACAAAACTGACTTGCAAAGAGCCTTAGGGCTAGTCAATTACATGGGAAAATTTATCCCAAATTTATCAGCTAACACAATAGCTCTTAGAAGCTTGTTAGAGACCAATACAATGTGGCAGTGGATGGCAGAGCATGCCAGAGAATGGGAGTGGCTCAAAAGCAGTCTAATAAAGGAGCCAGTGTTAAAATTCTATGATCAGGACAAACTGCTAAAAGTGTCCACAGATGCGTCCAAAGCCGGCCTAGGAGCTGTGCTATTGCAAAAACATGACACAGAGTGGTATCCAGTCGCATACGCATCGCGCACCATGACAAGCGCAGAAAAAAATTACGCGCAAATAGAGAAAGAGACTCTAGGTGCAGTGTTTGGATGTGAGAAGTTTCACGAATATGTGTATGGACGGTCAGTAATACTAGAAACAGACCACAAACCACTGATTGCTATCTCACAGAAGCCACTGGGTGACGCACCACCGCGCATCCAGCGTCTAATGTTAAGATTACAGAAATATGACTTGAAATTTGAGTTTACACCAGGCAAGCAACTAATTGTAGCCGATGCGCTGAGTAGGGCTAGCTTGAGCAACACCAGCAGCACAACAGAGGAAGCTGTGCAAATACATGTAGACTCTATTAAGGCACACATGCCAGTGTCAGATGCAAAATGGACGAAGATAGTGAAAGAAACACAAAAGGATGAGAAACTAAAAAGAGTAATGGAACAGATACATCAGCCAGGACAGGTTATGATTGACAAGCCTTACCAACACTTTAAAGGTGAACTGTCTGTGTTAGATGGGGTTCTGTTAAAGGGTACAAGGATAGTCATACCTACTTCCATGAGATCAGAAATGGTTAAATTAGTGCATGAGGGGCATTGGGGTATTGAAAAGTGCAAAAGACGTGCACGTGATGTTTTGTATTGGCCCAACATGCACAAGGACATTGAGGCATATGTGCAGCGCTGTGAGACTTGACAGTGCCACAGGTATCAACAGCCAAAGGAGCCTATGAGGCCCCATGAGAAGCCTCAAGGGCCATGGAGAAAAGTGGGCATGGATCTATTTCAGCTTAAGGGCAAGGACTATCTGTTAGTCATGGACTATCATTCCACCTACCCAGAGTTTGCAGGGTTGAGTGACACAACAGCAGAAAGAGTGATTGCACACACAAAGACAATGTTCGCACGCCATGGAATTCCAATGACTGTTGTAAGCGATAACGGACCACAATTCACGAGTCAGTGCTTCAAAGACTTTGCAGACACATATGGGTTCAAGCACGTGACCTCAAGCCCTCTGTACCCACAGTCGAATGGGTTAGCAGAGAAAGGGGTGCAAATAGTGAAGCGCATACTGAAAAAGGCTGCAGACAATGCAGAAGACCCACATCTGGCGATCCTGAATTATCGAGCATCACCACTAGAGAATGGACTTTCCCCAGCAGAAATGCTCATGAACCGGAAACTCAGAACGCGACTTCCATCAGCATCACAGGTGATGGAAAAGAGAGATGTGAGGCGCGATAAGAGGCAAACTGAACTGTACAACAGAACAGCACGACCTCTGAGACCACTTGCACATGAGGACATTGTGCGAGTGAGATGTGATGGAGAATGGGGACCGCTGGCAAAAGTGGTCAAAGAAACAACTCCCAGATCATATGAAGTCATCACAGAGCATGGGAAAACAATGAGGCGAAACCGACGTCACTTACTGAAAGTGCCTCAGACAAAAATGAGAGTCACAGACAGTGAAACAAGCGACATGCCAATTCCCAGCCAAACCGAACAACCAGAAATGGCTGAGAACCAGAACATAGAGACAGACACTAACGGACAGACTGAGGTGACACAAAAGAGATGCTCACAAAGGCAAATTGTGAAACCGAAAAGATTGATTGAGGAAATGTAAGGAGTACTGAGATGAATGAAAAAAAAAAAAATGTGTTGATGTTGAGTTGTAAAACAGAGAAAATGTTAAAGTTGTGATTCAGTGTACAAGGTTGACAAAGATGTAAAAAGAAACGGAGTTTATTTTGTTTATTGAAATTTGAGAAAAAGTTAATAGTGGACATGACCTTTACTTGAAAAAAAAGGGAGATGTATTGATATGTGAAGTTCATATAGAGTCACCACAAGAGGGCAGTATGACCCTGGCCATGACCTGAGTATAAAAGGAGTTGTACATGAGCCACTGTGGTTAGTTGTTGGTTGAAGTTGCAGTGACAAGTAAAAGTTCTGACTGACACTCGGTGTGTGTGCGCCTCGTCATTACAGGTACATAATCATACCATATAGGATAACTAAGTAGACGGTTGTGCTGTTTCATCCCATCTAGCAACAATGCTCTGCACTGTGTGTATATATATTTACATATTTATTCCATCTAGCTACAATGCTCCGCACTGGGTGTTTATATATCTACATATTATTCCATCTAGCTACAATGCTCTGCACTGTGTGTGTTGAAGCACGCTGGTCGCCATGGAAACAGTTCTGTACTATCTACACGTACTGTCAATCAGCCCTAGTGATTCCTTCATGCATTTTTTTTTTCTGCTAGTGAGAGAAAAAGAGAGAAAAAAATTTTCAGCAATTCTTCCTTTTAAAAATAGGGGCGCTAAAACTTTTGTTTGTTATTTTTATGTAGACTTGTTTGGTGCAGGACTAATATCAATCGTCGAAAATTTAGTGCAAATTGTTGCAAGTTTGCCCCATGTATAAATGTCCGTTATTGAAATGCAATGAGTGGGTTTCCATGGCAACTGTGCTTATCGCAGTACAAAACCAGCTCAGTATGAAAGAGATTTTGCAGAGAAGTTCAGGAGATGCGGTCTATCATGCAGTTTTTAGGTTTATTAGGGCAACAGGACTAATTTCAAGGATATAGGACAGTAATGCCATTTCGAATCGCAGTCCGTTCCAGAAGGTGGCGGTAATGCTCGTACAAGGCGTTTGCCAACCGCCATAAAACCTCAGAAGAAGACGACGTACGTCAGTCCTCACCCAACCAACCTGTAAGTTGGTTTAAACGTAACATTTTGCATGTTAACCGTTAGATATAAGTGCTCCGTTTATTTAGTTATAAGTTGTGTGAGAAAACATTGCTAAATTTGTTACCCTTGAGATTAGCGTTTTAGCTAACGTTCGCGGCTAGCCCGTTAGCATTAGCATGATTGATCTTAGCCAAGCACACCTGTAAGTTGGTTTAAACTTAACATTTTGCATGTTAACCGTTAGATATAAGTGCTACGTTTATTTTGTTATAAGTTGTGTGAGAAAACATTGCTAAATTTGAAACTGAAAACTTCCTGTGGAATGCATACCCCCACCAAGGCTCTTATATCCTCACACACTTTTCCAACAATACTCCAAAACTACTGGATGAATTTGGATGAAATTTTCACCAGAAGTGTTTCTTGGCCTACACACAAACCATTACATTTTGGGGGTGATCCATGACTGCATACCTCTACCAAGGCTCAAACTTCTTGCAGTGATTTAGTAGGATTATGTAGAAACTACTGGATGGATTTTGCTGAAATTTTAACCAGAGATGGTCCTTGGCTTGCAGACGAATCCAATGAATAACTGAAATATTATTTTAATGTTTTTATTAAATATGTACTTTTTTTTTTTTTAAATACAGGCACTTCCTCTCTCTCCATGTCCTCTCCGCTTCAATGCTGTGATTCCTGATGCGATGTATGTGCGTTTTCCATGGGAGAAGTCACATGATATGACCAACACAAAGAGGCGCTGCTTGCTACGGGCACATGACCATTGCAGTCATAGTTATTGTTTGGTTTTTGCTCTGCAAAATTATGGTCAAAAGTGTAAATTGTGATAATATTTTGGCTTTTTCCCCTTAAACAATGTGTTTCAAATTTATATTGAAACAGTAATTTTATTAAAATATAAAGAAAAATCATTCATAAAATGATCCACAAATTTATAATAGTCTCACATGTACAGGAAAAGTCAATTTTACAAGAGGAAATTACAAATTTGAGGGAAATGGTTTCAAATGTAGATAGATTGACAAAGAAAAGTATAAAATGATAAGAAAATTGTTGTAAATTTTGGAGAACAACCTTCAAGATTGAAGTCATGAGTAATTTTAAGAGGACAACAGATTTCCACTGTTGTACAAGCTGTACATTGACTACATTACATCAAAGTGTCATATTTTCAGTGTTGTCCCATGAAAAGATATAATAAAATATTTATAAAAATGTGAGGGGTGTACTCACTTTTGTGAGATATTGTATATTGGAAGATGGTGAACTGTAATCTGTTTTTGTAGAAATATTTATGGAACTGTTTTTGAATGGATGATATGTCCAGTGGGAGGTGCTTGGTCATTAAAATGGGGTTGCTGTGAGGCTGAGGAGTCTGAACTTTGCTGCATCGTAGGTAACGATTCTGCTGTTTGTAAATGAGACAGTGGCCTGTTTTCTCCCATTTTGAAGGAGTTGTTAGAGGACTCCATTTTAAAGAGACAAAGATCTTTAATACACTCTCAGACTCAGAGCAGCTGTTGGTCTCTTTGGATCTGCACATCACTGATTAGGTAAGTGTTACCATGGAGAAGGTTGACTCCTCGCCATGAGACATTGGAAATATATAGCCAGAATTCATCGGAAATAAATATTCTCAATTTCTAGAGCTTAAAATATTCAGAGTTTAAAAGTTAATTTTAAAATTATTAACTTCTACATGAGAGAACATCATACAATTTTTGTTGTTGGTGGGGCTTCGAGGTTTTAGGTCCATTTTTGTATCTGCAATTGTTCAACTACAGAGAGCTGCTTAGGCACTAGTGGGTGTGCAATTTTTGCCTCAAATGTGTTGCTGTTAGGTACATTAGGTCCATTTTTTTATCTGCAATTGTGCAAGTACAGAGAGCCATTTAGTAAACAATTCAGAGTTTAAAAGTTAATTTTAAAATTATTAACTTCTACATGAGAGAACATCATACAATTTTCCTTGTTGGGGGGCTTTGAGGTTTTAGGTCCATTTTTTTTTATCTGCAATTGTTGAAATACAGAGAGCTGCTTAGGCACTAGTGGGTGTGCAATTTTTGCCTCAAATGTGTGGCTGTTAGGTACATATGTTCAAAAATGTATAAATCCTAAGACCCCTCAGACCCGGCAAAGAATTCGATAAATAGGAAAAGATATGTTCCCCCCCAAACGTACACAAATTTTCAAGGTCTATGGAGACTGTAAACTTTGCCGTCGAGACATAAAATTTGAGTGCAAAAGATGTGCAAAAAATATCTCTTTGTGGGGTGCTTCGAGATTTTTATTAGGTCCATTTTTTATCTGCAATTGTGCAACTACAGAGATGCATTTAGTAAATAGTGGGTTAGCAATTCTTTCAGTAACCACTATGTGGGGCTATATAGGTTGTCAGGTTATGATCATGGCTGTGGTCTGATGAATGTCAGAAAATTTCACATCATTCTGCCCAGCCGCACGTGAGTAATCGATAAAACAGTTTTCAGCAATTCTTTTGTTAACCACTATGTGGCGCTATATTTGTTGTCAGGTATTTTGATGACATTGTGTTCGGGGTGGAACTATTTTCCATTATGGAAGGAATGGTGCACATCAGAAAGGGTTTGCCCGACTTACAGGACTTTGAAGTTGTAAGGGGAGGAGTCAACATTAGCCATGGTGCCATGGCAACACTTCCTTGTCAGTTATGTGTTGTCCACCCATATTGGACTATATGTGACAGTCACCTAAACCTATGTTCCAATTTTCATGACTCCAGGACGTTCCCACCCCTCCCCATAAGCTCACGGATTCAATGGCGAGGAGGGCGTGTCCATGTTAACATGTTTGATGTTATGCTATTGTTGATGTTCAGTTATAATCATGGCTGTGTTCTGATGAATCTCAGAAAATTTCACATCATTTTGCCCAGCCGCTTGTGAGTAATAAATGAAACAGTTTTCAGCAATTCTTTCATTAACCACTAAGTGGCGCTATATCGGTTGTCAGGTGTTTTGATGTCATTTCGTCGGGGGTCGCACTATTTTCCTTCATGGAAAGTTTTGTGGACATGGGACCATTTTTGCCCGAGTTACAGGTGGTTGAAGTTGTAAGGGGAGGAGTCAAACTTCGCCATGGTGCCATGGCAACATTTCCTTGTCAGTTATGTGTTGTCCACCCATATAGTACTATATGTGTCAGTAACCTAAACCTATGTTCCAAATGTCATGACTCCAGGACGTTCTCACCCCTCCCCATAAGCTCACGGATTGAATGGCGAAGAGGGCGTGTCCATGTTAACACGATTGATGTTATACTATTGTTGATGTTCAGTTATGATCCTGGCTGTGTTCTGATGAATCTCAGAAAAATTCACCTCATTCTGCACAGCCGCTTGTGAGTAATAAATTAAAGAGTTTTCAGCAATTCTTTCATTAACCACTATGTGGCGCTATATTGGTTGTCAGGTATTTTGAGGTCATTGCATCCGGGGTGGGACTATTTTCCTTCATGTAAAGTTTTGTGGGCATCGGACAATTTTTGGCCTAGTTACAGGTGGTAGAATTTGTAAGGGGAGGAGTCAAACTTCGCCATGGCGCCCTGGCCACGCCTTTTGAGATTTTGACTTAATTTATATAACTTTTAATGGGCAATGCCTGTAGATGCCCCCCTGTAAAAATGAGCTCAATTGGATCTGGTCCCTAGGACAAGTGCGTTAAAATGCGAGGTGTGACTTTTTTCTCGAATTGGAGATGGGGCGACTTTGAGGTAAGATGGCGGCCTTCCTGTTGGCGGTGGGTATGGGCCCCAATGATGTTTTTTGCATGTCTTGACGTGATTCACACCTCACCCAAATTTGATGCGTCTACGGCGAAGTTTATGGTCTCCAGTCTCCATAGACCTTGTATGTTTGACCCCACCCACAAAAATGAGGGGTGGGGGGGCACATATCTTTTCCAGTTTATCGAATTTTTTGCCCGGTCAGAGGGGTTTGCCAAAAAAAATCGCGTTTTGGTTCACGTTCAGAGGGTGAAAAATGCGATCATTTAGGCAGAATAATAGAGAAAAAAAATAACAAAAAATTAAACCTGCAGGCAGGTATAAACGGACCTTCGCCCCCCGGGGCGACCGCGGAACCCGCCGCCCGTCCTCCCTCGCTTTGAACACCACCTGCTGGCAATTTACTCCAAGCGACTTCTTCCACGCAGCATTAGGTGGAGGTGCCGTAGTCATTGTGCCCAAAATCCTCCACTCTCATTTCAGGACAACACCTCACATCACCAGTAACTATACAGGGAACAGACATCGAGATGGTGACATCCTATAAGTACCTGGGTGTTCATCTGAACAATAAACTAGACTGGTCACACTATACTGACGCACTCTACAAGAAGGGACAGCGCAGGCTGTTCCTACTGAGGAGACTCAGGTCTTGTACAAGGGGCGCTGCTGAAGACATTGTATGACACGGTGGTCTGCTGGGGCAGTGGCATTATGGCAGCCGATAGGAAGAGACTGAACAAAAAGATCAAGAAAGCTAGCTCTGTCCTGGGGTAGCGCGTTGTCCCAGTGGAGGAGATAGGAGAGAGAAGGACGGTGGCTAAACTGTCATCTCTACTTGAGTCCGAGTTCCACCCTATGCAGGACATACTGAACGAACGGTGGAGTTCATTTAGCAGCAGACTACATCATCCTAGGTGCACAACCGAGAGGTTTCGCAGGTCCTTCCTCCCAACGGCTGTCAGACTGTACAACCTAAGTAGGACTGCTGTTAGAGATCGGCTAAAGACGTGACAACCTAATAGTTTTGAATGCAAAAGACATACAATGGTCCCCTCCAGCATACAATTAGGAAAATAGCGGTCGCTATGGAGGGTGAGAATATGTATGGGAACATAATCATACCATATAGGATAACTAAGTAGACGGTTGTGCTGTTTCATCCCATCTAGCAACAATGCTCTGCACTGTGTGTGTATATATATTTACATATTTATTCCATCTAGCTACAATGCTCCGCACTGGGTGTTTATATATCTACATATTATTCCATCTAGCTACAATGCTCCGCACTGGGTGTTTATATATCTACATATTATTCCATCTAGCAACAATGCTCTGCACTGTGTGTGTATATATATTTACATATTTAGTAATACATATTTAGTTTAGAGTAATAAATAAAACAGTTTTCAGCAATACTTTTGTTAGCCACTATGTGGCACTATATCTTTTGTACGGTATTTTGATGTCATTGTATCCAGGGTGGCACTGTTTTCCTTGATGGAAAGTTTTGTGGACATCAGAAAAAGATTGTCCAAGATACAACTTTCCGAAATTTCATGGCGTTTAGTCAACCGTCGCCATGTTGCCATGGCAACACTTCCCTGTAAGTTATGTGTTGTCCACCCATATTGGACTGCATATGACAGTGAGCTCAACATATGTTGAAAAATTTAGACCTCCAAGAGCTTCCTACCCCGCCCCATAAGCTCATGGGTTGAATGGCGAGAAGGGGGTGTCCATGGTAACATGTATGACGTCATACTAACGTTGAGGTTCAGTTATGATCATGTCTGTGTTCTGATGAATCTCTGAAAATTTCACGTCATTCTGGCCAGCCGTGCGTGAGTAATAAATAAAACAGTTTTCAGCAATTTTTTCGTTAGCCACTATGTGGCGCTATATCTTTTGTCCGGTATTTTGATGTCATTGTATCCGGGGTGGCACTATTTTCCTTGATGGGAAGTTTTGTGGACATCTGAAAAAGTTTGTCCAAGATACAACTTTCCGAAATTTCATGGCGTGTAGTCAACTGTCGCCATGTTGCCATGGCAACACTTCCCTGTAAGTTATGTGTTGTCCACCCATATTGGACTGCATGTGACAGTGACCTCAACATATGTTGAAAAATTTAGACCTCCAAGACCTTCCCACCCCACCCCATAAGCTCATGGGTTTAATGGCGAGAAGGGCGTGTCCATGGTAACATGTATGACGTCATACTAACGTTGATGTTCATTTATGATCATGTCTGTGTTCTGATGAATCTCTGAAAATTTGACGTCATTCTGGCCAGCCGTGCGTGAGTAATAAATAAAACAGTTTTCAGCAATTCCTTCGTTAGCCACTATGTGGCACTATATCTTTTGTCCGGTATTTTGATGTCATTGTATCCGGGGTAGCACTATTTTCCTTGATGGAAAGTTTTGTGGACATCAGAAAAAGTTTGTCCAAGATACAACTGTCCAAAATTTCATGGCGTGTAGTCAACCGTCGCCATGTTGCCATGGCAACACTTCCGTGTAAGTTATGTGTTGTCCACCCATATTGGACTGCATATGACAGTGACCTGAACATATGTTGAAAAACTTAGACCTCCAAGACCTTCCCACCCCGCCCCATAAGCTCATGGGTTTAATGGCGAGAAGGGCGTGTCCATGGTAACATGTATGACCTCATACTAACGTTGATGTTCAGTTATGATCATGTCTGTGTTCTGATGAACCTCTGAAAATTTGACGTCATTCTGGCCAGCCGTGCGTGAGTAATAAATAAAACAGTTTTCAGCAATTCCTTCGTTAGCCACTATGTGGCATTATATCTTTTGTCCGGTATTTTGATGTCATTGTATCCTGGGTAGCACTATTTTCCTTGATGGAAAGTTTTGTGGACATCAGAAAAAGTTTGTCCAAGATACAACTGTCCGAAATTTCATGGCGTGTAGTCAACCGTCGCCATGTTGCCATGGCAACTCTTCCGTGTAAGTTATGTGTTGTCCACCCATATTGGACTGCATATGACAGTGACCTCAACATATGTTGAAAAACTTAGACCTCCAAGTCCTTCCCACCCCGCCCCATAAGCTCATGGGTTTAATGGCGAGAAGGGCGTGTCCATGGTAACATGTATGACCTCATACTAACGTTGATGTTCAGTTATGATCATGTCTGTGTTCTGATGAATCTCTGAAAATTTCACGTCATTCTGGCCAGCCGTGCGTGAGTAATAAATAAAACAGTTTTCAGCAATTCTTTCATTAACCACTATGTGGCGCTATATCTTTTGTCCGGTATTTTGATGGCATTGTTTCCGGGGTGGCACTATTTTCCTTGATAGAAAGTTTTGTGGACATCGGACAAGTTTTGCGGGAGTTACAGCTGGTTGAATTTGTAAGGGGAGGAGTCAAACTTCGCAATGGCGCCCTGGCCACGCCTTTTGAGATTTTGACTTAATTTATATAACTTTTAATGGCCAATGCCTATAGATGCTGCCATGCAAAAATGAGCTCAATTGGAGCAGGTCCCTAGGACAAGTGCGTTCAAATGCGAGGTGTGACTTTTTTCCCGAATTGGAGGTGGGGCGACTTTGAGGCAAGATGGCGGCCTTCCTGTTGGCGGTGGGTATGGGCCCCAATGATGTTTTTTGCATGTCTTGACGTGATTCACACCTCACCCAAATTTGATGTGTCTACGGCAAAGTTTATGGTCTTCTGTCTCCATAGACCTTGTACGTTTGACCCCACCCACAAAAATGAGGGGTGGGGGGGCACATATTTTTTCCAGTTTATCGAATTTTTTACCCGGTCAGAGGGGTTTGCCAAAAAAAATCGCGTTTTGGTTAACGTTCAGAGGGTGAAAAATGCAATCATTTAGGCAGAAAAATAACAAAGAATAATAAATAAACGCGAGCGGATACAATAGGGCTTTCGCCGACTGACGTTGTCAGTGGCTTCAGGCCCTAATAAATAAACGCGAGCGGATACAATAGGGCTTTCGCCGACTGACGTTGTCAGTGGCTCAGGCCCTAATAAACGCGAGCGGATACAATAGGGCTTTCGCCGACTGACGTTGTCAGTGGCTCAGGCCCTAATAAATAAACGTGAGCAATTACAATAGGGCTTTCGCCGACTGACGTTGTCAGTGGCTCAGGCCCTAAAAATAATTAAACCTGCAAGCAGGTGTAAACGGACTCCGCCCCCCGCGCGACCGCGGAACCCGCTGCCCATCCTCCCTCGCTTTGAACACTACCTGCTGGCCATTTACTCCAATCGACTTCTTCCACGCAGCATTAGGTGGAGGTGCCGTAGTCATTGTGCCCAAAAACAATGTCTCCAAACTTTCACTCATGTCCCTCTGCTGAAGTTGCTCCACTCTCATTTTAGGACAACACCTCACATCACCAGTAAATATACACTGAACAGACATTGAGATGGTGACATCCTATAAGTACCTGGGTGTTCATCTGAACAATAAACTAGACTGGTCACACTATAGTGACGCACTCTACAAGAAGGGACAGCGCAGGCTGTTCCTACTGAGGAGACTCAGGTCTTTTGGTGTACAAGGGGCGCTGCTGAAGACATTGTATGACACGGTGGTCTGCTGCGGCAGTGGCATTATGGCAGCCGATAGGAAGAGACTGAACAAACAGATCAAGAAAGCTAACTCTGTCCTGGGGTAGCGCGTTGTCCCAGTGGAGGAGATAGGAGAGAGAAGGACGGTGGCTAAACTGTCATCTCTGCTGGAGTCCGAGTTCCACCCTATGCAGGACATACTGAACGCACGGTGGAGTTCATTTAGCAGCAGACTACATCATCCTAGGTGCACAACCGAGAGGTTTCGCAGGTCCTTCCTCCCAACGGCTGTCAGACTGTACAACCTAAGTAGGGTTATAATCATACCATATAGGATAACTAAGTAGACGGTTGTGCTGTTTCATCCCATCTAGCAACAATGCTCTGCACTGTGTGTGTTTATATATTTACATATTTATTCCATATAGCTACAATGCTCTGCACTGGGTGTTTATATATCTACATATTATTCCATCTAGCTACAATGCTTTGCACTGTGTGTGTTGAAGCACGCTGGTCGCCATGGAAACAGTTCTGTACTATCTACATGTACTGTCAATCAGCCCTAGTGATTCCTTCATGCATTTTTTTTTCTGCTAGTGAGAGAAAAAGAGAGAAAAATTTTTCAGCAATTCTTCCTTTTAAAAATAGGGGCGCTAAAACTTTTGTTTGTTATTTTTATGTAGACTTGTTTGGTGCAGGACTAATATCAATCGTCGAAAATTTAGTGCAAATTGTTGCAAGTTTGCCCCATGTATAAATGTCCGTTTTTGAAATGCAATGAGTGGGTTTTCATGGCAACTGTGCTTATCGCAGTACAAAACCAGCTCAGTGTGAAAGAGATTTTGCAGAGAAGTTCAGGAGATGCGGTCTATCATGCAGTTTTTAGGTTTATTAGGGCAACAGGACTAATTTCAAGGATATAGGACAGTAATGCCATTTCGAATCACAGTCCGTTCCAGAAGGTGGCGTTAATGCTCCTACAAGGCGTTTGCCAACCGCCATAAAACCTCAGAAGAAGACGACGTACGTCAGTCCTCACGCAACCAGCCTGTAAGTTGGTTTAAACATAACATTTTGCATGTTAACCGTTAGATATACTGGATGAATTTGGATGAAATTTTCACCAGAAGTGGTTCTTGGCCTACTCACAAACCATTACATTTTGGGGGTGATCCATGACTGCATACCTCTACCAAGGCTCAAACTTCTTGCAGTGATTTACTAGGATTATGTAGAAACTACTGGATGGATTTTTCTGAAATTTTAACCAGAGATGGTCCTTGGCTTGCAGACGAATCCAATGAATAATTGAAATATTATTTTAATGTTTTTATTAAATATGTACTTTTTTTGTTGTTGTTGTTTTTTTTTTAATACAGGCACTTCCTCTCCCTCCATGTCCTCTCCGCTTCAATGCTGTGATTCCTGATGCGATGTATGTGCTTTGTCCATGGGAGAAGTCACATGATATGACCAACACAAAGAGGCGCTGCTTGCTACGGGCACATGACCATTGCAGTCATAGTTATTGTTTGGTTTTTGCTCTGCAAAATTATGGTCAAAAGTGTAAATTGTGATAATATTTTGGCTTTTTCCCCTTAAACAATGAGTTTCAAATTTATATTGAAACAGTAACTTTATTAAAATATAAAGAAAAATCATTCATAAAATGATCCACAAATTTATAATCGTTGTCGTTGGCCTCCGTCGGTCTATGATGACCATGGAAGAGAATCCTAAACGTCTACTCTGCTGGAACAGCACCACCTGTGGCTGATCAGGCACCGGTGTTCTACCTTCCAGCGTTGGGCGTTGGTAGGATTCAAGCCTGGGCAGGAAGATATGGAGGACAAGATGTTACCCATGCAGCATGTCCCCCCTCTCCACGTCACTGATGGATCCAAAGGAACAGCAGGGCTGCTATAGTTTGGCACCAGTGCCGTCGCAGGAGCTGCCAGAACGATGTTGAGCACAACAGAGAACTGCCTTAGGGGCTCCGACTCCGGATTTTTCCTCAGGGTTGACTCCCGAAGCCTTTCCCGTGACCGGGTGTGCCGCAAGGCAGCGGAGGTTTGAAATCAGGGTTTACCTTCCCCTAGATGGGCTACCTTCCCAGGTTGACGAGCCACCATCTACCCGAAGCATCTGGTTTTAAGGCGCCAGAGATCCGCCCTCGCCCCTTCTCCTATTAGTAAAAGCAGTTCCACCGGGCTTAGAGACTAAACCACACGGGCAGGCTAGGAGTTGGACTTAGTTGTCAGAGGCTTTTCGAGACGCATGCCGTAAGGAGCATTTTATGAGCACTGGGAGCTTAACCCCAGTGCCGCTCCTGGCTATGACAACCTTGGAACCTGCTAATTTGTACTCAATTTACATTTATAGCCTTTACCTTAGAATAAATTTGTGAGTCCACCACCACTACCATCCTCCTTGTTAAAAAATAATGAATCACCTGAGAACAAGCAAGGGTTTTCTTTTTTTTCTTCATTCAGCAACATCTACTGTGGAAAGAGGCTTTTTCACCAAACTGCCTTCTGGTAGAAGATACAGAATACCAAAATGCAGGTTAAACTGTTTAAAAAAAAGTTTATTTGTACCTGCTTCTATTAGGCTCCTAAATTGCTCCTAGGATTGTACAACAGCATGGTGATCCTAACTTGGATTACATGTTCTCTTTGTTTATGTTTTAGACTGGTTTTTTTGTTTTTTGTTTTTTAATATGTGTAATGGGGGTATAGCGTGCAATATACTCTATGTGAGCAGATGTCATGTTGTGATGTGATGTCTTGTGATTCAAAGGGAAGCAGGTTTGTGTCAGAACTGTGAGTCCACAACAAATTTCCCCAAGGGGACATTCAAGTGTTTTCTATTCTATTCATGTAGCTAATTTTTTCTTGGAAATTCAGAACTTTATTGAAAAATCTTCGTTATTGAGGAATTAATTGTTTTTTCAGTTTATGAGAAAAAATACTTTGGAGACAGAGAATTGTGAACTACTTGATGGCAGCTAAATATTATAGAATTTATTCTGAGAGTCACGTCACTAACCTGAGGTGCTGAAAATCTCACGGCCTCTCTGCTGTATTCAGAACACACTCCTCTGCTGCCTCCTCTCCCCTCACCTGTGCCGTTTGGCTCATTTTTCCCCTCTTCTATCAATTTCTGCCATTTGTTAACCACCAAAATGTGAATACACCTTCTCGAATCCCATGCCCTGTTGAATGCTGTCAGTCTGTCTTTCAGTCGGACCAGTCTCAAATGTACAGGAAAAGTCAATTTTACAAGAGGAAATTACAGATTTGAGGGAAATGGTTTCAAATGTAGATAGATTGACAAAGAAAAGTATAAAATGATTAGAAAATTGTTGTAAATTTTGGAGAACAACCTTCAAGATTGAAGTCATGAGTAATTTTAAGAGGACAACAGATTTCCACTGTTGTACAAGCTGTACATTGACTACATTACATCAAAGTGTCATATCTTCAGTGGTGTCCCATGAAAAGATATAATAAAATATTTATAAAAATGTGAGGGGTGTACTCACTTTTGTGAGATATTGTATATTGGAAGATGGTGAACTGTGAACTGTTTTTGTAGAAATATTTATTGAACTGTTTTTGAATGAATGATATGTCCAGTGGGAGGTGCTTGGTCATTAAAATGGGGTTGCTGTGAGGCTGAGAAGTCTGAACTTTGCTCCATCGTAGGTAACGATTCTGCTGTTTGTAAATGAGACAGTGGCCTGTTTTCTCCCATTTTGAAGGAATTGTTAGAGGACTCCATTTTAAAGAGACAAAGATCTTTAATACACTCTCAGACTCAGAGCAGCTGTTGGTCTCTTTGGATCTGCACATCACTGATTAGGTAAGTGTTACCATGGAGAAGGTTGACTCCTCGCCATGAAACATTGGAAATATATATCGGGAATTCATCGGAAATAAATATTCTCAATTTCTAGAGCTTAAAATATTCAGAGTTTAAAAGTTAATTTTAAAATTATTAACTTCTACATGAGAGAACATCATACAATTTTTGTTGTTGGTGGGGCTTCGAGGTTTTAGGTCCATTTTTGTATCTGCAATTGTTCAACTACAGAGAGCTGCTTCGGCACTAGTGGGTGTGCAATTTTTGCCTCAAATGTGTTGCTGTTAGGTACATTAGGTCCATTTTTTTATCTGCAATTGTGCAAGTACAGAGAGCCATTTAGTAAACAATTCAGAGTTTAAAAGTTAATTTTAAAATTATTAACTTCTACATTAGAGAACATCATACAATTTTCCTTGTTGGGGGGCTTTGAGGTTTTAGGTCCTTTTTTTTATCTGCAATTATTGAAATACAGAGAGCTGCTTAGGCACTAGTGGGTGTGCAATTTTTGCCTCAAATGTGTGGCTGTTAGGTACATATGTTCAAAAATGTATAAATCCTAAGACCCCTCAGACCCGGCAAAGAATTCGATAAATAGGAAAAGATATGTTCCCCCCCAAACGTACACAAATTTTCAAGGTCTATGGAGACTGTAAACTTTGCCGTCGAGACATAAAATTTGAGTGCAAAAGATGTGCAAAAAATATCTCTTTGTGGGGTGCTTCGAGATTTTTATTAGGTCCATTTTTTATCTGCAATTGTGCAACTACAGAGATGCATTTAGTAAATAGTGGGTTAGCAATTCTTTCAGTAACCACTATGTGGGGCTATATAGGTTTTCAGGTTATGATCATGGCTGTGGTCTGATGAATGTCAGAGAATTTCACATCATTCTGCCCAGCCGCACGTGAGTAATCGATAAAACAGTTTTCAGCAATTCTTTTGTTAACCACTATGTGGCGCTATATTTGTTGTCAGGTATTTTGATGACATTGCGTTCGGGGTGGAACTATTTTCCATTTTGGAAGGAATGGTGCACATCAGAAAGGGTTTGCCCGACTTACAGGACTTTGAAGTTGTAAGGGGAGGGGTCAACATTAGCCATGGAGCCATGGCAACACTTCCTTGTCAGTTATGTGTTGTCCACCCATATTGGACTATATGTGACAGTCACCTAAACCTATGTTCCAATTTTCATGACTCCAAGACGTTCCCACCCCTCCCCATAAGCTCACGGATTCAATGGCGAGGAGGGCGTGTCCATGTTAACATGTTTGATGTTATGCTATTGTTGATGTTCAGTTATAATCATGGCTGTGTTCTGATGAATCTCAGAAAATTTCACATCATTTTGCCCAGCCGCTTGTGAGTAATAAATGAAACAGTTTTCAGCAATTCTTTCATTAACCACTAAGTGGCGCTATATCGGTTGTCAGGTGGTTTGATGTCATTTCGTCGGGGGTCGCACTATATTCCTTCATGGAAAGTTTTGTGGACATGGGACCATTTTTGCCCGAGTTACAGGTGGTTGAAGTTGTAAGGGGAGGAGTCAAACTTCGCCATGGTGCCATGGCATCATTTCCTTGTCAGTTATGTGTTGTCCACCCATATAGTACTATATGTGTCAGTAACCTAAACCTATGTTCCAAATGTCATGACTCCAGGACGTTCTCACCCCTCCCCAGAAGGTCACGCATTGAATGGCGAGAAGGGCGTGTCCAGGTTAACACGATTGATGTTATACTATTGTTGATATTCAGTTATAATCCTGGCTGTGTTCTGATGAATCTCAGAAAATTTCACCTCATTCTGCACAGCCGCTTGTGAGTAATAAATTAAACAGTTTTCAGCAATTCTTTCATTAACCACTATGTGGCGCTACATTGGTTGTCAGGTATTTTGAGGTCATTGCGTCCGGGGTGGGACTATTTTCCTTCATGTAAAGTTTTGTGGGCATCGGACAATTTTTGGCCTAGTTACAGGTGGTAGAATTTGTAAGGGGAGGAGTCAAACTTCGCCATGGCGCCCTGGCCACGCCTTTTGAGATTTTGACTTAATTTATATAACTTTTAATGGGCAATGCCTGTAGATGCCCCCTGTAAAAATGAGCTCAATTGGATCTGGTCCCTAGGACAAGTGCGTTAAAATGCGAGGTGTGACTTTTTTCTCGAATTGGAGATGGGGCGAGTTTGAGGCAAGATGGCGGCCTTCCTGTTGGCGGTGGGTATGGGCCCCAATGATGTTTTTTGCATGTCTTGACGTGATTCACACCTCACCCAAATTTGATGCGTCTACGGCGAAGTTTATGGTCTCCAGTCTCCATAGACCTTGTACGTTTGACCCCACCCACAAAAATGAGGGGTGGGGGGGCACATATCTTTTCCAGTTTATCGAATTTTTTGCCCGGTCAGAGGGGTTTGCCAAAAAAAATCGCGTTTTGGTTAACGTTCAGAGGGTCAAAAATGCGATCATTTAGGCAGAATAATAGAGAAAAAAAATAACAAAAAATTAAACCTGCAGGCAGGTGTAAACTTTTGTTATTTTATATAGGAATGTTCAGGGTGGGATTATTATCCATTTTTGAAAATTTGGTGGAAATCAGAAAAGGTTTGTCCAAGATACAACTTTCTGAAATTTCATGGCATGTAGTCAACCGTCGCCATGTTGCCATAGCAACACTTCCCTGTAAGTTATGTGTCGTCCACCCATATTGGACTACACATGACATTGACCTCAACATATGTTGAAAAATTTAGACCTCCAAGACCGTCAAACCCCTCCCCATAAGCTCATGGATTGAATGGCGAGAAGGGCGTGTCCATGGTTACACGTATGATGTCATACTAATGTTGATGTTCAGTTATGATCATTTCTGTGTTCTGATGAATCTCTGAAAATTTCTCGTCATTCTGGCCTGCCGCTTGTGAGTAATAAATAAAACAGTTTTCAGCAATTATTTTGTTAACCACTATGTGGCGCTATATCGGTTGTCAGGTATTTTGAGGTCATTGCGTCCGGGGTGGCACTATTTTCCTTCATGTAAAGTTTTGTGGACATCGGACAAATTTTGGCCGAGTTACAGGTGGTATAATTTGTAAGGGGAGGAGTCAAACTTCGCCATGGCGTCCTGGCCACGCCTTTTGAGATTTTGACTTAATTTATATAACTTTTAATGGGCAATGCCTGTAAATTCCCCCATGTAAAAATGAGCTCAATTGTATCAGGTCCCTAGGACAAGTGCGTTAAAATGCGAGGTGTGACTTTTTTCCGAATTGGAGGTGGGGCGACTTTGAGGCAAGATGGCGGCCTTCCTGTTGGCGGTGGGTATGGGCCACAATGATGTTTTTTTCATGTCTTGATGTGATTCACACCTCACCCAAATTTTATGTCTCTACGGAAAAGTTTATGGTCTCCAGTCTCCATAGACCTTGTACGTTTGGCCCCACCCACAAAAATGAGGGGTGGGGGGCACATATCTTTTCCAGTTTAACGAATTTTTTGCCCGATCAGAGGGGTTTGCCAAAAAAAATCGCGTTTTGGTTAACGTTCAGAGGGTGAAAAATGCGATCATTTAGGCAGAATAATAGAGAAAAATAATAATAATTAAACCTGCAGGCAGGTGTAAACGGACCTTCGCCCCCCGCGCGACCGCGGAACCCGCCGCCCGTCCTCCCTCGCTTTGAACCCTACCTGCTGGCCATTTACTCCTATCGACTTCTTCCACGCACATTAGGTGGAGGTGCCATAGTCATTGTGCACAAAAACAATGTCTCCAAACTTTCACTCATGTCCCTCTGCTGAAGTTCCTCCACTCTCATTTCAGGACAACACCTCACATCACCAGTAAATATGCAGGGAACAGACATTGAGATGGTGACATCCTATAAGTACCTGGGTGTACTTCTGAACAATAAACTAGACTGGTCACACTATACTGACGCACTCTACAAGAAGGGACAGCGCAGGCTGTTCCTACTGAGGAGACTCAGGTCTTTTGGTGTACAAGGGGCACTGTTGAAGACATTGTATGACACGGTGGTCTGCTGGGGCAGTGGCATTATGGCAGCCGATAGGAAGAGACTGAACAAACAGATCAAGAAAGCTAGCTCTGTCCTGGGGTAGCGCGTTGTCCCAGTGGAGGAGATAGGAGAGAGAAAGACGGTGGCAAAACAGTCATCTCTGCTGGAGTCCGAGTTCCACCCTATGCAGGACATACTGAACGCACGGTGGAGTTCATTTAGCAGCAGACTACATCATCCTAGGTGTACAACCGAGAGGTTTCGCAGGTCCTTCCTCCCAACGGCTGTCAGACTGTACAACCTAAGTAAGACTGCTGTTAGAGATAGGCTAAAGACGTGACAACCTAATAGTTTTTAAAGCAAAAGACATACAATGGTCCCCTCCAGCATACAATTAGGAAAATACCGGTCGCTATGGAGGGTGAGAATATGTATGGGTACATAATCATACCATATAGGATAACTAAGTAGACGGTTGTGCTGTTTCATCCCATCTAGCTACAATGCTCTGCACTGTGTGTGTATATATATATATAGATATTTATTCCATCTAGCTACAATGCTCTGCACTGTGTGTGTATATATATTTACATATTTAGTAATACATATTTAGTTTCAAGTAATAAATAAAACAGTTTTTAGCAATACTTTCGTAAGCCACTATGTGGCACTATATCTTTTGTCCGGTATTTTGATGTCATTGTAACCGGGGTGCCACTATTTTCCTTGATGGAAAGTTTTGTGGACATCAGAAAAAGTTTGTCCAAGAAACAACTTTCCCAAATTTCATGGTGTGTAGTCAACCGTCGCCATGTTGCCATGGCAACACTTCCCTGTAAGTTATGTGTTGTCCACCCATATTGCACTGCATATGACAGTGACCTCAACATATGTTGAAAAATTTAAACCTCCAAGACATTCCCACCCCGCCCCATAAGCTCATGGGTTGAATGGCGAGAAGGGCATGTCCATCGTAACATGTATGACGTCATAGTAACGTTGATATTCAGTTATGATCATGTCTATGTTCTGATGAATCTCTGAAAATTTGACGTCATTCTGGCCAGTCGTGCGTGAGTAATAAATAAAACAGTTTTCAGCAATTCTTTCGTTAGCCACTATGTGGCGCTATATCTTTTGTCCGGTATTTTGATGTCATCGTATCCGGGGTGGCACTATTTTCCTTGATGGGAAGCTTTGTGGACATCAGAAAAAGGTTGTCCAAGATACAACTGTCCGAAATTTCATGGCGTGTAGTCAACCGTCGCCATGTTGCCATGGCAACACTTCCCTGTAAGTTATGTGTTGTCCACCCATATTGGACTGCATGTGACAGTGATCTCAACATATGTTGAAAAATTTAGACCTCCAAGACCTTCCCACCCTGCCCCATAAGGTCATGGGTTTAATGGCGAGAAGGGAGTGTCCTTGGTAACATGTATGATGTCATACTAACGTTGATGTTCAGTTATGACCATGTCTGTGTTCTGATGAATCTCTGAAAATTTCACGTCATTCTGGCCAGCCGTGCGTGAGTAATAAATAAAACAGTTTTCAGCAATTCTTTCAGTAGCCACTATGTGGCGCTATATCTTTTGTCAGGTATTTTGATGTCATTCTATCCGGGGTGTCACTATTTTCCTTGATGGAAAGTTTTGTGGACATCGGACAATTTTTGCGGGAGTTACAGCTGGTTGAATTTGTAAGGGGAGGAGTCAAACTTCGCCATGGCGCCCTGGCCACGCCTTGTGAGATTTGAGAGAGATATTGAGATAGGGTGCGATTATTATCCATTTTTTAAAATTTGGTGGAAATCAGAAAAAGTTTGTCCAAAATACAACTTTCTGAAATTTCATGGCGTGTAGTCAACCGTCGCCATATGGCCATGGCAACACTTCCCTGTAAGTTATGTGTTGTCGACCCATATTGGACTGCATATGACAGTGACCTGAACATATGTTGAAAAATTTAGACCTCCAAGACCTTCCCACCCCGCCCCATAAGCTCATGGGTTTAATGGCGAGAAGGGCGTGTCCATGGTAACATGTATGACGTCATAGTAACGTTGATGTTCAGTTATGATCATGTCTGTGTTCTGATGAGTCTCTGAAAATTTCACGTCATTCTGGCAGGCCGTACGTGAGTAATAAATAAAAAAGTTTTCAGCAATTCTTTCGTTAGTCACTATGTGGCGCTATATCTATTGTCCGGTATTTTGATGTCATTGTATCCGGGGTGGCACTATTTTCCTTGATGGGAAGTTTTGTGGACGTCAGAAAAAGGTTGTCCAAGATACAACTGTCCGAAATTTCATGGTGTGTAGTCAACCATCGCCATGTTGCCATGGCAACACTTCCCTGTAAGTTATGTGTTGTCCACCCATATTGGACTGCATATGACAGTGACCTCAACATATGTTGAAAAATTTAGACCTCCAAGACCTTCCCACCCCGCCCCATAAGCTCATGGGTTGAATGACGAGAAGGGCGTGTCCATGGTAACATGTATGACGTCATACTAACGTTGATTTTCAATTATGATCATGTCTGTGTTCTGATGAGTCTCTGAAAATTTCACGTCATTCTGGCCAGCCGCGCATGAGTAATAAATAAAACAGTTTTCAGCAATTCTTTCCTTAACCACTATGTGGCGCTGTATCTTTTGTCAGGTATTTTGATGTCATTGCGTCCGAGGTGGCACTATTTTCCTTCATGGAAAGTTATGTGGACATGGGACCAGTTTTGGCCGAGTTACAGGTGGTTGAATTTGTAAGGGGAGGAGTCAAACTTCGCCATGGCGCCCTGGCAACACTTCCTTTTCAGTTATGTGTTGTCCACCCATATTGTACTATATGTGACAGTAACTTAAACCTATGTTCCAAATTTCATGACTCCAGGACATTCCCACCCCTCCCCAGAAGGTCACGCATTGAATGGCGAGAAGGGCGTGTCCAGGTTAACACGTTTGATGTCATACTAATGTTGATGTTCACTTATGATCATGGCTGTGTTCTGATGAATCTCAGAAAATTTCACATCATTCTGCCCAGCCACTTGTGAGTAATAAATAAAACAGTTTTCAGCAATTCTTTCGTTAGCCACTATGTGGCGCTATATCTATTGTCCGGTATTTTGATGTCATTGTATCCGGGGTGGCACTATTTTCCTTGATTGGAAGTTTTGTGGACATCAGAAGAAGGTTGTCCAAGATACATCTGTCCGAAATTTCATGGCGTGTAGTCAACCGTCACCATGTTGCCATGGCAACACTTCCCTGTAAGTTATGTGTTGTCCACCCATATTGGACTGCATATGACAGTGACCTCAACATATGTTGAAAAATTTAGACCTCCAGGACCTTCCCACCCCGCCCCATAAGCTCATGGATTGAATGGCGAGAAGGGCGTGTCCATGGTTACACGTATGATGTCATGCTAACGTTGATGTTCAGTTATGATCATGTCTGTGTTCTGATGATTCTCTGAAAATTTCACGTCATTCTGGCCAGCCGAGCGTGAGTAATAAATAAAAAAGTTTTCAGCAATTCTTTCATTAGCCACTATGTGGCGCTATATCTTTTGTCCGGTATTTTGATGTCATTGTATCCGGGGTGGCACTATTTTCCTTGATGGAAAGTTTTGTGGACATCGGACAAGTTTTGCGGGAGTTACAGCTGGTTGAATTTGTAAGGGGAGGAGTCAATCTTCTCCATGGCGCCCTGGCCACGCCTTTTGAGATTTTGACCTAATTTATATAACTTTTAATGGCCAATGCCTATAGATGCCGCCATGCAAAAATGAGCTCAATTGGAGAAGGTCCCTAGGACAAGTGCGTTCAAATGCGAGGTGTGACTTTTTCCCGAATTGGAGGTGGGGTGAATTTGAGGCAAGATGGCGGCCTTCCTGTTGGCGGTGGGTATAAGCCACAATGATGTTTTTTGCATGTCTTGAGGTGATTCACACCTCACCCAAATTTGATGTGTCTACGGCAAAGTTTATGTTCTTCTGTCTCCATAGACCTTGTACGTTTGACCCCACCCACAAAAATGAGGGGTGGGGGGGCACATATATTTTCCAGTTTATCGAATTTTTGGCCCGGTCAGAGGGGTTTGCCAAAAAAAATCGCGTTTTGGTTAACGTTCAGAGGGTGAAAAATGCGATCATTTAGGCAGAATAATAATAAAAAAAAATAAAGAAAGAAAGAAACGTGAGCGGATACAATAGGGCTTTCGCCGACTGACGTTGTCAGTGGCTCAGGCCCTAATAAATAAACGTGAGCAATTACAATAGCCCTAATTACAACTAGGGCTTTCGCCGACTGACGTTGTCAGTGGCTCAGGCCCTAATAATAAATAAACGTGAGCAATTACAATAGGGCTTTCGCCGACTGACGTTGTCAGTGGCTCAGGCTCTAATAAATAAACGTGAGCAATTACAATAGGGCTTTCGCCAACTGACGTCAGTGGCTCAGGCCCTAATAAATAAACGTGAGCAATTACAATAGGGCTTTCGCCGACTGACGTTGTCAGTGGCTCAGGCCCTAATAAAGAAACGTGAGCGGATACAATAGGGCTTTCGCTGACTGACGTTGTCAGTGGCTCAGGCCCTAATAAATTAAACCTGCAGGCAGGTGTAAACGGACCTTCGCCCCCCCGCGCGACCGCGGAACCCGCCGCCAGTCCTCCCTCGCTTTGAACACTACCTGCTGGCCATTTACTCCAATCGACTTCTTCCACGCACATTAGGTGGAGGTGCCGTAGTCATTGTGCCCAAAAACAATGTCTCCAAACTTTCAGTCATGTCCGTCTGCTGAAGTTGCTCCACTCTCATTTCAGGACAACACCTCACATCACCAGTAAATATACAGGGAACAGACATTGAGATGGTGACATCCTATAAGTGCCTGGGTGTTCATCTGAACAATGAACTAGACTGGTCACACTATACTGACGCACTCTACAAGAAGGGACAGCGCAGGCTGTTCCTACTGAGGAGACTCAGGTCTTTTGGTGTACAAGGGGCGCTGCTGAAGACATTGTATGACACGGTGGTCTGCTGCGGCAGTGGCATTATGGCAGCCGATAGGAAGAAACTGAACAAACAGATGAAGAAAGCTAGCTCTGTCCTGGGGTAGCGCGTTGTGCCAGTGGAGGAGATAGGAGAGAGAAGGACGGTGGCTAAACTGTCATCTCTGCTGGAGTCCGAGTTCCACCCTATGCAGGACATACTGAACGCACGGTGGAGTTCATTTAGCAGCAGACTACATCATCCTAGGTGCACAACCGAGAGGTTTCGCAGGTCCTTCCTCCCAACGGCTGTCAGACTGTACAACCTAAGTAGGGCTGCTCTTAGAGATAGCCTAAAGACGTGACGACCTAATAGTTTTTAATGCAAAAGACATACAATGGTCCCCTCCAGCATACAATTAGGAAAATACCGGTCGCTATGGAGGGGGAGAATATGTATGGGTACATAATCATACCATATAGGATAACTAAGTAGACGGTTGTGCTGTTTCATCCCATCTAGCAACAATGCTCTGCACTGTGTGTGTATATATATTTACATATTTATTCCATCTAGCTACAATTCTCCGCACTGGGTGTTTATATATCTACATATTATTCCATCTAGCTACAATGCTCTGCACTGTGTGTGTTGAAGCACGCTGGTCGCCATGGAAACAGTTCTGTACTATCTACATGTACTGTCAATCAGCCCTAGTGATTCCTTCCTGCATTTTTTTTTTCTGCTAGTGAGAGAAAAAGAGAGAAAAAAATTTTCAGCAATTCTTCCTTTTAAAAATAGGGGCGCTAAAACTTTTGTTTGTTATTTTTATGTAGACTTGTTTGGTGCAGGACTAATATCAATCGTCGAAAATTTAGTGCAAATTGTTGCAAGTTTGCCCCATGTATAAATGTCCGTTATTGAAATGCAATGAGTGGGTTTCCATGGCAGCTGTGCTTATCGCAGGACAAAACCAGCTCAGTATGAAAGAGATTTTGCAGAGAAGTTCAGGAGATGCGGTCTATCATGCAGTTTTTAGGTTTATTTGGGCAACAGGACTAATTTCAAGGATATAGGACAGTAATGCCATTTCGAATCACAGTCCGTTCCAGAAGGTGGCGGTAATGCTCCTACAAGGCGCTTGCCAACCACCATAAAACCTCAGAAGAAGACGACGTACGCCAGTCCTCATGCAACCAGCCTGTAAGTTGGTTTAAACGTAACATTTTGCATGTTAACCGTTAGATATAAGTGCTCCGTGTATTTTGTTATAAGTTGTGTGAGAAAACATTGCTAAATTTGTTTCCCTTGAGATTAGCGTTTTAGCTAACATTCGCGGCTAGCCCGTTAGCATTAGCATGTTTGATCTGAGCCAAGCACACCTGTAAGTTGGTTTAAACTTAACATTTTGCATGTTAACCGTTAGATATAATATAAGTGCTACGTTTATTTTGTTATAAGTTGTGTGAGAAAACATTGCTAAATTTGAAACTGAAAACTTCCTGTGGAATGCATACCTCCACCAAGGCTCTTATATCCTCACACACTTTTCCAACAATACTCCAAAACTACCGGATGAATTTGGATGAAATTTTCACCAGAAGTGGTTCTTGGCCTACACACAAACCATTACATTTTGGGGGTGATCCATTAATGCATACCTCTACCAAGGCTCAAACTTCTTGCAGTGATTTAGTAGGATTATGTAGAAACTACTGGATGGATTTTGCTGAAATTTGAACCAGAGATGGTCCTTGGCTTGCAGACAAATCCAATGAATAATTGAAATATTATTTTAATGTTTTTATTAAATATGTACTTTTTTTGTTGGTTTTTTTTTAATGCAGGCACTTCCTCTCCCTCCATGTCCTCTCCGCTTCAATGCTGTGATTCCTGATGCGATGTATGTGCTTTTTCCATGGGAGAAGTCACATGATATGACCAACACAAAGAGGCGCTGCTTGCTACGGGCACATGAACATTGCAGTCATAGTTATTGTTTGGTTGTTGCTCTGCAAAATTATGGTCAAAAGTGTAAATTGTGATAATATTTTGGCTTTTTCCCCTTAAACAATGTGTTTCAAATTTATATTGAAACAGTAATTTTATTAAAATATAAAGAAAAATCATTCATAAAATGATCCACAAATTTATAATAGTCTCAAATGTACAGGAAAAGTCAATTTTACAAGAGGAAATTACAAATTTGAGGGAAATGGTTTCAAATGTAGATAGATTGACAAAGAAAAGTATAAAATGATAAGAAAATTGTTGTAAATTATGGAGAACAACCTTCAAGATTGAAGTCATGAGTAATTTTAAGAGGACAACAGATTTCCACTGTTGTACAAGCTGTACATTGACTACATTACATCAAAGTGTCATATCTTCAGTGTTGTCCCATGAAAAGATATAATAACATATTTATAAAAATGTGAGGGGTGTACTCACTTTTGTGAGATATTGTATATTGGAAGATGGTGAACTGTAAACTGTTTTTGTAGAAATATTTATTGAACTGTTTTTGAATGAATGATATGTCCAGTGGGAGGTGCTTGGTCATTAAAATGGGGTTGCTGTGAGGCTGAGGAGTCTGAACTTTGCTGCATCGTAGATAACGAAATATTTATTGAACTGTTTTTGAATGAATGATATGTCCAGTGGGAGGTGATTGGTCATTAAAATGGGGTTGCTGTGAGGCCGAGGAGTCTGAACTTTGCTGCATCGTAGGTAACGATTCTGCTGTTTGTAAATGAGGCAGTGGGCTGTTTTCTCCCATTTTGAAGGAGTTGTTAGAGGACTCCTCATTTTAAAGAGACAAAGATCTTTAATACACTCTCAGACTCAAAGCAGCTGTTGGTCTCTTTGGATCTGCACATCACTGATTAGGTAAGTGTTACCATGGAGAAGGTTGACTCCTCGCCATGGGACATCGGAAATATATATCGGGAATTCATCGGAAATAAATATTCTCAATTTCTAGAGCTTAAAATCTTCAGAGTTTAAAAGTTAATTTTAAAATTATTAACTTCTACATGAGAGAACATCATACAATTTTTGTTGTTGGGGGGGCTTCGAGGTTTTAGGTCCATTTTTTTATCTGCAATTGTTCAACTACAGAGAGCTGCTTAGGCACTAGTGGGTGTGCAATTTTTGCCTCAAATGTGTTGCTGTTAGGTACATTAGGTCCATTTTTTTATCTGCAATTGTGCAAGTACAGAGAGCCATTTAGTAAACAATTCAGAGTTTAAAAGTTAATTTTAAAATTATTAACTTCTACATGAGAGAACATCATACAATTTTTCTTGTTGGGGGGCTTTGAGGTTTTAGGTCCATTTTTTTATCTGCAATTGTTGAAATACAGAGAGCTGCTTAGGCACTAGTGGGTGTGCAATTTTTGCCTCAAATGTGTGGCTGTTAGGTACATATGTTCAAAAACTTATAAATCCGGAGACCGCTCAGACCCGGCAAAAAATTTGATAAACAGGAAAAGATGTTCCCCCCCAAACGTACACAAATTTTCAAGGTCTATGGAGACTGTAAACTTTGCCGTCGAGACATAAAATTTGGGTGCAAAAGATGTGCAAAAAATCTCTTTGTGGGGTGCTCCGAGTTTTTAATAAGGTCCATTTTTTATCTGCAATTGTGCAACTACAGAGAGCCATTTAGTAAATAGTGGGTTAGCAATTCTTTCAGTAATCACTATGTGGCGCTATATAGGTTTTCAGGTTATGATCATGGCTGTCGTCTGATAAATGTCAGAAAATTTCACATCATTCTGCCCAGCCGCACGTGAGTAATCGATAAAACAGTTTTCAGCAATTCTTTTGTTAACCACTATGTGGCGCTATATTTGTTGTCAGGTATTTTGATGCCATTGCGTTCGGGGTGAAACTATTTTCCATTATGGAAGGAATGGTGCAGATCAGAAAGGGTTTGCCCGAGTTACAGGACTTTGAAGTTGTAAGGGGAGGAGTCAAAATTCACCATGGCGCCATGGCAACACTTCCTTGTCAGTTATGTATTGTCCACCCATATTGGACTATATGTGACAGTCACCTAAACCTATGTTCCAATTTTCATGACTCCAGGATGTTCCCACCCCTCCCCATAAGCTAACGGATAGAATGGCGAGGTGGGCGTGTCCATAGTAATACGTTAGATGTCATACTAATGTTGATGTTCAGTTATGATCATGGCTGTGTTCTGATGAATCTCAGAAAATTTCACATCATTCTGCCCAGCTGCGTGTGAGTAATAAATAAAACAGTTTTCAGCAATTCTTTTGTTAACCACGATGTGGCGCTACATCGGTTGTCAGGTATTTTGAGGTCATTGCGTTCGGGGTGGGACTATTTTCCTTCATGTAAAGTTTTGTGGACATCAGACAAGTTTTGGCCGAGTTACAGGTGGTTGAATTTGTAAGGGGAGGAGTCAAACTTTGTCATGGCGCCCTGGCCACGCCTTTTGAGATTTTGACTTAATTTATATAAATTTTAATGGCCAATGCCTATAGATGCCGCCATGCAAAAATGAGCTCAATTGGATCAGGTCCCTAGGACAAGTGCGTTCAAATGCGAGGTGTGACTTTTTTCCCGAATTGGAGGTGGGGCGACTTTGAGGCAAGATGGCGGCCTTCCTGTTGGTGGTGGTTATGGGCCACAATGATGTTTTTTGCATGTCTTGAGGTGATTCACACCTCACCCAAATTTGATGTGTCTACGGCAAAGTTTATGGTGTCCAGTCTCCATAGACCTTGTACGTTTGGCCCCACCCACAAAAATGAGGGGTGGGGGGGCACATATGTTTTCCAGTTTATCGAATTTTTTGCCGGGTCTGAGGGGTTTGCCAAAAAAATCGCGTTTTGGTTAACGTTCAGACGGTGAAAAATGCGATCATTTGGGCAGAGTAATAATAATTAAACCTGCAGGCAGGTGTAAACGGGCCATCGCCCCCCGCGCGACCGCGGAACCCGCCGCCCGTCCTCCCTCACTGGCTGGGAAAATGTGCCATCATCACTGCAACGGCTGCATGCATAATAAAGTAAAACATTTGGCTCAGATCTTCCTGTGAGCAGTAAGTGGCATTATCCCTTTTGTCATGGCATGACCATGGTAACATGTTTGATGTCATACTAACACTGATGTTCAGTTATGAACATTGCTGTGTTCTGATGAAACTCAGAAAATTTCACGTCATTCTGGCCAGCTGAGCGTGAGTAATAAATAAAACAGTTTTCAGCAATTCTTTCGTTATCCACTATGTGGCGCTATATCTTTTGTCAGGTATTTTGATGTCATTGCGTCCGGGGTGGCACTATTTTCCTTCATGGAAAGTTTTATGGACATCGGACAAGTTTTGCCCGTCAGTAATTCTTCCTTTAATCATTAGGGGGCGCTATGAGTGTTGTTTATTATTTGTATATAGACGAGTTCGGGGAAGGGAGAATATTGATCGTATAAAATTTGTTGCAAATCGTGCAAAGTATGTCCAATTTACAAGGGTCTAATGTTCTTACCACTAGGCGGTGCTAAAACTTTTGTTATTTTATATAGGAATGTTCAGGGTGGGATTATTATCCATTTTTGAAAATTTGGTGGAAATCAGAAAAAGTTTGTCCAAGATACAACTTTCCGAAATTTCATGGCGACTAGTCAACCGTCGCCATGTTGCCATGGCAACACTTCCCTGTAAGGTATGTGTTGTCCACCCATATTGGACTACGTATAACAGTGACCTCAACATATGTTGAAAAATTTAGACTTCCAAGACCTTCCCACCCGTCCCCATAAGCTCATGGATTGAATTGCGAGAAGGGCGTGTCCATGGTAACACGTATGATGTCATACTAACGTTGATGTTGAGTTATGATCATCGCTGTGTTTTGATGAATCTCAGAAAATTTCACGTCATTCTGGCAAGCCGCGCACGAGTAATAAATAAAACAGTTTTCAGCAATTCTTTCATTATCCACTATGTGGCGCTATATCTTTTGTCAGGTATTTTGATGTCATTGCGTCCGGAGTGGCACTATTTTCCTTCATGTAAAGTTTTGTGGACATCGGACAAGTTTTGCCCATCAGTAATTCTTCCTTCAGTAATTCTTCCTTTAATCATTAGGGGACGCTATGAGTGTTGTTTATTATTTGTATATAGACGAGTTCGGGGAAGGGAGAATATTGATCATATAAAATTTGTTGCAAATCGTGCAAAGTATGTCCAATTTACAAGGGTGTAATGTTCTTACCACTAGGTGGCCCTAAAACTTTTGTTATTTTGTATAGGAATGTTCAGGGTGGGATTGTTATCCATTTTTGAAAATTTGGTGGAAATCAGAAAAAGTTTGTCCAAGATACAACTTTCCGAAATTTCATGGCGTGTAGTCAACCGTCGCCATGTTGCCATGGCAACACTTCCCTGTAAGTTATGTGTTGTCCACCCATATTAGACTACATATGACAGTTACCTCAACATATGTTGAAAAATTTAGACCTCCAAGACCTTCCCACGCCTCCCCATAAGCTCATGGATTGAATGGTGAGAAGGGCGTTTCTATGGTAACATGTATGATGTCATACTAACGTTGATGTTCAGTTATGATCATGTCTGTGTTCTGATAAATCTCTGAAAATTTCACATCATTCTGCCCAGCCGCTTGTGAGTAATAAATAAAACAGTTTTCAGCAATTCTTTCATTAACCACTATGTGGCACTATATCGGTTGTCAGGTATTTTGAGGTCATTGCGTCCGGGGTGGCACTATTTTCCTTCATGTAAAGTTTTGTGGACATTGGACAAGTTTTGGGCGAGTTACAGCTGGTTGAAGTTGTAAGGGGAGGAGTCAAACTTCGCCATGGCGCCCTGGCCACGCCTTTTGAGATTTTGACTTAAATTATATAACTTTTAATCGGCAATGCCTGTAGATGCCCCCCTGTAAAAATGAGCTCAATTGGATCTGGTCCCTAGGACAAGTGCGTTAAAATGCGAGGTGTGAGTTTTTTCCGAATTGGAGGTGGGGAGACTTTGAGGCAAGATGGCGGCCTTCCTGTTGGTGGTGGGTATGGGCCACAATGATGTTTTTTGCATGTCTTGAGGTGATTCACACCTCACCCAAATTTGATGTGTCTACGGCAAAGTTTATGGTCTCCAGTCTCCATTGACCTTGTACATTTGGCCCCACCCACAAAAATGAGGGGTGGGGGGGCACATATGTTTTCCAGTTTATCGAATTTTTTGCCGGGTCAGAGGGGTTTGCCAAAAAAAATCGCGTTTTGGTTAACGTTCAGAGGGTGAAAAATGCGATCATTTAGGCAGAATAATAGAGAAAAAAAATAACAAAAAATTAAACCTGCGGGCAGGTGTAAACGGACCTTCGCCCCCCCACGCGACCGCGGAACCCGCCGCCCGTCCTCCCTCGCTTTGAACAGTACCTGCTGGCCATTTACTCCAATCGACTTCTTCCACGCAGCATTAGGTGGAGGTGCCGTATTCATTGTGCCCAAAAACAATGTCTCCAAACTTTCAGTCATGTCCCTCTGCTGAAGTTGCTCCACTCTCATTTCAGGACAACACCTCACATCACCAGTAAATATACAGGGAACAGACATTGAGATGGTGACATCCTATAAGTACCTGGGTGTTCATGTGAACAATAAACTAGACTGGTCACACTATACTGACGCACTCTACAAGAAGGGACAGCGCAGGCTGTTCCTACTGAGGAGACTCAGGTCTTTTGGTGTACAAGGGGCGCAGCTGAAGACATTGTATGACACGGTGGTCTGCTGCGGCAGTGGCATTATGGCAGCCGATAGGAAGAGACTGAACACACAGATCAAGAAAGCTAGCTCTGTCCTGGGGTAGCGCGTTGTCCCAGTGGAGGAGATAGGAGAGAGAAGGACGGTGGCTAAACTGTCATCTCTGCTGGAGTCCGAGTTCCACCCTATGCAGGACATACAGAACGCACGGTGGAGTTCATTTAGCAGCAGACTACATCATCCTAGGTGCACAACCGAGAGGTTTCGCAGGTCCTTCCTCCCAACGGCTGTCAGACTGTACAACCTAAGTAGGGCTGCTCTTAGAGATAGCCTAAAGACGTGACAACCTCATAGTTTTGAATGCAAAAGACATACAATGGTCCCCTCCAGCATACAATTAGGAAAATACCAGTCGCTATGGAGGGTGAGAATACGTATGGGTACATAATCATACCATATAGGATAACTAAGTAGATGGTTGTGCTGTTTCATCCCATCTAGCAACAATGCTCTGCACTGTGTGTGTATATATATTTACATATTTATTCCATCTAGCTACAATGCTCTGCACTGGGTGTTTATATATCTACATATTATTCCATCTAGCAACAATGCTCTGCACTGTGTGTGTATATATATTCTATTTACATATTTATTCCATCTAGCTACAATGCTCCGCACTGGGTGTTTATATATCTACATATTATTCCATCTAGCTACAATGCTCTGCACTGTGTGTGTTGAAGCACGCTGGTCGCCATGGAAACAGTTCTTTACTATCTACATGTACTGTCAATCAGCCCTAGTGATTCCTTGATGCATTTTTTTTTCTGCTAGTGAGAGAAAAAGAGAGAAAAAAATTTTCAGCAATTCTTCCTTTTAAAAATAGGGGCGCTAAAACTTTTGTTTGTTATTTTTATGTAGACTTGTTTTGTGCAGGACTAATATCAATCGTCGAAAATTTAGTGCAAATTGTTGCAAGTTTGCCCCATGTATAAATGTCCGTTATTGAAATGCAATGAGTGGGTTTCCATGGCAACTGTGCTTATCGTAGGACAAAACCAGCTCCGTATGAAAGAGATTTGCAGAGAAGTTCAGGAGATGCGGTCTATCATGCAGTTTTTAGGTTTATTAGGGCAACAGGACTAGAAAATAAAAATTTCAGCAATTCTTCCTTTTAACAATAGGTGCGCTAAAACTTTTGTTTGTTATGTTTATGTAGACATGTTTGGGGCCGTACTACCCAGGTGGCTTACTGCTATGCTTCCTAATATTAATAATGAGTTCTGTTTTTTATTATGTATTCAGTAGCATATTATTATCTGAGCACCATCTCACCAGTGGGACTCATCTCCTCCTGAAATGAGGCCCACTATTGTTGTGTCATCTGCAAACTTCTCTATAATGTTTGTGGGATGAACAGGTATGCAGTGATATGTGTACAATGAATACAAAGTGGGGCTCAACACACAGCCCTGTGGACAGCCTGTGTTAAGCATTACTGTAGAGGAGGACTGACTACAGTGCTGCTGCAATAATTTAGCAATTCGCCATGGCGCCATGGCAACACTTCCTTGTCAGTTATGTGTTGTCCACCCCTATTGGACTATATGTGACAGTCACCTAAACCTATGTTCCAATTTTCATGACTCCAGGACGTTCCCAACCCTCCCCATAAGCTAACGGATTGAATGGCGAGGTGGGCGTGTCCATAGTAATACGTTAGATGTCATACTAATGTTGATGTTCAGTTATGATCACGGCTGTGTTCTGATGAATCTCAGCAAATTTCACATCATTCTGCCCAGCCGCTTGTGAGTAATAAATGAAACAGTTTTCAGCATTTCTTTCATTAACCACTATGTGGCGCTATATCGGTTGTCAGGTGTTTTGATGTCATTGCGTTCGGGGTGGGACTATTTTCCTTCATGGAAAGTTTTGTGGACATGGGACCATTTTTGGCCGAGTTACAGGTGGTTGAAGTTGTAAGGGGAGGAGTCAAACTTTGCCATGGCGCCATGGCAACACTTCCTTGTCAGTTATGTGTTGTCCCCCCATATTGTACTATATGTGTCAGTAACCTAAACCTATGTTCCAAATTTCATGACTCCAGGACGTTCTCACCCCTCCCCATAAGGTCACGGATTCAATGGCGAGGAGGGCGTGTCCATGTTAACACGTTTGATGTTATGCTATTGTTGATGTTCAGTTATGATCATGGCTGTGTTCTGATGAATCTAAGAAAATTTCACATCATTGTGCCCAGCCGCTTGTGAGTAATAAATGAAACATTTTTCAGCAATTCTTTCATTATCCACTATGTGGCGCTATATCGGTTGTCAGGTGTTTTGATGTCATTGCGTTCGGGGTGGGACTATTTTCCTTCATGGAAAGTTTTGTGGACATGGGACCATTTTTAGCCGAGTTACAGGTGGTTGAAGTTGTAAGGGGAGGAGTCAAACTTCGCCATGGCGCCCTGGCCACGCCTTTTGAGATTTTGACCTAATTTATATAACTTTTAATGGCCAATGCCTGTAGATGCTCCCATGCAAAAATGAGCTCAATTGGATCTGGTCCCTAGGACAATTGCGTTAAAATGCAAGGTGTGACTTTTTTCCAAATTGGAGGTGGGGCGACTTTGAGGCAAGATGGCGGCCTTCCTGTTGGCGGTGGGTATGGGCCACAATGATGTTTTTTGCATGTCTTGAGGTGATTCACACCTCACCCAAATTTGATGTGTCTACGGCAAAGTTTATGGTCTCCAGTCTCCATAGACCTTGAAAATTTGTGTACGTTTGGCCCCACCCACAAAAATGAGGGGTGGGGGGGAACATATCTTTTCCAGTTTATCGAATTTTTTGCCTTGTCAGAGGGGTTTGCCAAAAAAAATCGCGTTTTGGTTAACGTTCAGAGGGTGAAAAATGCGATCATTTAGGCAGAATAATAATAATAATTAAACCTGCAGGCAGGTGTAAACGGACCTTCGCCCCCCGCGCGACCGCGGAACCCGCCGCCCGTCCTCCCTCGCTTTGAACAGTACCTGCTGGCCATTTACTCCAATCGACTTCTTCCACGCAGCATTAGGTCGAGGTGCCGTAGTCATTGTGCCCAAAAACAATGTCTCCAAACTTTCAGTCATGTCCCTCTGCTGAAGTTGCTCCACTCTCATTTCAGGACAACACCTCACATCACCAGTAAATATACAGGGAACAGACATTGAGATGGTGACATCCTATAAGTACCTGGGTGTTCATCTGAACAATGAACTAGACTGGTCACACTATACTGACACACTCTACAAGAAGGGACAGCGCAGGCTGTTCCTACTGAGGAGACTCAGGTCTTTTGGTGTACAAGGGGCGCTGCTGAAGACATTGTATGACACGGTGGTCTGCTGGGGCAGTGGCATTATGGCAGCCGATAGGAAGAGACTGAACAAACAGATCAAGAAAGCTAGCTCTGTCCTGGGGTAGCGCGTTGTCCCAGTGGAGGAGATAGGAGAGAGAAGGACGGTGGCTAAACTGTCATCTCTGCTGGAGTCCGAGTTCCACCCTATGCCGGACATACTGAACGCACGGTGGAGTTCATTTAGCAGCAGACTACATCATCCTAGGGGCACAACCGAGAGGTTTCGCAGGTCCTTCCTCCCAACGGCTGTCAGACTGTACAACCTAAGTAGGGCTGCTCTTAGAGATAGCCTAAAGACGTGACAACCTAATAGTTTTGAATGCAAAAGACATACAATGGTCCCCTCCAGCATACAATTAGGAAAATACCGGTCGCTATGGAGGGTGAGAATATGTATGGGTACATAATCATACCATATAGGATAACTAAGTAGACGGTTGTGCTGTTTCATCCCATCTAGCAACAATGCTCTGCGCTGTGTGTGTATATATATTTACATATGTATTCCATCTAGCTACAATGCTCCGCACTGGGTGTTTATATATCTACATATTATTCCATCTAGCTACAATGCTCTGCACTGTGTGTGTTGAAGCACGCTGGTCGCCATGGAAACAGTTCTGTACTATCTACATGTACTGTCAATCAGCCCTAGTGATTCCTTCATGCATTTTTTTTTTTCTGTTAGTGAGAGAAAAAGAGAGAAAAAAATTTTCAGCAATTCTTCCTTTTAAAAATAGGGGCGCTAAAGCTTTTGTTTGTTATTTTTATGTAGACTTGTTTGGTGCAGGACTAATATCAATCGTAGAAAATTTAGTGCAAATTGTTTCAAGTTTGCCCCATGTATAAATGTCCGTTATTGAAATGCAATGAGTGGGTTTCCATGGCAACTGAGCTTATCGCAGGACAAAACCAGCTCAGTATGAAAGAGATTTTGCAGAGAAGTTCAGGAGATGCGTTGTCCAAAATATAACTTTCCAAAATTTCATGGCGTGTAGTCACCCGTCACCATGTTGCCAGGGCAACACTTCCCTGTAATTTATGTGTTGTCCTCATATGTGTTGTCCACCAATATTGGTCTACATATGACAGTGACCTCAACATATGTTGAAAAATTGAGACCTCCAAGACCTTCCCACCCCTCCCCATAAGGTCACGGATTGAATGGCGAGGAGGGCGTGTCCATGGTAACACGTATGATGTCATAGTAATGTTGATGTTGAGTTATGATCATCTCTGTGTTTTGATGAATTTCAGAAAATTTCAGGTCATTCTGGCAAGCCTCGCACGAGTAATAAATAAAACAGTTTTCAGCAATTCTTTCCTTTACCACTATGTGGCGCTATATCTTTAGTCATGTATTTTGATGTCATTGCGTCCGGGGTGGCACTATTTTCCTTCATGGAAAGTTTTGTGGACATCGGACAAGTTTTGCCCGTCAGTAATTCTTACTTTAATCATTAGGGGACGCTCTCAGTGTTGTTTATTATTTGTATATAGATGTGTTGGTGGACGGAAGAATATTGATCGTATAAAATTTGTTGCAAATCGTGCAAAGTATGTCCAATTTACAAGGGTCTAATGTTGTTACCACTAGGTGCCGCTAAAGCTTTTGTTATTTTATATAGGTATGTTCGGGGTGGGATTATTATCCATTTTTGAAAAGTTGGTGGAAATCAGAAAAAGTTTGTCCAAGATACAACTTTCCGAAATTTCATGGCGTGTTGTCAACCGTCGCCATGTTGCCATGGCAACACTTCCCTGTAAGTTATGTGTTGTCCACCCATATTGGACTACATATGACAGTGACCTCAACATATGGTGAAAAATTTAGACCTCCAAGACCTTCCCACCCCGCCCCATAAGCTCATGGGTTGAATGGCGAGAAGGGCGTGTCCATGGTAACATGTATGATGTCATAATAACGTTGATGTTCAATTATGATCATGTCTGTGTTCTGATGAATCTCTGAAAATTTCACGTCATTCTGGCCAGCCGTACGTGAGTAATAAATAAAACAGTTTTCAGCAATTCTTTTGTTAGCCACTATGTGGCGCTATATCTATTGTCCGGTATTTTGATGTCATTGTATCCGGGGTGGCACTGTTTTCCTTGATGGGAAGTTTTGTGGACATCAGAAAAAGGTTGTCCAAGATACAACTGTCCGAAATTTCATGGTGTGTAGTCAACCGTCGCCATGTTGCCATGGCAACACTTCCCTGTAACTTATGTGTTGTCCACCCATATTGGACTGCATATGACAGTGACCTCAACATATGTTGAAAAATTTAGACCTCCAAGACCTTCCCACCCGTCCCCATAAGCTCATGGATTGAATTGCGAGAAGGGCGTGTCCATGGTAACACGTATGATGTCATACTAACGTTGATGTTGAGTTATGATCATCGCTCTGTTTTGATGAATCTCAGAAAATTTCACGTCATTCTGGCAAGCCGCGCACGAGTAATAAATAAAAAAGTTTTCAGCAATTCTTTTGTTTACCACTATGTGGCGCTATATCTTTTGTCAGGTATTTTGATGTCATTGCGTCCGGGGTGGCACTATTTTCCTTCCTGTAAAGTTTTGTGGACATCGGAGAAGTTTTGCCCCTCAGTAATTCTTCCTTTAATCATTAGGGGGCGCTATGAGTGTTGTTTATTATTTGTATATAGATGGGTTCGGGGAAGGGAGAATATTGATCGTATAAAATTTGTTGCAAATCGTGCAAAGTATGTCCAATTTACAAGGGTCTAATGTTGTTACCACTAGGTGGCACTAAAACTTTTGTTATTTTATATAGGGATGTTCAGGGTGGGATTATTATCCATTTTTGAAAATTTGGTGGAAATCAGAAAAAGTTTGTCCAAGATACAACTTTCTGAAATTTCATGGCGTGTAGTCAACCATCGCCATGTTGCCATGGCAACACTTCCCTGTAAGTTATGTGTTGTCCACCCATATTGGACTAGATATGACAGTGACCTCAACATATGGTGAAAAATTTAGACCTCCAAGACCTTCCCACCCCTCCCCATAAGCTCATGGATTGAATGGCGAGAAGGGCGTTTCTATGGTAACATGTATGATGATTCAGTTCTCCAGACTGAACCCGCGCAAGGCCCCCGGCCCAGACGGCGTGTCTCCCTCCACCCTGAGACTCTGTGCGAAACAGCTGGCTCCTGTATTCACAGACATTTTTAACACCTCCCTTAAGTTATGCCACGTGCCATCCTGCCTCAAATCCTCCACCATCATCCCTGTCCCCAAGAAGCCACGGATCACTGGACTTAATGACTACAGACCTGTAGCGCTCACCTCTGTAGTCATGAAGTCCTTTGAGCGCCTGGTCCTGTCCCATCTCAAGTCCATCACCACCCCTCTCCTGGACCCGCTGCAGTTTGCCTACCGAGCCAACAGGTCTGTAGACGATGCAGTCAACCTGGCCCTCCACTCCATCCTGCAGCACCTGGACTCCCCGGGAACCTACGCCAGGATCCTGTTTGTGGACTTCAGCTCCGCATTCAACACCATCCGCCCCGCTCTGCTCCGGGACAAGCTGTCCCTGCTCAACGTGCCTGACTCCCTCTGCAGGTGGATCATCGACTTCCTGACGGACCGGAGGCAGCATGTGCGGCTGGGAAAGACTGTCTCAGACTATACTAGCATCAGCACCGGATCACCCCAGGGCTGTGTACTTTCCCCCCTACTCTTCTCCCTTTACACCAACTCCTGCACCTCCAGCCACCAGTCTGTCAAGTTGATCAAGTTTGCGGACGACACCACCCTCATCAGGCTCATCTCCAACGGCGACGAGTCCGCCTACAGGAGAGAGGTGGCCCAGCTGGCGTCCTGGTGCAGCAATAACAACCTGCAGCTGAACGCTCTGAAGACAGTGGAGATGATTGTAGACTTCAGGAAAGTCACTACTCCTCTGCCCCCCCTCACCCTCTCAGGCTCTCCCATCACCACTGCTGATTCCTTCCGCTTCCTAGGCACTACCATCACCAGGGACCTCAAATGGGAGCTGACCATCAGCTCACTCATCAAAAAAGCCCAGCAGAGGATGTTCTTCCTGCGGCAGCTGAGGAAGCTCAAGCTACCCACCAAGATGTTAGTGCAGTTCTACACAGCCATCATCGAGTCCATCCTCACCACCTCCATAACCGTGTGGTACGCAGGAGCCACTGCCAGGGACAGACTAAGACTGCAGCGCGTCGTGCGCACTGCTGAGAAGGTGATCGGCTGCAAGCTCCCATCTCTCCAGGATCTGTACATCTCCAGGACCCGGAGGCGTGCTGGCCGGATCATAGCCGATCCCTCACACCCTGGTCACGTACTGTTTGCCCCCCTCCCCTCTGGTAGAAGACTTCGGTCCATCCAGACTAAAACCTCCCGTCACATGAACAGCTTCTTCCCCTCTGCCATTAGACTGCTGAACACTAAGTGACTCTCGTGCACCATGTACAGCAGCTCAACCAGACTCATGTCAATCATCACTGTTTTCTTCCTGCATTACCGACTGCACTATATAGTTCTCCACAGTATCTGCTGCTGGCTAATATATATTTTAACTGTTGACCAGTATCACTTAATCTTATCCTACACTTTATTACATGTATAGTTTATTTCTCTTATCTTATCATGTTTAATGTTGCAGCATTGTACCGAGACAAATTCCTAGTTTGTGTACTACATGAACAATGGCAATAAACCTGATTCTGATTCTGATTCTGATTCTGATTCTGATATCATACTAACGTTGATGTTCAGTTATGATCATGTCTGTGTTCTGATGAATCTCTGAAAATTTCACGTCATTCTGCTCAGCTGCTTGTGAGTAATAAATAAAACAGTTTTCAGCAATTCTTTCATTAACCACTATGTGGCGCTATATCGGTTGTCAGGTATTTTGAGGTCATTGCGTCCGGGGTGGCACTATTTTCCTTCATGTAAAGTTTTGTGGACATCGGACAAGTTTTGGGCGAGTTACAGGTGGTTGAAGTTGTAAGGGGAGGAGTCAAACTTCGCCATGGCGCGCTGGCCACGCCTTTTGAGATTTTGACTTAATTTATATAACTTTTAATGGCCAATGCCTGGAGATGCCCCCATGTAAAAATGAGCTCAATTGGATCTGGTCTCTAGGACAAGTGCGTTAAAATGCGAGGTGTGACTTTTTTCCGAATTGGAGGTGGGGCGACTTTGAGGCAAGATGGCGGCCTTCCTGTTGGTGGTGGGTATGGGCCACAATGATGTTTTTTGCATGTCTTGAGGTGATTCACACCTCACCCAAATTTGATGTTTCTACGGCAAAGTTTATGGTCTCCAGTCTCCATTGACCTTGTATGTTTGGCCCCACCCACAAAAATGAGGGGTGGGGGGGCACATATGTTTTCCAGTTTATCAAATTTTTTGCCTTGTCAGAGGGGTTTGCCAAAAAAAATCGCGTTTTGGTTAACGTTCAGAGGGTGAAAAATGCGATCATTTGGGCAGAATAATAATAATAAAGAAACGTGAGCGGATACAATAGGGCTTTCGCCGACTGACGTTGTCAGTGGCTCAGGCCCTAATAATTAAACCTGCAGGAAGGTGTAAACGGTCCTTCGCCCCCCCGCGCGACCGCGGAACCCGCCGCCCGTCCTCCCTCGCTTTGAACAGTACCGGCTGGCCATTTACTCCAATCGACTTCTTCCACGCAGCATTAGGTCGAGGTGCCGTAGTCATTGTGCCCAAAAACAATGTCTCCAAACTTTCAGTCATGTCCCTCTGCTGAAGTTGCTCCACTCTCATTTCAGGACAACACCTCACATCACCAGTAAATATACAGGGAACAGACATCGAGATGGTGACATCCTATAAGTACCTGGGCGTTCATCTGAACAATGAACTAGACTGGTCACACTATACTGACGCACTCTACAAGAAGGGACAGCGCAGGCTGTTCCTACTGAGGAGACTCAGGTCTTTTGGTGTACAAGGGGCGCTGCTGAAGACATTGTATGACACGGTGGTCTGCTGCGGCAGGCAGTGGCATTATGGCAGCCGATAGGAAGAGACTGAACAAACAGATCAAGAAAGCTAGCTCTGTCCTGGGGTAGCGCGTTGTTCCAGTGGACGAGATAGGAGAGAGAAGGACGGTGGCTAAACTGTCATCTCTGCTGGAGTCCGAGTTCCACCCTATGCAGGACATACTGAACGCACGGTGGAGTTCATTTCAGGTGCAAACGGACCTTCGCCCCCCGCGCGACCGCGGAACCCGCTGCCCGTCCTCCCTCGCTTTGAACACTACCTGCTGGCCATTTACTCCAATCGACTTCTTCCACGCAACATTAGGTGGAGGTGCCGTAGTCATTGTGCCCAAAAACAATGTCTCCAAACTTTCACTCATGTCCCTCTGCTGAAGTTGCTCCACTCTCATTTCAGGACAACACCTCACATCACCAGTAAATATACACTGAACAGACATTGAGATGGTGACATCCTATAAGTACCTGGGTGTTCATCCGAACAATAAACTAGACTGGTCACACTATAGTCACGCACTCTACAAGAAGGGACAGTGCAGGCTGTTCCTACTGAGGAGACTCAGGTCTTTTGGTGTACAAGGGGCGCTACTGAAGACATTGTATGACACGGTGGTCTGCTGCGGCAGTGGCATTATGGCAGCTGATAGGAAGAGACTGAACAAACAGATCAAGAAAGCTAGCTCTGTCCTGGGGTAGCGCGTAAACTAGACTGGTCACACTATAGTCACGCACTCTACAAGAAGGGACAGCGCAGGCTGTTCCTACTGAGGAGACTCAGGTCTTTTGGTGTACAAGGGGCGCTACTGAAGACATTGTATGACACGGTGGTCTGCTGCGGCAGTGGCATTATGGCAGCTGATAGGAAGAGACTGAACAAACAGATCAAGAAAGCTAGCTCTGTCCTGGGGTAGCGCGTTGTCCCAGTGGAGGAGATAGGAGAGAGAAGGACGGTGGCTAAACTGTCATCTCTGCTGGAGTCCGAGTTCCACCCTATGCAGGACATACTGAACGCACGGTGGAGTTCATTTAGCAGCAGACTACATCATCCTAGGTGCACAACCGAGAGGTTTCGCAGGTCCTTCCTCCCAACGGCTGTCAGACTGTACAACCTAAGTAGGGCTGCTCTTAGAGATAGCCTAAAGACGTGACAAGCTAATAGTTTTGAATGCAAAAGGCATACAATGGTCCCCTCCAGCATACAATTAGGAAAATACCGGTCGCTATGGAGGGTGAGAATATGTATGGGTACATAATCATACCATATAGGATAACTAAGTAGACGGTTGTGCTGTTTCATCCCATCTAGCAACAACGCTCTGCACTCTGTGTGTATATATATTTACATATTTATTCCATCTAGCTACAATGCTCCGCACTGGGTGTTTATATATCTACATATTATTCCATCTAGCTACAATGCTTTGCACTGTGTGTGTTGAAGCACGCTGGTCGCCATGGAAACAGTTCTGTACTATCTACATGTACTGTCAATCAGCCCTAGTGACTCCTTCATGCATTTTTTTTTTTCTGCTAGTGAGAGAAAAAGAGAAAAAAATTTTCAGCAATTCTTCCTTTTAAAAATAGGGGCGCTAAAACTTTTGTTTGTTATTTTTATGTAGACTTGTTTGGTGCAGGACTAATATCAATCGTCGAAAATTTAGTGCAAATTGTTGCAAGTTTGCCCCATGTATAAATGCCCGTTTTTGAAATGCAATGAGTGGGTTTTCATGGCAACTGTGCATATCACAGGACAAAACCAGCTCAGTGTGAAAGAGATTTTGCAGAGAAGTTCAGGAGATGCGGTCTATCATGCAGTTTTTAGGTTTATTAGGGCAACAGGACTAATTTCAAGGATATAGGACAGTAATGCCATTTCAAATCACAGTCCGTTCCAGAAGGTGGCGGTAATGCTCCTACAAGGCGTTTGCCAACCGCCATAAAACCTCAGAAGAAGACGACGTACGTCAGTCGGTTTTCGGAAAATCTGGCTGCGGCGGCGACTGGACGTCTGACGGACGTTTTTTTACGGATGGTCAGATCTCCGAAAGAGAGTCAAAGAAGTTTGTCGGGTGGTTTGGCAAGGAGGTTGGGTGACGAGACTGGAGTCTGCGGGCTTGGGAAAATGGAAAGGAGGAGCAGAGTAAAGACAGGTGTGGCGGGTCGGCGCAACAACGTTGTGAATGGGCCAGACTGGGGATATTCTGATTTGTGGGACAGTGAAGATAGTATGGATACTGGGCAGGGTAGCGGGAAAGGGAAAGAGAAAAGGGAGAACAACTTTCCTGGTAATAATGCAAAGAAGGTTAGAAGTAGTGGAAGTGGTGGTGGTGCGGAGGGAGGAGGGCAGGAAGGAACCGAGTTAAAAATTATTGTAAGGTTTGAGGACGAAAAGGGGATATCCACAATGAGCCCAATTAAATTAACAACGATATTGAAAAATCAGGTAGGAGACATATGCATGGCAAAGGTACTGAGGGACGGAAATTTACTGATTGTGTGCAGGAGTGAGGAGCAAAGGGAAAGAGCTGAAAAAATGAGGGAGGTTGGGCGATTTAAAGTAAAAAATACAAGCATTATTGACAATGGGTCAAAGTGGAACAAGGGTGTAATTTGGGGGGTGCCGATAGGAATAACAATGGAAGAAATTAAAGCTAATTTAAAAGGGGGGGTAGTAAAGGCAGCTCGTAGGCTACAGGCCACCCGGGAAGGACAGAGGAGAGACACTGAGGGCGTGGTGGTTGAGTTTGAAGGAGAAGTGCTTCCCAAAAGTGTAAGTTTGGGCTTTTTGAGGTATGGGGTAAGAGAATTTGTCCCTAATCCAATTCGGTGCTATAATTGTCAAAGGTTTGGACACATAGCTAACGCTTGTAGGTGGAGGAAAAGGTGTGCAAGGTGTGGGGGCAACCACCAGTACGGAGAATGTAAACAAGAAACGCCAAAGTGTTGCAACTGTGGCGGGAATCATAGTGTGGCCTATGGAGGCTGTGAAAGTATGATGAGAGAGAGGGAAATTCAGCGAGTTAGAGTACAAAGTAAAGTTTCATATGCTGAAGCAGTAAAAAGGACGGATCAGGGAGGAGGGAATGGGCAAAGGACTGGGGGGAGGCTGCCTGCAGGGGAAAGAGAGCTGGTACGGAATGGGGAAATTCAGGTTGATTTGAAGAGACTGGTTATCTTTATAGCAGGAGTTGTGAATGCCACGATGGAAGTAAAGTCTAAAACTGAAAGAATTCAAATAATAGTGAAGGCAGCAGCTAATCATCTTGGTTTCAGTGGTTTAACTTGGGAGGAGGTGAGGAGTGGGCTCAGTAGCCAGATAAGTCAGGATCAAGCATTGACTGGAAAGGAATTGTGAAGATGGTTATAGTGATTCAATGGAATGCAAGAAGTTTGGTGGCAAATGGGCAGGAATTTAAACGATATATTGAGGAACTTTCAGACAAACCAGATGTCATTTGTGTTCAGGAGACGTGGTTGAAACCTAATCTGGATTTTAAAATAGTGGGATATGTGTCTATTCGGAATGATAGGAAAGAGGGAATGGGAGGTGGGTGTGCAACTTTTGTGAGGGAGGGAATTCAGTTTAGAGAGGTAGGTAAAGGGGATGAGCTGGAATACGTGGTAATTGAAATTTGGACTAAAGAGGGAGAATTAGTAGTCGTTAATTTGTACAATCCTTGTAGGAGACTGACATTGAGTCAGTTATCCCAGATGGAGGGGATAGATGGGAGCAGGGTGGTAGTTTGTGGGGACTTTAATGCCCATAATGTGTTATGGGGGGCAAATTATACGGACATAAATGGTGAGATTATTGAGGAACTCTTGGAAGAGAAGAAGCTAGTGTGTTTGAATAATGGTAGAGCAACCAGAATTGATGTACATACGGGGGGTGGTTCGGTTCTTGATTTGACATTGGTGACTAGTAATATTGCAAGTGTGTGTGAGTGGGAGGTTTTGGAGGAGTCTTCAGTGGGAAGTGATCATTTTCCGGTATATTGTAATCTTTTTGTTTCAGTGAATAGGGTAAGTGGTCACAGGGAAGGGAGGTGGGTTTTTAGCACTGCTAATTGGAAATTATTTAAGTTTATTTGTGAGAGAGACCTTCCCCTAGTAGAGGTTAGTGAAGACGTGGAAAGCATGGAGGAAAGTATTAAAACTATTTTTCTGGAAGCAGCTAATCAGTCAATTTCTAAAAGTAAAGGGAAAAGATTAAAGAAAGCAGTGCCTTGGTGGACAGAGGAATGCACTAGAGCTATTGAGGAGAGGAATAAGAGGCTTAAGGTCCTAAGGAGAACTCACAATTGGCAAAACCTGATTAATTATAAGAGAGCACTGGCAAAAGCCAGGAAAACTATCCGGAGGGCCAAGAGAGAAAGTTGGCAGAGATACTGTAGCACTGTAGGTAGATCAACAGCCGTGGGAGATGTATGGAACATGATCAAGGCTATGAGGGGAGTCAGGAGGGAATGGCAGTACCCAATATTAAAAAGTAGGGAAGAGATAAGGACTGGACGGTGGCGCAGTGGTTAGCACTGCGGCAGCACAGTTTACCCTTGGCCGGGGGATTGTGGGGATCGTGGGATCGTGGGTTCGATCCCAGCCCCCGACCAACAGTGATCTGTGTGGAGTTTGCATGTTCTCCCCGTGTTGCGTGGGTTTACTCCGGGATTTCTCCGGTTTCCTCCCACATGCCAAAAACATGCATGTTAGGTTAATTGGCTGTTCTAAATTGTCCCTAGATATCTGTTTCCTATAGGCCCTTAGAATAGAGGGTTAGTATTAATGAAAGCGCTTTGAGTGGTCTTTGTGACTAGAAAAGCGCTATATAAGTGCAGGTTAGTTAGTTAGTTAGTAGTTAGATTGCAATAACTGATGGGGAGAAGGCAGCAATGATAGCAAAGAGCCTGACTCGAATTCATAGCTCAGGTAATTTGACTGAAGAGGGTAAAAGAGGAAGAAGTAAGACGAGTTTAGCACACCCTGGGGTTTTGGAGGAAAGGTGTAATTTTAGTAGCCCTTTGGATTCTCCTTTCACTTTAGATGAAATAGAAAGAGCAGTAAACAAATCAGGATTAACATCCCCTGGGAAAGATAGTATCTGTTACATCATGGTGAAACACTTAGGGACTTTGGCAAGGAGGAAACTATTGGAAGTTTACAACAAAGTGTGGGAAAAGGGAAAGCTCCCAACTGCATGGAAAGAAGCTGTGATTGTTCCTATTAGGAAACCTGGAAAGGATCCCTCAGACCCAGCGAGTTACAGGCCTATAGCCTTAACGTCGCATTTGGGGAAAATAATGGAGAGAATGATCACAGATAGGATTGTTTTCTATCTTGAAAGTAGGGGAATTCTATCACCACATCAGAGTGGATTTAGAAAAGGAAGGGGAACTATGGATCCTGTTGTGTGTTTGGAGACTGAGGTACGGAAGGCTCAGGTAAACAAAGAGTCGGTAATTGCGGTATTCTTTGATGTGGAAAAAGCGTATGACATGTTGTGGAAGGAGGGGCTGATGATAAAGTTAAGTATGTTAGGAATATCTGGGAGAACATTTAACTGGATAAAGGATTTTTTGTTTAATAGGTACATCCAAGTTAGAGTGGGTAGAGCCATGTCAGATAGGTACTTGGTGGAAAATGGCACCCCCCAGGGTAGTGTTATAAGCCCAGTCCTTTTTTCTATTATGATAAATGATGTTTTTCCTGTTGTGAACAATGACATTGGCCGTTCTTTATTTGCTGATGATGGGGCATTATGGAAAAGAGGGAGTAATTTTAAGTATATAAGAGGGAAAATACAAGAAGCGATAAGCGCAGTGGAGGGATGGTCATATTCCTGGGGATTTAAATTCTCTGTTGAGAAAACAAAGGTGGTGGTGTTTACAAGGAAAAGGGTAGCGGATGCCCAGTTAACACTGTACGCTCAGGAATTGGAACAAGTCAAAGTTTTTAGGTTTCTGGGCATCTGGTTTGATGTTACTCTAACTTGGAGGGAGCATATTCAGAAGATGTCAGCTAGGTGCAAAAAAGTACTGAATGTGATGAGGTGTTTGACAGGGGTTGAGTGGGGTGCTAGCAGAACGGCTATGAGAAACATTTATGTTGCTTTAATTAGGTCTATATTGGATTATGGGTGTATTGTATATGGATCGGCTGCTAAAACTACGTTGAGCAAGTTGGACGTCATCCAGGCCCAGGCACTGAGGATCTGCTGTGGGGCTTTTAAAACAACTCCTGTTGCGGCCCTCCAGGTGGAAATGGGGGAAATGCCATTAAACATCAGGCGTAAGCAGATGATGATGAGTTACTGGGTCAATTTGCAGGGGCACGCTCAAAAGAAACATCCTACAGTCGGAGTGTTGTTGCCTTGTTGGGAGGGGGAAAGAGGGAAAGGGGAGAATTTTGCATTTCATGCTGGGAGAGTGGCGAGGGATATGAAGTTATGTGATAGAACGTATATCCCATCAGTTCCTTTGCCAGTCACTCCTCCTTGGTTTTTCTATCCAGTATCAGTTGATCTGTTTTTTTTGGAAAAGATGCGAGGGTGCAGAGAATTTGGAAACGCTGCAATTTTAGTAGAGGATCGGTTGGGTACGATATATCATTCCCTTACCCCAGTATTCACAGATGGATCAAAGGACCCTGACACGGGCTGCACTGGATTTGCTTTCCATATCCCTGCCTTAAAAATATCTGATAGTAGAAGAACATCTTCCCATCTGTCTGTATATACAGTCGAATTGTTGGCTTTGGTGGCTGCATTGCAGAGGAGTGAGGAGCTGATGGTCAAGGGTTTAGTCCTTTGTTCGGATTCCAGTGCAGCCTTGCTGTCAATAAAATCAGGGTCATCTGATAGCAGACAGGACTTGATTTATGAGTTATATGAGACTTTATATAGACTCGGAAACAAAGGGGTGGCTGTGGTGTTTATGTGGGTTCCAGCTCACAGGGGGGTTAAGGGAAATGAGGTCGCAGATAAATTGGCTAAACAGGCTCTGGGACACTGGGAGGTGCGGGATATTTCACTGAGTAAATCTGAGGCAAAAACGCTGATTAAAGAGTGTATTAGGCAGGAGTGGCAGCATAGGTGGGATACAGGGGAAACAGGGCGACATTTGCATGCTATCCAGAGTGCGGTTGGAGTTAAGGGCAGGATGGGGACAAGAAACACAAAGGAAGAGAATATTTTGTCTAGGATAAGGATGGGACACACTAGGCTAAATAAAACTTTGCATCTGGTAGGTAGGCACCCGAAAGGGATGTGCGATTATTGTGAGAGAGAGGAAGAAAGTGTGGAGCATGTCATTTTCCACTGCTAGAAGTATACCCAGGAGAGAGACAGATTAGTGGAGGGAATTAGAGGATTAGGGGTGGGTGATGTTAACCTAAGCATGATGGTGGGAGATGGGGTGAGAAAGTTGTTGGTCTTCCTTAAAGATACGGGATTAATTAATAGAATATAGTGTTTTGTTTTGTTTTTTTTTTGTTTTTTTTCTTTCCTCCCTTGGGGTATAATGTCTGGCCCACACTCCAACGTTGGATGGCGGTAATGCGCCTTTAAGTTGGGTGCCCCCGCCAAAAAACAGAAGAAGAAGAAGAAGAAGAAGAAGAAGAAGAAGACGTACGTCAGTCCTCACCCAACCAGCCTGTAAGTTGGTTTAAACGTAACATTTTGCATGTTAACCGTTAGATATAAGTGCTCCGTTTATTTTGTTATAAGTTGTGTGAGAAAACATTGCTAAATTTGTTTCCCTTGAGATTAGCATTTTAGCTAACGTTCGCGGCTAGCCCGTTAGCATTAGCATGTTTGATTTGAGCCAAGCACAGCTGTAAGTTGGTTTAAACTTAACATTTTGCATGGTAACCGTTAGATATAAGTGCTACGTTTATTTTGTTATAAGTTGTGTGAGGAAACATTGCTAAATTTGAAACTGAAAACTTCCTGTGGAATGCATACCTCCACCAAGGCTCTTATATCCTCACACACTTTTCCAACAATACTCCCAAACTACTGGATGAATTTGGATGAAATTTTCACCAGAAGTGGTTCTTGGCCTACACACAAACCATTACATTTTGGGGGTGATCCATGACTGCATACCTCTACCAAGGCTCAAACTTCTTGCAGTGATTTACTAGGATTATGTAGAAACTAGTGGATGGATTTTGCTGAAATTTTAACCAGAGATGGTCCTTGGCTTGCAGACGAATCCAATGAATAATTGAAATATTATTTTAATGTTTTTATTAAATATGTACTTTTTTTGTTGTTGTTTTTTTTTTTTTTAATACAGGCACTTCCTCTCCCTCCATGTCCTCTTCGCTTCAATGCTGTGATTCCTGATGCGATGTATGTGCTTTTTCCATGGGAGAAGTCACATGATATGACCAACACAAAGAGGCGCTGCTTGCTACGGGCACATGAACATTGCAGTCATAGTTATTGTTTGGTTTTTGCTCTGCAAAATTATGGTCAAAAGTGTAAATTGTGATAATATTTTGGCTTTTTCCCCTTAAAAAATGAGTTTCAAATTTATATTGAAACAGTAATTTTATTAAAATATAAAGAAAAATCATTCATAAAATGATCCACAAATTTATAATCGTTGTCGTTGGCCTCCATCGGTCTATGATGACCATGGAAGAGAATCCTAAACGTCTACTCTGCTGGAACAGCACCACCTGTGGCTGATCAGGCCGATGCGCACCGGTGTTCTACCTTCCAGCGTTGGGCGTTGGTAGGATTCAAGCCTGGGCAGGAAGATATGGAGGACAAGATGTTACCCATGCAGCATGTCCCCCCTCTCCACGTCACTGATGGATCCAAAGGAACAGCAGGGCTGCTATAGTTTGGCACCAGTGCCGTCGCAGGAGCTGCCAGAACGATGTTGAGCACAACAGAGAATTGCCTTAGGGGCTCCGACTCCGGATTTTTCCTCAGGGTTGACTCCCGAAGCCTTTCCCGTGACCGGGTGTGCCGCAAGGCAGCGGAGGTTTGAAATCAGGGTTTACCTTCCCCTAGATGGGCTACCTTCCCAGGTTGACGAGCCACCATCTACCCGAAGCATCTGGTTTTAAGGCGCCAGAGATCCGCCCTCGCCCCTTCTCCTATTAGTAAAAGCAGTTCCACCGGGCTTAGAGACTAAACCACACGGGCAGACTAGGAGTTGGACTTAGTTGGCAGAGGCTTTTCGAGACGCACGCCGTAAGGAGCATTTTATGAGCCGGGCTTAGAGACTAAACCACACGGGCAGACTAGGAGTTGGACTTAGTTGGCAGAGGCTTTTCGAGACGCACGCCGTAAGGAGCATTTTATGAGCACTGGGAGCTTAACCCCAGTGCCGCTCCTGGCTATGACAACCTTGGAACCTGCTAATTTGTACTCAATTTACATTTATAGGCTTTACCTTAGAATAAATTTGTGAGTCCACCACCACTACCATCCTCCTTGTTAAAAAATAATGAATCACCTGAGAACAAGCAAGGGTTTTCTTTTTTTTCTTCATTCAGCAACATCTACTGTGGAAAGAGGCTTTTTCACCAAACTGCCTTCTGGTAGAAGATACAGAATACCAAAATGCAGGTTAAACTGTTTAAAAAAAAGTTTATTTGTACCTGCTTCTATTAGGCTCCTAAATTGCTCCTAGGATTGTACAACAGCATGGTGATCCTAACTTGGATTACATGTTCTTTGTTTATGTTTTAGACTGTTTTTTTTTGTGTTTTTTTTTTAATATGTGTAATGGGGGTATAGCGTGCAATATACTCTATGTGAGCAGATGTCATGTTGTGATGTGATGTCTTGTGATTCAAAGGGAAGCAGGTTTGTGTCAGAACTGTGAGTCCACAACAAATTTCCCCAAGGGGACAATCAGGTGTTTTCTATTCTATTCATGTAGCTAATTTTTTCTTGGAAATTCAGAACTTTATTGAAAAATCTTCGTTATTGAGGAATTAATTATTTTTTCAGTTTATGAGAAAAAATACTTTGGAGACAGAGAATTGTGAACTACTTGATGGCGGCTAAATATTATAGAATTTATTCTGAGAGTCACGTCACTAACCTGAGGTGCTGAAAATCTCACGGCCTCTCTGCTGTATTCAGAACACACTCCTCTGCTGCCTCCTCTCCCCTCACCTGTGCCGTTTGGCTCATTTTTCCCCTCTTCTATCAATTTCTGCCATTTGTTAACCACCAAAATGTGAACACACCTTCTCGAGTCCCACGCCCTGTTGAATGCTGTCAGTCTGTCTTTCAGTCGGACCAGTCTCAAATGTACAGGAAAAGTCAATTTTACAAGAGGAAATTACAAATTTGAGGGAAATGGTTTCAAATGTAGATAGATTGACAAAGAAAAGTATAAAATGATTAGAAAATTGTTGTAAATTTTGGAGAACAACCTTCAAGATTGAAGTCATGAGTAATTTTAAGAGGACAACAGATTTCCACTGTTGTACAAGCTGTACATTGACTACATTACATCAAAGTGTCATATCTTCAGTGTTGTCCCATGAAAAGATACAATAAAATATTTATAAAAATGTGAGGGGTGTACTCACTTTTGTGAAATATTGTATATTGGAAGATGGTGAACTGTGAACTGTTTTTGTAGAAATATTTATTGAACTGTTTTTGAATGAATGATATGTCCAGTGGGAGGTGCTTGGTCATTAAAATGGGGTTGCTGTGAGGCTGAGGAGTCTGAACTTTGCTGCATCGTAGGTAACGATTCTGCTGTTTGTAAATGAGACAGTGGCCTGTTTTCTCCCATTTTGAAGGAGTTGTTAGAGGACTCCATTTTAAAGAGACAAAGATCTTTAATACACTCTGACTCAGAGCAGCTGTTGGTCTCTTTGGATCTGCACATCACTGATTAGGTAAGTGTTACCATGGAGAAGGTTGACTCCTCGCCATGGGACATCGGAAATATATATCGGGAATTCATCGGAAATAAATATTCTCAATTTCTAGAGCTTAAAATATTCAGAGTTTAAAAGTTAATTTTAAAATTAACTTCTACATGAGAGAACATCATACAATTTTTGTTGTTGGGGGGGCTTCGAGGTTTTAGGTCCATTTTTTTATCTGCAATTGTTCAACTACAGAGAGCTGCTTCGGCACTAGTGGGTGTGCAATTTTTGCCTCAAATGTGTTGCTGTTAGGTACATTAGGTCCATTTTTTATCTGCAATTGTGCAAGTACAGAGAGCCATTTAGTAAACAATTCAGAGTTTAAAAGTTAATTTTAAAATTATTAACTTCTACATGAGAGAAAATCATACAATTTTTCTTGTTGGGGGGGCTTTGAGGTTTTAGGTCCATTTTTTTATCTGCAATTGTTGAAATACAGAGAGCTGCTTAGGCACTAGTGGGTGTGCAATTTTTGCCTCAAATGTGTGGCTGTTAGGTACATATGTTCAAAAATTTATAAATCCCAAGACCGCTCAGACCCGGCAAAAAATTCGATAAACAGGAAAAGATATGTTCCCCCCCCAAACGTACACAAATTTTCAAGGTCTATGGAGACTGTAAACTTTGCCAAGATACAACTTTCCAAAATTTGATGGCGTATAGTCAACCGTCACCATGTTGCCAGGGCAACACTTCCCTGTAAGTTATGTGTTGTCCACCAATATTGGACTACATATGACAGTGACCTCAACATATGTTGAAAAATTGAGACCTCCAAGACCTTCCCACCCCTCCCCATAAGCTCACGGTTTGAATGGCGAGGAGGGCGTGTCTATGTTAACACGTTTTATGTTATACTATTGTTGATGTTCAGTTATTATCATGGCTGTGTTCTGATGAATCTCAGAAAATTTCACATCATTCTGCCCAGCCGCTTGTGAGTAATAAATGAAACATTTTTCAGCAATTCTTTCGTTTACCACGATGTGACGCTATATCGGTTGTCAGGTATTTTGACGTCATTGCGTCCGGGGTGGCACTATATTCCTTCATGAAAAGTTTGGTGGATATGGGACAAGTTTTGCACGAGTTACAGGTGTTTGAAGTTGTAAGGGGAAGAGTCAAACTTCGCCATGGCGCCATGGTAACACGTTTGATGTTATACTAATGTTGATGTTCAGTTATTATCATGGCTGTGTTCTGATGAATCTCAGAAAATTTCACATCATTCTGCCCAGCCGCTTGTGAGTAATAAATTAAACAGTTTTCAGCAATTCTGTCATTCACCACTATGTGGTGCTATATCGGTTGTCAGGTATTTTGAGGTCATTGCATTCGGGGTGGGACTATTTTCCTTCATGGAAAGTTTTGTGGACTTGGGACCATTTTTACCTGAGTTACAGGTGGTTGAAGTTGTAAGGGGAGGAATCAAACTTCGCCATGGCAACATGGCAACACTTCCTTGTCAGTTATGTGTTGTCCACCCATATTGAATTATATGTGACAGTAACCTAAACCTATGTTCCAAACTTCATGACTCCTGGACGTTCCCACCCCTCCCCATAAGCTCACGGATTTAATGGCGAGGTGGGCGTGTGCATGCTAACACGTTAGATGCCATGCTAATGTTGATGTTCAGTTATGATCATGGCTGTGCTCTGATGAATCTCAGAAAATTTCACATCAATCTGCCCAGCCGCTTGTGAGTAATAAATGAAACAGTTTTCAGCAATTCTTTCATTAACCACTATGTGGCGCTATATCGGTTGTCAGGTATTTCGAGGTCATTGCGTCCAGGGTGGCACTATTTTCCTTCACGTAAAGTTTTGTGGACATCGGACAACTTTTGGCCGAGTTACAGGTGGTATAATTTGTAAGGGGAGGAGTCAAAATTCGCCATGGCGCCTTGGCCACGCCTTTTGAGATTTTTACTTAATTTATATAACTTTTAATGGCCAATGCCTGTAAATGCCCCCATGTAAAAATGAGCTCAATTGTATCATGTCCCTAGGACAAGTGCGTTAAAATGCGAGGTGTGACTTTTTTCCGAATTGGAGGTGGGGCGACTTTGAGGCAAGATGGCGGCCTTCCTGTTGGCGGTGGGTATGGGCCACAATGATGTTTTTTTCATGTCTTGATGTGATTCACACCTCACCCAAATTTTATGTCTCTACGGGAAAGTTTATGGTCTCCAGTCTCCATAGACCTTGTACGTTTGGCCCCACCCACAAAAATGAGGGGTGGGGGGGCACATATCTTTAACAGTTTATCGAATTTTTTGACCGATCAGAGGGGTTTGCCAAAAAAAATCGCGTTTTGGTTAACGTTCAGAGGGTGAAAAATGCGATCATTTAGGCAGAATAATAGTGAAAAATAATAATAATTAAACCTGCAAGCAGGTGTGAACGGGCCTTCGCCCCCCGCGCGACCGCGGAACCCAGCGCCCATAGTCCCTCGCTGGCTGGGAAAATGTGCCGTCATCACTGCAACGGCTGCATGCATAATAAAGTAAACCATTTGGCTCAGATCTTCCTGTGAGCAGTTAGTGGCATTATCCCTTTTGTCATGGCATGTCCATGGTAACATGTTTGATGTCATACTAACATTGATGTTCAGTTATGATCATGGCTGTGTTCTGATGAAACTCAGGAAATTTCACGCCATTCTGGCCAGCTGAGCGTGAGTAATAAATAAAACAGTTTTAAGCAATTCTTTCGTTATCCACCTTGTGGCGCTATATCTTTTGTCAGGTATTTTGATGTCATTGCGTCCGGGGTGGCACTTTTTTCCTTCATGGAAATTTTTATGGCCATCGGACAAGTTTTGCCCGTCAGTAATTTTTCCTTTAATCATTAGGAGGCGCTATGAGTGTTGTTTATTATTTGTATATAGACGAGTTGGTGGAAGGGAGAATATTGATCGTATAAAATTTGTTGCAAATCATGCAAAGTATGTTCAATTTACAAGGGTCTAATGATGTTACCGCTAGGCGGTGCTAAAACTTTTGTTATTTTATATAGGAATGGTCAGGGTGGGAATATTATCCATTTTTGAAAATTTGGTAGAAATCAGAAAAGTTTGTCCAAGATACAACTTTCCGAAATTTTATGGCGTGTAGTCAACCGTCGCCATGTTGCCATGGCAACACTTCCCTGTAAGTTATGTGTTGTCTACCCATATTGGACTGCATAAGACAGTGACCTCAACATATGTTGAAAAATTTAGACCTCCAAGACCTTCCCACCCCACCCCATAAGGTCATGGGTTGAATGGCGAGAAGGGCGTGTCCATGGTAACATGTATGACGTCATACTAACGTTGATGTTCAGTTATGATCATGTCTGTGTTCTGATGAATCTCTGAAAATTTCACGTCATTCTGGCCCGCCGTGCATGAGTAATAAATTAAACAGTTTTCAGCAATTCTTTCGTTAGCCACTATGTGGCACTATATCTTTTGTCCGGTATTTTGATGTCATTGTATCCGGGGTGGCACTATTTTCCTTGATGGGAAGTTTTGTGGACATCAGAAAAAGGTTGTCCAAGATACAACTGTCCGAAATTTCATGACGTGTAGTCAACCGTCGCCATATCGCCATGGCAACACTTCCCTGTAAGTTATGTGTTGTCCACCCATATTGGACTGCATATGACAGTGACCTCAACATATGTTGAAAAATTTAGACCTCCAGGACCTTCCCACCCCGCCCCATAAGCTCATGGGTTGAATGGCGAGAAGGGCGTGTCCATCGTAACATGTATGACGTCATGCTAACGTTGATGTTCAGTTATGATCATGTCTGTGTTCTGATGAATCTCTGAAAATTTCACGTCATTCTGGCCAGCCGAGCGTGAGTAATAAATAAAACAGTTTTCAGCAATTCTTTCATTAGCCACTATGTGGCGCTATATCTTTTGTCCGGTATTTTGATGTCTTTGTATCCGGGGTGGCACTATTTTCCTTGATGGAAAGTTTTGTGGACATCGGACAAGTTTTGCGGGAGTTACAGCTGGTTGAATTTGTAAGGGGAGGAGTCAATCTTCTCCATGGCGCCCTGGCCACGCCTTTTGAGATTTTGACCTAATTTATATAACTTTTAATGGCCAATGCCTATAGATGCCGCCATGCAAAAATGAGCTCAATTGGAGCAGGTCCCAAGGACAAGTGCGTTCAAATGCGAGGTGTGACTTTTTCCCGAATTGGAGGTGGGGTGACTTTGAGGCAAGATGGCGGCCTTCCTGTTGGCGGTGGGTATGGGCCACAATGATGTTTTTTGCATGTCTTGAGGTGATTCACACCTCACCCAAATTTAATGTGTCTACGGCAAAGTTTATGGTCTTCTGTCTCCTTAGACCTTGTACGTTTGACCCCACCCACAAAAATGAGGGGTGGGGGGGCACATATATTTTCCAGTTTATTGAATTTTTGGCCCGGTCAGAGGGGTTTGCCAAAAAAAATCGCGTTTTGGTTAACGTTCAGAGGGTGAAAAATGCGATCATTTAGGCAGAATAATAATAAAAAAAAAAATAAAATAAAGAAACGTGAGCGGATACAATAGGGCTTTCGCCGACTGACGTTGTCAGTGGCTCAGGCCCTAATTAAACCTGCAGGCAGGTGTAAACGGGCCTTCGCCCCCCCGCGCGACCGCGGAACCCGCCGCCCGTCCTCCCTCGCTTTGAACAGTACCTGCTGGCCATTTACTGCAATCGACTTCTTCCACGCAGCATTAGGTGGAGGTGCCGTAGTCATTGTGCCCAAAAACAATGTCTCCAAACTTTCAGTCATGTCCCTCTGCTGAAGTTGCTCCACTCTCATTTCAGGACAACACCTCACATCACCAGGAAATATACAGGGAACAGTCATTGAGATGGTGACATCCTATAAGTACCTGGGTGTTCATCTGAACAATTAACTAGACTGGTCACACTATACTGACACACTCTACAAGAAGGGACAGCGCAGGCTGCTCCTACTGAGGAGACTCAGGTCTTTTGGTGTACAAGGGGCGCTGCTGGAGACATTGTATGACACGGTGGTCTGCTGGGGCTGTGGCATTATGGCAGCCGATAGGAAGAGACTGAACAAACAGATCAAGAAAGCTAGCTCTGTCCTGGGGTAGCGCGTTGTCCCAGTGGAGGAGATAGGAGAGAGAAGGACGGTGGCTAAACTGTCATCTCTGCTGGAGTGCGAGTTCCACCCTATGCAGGACATACTGAACGCACGGTGGAGTTCATTTAGCAGCAGACTACATCATCCTTGGTGCACAACCGAGAGGTTTGGCAGGTCCTTACTCCCAACGGCTGTCAGACTGTACAACGTAAGTAGGGCTGCTCTTAGAGATAGGCTAAAGACGTGACAACCTAATAGTTTTGAATGCAAAAGACATACAATGGTCCCCTCCAGCATACAATTAGGAAAATACCGGTCGCTATGGAGGGTGAGAATATGTATGGGTACATAATCATACCATATAGGATAACTAAGTAGACGGTTGTGCTGTTTCATCCCATCTAGCAACAATGCTCTGCACTGTGTGTGTATATATATTTACTTATTTATTCCATCTAGCTACAATGCTCCGCACTGGGTGTTTATATATCTACATATTATTCCATCTAGCAACAATGCTCTGTACTGTGTGTGTATATATATTTACATATTTAGTAATACATATTTAGTTTAGAGTAATAAATAAAAGTTTTCAGCAATACTTTCGTTAGCCACTATGTGGCACTATATCTTTTGTCCGGTATTTTGATGTCATTGTATCCGGGGTGGCACTTTTTTCCTTGATGGAAAGTTTTGTGGACATCAGAAAAAGTTTGTCCAAGATACAACTTTCCGAAATTTCATGGCGTATAGTCAACCGTCGCCATGTGGCCATGGCAACAGTTCCCTGTAAGTTATGTGTTGTCCACCCATATTGGACTGCATATGACAGTGACCTCAACATATGTTGAAAAATTTAGACCTCCAAGAGCTTCCTACCCCGCCCCTTAAGCTCATGGGTTGAATGGCGAGAAGGGCGTGTCCATGGTTACATGTATGATGTCATACTAACATTGATGTTCAGTTATGATCATGTCTGTGTTCTGATGAATCTCTGAAAATTTCACGTCATTCTGGCCAGCCGTGCATGAGTAATAAATAAAACAGTTTTCAGCAATTCTTTCGTTAGCCACTATGTGGCGCTATACCTTTTGTCCGGTATTTGGTTACACTTTTCCATCTTTGAAATAAAGAGCTGGAGTTTGTAAGCCATTGTGTACTTTATTCCAAATATTGTTACAAAGCAAGCAAGTGTATTTATATAGCACATGTTGTCTGCTTATGTCAAAAAGGTGTGCAATATGTTCAAGAGGCAAATTAATCTGCAAACGTATGTAAGTTAAAAGGAGAATTTGAAATTGGGAATTTTTTCTGTCTTTGTTAGGCTGGGAAAAAATTGCATCAGCAGAGCCATTAAACTGAAAGATGGAAGCCCAGTGTAGTATTTCACCTTTGAGTCATTATCTTTGAGGAAATTGTCATCCAGAGTATTTCTGGAGAGCTCTCCCTTTAACTTTTTGTTCTCCTCTTGCAAGAGTAAAATTTCTTTAAGTCTACGGTGACACTTGCTGTAGTTCTGTAGCTCTTGTGCATTTTCCTCTGGAGCATCATCGGCCTGACAGATCTGGGCTGCTTCATCAGATGTCGTCTCCTCCATCTCAGCCAGAGGTGTGGTGTCATCTGTTGCTGATCAGGACAATAAACAACTGTAGTTAATATATTTTGTAATCAAAAGGAATCCCAAGACACATTTTAGAAAGAAAAACATAGGTAAAATAAAAAAAGACGACCTGAAGGAGCTACATTATCCATCTCAGTCACGTGGCCAATGATCTTGGAGGTCTGTGCTGGGAAGATCACTTGCATGCCCTGCTGATTCTTTTTGTCATAATCTTGTCCATCTGCATAAGCGGTTAAACCTGTCAGGAGTGGCAGCTGGAAGCTCTGCATGCCTAAGGTTTAGCGAAGGTGCCCAGTCAGGATCACAGTCTAGCATTTCATAAGCTGGTCTGCTGTTAAAGCAAAGGAAAAATTAAGAAAATACTTTGGAGTAGAACAAATTAAACCTGCTCACACAGGTGTGTGAGTTGGAACTTTTTCTAGCTACTCTGATATCGGAGTCTCTTTAGCTTAGCTCTGTTTAGCTTAGCACTACTGATGTAGGGTAAAAGCTATGACCAAGCAAGTCTTAACCACAACACAAGCAAGTTTTAACAACAGACGTACACCATAAATTATAACGTACCTTTATAAAAATGCTTTGAGCACACCACCATCAATACAGGTGCATGTTTGAAAGTTACGTTGGGTCTTCTGACTGCTGCAATCCAGGCCAGGCGTCGCCTCTTCGTTACATCCGAAACGTGAGCTGTGCTGTTCTTCTTCCAGGCTGGAAAAATTAAGAAAATACTTTGGAGTAAAACAAATTAAACCCGCTCACACAAGTGTGTGAGTGGGAACTTTTTCTAGCTACTCTGATATCGGAGTCTCTTTAGCTTACCTCTGTTTAGCTTAGCACTACTGATGTAGGGTAAAAGCTATGACCAAGCAAGTCTTAACCACAACACAAGCAAGTTTTAACAACAGACGTACACCATAAATCATAACGTACCTTTATAAAAATGCTTTGAGCACACCACCATCGATACAGGTGCGTGTTTGAAAGTTACGTTGGGTCTTCTGACTGCTGCAATCCAGGCCAGGCGTCGCCTCTTCGTTACATCCGAAACGTGAGCTGTGCTTTTCTTCTTCCAGGCTGGAAAACGAAAACAGCCTATTCCGTGGTTTATCTTTTCTCCACAGCGGTTGTGAGAACGACTATTACAGTTTACAACACAGCAAGACTCCCCCATGTCTGCTTTGTGACGATGTCTCCAGCTTTTACGTGATCTCAGCGAACGGTTCCGAGCCTACCCAGAATGCACTTGGTGAATTCTATGGACACTACGTCATAATGGCCGAATCAATACTGTTTAAAACCTTTTTTTAAGTGTTGCAAATTGCGGTTTACGGAGTCTAAAATCTTGCAAATTGTGGTTTGACGATTATACAGAAGATGTTACGCCATGATCCAAAAGTGGCCTGTAGTCTGTTGATGTCACATGCGGACTTCACTTCCCAGAATGCATTGTGTGTTTGTCACATGGGCATGCTTGCGAACATAATGTTTAAAACATTTTTTTAATAAATTAAAAGTTGTTAAGAGTGGTAAATTTGTTAGCAGCAAACTAATGTGCAGAAGTCACAATTTAATAACAGGTGAGAATTTATGTGAAAAAATGGCAAAGAAGCACAACTAGCATATGCTTTTAAGTGTGGAAAGATTTCCAAACATTTCACAACCTAAACTATTGTCTGTCATGTGGGCAGACTGTCAGTGGCTCAGGGACTGTTCAGGGTGGGACTATTATCCACTGTCAAATATTTAGTGAAAATCAGACAAAGATTGTCCAAGATACAACTTTCCGAAATGTCATGGCGTGTAGTCAAGCGTCGCCATGTTGTCATGACAACACTTCCATGTAAGTTATGTGTTGTCCACCTATATTGGACTACATATGACAGTGACCTCAAAATATGTTGAAAAACTGAGACCTCCAAGACCTTCCCACCCCTCCCCATAAGCTCAAGGATTGAATGGCGAGGAGGGCGTGTCTATGTTAACACGTTTGATGTTATACTATTGTTGATGTTCAGTTATTATCATGGCTGTGTTCTGATGAATCTCTGAAAATTTCACATCATTCTGGCCAGCCGTGCGTGAGTAATAAATAAAACAGTTTTCAGCAATTTTTTCGTTATCCACTATGTGGCGCTATATCTTTTGTCCGGTATTTTGATGTCATTGTGTCCGGGGTGGCACTATTTTCCTTCATGGAAATTTTTGTGGACATCGGACAAGATTTGCCCGAGTTACAGGTGTTTGAAGTTGTAAGAGGAGGAGTCAAACTTCGCCATGGCGCCATGGCAAACCTTCCTTATCAGTTATGTGTTGTCCACCCATATTGAAGTATATGTGACAGTAACCTAAACCTATGTTCCAAATTTCATGACTCCAGGACATTCCCACCCCTCCCCATAAGCTCACAGATTGACTGGCGAGGAGGGCGTGTCCATGGTAACACATTTGATGTCATACTAACGTTGATGTTCAGTTATGATCATGTCTGTGTTCTGATGAATCTCAGAAAATTTCACGTCATTCTAGCAAGCCCCGCACGAGTAATAAATAAAACAGTTTTCAGCAATTCTTTCATTTACCACTATGTGGCGCTATATCTTTTGTCAGGTATTTTGATGTCATTGCACCCGGGGTGGCACTATTTTCCTTCATGGAAAGTTTTGTGGACATCAGGCAAGTTTTGCCCGTCAGTAATTCTTCCTTTAATCATTAGGGGGCGCTGTGAGTGTTGTTTATTATTTGTATATAGACGAGTTCGGGGAAGGGAGAATATTGATCGAATAAAATTTGTTGCAAATCGTGCAACGTATGTCCAATTTACAAGGGTCTAATGTTGTTACCAGTAGGCGGCGCTAAAACTTTTGTTATTTTATATCGGAATGTTCAGGGTGGGAATATTATCCATTTTTGAAAATTTGGTGGAAATCAGAAAAGGTTTGTCCAAGATACAACTTTCTGAAATTTCATGGCGTGTAGTCAACCGTCGCCATGTTGCCATGGCAACACTTCCCTGTAAATTATGTGTCGTCCACCCATATTGGACTACACATGACATTGACCTCAACATATGTTGAAAAATTTAGACCTCCAAGACCGTCAAACCCCTCTCCATAAGCTCACGGATTGAATGGCGAGAAGGGCGTGTCCTTGGTAACACGTATGATGTCATACTAATGTTGATGTTCAGTTATGATCATTTCTGTGTTCTGATGAATCTCTGAAAATTTCACGTCATTCTGGCCAGCCGCTTGTGAGTAATAAATAAAACAGTTTTCAGCAATTCTTTTGTTAACCACTATGTGGCGCTATATCGGTTGTCAGGTATTTTGAGGTCATTGCGTCCGGGGTGGCACTATTTTCCTTCATGTAAAGTTTTGTGGACATCGGACAAGTTTTGGGCAAGTTACAGGTGGTTGAAGTTGTAAGGGGAGGAGTCAAACTTCGCCATGGCGCCCTGGCCACGCCTTTTGAGATTTTGACTTAAATTATATAACTTTTAATGGGCAATGCCTGTAGATGCCCCCATGTAAAAATGAGTTCAATTGGATCTGGTCCCTAGGACAAGTACGTTCAAATGCGAGGTGTGAGTTTTTTCCGAATTGGAGGTGGGGCGACTTTGAGGCAAGATGGCGGCCTTCCTGTTGGCGGTGGGTATGGGCCACAATGATGTTTTTTGCATGTCTTGAGGTGATTCACACCTCACCCAAATTTGATGTGTCTACGGCAAAGTTTATGGTCTCCAGTCTCCATTGACCTTGTACGTTTGGCCCCACCCCTCATTTTTTGGCACATATGTTTTCCAGTTTATCGAATTTTTTGCCGGGTCAGAGGGGTCTGCCAAAAAAAATCGCGTTTTGGTTAACGTTCAGAGGGTGAAAAATGCGATCATTTAGGCAGAATAATAGAGAAAAAAAATAACAAATTAAACCTGCAGGCAGGTGTAAACGGACCTTCGCCCCCCCGCGCAACCGCGGAACCCGCCGCCCGTCCTCCCTCGCTTTGAACAGTACCGGCTGGCCATTAACTCCAATTGACTTCTTCCACGCAGCATTAGGTGGAGGTGCCGTAGTCATTGTGCCCAAAAACAATGTCTCCAAACTTTCACTCATGTCCCTCTGCTGAAGTTGCTCCACTCTCTTTTCAGGACAACACCTCACATCACCAGTAAATATACAGGGAACAGACATCGAGATGGTGACATCCTATAAGTACCTGGGCGTTCATCTGAACAATGAACTAGACTGGTCACACTATACTGACGCACTCTACAAGAAGGGACAGCGCAGGCTGTTCCTACTGAGGAGACTCAGGTCTTTTGGTGTACAAGGGGCGCTGCTGAAGACATTGTATGACACGGGGGTCTGCTGCGGCAGTGGCATTATGGCAGCCGATAGGAAGAGACTGAACAAACAGATCAAGAAAGCTAGCTCTGTCCTGGGGTAGCGCGTTGTCCCAGTGGAGGAGATAGGAGAGAGAAGGACGGTGGCTAAACTGTCATCTCTGCTGGAGTCCGAGTTCCACCCTATGCAGGACATACTGAACGCACAGTGGAGTTCATTTAGCAGCAGACTACATCATCCTAGGTGCACAACCGAGAGGTTTCGCAGGTCCTTCCTCCCAACGGCTGTCAGACTGTACAACCTAAGTAGGGCTGCTCTTAGAGATAGCCTAAAGACGTGACAAGCTAATAGTTTTGAATGCAAAAGGCATACAATGGTCCCCTCCAGCATACAATTAGGAAAATACCGGTCGCTATGGAGGGTGAGAATATGTATGGGTACATAATCATACCATATAGGATAACTAAGTAGACGGTTGTGCTGTTTCATCCCATCTAGCAACAATGCTCTGCACTGTGTGTTTATATATTTACATATTTATTCCATCTAGCTACAATGCTCCGCACTGGGTGTTTATATATCTACATATTATTCCATCTAGCTACAATGCTTTGCACTGTGTGTGTTGAAGCACGCTGGTCGCCATGGAAACAGTTCTGTACTATCTACATGTACTGTCAATCAGCCCTAGTGATTCCTTCATGCATTTTTTTTTTTTCTGCTAGTGAGAGAAAAAGAGAGAAAAAAATTTTCAGCAATTCTTCCTTTTAAAAATAGGGGCGCTAAAACTTTTGTTTATTTTTATGTAGACTTGTTTGGTGCAGGACTAATATCAATCGTCGAAAATTTAGTGCAAATTGTTGCAAGTTTGCCCCATGTATAAATGTCCGTTTTTGAAATGCAATGAGTGGGTTTTCATGGCAACTGTGCTTATCACAGGACAAAACCAGCTCAGTGTGAAAGAGATTTTGCAGAGAAGTTCAGGAGATGCGGTCTATCATGCAGTTTTTAGGTTTATTAGGGCAACAGGACTAATTTCAAGGATATAGGACAGTAATGCCATTTCGAATCACAGTCCGTTCCAGAAGGTGGCGGTAATGCTCGTACAAGGCGTTTGCCAACCGCCATAAAACCTCAGAAGAAGACGACGTACGTCAGTCCTCACCCAACCAGCCTGTAAGTTGGTTTAAACGTAACATTTTGCATGTTAACCGTTAGATATAAGTGCTCCGTTTATTTTGTTATAAGTTGTGTGAGAAAACATTGCTAAATTTGTTACCCTTGAGATTAGCGTTTTAGCTAACGTTCGCGGCTAGCCCGTTAGCATTAGCATGTTTGATCTGAGGCAAGCACAGCTGTAAGTTGGTTTAAACTTAACATTTTGCATGGTAACCGTTAGATATAAGTGCTACGTTTATTTTGTTATAAGTTGTGTGAGAAAACATTGCTAAATTTGAAACTGAAAACTTCCTGTGGAATGCATACCTCCACCAAGGCTCTTATATCCTCACACACTTTTCCAACAATACTCCCAAACTACTGGATGAATTTGGATGAAATTTTCACCAGAAGTGGTTCTTGGCCTACACACAAACCATTACATTTTGGGGGTGATCCATGACTGCATACCTCTACCAAGGCTCAAACTTCTTGCAGTGATTTACTAGGATTATGTAGAAACTAGTGGATGGATTTTGCTGAAATTTTAACCAGAGATGGTCCTTGGCTTGCAGACGAATCCAATGAATAATTGAAATATTATTTTAATGTTTTTATTAAATATGTACTTTTTTTGTTGTTGTTTTTTTTTTTTTAATACAGGCACTTCCTCTCCCTCCATGTCCTCTCCGCTTCAATGCTGTGATTCCTGATGCGATGTATGTGCTTTTTCCATGGGAGAAGTCACATGATATGACCAACACAAAGAGGCGCTGCTTGCTACGGGCAGAATCAGAATCAGAATCAGGTTTATTGCCATTGTTCATGTAGTACACAAACTAGGAATTTGTCTCGGTACAATGCTGCAACATTAAACATGATAAGATAAGAGAAATAAACTATACATGTAACATGGGCACATGAACATTGCAGTCATAGTTATTGTTTGGTTTTTGCTCTGCAAAATTATGGTCAAAAGTGTAAATTGTGATAATATTTTGGCTTTTTCCCCTTAAACAATGAGTTTCAAATTTATATTGAAACAGTAATTTTATTAAAATATAAAGAAAAATCATTCATAAAATGATCCACAAATTTATAATCGTTGTCGTTGGCCTCCGTCGGTCTATGATGACCATGGAAGAGAATCCTAAACGTCTACTCTGCTGGAACAGCACCGCCTGTGGCTGATCAGACCGATGCGCACCGGTGTTCTACCTTCCAGCGTTGGGCGTTGGTAGGATTCAAGCCTGGGCAGCAAGATATGGAGGACAAGATGTTACCCATGCAGCATGTCCCCCCTCTCCACGTCACTGATGGATCCAAAGGAACAGCAGGGCTGCTATAGTTTGGCACCAGTGCCGTCGCAGGAGCTGCCAGAACGATGTTGAGCACAACAGAGAACTGCCTTAGGGGCTCCGACTCCGGATTTTTCCTCAGGGTTGACTCCCGAAGCCTCTCCCGTGACCGGATGTGCCGCAAGGCAGCGGAGGTTTGAAATCAGGGTTTACCTTCCCCTAGATGGGCTACCTTCCCAGGTTGACGAGCCACCATCTACCCGAAGCATCTGGTTTTAAGGGGCCAGAGATCCGCCCTCGCCCCTTCTCCTATTAGTAAAAGCAGTTCCACCGGGCTTAGAGACTAAACCACACGGGCAGGCTAGGAGTTGGACTTAGTTGTCAGAGGCTTTTCGAGACGCACGCCGTAAGGAGCATTTTATGAGCACTGGGAGCTTAACCCCAGTGCCGCTCCTGGCTATGACAACCTTGGAACCTGCTAATTTGTACTCAATTTACATTTATAGGCTTTACCTTAGAATAAATTTGTGAGTCCACCACCACTACCATCCTCCTTGTTAAAAAATAATGAATCACCTGAGAACAAGCAAGGGTTTTCTTTTTTTTCTTCATTCAGCAACATCTACTGTGGAAAGAGGCTTTTTCACCAAACTGCCTTCTGGTAGAAGATACAGAATACCAAAATGCAGGTTAAACTGTTTAAAAAAAAGTTTATTTGTACCTGCTTCTATTAGGCTCCTAAATTGCTCCTAGGATTGTACAACAGCATGGTGATCCTAACTTGGATTACATGTTCTCTTTGTTTATGTTTTAGACTGTTGTTTTTTTTTTTTTTTTTTTTTTTTAATATGTGTAATGGGGGTATAGCGTGCAATATACTCTATGTGAGCAGATGTCATGTTGTGATGTGATGTCTTGTGATTCAAAGGGAAGCAGGTTTGTGTCAGAACTGTGAGTCCACAACAAATTTCCCCAAGGGAACAATCAAGTGTTTTCTATTCTATTCATGTAGCTAATTTTTTCTTGGAAATTCAGAACTTTATTGAAAAATCTTCGTTATTGAGGAATTAATTATTTTTTCAGTTTATGAGAAAAAATACTTTGGAGACAGAGAATTGTGAACTACTTGATGGCAGCTAAATATTATATAATTTATTCTGAGAGTCACGTCACTAACCTGAGGTGCTGAAAATCTCACGGCCTCTCTGCTGTATTCAGAACACACTCCTCTGCTGCCTCCTCTCCCCTCACCTGTGCCGTTTGGCTCATTTTTCCCCTCTTCTATCAATTTCTGCCATTTGTTAACCACCAAAATGTGAACACACCTTCTCGAGTCCCACGCCCTGTTGAATGCTGTCAGTCTGTCTTTCAGTCGGACCAGTCTCAAATGTACAGGAAAAGTCAATTTTACAAGAGGAAATTACAAATTTGAGGGAAATGGTTTCAATTGTAGATAGATTGACAAAGAAAAGTATAAAATGATTAGAAAATTGTTGTAAATTTTGGAGAACAACCTTCAAGATTGAAGTCATGAGTAATTTTAAGAGGACAACAGATTTCCACTGTTGTACAAGCTGTACATTGACTACATTACATCAAAGTGTCATATCTTCAGTGTTGTCCCATGAAAAGATATAATAAAATATTTATAAAAATGTGAGGGGTGTACTCACTTTTGTGAGATATTGTATATTGGAAGATGGTGAACTGTGAACTGTTTTTGTAGAAATATTTATTGAACTGTTTTTGAATGAATGATATGTCCAGTGGGAGGTGCTTGGTCATTAAAATGGGGTTGCTGTGAGGCTGAGGAGTCTGAACTTTGCTGCATCGTAGGTAACGATTCTGCTGTTTGTAAATGAGACAGTGGCCTGTTTTCTCCCATTTTGAAGGAGTTGTTAGAGGACTCCATTTTAAAGAGACAAAGATCTTTAATACACTCTCAGACTCAGAGCAGCTGTTGGTCTCTTTGGATCTGCACATCACTGATTAGGTAAGTGTTACCATGGAGAAGGTTGACTCCTCGCCATGGGACATCGGAAATATATATATCGGGAATTCATCGGAAATAAATATTCTCAATTTCTAGAGCTTAAAATATTCAGAGTTTAAAAGTTAATTTTAAAATTATTAACTTCTACATGAGAGAACATCATACAATTTTTGTTGTTGGGGGGGCTTCGAGGTTTTAGGTCCATTTTTTTATCTGCAATTGTTCAACTACAGAGAGCTGCTTCGGCACCGGTGGGTGTGCAATTTTTGCCTCAAATGTGTTGCTGTTAGGTACATTAGGTCCATTTTTTATCTGCAATTGTGCAAGTACAGAGAGCCATTTAGTAAACAATTCAGAGTTTAAAAGTTAATTTTAAAATTATTACCTTCTACATGTGAGAACATCATACAATTTTTCTTGTTGGGGGGGCTTTGAGGTTTTAGGTCCATTTTTTTATCTGCAATTGTTGAAATACAGAGAGCTGCTTAGGCACTAGTGGGTGTGCAATTTTTGCCTCAAATGTGTGGCTGTTAGGTACATATGTTCAAAAATTTATAAATCCCAAGACCGCTCAGACCTAGCAAAAAATTTGATAAACAGGAAAAGATATGTCCCCCCCCCAAACGTACACAAATTTTCAAGGTCTATGGAGACTGTAAACTTTGCCAAGATACAACTTTCCGAAATTTCATGGCGTGTAGTCAACCGTCACCATGATGCCAGGGCAACACTTCCCTGTAAGTTATGTGTTGTCCACCAATATTGGACTACATATGACAGTGACCTCAACATATGTTGAAAAATTGAGACCTCCAAGACCTTCCCACCCCTCCCCATAAGCTCACGGTTTGAATGGCGAGGAGGGCGTGTCTATGTTAACACGTTTGATGTTATACTATTGTTGATGTTCAGTTATTATCATGGCTGTGTTCTGATGAATCTCAGAAAATTTCACATCATTCTGCCCAGCCGCTTGTGAGTAATAAATGAAACATTTTTCAGCAATTCTTTCGTTTACCACGATGTGGCGCTATATCGGTTGTCAGGTATTTTGAGGTCATTGCGTCCGGGGTGGCACTATTTTCCTTCATGAAAAGTTTGGTGGATATGGGACAAGTTTTGCACGAGTTACAGGTGTTTGAAGTTGTAAGGGGAAGAGTCAAACTTCGCCATGGCGCCATGGTAACACGTTTGATGTTATACTAATGTTGATGTTCAGTTATTATCATGGCTGTGTTCTGATGAATCTCAGAAAATTTCACATCATTCTGCCCAGCCGCTTGTGAGTAATAAATTAAACAGTTTTCAGCAATTCTGTCATTCACCACTATGTGGCGCTATATCGGTTGTCAGGTATTTTGAGGTCATTGCGTTCGGGGTGGGACTATTTTCCTTCATGGAAAGTTTTGTGGACATGGGACCATTTTTACCTGAGTTACAGGTGGTTGAAGTTGTAAGGGGAGGAATCAAACTTCGCCATGGCAACATGGCAACACTTCCTTGTCAGTTATGTGTTGTCCACCCATATTGAATTATATGTGACAGTAACCTAAACCTATGTTCCAAACTTCATGACTCCTGGACGTTCCCACCCCTCCCCATAAGCTCACGGATTTAATGGCGAGGTGGGCGTGTGCATGCTAACACATTAGATGCCATACTAATGTTGATGTTCAGTTATGATCATGGCTGTGTTCTGATGAATCTCAGAAAATTTCACATCATTCTGCCCAGCTGTGTTTGAGTAATAAATAAAAAAGTTTTCAGCAATTCTTTTGTTAACCACTATGTGGCGCTATATCGGTTGTCAGGAATTTTGATGTCATTGCGTCCGGGGTGGCACTATTTTCCTTCATGTAAAGTTTTGTGGACATCAGACAAGTTTTGGCGGAGTTAGAGGTGGTTGAATTTGTAAGGGGAGGAGTCAAACTTCGCCATGGCGCCCTGGCCACGCCTTTTGAGATTGTGACTTAATTTATATAACTTTTAATGGGCAATGCCTGTAGATGCCCCCATGTAAAAATGAGCTCAATTGGATCTGGTCCCTAGGACAAGTGCGTTAAAATGCGAGGTGTGACTTTTTTCCGAATTGGAGGTGGGGCGACTTTGAGGCAAGATGGCGGCCTTCCTGTTGACGGTGGGTATGGGCCACAATGATGTTTTTTGCATGTCTTGAGGTGATTCACACCTCACCCAAATTTGATGTGTCTACGGAAAAGTTTATGGTCTCCAGTCTCCATAGACCTTGTACGTTTGACCCCACCCACAAAAATGAGGGGTGGGGGGGCACATATGTTTTCCAGTTTATCAAATTTTTTGCCGGGTCTGAGGGGTTTGCCAAAAAAAATCGCGTTTTGGTTGACGTTCGGAGGGTGAAAAATGCGATCATTTAGGCAGAATAATAATAATAAAGAAACGTGAGCGGATACAATAGGGCTTTCGCCGACTGACGTTGTCAGTGGCTCAGGCCCTAATAAATAAACGCGAGCGGATACAATAGGGCTTTCGCCGACTGACGTTGTCAGTGGCTCAGGCCCTAATAAATAAAAGCGAGCGGATACAATAGGGCTTTCGCCGACTGACGTTGTCAGTGGCTCAGGCCCTAATTAAACCTGCAGGCAGGTGTAAACGGACCTTCGCCCCCCCGCGCGACCGCGGAATCCGCCGCCCGTCCTCCCTCGCTTTGAACACTACCTGCTGGCCATTTACTCCAAGCGACTTCTTCCACGCAGCATTAGGTGGAGGTGCCGTAGTCATTGTGCCCAAAATCCTCCACTCTCATTTCAGGACAACACCTCACATCACCAGTAACTATACAGGGAACAGACATCGAGATGGTGACATCCTATAAGTACCTGGGTGTTCATCTGAACAATAAACTAGACTGGTCACACTATACTGACGCACTCTACAAGAAGGGACAGCGCAGGCTGTTCCTACTGAGGAGACTCAGGTCTTGTACAAGGGGCGCTGCTGAAGACATTGTATGACACGGTGGTCTGCTGGGGCAGTGGCATTATGGCAGCCGATAGGAAGAGACTGAACAAAAAGATCAAGAAAGCTAGCTCTGTCCTGGGGTAGCGCGTTGTCCCAGTGGAGGAGATAGGAGAGAGAAGGACGGTGGCTAAACTGTCATCTCTGCTTGAGTCCGAGTTCCACCCTATGCAGGACATACTGAACGCACGGTGGAGTTCATTTAGCAGCAGACTACATCATCGTAGGTGCACAACCGAGAGGTTTCGCAGGTCCTTCCTCCCAACGGCTGTAAGACTGTACAACCTAAGTAGGACTGCTGTTAGAGATCGGCTAAAGACGTGACAACCTAATAGTTTTGAATGCAAAAGACATACAATGGTCCCCTCCAGCATACAATTAGGAAAATAGCGGTCGCTATGGAGGGTGAGAATATGTATGGGTACATAATCATACCATATAGGATAACTAAGTAGACGGTTGTGCTGTTTCATCCCATCTAGCAACAATGCTCTGCACTGTGTGTATATATATATTTACATATTTATTCCATCTAGCTACAATGCTCCGCACTGGGTGTTTATATATCTACATATTATTCCATCTAGCAACAATGCTCTGCACTGTGTGTGTATATATATTTACATATTTCTTCTACTTCCGGCGGTACTTCCGGTGCTGCACTTGTAATGCTTGATATGAGCCGAGAATTTTAAGCAAAACCATCAAAATAAGGACTTCTGTTGGCTACCAACAAACGTGGGGAATACCCTTACGACCCAGTGCTGACCTGGTGAAGGTTCTGGTAGATCTGGCTCCGTTTCGCCCCGTTTCCGACCTCTAAAGGCTCGCCTCTGATGCTAACCCAGATGCTAACCCAGAGTAACTGCAGCAGTGAGAAGGTATTCTTTACATCTGGCCATCTGGAGCCGAGGAGAGAAGGATTTAAAAGGAGGACGAACCAACCGAGGCGGCGATTGGGAGCTCGGGCGCGGCGTTGGTGAGAGACGGGGGCCACCTGGATCCAGCAGGACAGTGGTCTGAACCGGTGCTCAATTGCGAGGCCCAGCCGAGGAACGACCAGACTGACGGCGGTTGGTGACGGGGCCTAGACGGGGCCCAGCGGAGGAGCCGCCTAGCCAGACGGCGACGAGTGGCTGTGATCGGTGGATTCCGGCTGCGCCGGCGGTGCACGACATAACTGGCCAGGTAGACGGAGGCAGGCGCCGGCAATAGACGGCGGTGATCTGCGGAGCTGAGCAGCGTCACTCGGCGGAGAAGCTGCGCAGGAGCGGCGGGTCCAGTAGTGACCGAGCTAGTTGAGGCCTAGCCGGATTTTCTGCTTATTTCTATCCACAGGTCAGTAAAATGCCACCCAAAAAAGAGGAAATGGAAGAAATTAAAAAAACTCTGAACTTTGTGTTAGATGAACTGGCCAAAGTGACTAGCCAGCAGGACAAAATATTAGACCTAATACAGGAGGTACAAGCCCTACATTCAATAATAAAAGAAAAAGACAAAAAAATTATGGACCTGGAGCAACACGGGCGTCTTTTGGAGCAACGCGTTGAGGATCTTGAACAAGGTTCTCGCATTGATGACCTAGTTATAAGTGGACTAGACATCAGATATCAGTCGTACGCCCATGCCGCTACAGGACTGAGTGGTGAACATGCTTCCATAAGTGAATCAATGTCCTTAGAAAACCAAGTGCTTCAGTTCCTTAATGATAAAGACATTAAGGTAGAAGCCAATGCGATCTCAGCCTGTTATGCTTTACCGAAGAAAGATAACAAAACAAAGAAATTAATTGTGATGCGCTTTGTGAACAGGAGGGTGAAAAATGACATACTGAGGCAGGCCAAAAAACTAAAGGAAACTCAAGTTTACCTAAATGAACACCTGACAAAAAAAAAACGCTGAATTAGCACGGCAGGCACGGATGCTAAAGAAACATAATAAGATACAGTCAACCTGGACAAGAAATTGTAGAATTTGGATTAAACTAAATGGAACACCTGAGCAAGCAAAAAGTATAATGATCAGAGATGCTACTGACTTAGATAAATACAGATGAACACTGACTATGAAACACAGAGTGAGGAAACTCAAACTCTAAAAATATGCCACTATGCTGAACATAAACCACAAGAGATGGAGAATGATATTGATCCTGATAACCACTTTTTCAATAATATTCATAACCACTGTGAATATTACACTGAAAAGCAATTCAAAAGTCAAGTGCAATTAGATGGTAAACTGTCAATAATACACTTCAATAGCAGAAGTCTTAACAAAAACTTCTCACAGATTCAGGACTATTTAAAACAGCTAAACAGAAAATTCACAGCTATAGCAGTCTCTGAAACCTGGCTTAATGAAGACCAGGCTCCCCTGATGGCAATAGAGGGATATCAGATGTTTAACATTAACAGATCTCAAAAAAAGGGTGGTGGTGTTGCACTGTATATTGATGACCTATATAGATGTAAGCTTGTAAATGAAATGTCCTTAGCACTACCAGGGATTCTGGAATGTGTTACTGTTGAGATTGACCTAGACAAAACAAAAAATCTAATCATAAGCTGCATATACAGAACGCCGGGAACTTGCATTGAGACATTCAGAGATAAATTAGTCGAGCTGTACAATAATATTACTAGTAAGAAAATGGTAGCAATTTGTGGAGATTTCAATATTGACCTACTTAATCCACATCAACAAAATGTAGTTACAGAGTTCATGAACTCTATGTACAGCATGAGTCTATATCCCACAATAACACATCCCAGTAGAATCACAGCTCACTCTGCTACACTTATTGACAACCTGTTTGTCAATGTTCTCGACAAGAAAATAGAAAGTGGATTATTGATAAATGATATAAGCGACCACTTGCCAATCTTTGCACTTATCCATGGCCACACGGGGCCCAACCCAGAAAAAATCTCAAAATCGTTCAGACACAAATCACCAAACGCAATCAGTTCTTTTAAAGAGGACTTGCTGAAGCAAGACTGGACAGAAGTCTATGTATCAGATGTAAATGAAGCCTATGACACATTTACAAACATTGTAACCACTCTTTATGAAAAAAACTGCCCATTAGTTAAAAAAAAGCTTAAACACAAATTTACTGACAAACCATGGCTAACCAAAGGACTACAAAAGGCGTGTAAAAAGAAAAATTTATTATATAAAGCTTTCATAAAGAAAAGGACAAAAGAAGCAGAGCAGCGGTATAAAACATACAAAAATAAGTTAACATATATAATAAGATGTAGTAAAAGAGACTATTACAGTAAAGAACTGGAAAAAAACAAAGACAATATTAAAAATACATGGACAATAATCAACAGTATCCTTGGAAATAAAAGCAGAAATACCAGCTACCCAACTAACACTCCAAAAAATAATAAATCGACTCCGAATGTGAATATAGCTTCACCTGCAGATGAATTTAATAATTTTTTTGTTAACATTGGACCTAAACTGGCCCGAGAAATACCCACTACGGTGCCAACAGGTGATTCAATATGCAATAACACTGCTGTAAAAGACACCATCTTCATAAAGAACACAGACGAAAGAGAGGTCATTGAAATTGTTAAATCGTTCAAAAGTAAAACATCTACTGACTGCGATGGTATTGATATGCTACTAGTCAAAACTGTTATCGAATGCATAGTGAAACCACTGACGTATATCTGTAACCTGTCTCTCCAATCAGGTATATTTCCCAATGCAATGAAAATAGCTAAAGTAATTCCGATTTACAAGACAGGCGACAGAGGGGAACTCTCCAACTACAGACCAATTTCACTATTACCGCAATTTTCCAAGATACTTGAAAAAATATTCTATGAGAGAATTGACAACTTCATACTGAAGAATGATTTATTGTGTGAGCAGCAATATGGGTTCAGACACAAAAGGACAACAGCATATGCCTTAATGGAATTTACAGAAAAAATATCAACAGCCATTGAAAATAAAGAGTATTCAGTTGGAGTATTCCTGGATCTTAAAAAAGCATTTGATACAGTAGATCACAATCTATTATTAAAGAAACTACAAAATTGTGGTATCAGAGGGGTAGCACTGTCCTGGTTAAGAAGTTACTTAAAGAATAGATATCAGTTTGTATGTGTTAACAACAAAAACTCAGAGCTACTGAAGGTCACCTGTGGAGTCCCACAGGGTTCAGTTTTGGGACCATTATTATTCAATATGTATATAAATGATATATGTAAAGTTTCAGAAAAAATGGACTTAATATTGTTTGCTGATGACACTAACCTGCTATGCAGTGGAAACAACTTGGAACAACTTCTGGATACACTCGGAAAGGAATTAGGAAAGCTGAAACTGTGGTTTGATTCAAACAAATTAACGCTCAATTTAAGCAAGACAAAATTTATAGTCTTTAACAACCATCACAACTACCCAGTACCCAAACTCAGTGTAAATGGTGTAGAGATTGAAAGGGTATCCGAAACTAAATTCCTTGGAGTAATAATTGATAACAAACTGTGTTGGAAGCCACATATTAATTATATAAAAGGTAAAGTATCCAAATCAATTGCAATATTACACAGAGTGAAAAATTTGCTGAATCAACCCACACTATACACCTTGTATCATTCATTAATACTCCCATACATGACATATTGTAATGAAGTATGGGGAAATACATATAAAACAAACATATATCCACTCTTTATGCTTCAAAAGAGAGCTATTAGAATAATCAACAAAGCAGCTTACAGGGAACCAACAAACCCACTTTTTCTTAAACAAAAAACTCTCAAGTTGAAAGATCTGATCGACTTTAAAACCGCAATAATAATGTTCAAAGTGAAGAATCTATCACTGCCCGCAAATATCCAAAAGTTGTTCCAAGCAAGGGAGAAACGATATCACTTCAGAGGAACATGTATATTTCAAAAGCCTACAGTGAGAACAACTACCAAGCAACACTGTATTTCAGTGCAAGGTGTCAGATTATGGAACGATTTTGGACCTGAATTAAAATCATGTACAAAGCTTGGACAATTTAAACAAAAACTAAAGGAAGAAATACTCCAAACATATTTACAAGACGACATGTAAACTCACATAAGGATTGACATTTCCAGCCTGTGTTGTGTTATAGCTTAGTTTTTCTTTTTTCTCTGTGACACTATGTCTTAGATTTGTTTTTGAATAGTAACCGCTTAACTTAGACTAGCTCAGTTTTCTTTTTCTCTCAGTCATATTTTGTCTTAGCCTTGTTTTAAATTGTAATCGCTCTTGTCTTGTTTTCTCTTTTTTCTCCTTTGAATTCTTGGATGGAATATGGGTGGGCAATATAAGCTGCGGCTTCAGCCATCACCCATTTCGGATAACTCACGTGGAATTGTATAGTAGAAGGAGTCTTTGTCTAATTTGACCTTGTTGTTATATTATACAGTTTCTTTTAACCTGTAATGTACTATCCGAAATAAATTCATTCATTCATTCAAATTCATTCATTCATTCATTCATATTTAGTAATACATATTTAGTTTAGAGTAATAAATAAAACAGTTTTCAGCAATACTTTTGTTAGCCACTATGTGGCACTATATCTTTTGTCTGGTATTTTGATGTCATTGTATCCGGGGTGGCACTGTTTTCCTTGATGGAAAGTTTTGTGGACATCAGAAAAAGTTTGTCCAAGATACAACTTTCCGAAATTTCATGGCGTTTAGTCAACCGTCGCCATGTTGCCATGGCAACACTTCCCTGTAAGTTATGTGTTGTCCACCCATATTGGACTGCATATGACAGTGAGCTCAACATATGTTGAAAAATTTAGACTTCCAAGAGCTTCCTACCCCGCCCCATAAGCTCATGGGTTGAATGGCGAGAAGGGGGTGTCCATGGTAACATGTATGACTTCATACTAACGTTGATGTTCAGTTATGATCATGTCTGTGTTCTGATGAATCTCTGAAAATTTCACGTCATTCTGGCCAGCCGTGCGTGAGTAATAAATAAAACAGTTTTCAGCAATTTTTTCGTTAGCTACTATGTGGCGCTATATCTTTTGTCCGGTATTTTGATGTCATTGTATCCGGGGTGGCACTATTTTCCTTGATGGGAAGTTTTGTGGACATCTGAAAAAGTTTGTCCAAGATACAACTTTCTGAAATTTCATGGCGTGTAGTCAACTGTCGCCATGTTGCCATGGCAACACTTCCCTGTAAGTTATGTGTTGTCCACCCATATTGGACTGCATGTGACAGTGACCTCAACATATGTTGAAAAATTTAGACCTCCAAGACCTTCCCACCCCACCCCATAAGCTCATGGGTTTAATGGCGAGAAGGGCGTGTCCATGGTAACATGTATGACGTCATACTAACGTTGATGTTCAGTTATGATCATGTCTGTGTTCTGATGAATCTCTGAAAATTTGACGTCATTCTGGCCAGCCGTGCGTGAGTAATAAATAAAACAGTTTTCAGCAATTCCTTCGTTAGCCACTATGTGGCACTATATCTTTTGTCCGGTATTTTGATGTCATTGTATCCGGGGTAGCACTATTTTCCTTGATGGAAAGTTTTGTGGACATCAGAAAAAGTTTGTCCAAGATACAACTTTCCGAAATTTCATGGCGTGTAGTCAACCGTCGCCATGTTGCCATGGCAACACTTCCCTGTAAGTTATGTGTTGTCTACCCATATTGGACTGCATAAGACAGTGACCTCAACATATGTTGAAAAATTTAGACCTCCAAGACCTTCCCACACCGCCCCATAAGCTCATGGGTTGAATGGCGAGAAGGGCGTGTCCGTCGTAACATGTATGACGTCATACTAACGTTGATGTTCAGTTATGATCATGTCTGTGTTCTGATGAATCTGTGAAAATTTGACGTCATTCTGGCCAGCCGTGCGTGAGTAATAAATAAAACAGTTTTCAGCAATTCTTTCATTAGCCACTATGTGGCGCTATACCTTTTGTCCGGTATTTTGATGTCATTGTATCCGGGGTGGCACTATTTTCCTTGATGGGAAGTTTTGTGGACATCAGAAAAAGGTTGTCCAAGATACAACTGTCCGAAATTTCATGGCGTGTAGTCAACCGTCGCCATGTTGCCATGGCAACACTTCCGTGTAAGTTATGTGTTGTCCACCCATATTGGACTGCATATGACAGTGACCTGAACATATGTTGAAAAACTTAGACCTCCAAGACCTTCCCACCCCGCCCCATAAGCTCATGGGTTTAATGGCGAGAAGGGCGTGTCCATGGTAACATGTATGACGTCATACTAACGTTGATGTTCAGTTATGATCATGTCTGTGTTCTGATGAATCTCTGAAAATTTCACGTCATTCTGGCCAGCCGTGCGTGAGTAATAAATAAAACAGTTTTCAGCAATTCTTTCGTTAACCACTATGTGGCGCTATATCTTTTGTCCAGTATTTTGATGGCATTGTTTCCGGGGTGGCACTATTTTCCTTGATGGAAAGTTTTGTGGACATCGGACAAGTTTTGCGGGAGTTACAGCTGGTTGAATTTGTAAGGGGAGGAGTCAAACTTCGCCATGGCGCCCTGGCCACACCTTTTGAGATTTTGACTTAATTTATATAACTTTTAATGGCCAATGCCTATAGATGCTGCCATGCAAAAATGAGCTCAATTGGAGCAGGTCCCTAGGACAAGTGCGTTCAAATGCGAGGTGTGACTTTTTTCCCGAATTGGAGGTGGGGCGACTTTGAGGCAAGATGGCGGCCTTCCTGTTGGCGGTGGGTATGGACCACAATGATGTTTTTTGCATGTCTTGAGGTGATTCACAACTCACCCAAATTTGATGTGTCTACGGCAAAGTTTATGGTCTTCTGTCTCCATAGACCTTGTACGTTTGACCCCACCCACAAAAATGAGGGGTGGGGGGGCACATATTTTTTCCAGTTTATCGAATTTTTTGCCCGGTCAGAGGGGTTTGCCAAAAAAAATCGCGTTTTGGTTAACGTTCAGAGGGTGAAAAATGCAATCATTTAGGCAGAAAAATAACAAATAATAATTAAACCTGCGGGCAGGTGTAAACGGGCCTTCGCTCCCCCGCGCGACCGCGGAACCCGCCGCCCATCCTCCCTCGCTTTGAACAGTACCTGCTGGCCATTTACTCCAATCGACTTCTTCCACGCACATTAGGTGGAGGTGCCGTAGTCATTGTGCCCAAAAACAATGTCTCCAAACTTTCAGTCATGTCCGTCTGCTGAAGTTGCTCCACTCTCATTTCAGGACAACACCTCACATCACCAGTAAATATACAGGGAACAGACATTGAGATGGTGACATCCTATAAGTACCTGGGTGTTCATCTGAACAATAAACTAGACTGGTCACACTATACTGACGCACTGTACAAGAAGGGACAGCGCAGGCTGTTCCTACTGAGGAGACTCAGGTCTTTTGGTGTACAAGGGGCGCTGCTGAAGACATTGTATGACACGGTGGTCTGCTGGGGCAGTGGCATTATGGCAGCCGATAGGAAGAGACTGAACAAACAGATGAAGAAAGCTAGCTCTGTCCTGGGGTAGCGCGTTGTGCCAGTGGAGGAGATAGGAGAGAGAAGGACGGTGGCTAAACTGTCATCTCTGCTGGAGTCCGAGTTCCACCCTATGCAGGACATACTGAACGCACGGTGGAGTTCATTTTGCAGCAGACTACATCATCCTAGGTGCACAACCGAGAGGTTTCGCAGGTCCTTCCTCCCAACGACATGCAGACTGTACATCCTAAGTAGGGCTGCTCTTAGAGATAGGCTAAAGACGTGACAACCTAATAGTTTTGAATGCAAAAGACATACAATGGTCCCCTCCAGCATACAATTAGGAAAATACCGGTCGCAGCAGGTACAAACGCAAATCTTTGTGACAGGCTCACCTTTCTGTGATTTTGGTGTGTGGACAACAAAAAGTTGTGTTGTTTTACGCGTCACACCAGATTCTGACCTGTGGGAGCAAACACTTTTACCAGTTACGCAGAACTTTTTTTCTAAAGCTGTCCTACCTGAGCTTGTTGCCCGTCACTTTACTGACTCTGACCCCACAACACAAGAGGAAAGCTGCAGCAGATAAACCCACCCAGAAGGCCAAAAGACGACGTCTAACTGCATTACAGCCAGGTCCCACACACAATCCCAGAAGACAGGCACAGAACACAGCAGAAGTGTGGTGGACTTGCAGGCAGCCAGAAGAGCTGGATGACATGGTTGCCTGTGATAACCAAAACTGAAAGTCAGTGTTTCCATTTAGGATGTGGGGGACTCTGAAGCACCAAGCCCACAGCAGCCGTGGTTTTGTGACATGCGCATTAGAGTAGTGCTGTATCATGAGACAGTTATGCGCTATAACATGGTAGAACAATGATACATGTCGATCTTGCATGTCAATTTATATACTTGTATTGTGTCATGGTTATGGTTACACTTTTCCATCTTTGAAATAAAGTGCTGGAGTTTGTAAGCCATTGTGTACTTTATTCCAAATGTTGTTACAAAGCAAGCAAGTGTATTTATATAGCACATGTTGTCTGCTTATGTCCAAAAGGTGTGCAATATGTTCAAGAGGCAAATTAATCTGCAAATGTATGTTAGTTAAAAGGAGAATTTGAAATTGGGATTTTTTTTTCTGTCTTTGTTAGGCTGGGTAAAAATTGCATCAGCAGAGCCATTAAACTGAAAGATGGAAGCCCAGTGTAGTATTTCACCTTTGAGTGATTATCTTTGAGGAAATTGTCATCCAGAGTATTTCTGGAGAGCTCTCCCTTTAACTTTCTGTTCTCCTCTTGGAAGAGTAAAAATTCTTTAAGTCTACAGTGACACTTGCTGTAGTTCTGTCGCTCTTGTGCATTGTCCTCTGGAGCATCATCAGCCTGACAGATCTGTGCTGCTTCATCAGATGTCGTCTCCTCCATCTCAGCCAGAGGTGTGGTGTCATCTGTTGCTGATCAGGACAATAAACAACTGTAGTTAATATATTTTGTAATCAAAAGGAATCCCAAGACACATTTTAGAAAGAAAAACATAGGTGAAATAAAAAAAGACGACCTGAAGGAGCTACATTATCCATCTCAGTCACGTGGCCACTGATCTTGGAGGTCTGTGCTGGGAGGATCACTTGCATGCCCTGCTGATTCTTTTTGTCATAATCTTGTCCATCTGCATAAGCGGTTAAACCTGTCAGGAGTGGCAGCTGGAAGCTCTGCATGCCTAAGGTTTAGCGAAGGTGCCCAGTCAGGATCACAGTCTAGCATTTCATAAGCTGGTCTGCTGTTAAAGCAAAGGAAAAATTAAGAAAATACTTTGGAGTAAAACAAATTAAACCTGCTCACACAGGTGTGTGAGTTGGAACTTTTTCTAGCTACTCTGATATCGGAGTGTCTTTAGCTTAGCTCTGTTTAGCTTAGCACTACTGATGTAGGGTAAAAGGTATGACCAAGCAAGTCTTAACCACAACACAAGCAAGTTTTAACAACAGACGTACACCATAAATTATAACGTACCTTTATAAAAATGCTTTGAGCACACCACCATCGATACAGGTGCGTGTTTGAAAGTTACGTTGGGTCTTCTGACTGCTGCAATCCAGGCCAGGCGTCGCCTCTTCGTTACATCCGAAACGTGAGCTGTGCTGTTCTTCCAGGCTGGAAAAATTAAGAAAATACTTTAGTAAAACAAATTAAACCCGCTCACACAGGTGTGTGAGTGGGAACTTTTTCTAGCTACTCTGATATCAGAGTCTCTTTAGCTTAGCTCTGTTTAGCTTAGCACTACTGATGTAGGGTAAAAGCTATGACCAAGCAAGTCTTAACCACAACACAAGCAAGTTTTAACAACAGACGTACACCATAAATTATAACGTACCTTTATAAAAATGCTTTGAGCACACCACCATCGATACAGGTGCGTGTTTGAAAGTTACGTTGGGTCTTCTGACTGCTGCAATCCAGGCCAGGCGTCGCCTCTTCGTTACATCCGAAACGTGAGCTGTGCTGTTCTTCTTCCAGGCTGGAAAAATTAAGAAAATACTTTGGAGTAAAACAAATTAAACCCGCTCACACAGGTGTGTGAGTGGGAACTTTTTCTAGCTACTCTGATATCAGAGTCTCTTTAGCTTAGCTCTGTTTAGCTTAGCACTACTGATGTAGGGTAAAAGCTATGACCAAGCAAGTCTTAACCACAACACAAGCAAGTTTTAACAACAGACGTACACCATAAATTATAACGTACCTTTATAAAAATGCTTTGAGCACACCACCATCGATACAGGTGCGTGTTTGAAAGTTACGTTGGGTCTTCTGACTGCTGCAATCCAGGCCAGGCGTCGCCTCTTCGTTACATCCGAAACGTGAGCTGTGCTTTTCTTCTTCCAGGCTGGAAAACGAAAAAAGCCTATTCCGTGGTTTATCTTTTCTCCACGGCAGTTGTGAGAACGACTATTACAGTTTACAACACAGCAAGACTCCCCCATGTCTGCTTTGTGACGATGTCTCCAGCTTTTACGTGATCTCAGCGAACGGTTCCGAGCCTACCCAGAATGCACTTGGTGAATTCTATGGACACTACGTCATAATGGCCGAATCAATACTGTTTAAAACCTTTTTTTAAGTGTTGCAAATTGCGGTTTACGGAGTCTAAAATCTTGCAAATTGTGGTTTGACGATTATACAGAAGATGTTACGCCATGATCCAAAAGTGGCCTATAGTCTGTTGATGTCACATGCAGACTTCACTTCCCAGAATGCATTGTGTGTTTGTCACATGGGCATGCTTGCGAACATAATGTTTAAAACATTTTTTTAATAAATTAAAAGTTGTTAAGAGTGGTAAATTTGTTAGCAGCAAACTAATGTGCAGAAGTCACAATTTAATAACAGGTGAGAATTTATGTGAAAAAATGGCAAAGAAGCACAAGTAGCATATGCTTTTAAGTGTGGACAGATTTCCAAACATTTCACAACCTAAACTATTGTCTGTCACGTGGGCAGACTGTCAGTGGCTCAGGGACTGTTCAGGGTGGGACTATTATCCACTGTCAAATATTTAGTGAAAATCAGACAAAGATTGTCCAAGATACAACTTTCCGAAATGTCATGGTGTGTAGTTAAGCGTCGCCATGTTGTCATGGCAACACTTCCCTGTAAGTTATGTGTTGTCCACCTATATTGGACTACATATGACAGTGACCTCAACATATGTTGAAAAACTGAGACCTCCAAGACCTTCCCACCCCTCCCCATAAGCTCACGGATTGAATGGCGAGGAGGGCGTGTCTATGTTAACACATTTGATGTTATACTATTGTTGATGTTCAGTTATTATCATGGCTGTGTTCTGATGAATCTCTGAAAATTTCACATCATTCTGGCCAGCTGTGCGTCAGTAATAAATAAAACAGTTTTCAGCAATTTTTTCGTTATCCACTATGTGGCGCTATATCTTTTGTCCGGTATGTTGATGTCATTGTGTCCGGTGTGGCACTATTTTCCTTCATGGAAATTTTTGTGGACATCGGACAAGATTTGCCCGAGTTACAGGTGTTTGAAGTTGTAAGGGGAGGAGTCAAACTTCGCCATGGCGCCATGGCAAACCTTCCTTATCAGTTATTTGTTGTCCACCCATATTGAAGTATATGTGACAGTAACCTAAACCTATGTTTCAAATTTCATGACTCCAGGACATTCCCACCCCTCCCCATAAGCTCACAGATTGACTGGCGAGGAGGGCGTGTCTATGTTAACACGTTTGATGTTATACTATTGTTGATGTTCAGTTATTATCATGGCTGTGTTCTGATGAATCTCTGAAAATTTCACATCATTCTGGCCAGCCGTGCGTGAGTAATAAATAAAACAGTTTTCAGCAATTTTTTCGTTATCCACTATGTGGCGCTATATCTTTTGTCCGGTATTTTGATGTCATTGTGTCCGGTGTGGCACTATTTTCCTTCATGGAAATTTTTGTGGACATCGGACAAGATTTGCCCGAGTTACAGGTGTTTGAAGTTGTAAGGGGAGGAGTCAAACTTCGCCATGGCGCCATGGCAAACCTTCCTTATCAGTTATGTGTTGTCCACCCATATTGAAGTATATGTGACAGTAACCTAAACCTATGTTTCAAATTTCATGACTCCAGGACATTCCCACCCCTCCCCATAAGCTCACAGATTGACTGGCGAGGAGGGCGTGTCCATGGTAACACGTTTGATGTCATACTAATATTGATATTCAGTTATGATCATGGCTGTGTTCTGATCAATCTCTGAAAATTTCACATCATTCTGGCCAGCTGCGTGTGAGTAATAAATAAAACAGTTTTTAGCAATTCTTTCATTAACCACTATGTGGCGCTATATTGGTTGTCAGGTGTTTTGAGGTCATTGCGTCCGGGGTGGCACTATTTTCCTTCATGTAAAGTTTTGTGGACATCAGACAAGTTTTGGCCGAGTTACAGGTGGTTGAATTTGTAAGGGGAGGAGTCAAACTTCGCCATGGCGCCCTGGCCACACCTTTTGAGATTTTGACTTAATTTATATAACTTTTAATGGCCAATGCCTGTAGATGCCCCCATGTAAAAATGAGCTCAATTGGATCAGGTCCCTAGGACAAGTGCGTTAAAATGCGAGGTGTGACTTTTTTCCGAATTGGAGGTGGGGCGACTTTGAGGCAAGATGGCGGCCTTCCTGTTGGCGGTGGGTATGGGCCACAATGATGTTTTTTGCATGTCTTGAGGTGATTCACACCTCACCCAAATTTGATGTGTCTACGGCAAAGTTTATGGTCTCCAGTCTCCATAGACCTTGAAAATTTGTGTACGTTTTGCCCCACCCACAAAAATGAGGGGTGGGGGGGAACATATCTTTTCCAGTTTATCGAATTTTTTGCCGGGTCAGAGGGGTTTGCGCTATATAAGTGCAGGTTAGTTAGTTAGTTAGTTAGTTAGTTAGGTTTGCCAAAAAAAATCGCGTTTTGGTTAACGTTCAGAGGGTGAAAAATGCGATCATTTAGGCAGAATAATAATAATAATAATAATAATAATAATAAATAAACGCGAGCGGATACAATAGGGTTTTCGCCGACTGACGTTGTCAGTGGCTCAGGCCCTAATAAATAAACGCGAGCGGATACAATAGGGCTTTCGCCGACTGACGTTGTCAGTGGCTTCAGGCCCTAATAAAGAAACGTGAGCGGATACAATAGGGCTTTCGCCGACTGACGTTGTCAGTGGCTCAGGCCCTAATTAAACCTGCAGGCAGGTGTAAACGGGCAATCGCCCCCCCGCGCGACCGCGGAACCCGCCGCCCGTCCTCCCTCGCTTTGAACAGTACCTGCTGGCCATTTACTGCAATCGACTTCTTCCACGCAGCATTAGGTGGAGGTGCCGTAGTCATTGTGCCCAAAAACAATGTCTCCAAACTTTCAGTCATGTCCCTCTGCTGAAGTTGCTCCACTCTCATTTCAGGACAACACCTCACATCACCAGGAAATATACAGGGAACAGTCATTGAGATGGTGACATCCTATAAGTACCTGGGTGTTCATCTGAACAATTAACTAGACTGGTCACACTATACTGACACACTCTACAAGAAGGGACAGCGCAGGCTGCTCCTACAGAGGAGACTCAGGTCTTTTGGTGTACAAGGGGCACTGCTGAAGACATTGTATGACACGGTGGTCTGCTGCGGCAGTGGCATTATGGCAGCCGATAGGAAGAGACTGAACAAACAGATCAATAACGCTAGCTCTGTCCTGGGGTAGCGTGTTATCCCAGTGGACGAGATAGGAGAGAGCAGGACGGTGGCTAAACTGTCATCTCTGCTGGAGTCCGAGTTCCACCCTATGCAGGACATACTGAATGCACGGTGGAGTTCATTTAGCAGCAGACTACATCATCCTAGGTGCACAACCGAGAGGTTTCGCAGGTCCTTCATCCCAACGGCTGTCAGACTGTACAACCTAAGTAGGGCTGCTCTTAGAGATAGCCTAAAGACGTGACAACCTAATAGTTTTGAATGCAAAAGACATACAATGGTCCCCTCCAGCATACAATTAGGAAAATAGCGGTCGCTATGGAGGGTGAGAATATGTATGGGTACATAATCATACCATATAGGATAACGAAGTAGACGGTTGTGCTGTTTCATCCCATCTAGCAACAATGCTCTGCACTGTGTGTATATATATTTACATATTTATTCCATCTAGCTACAATGCTCCGCACTGGGTGTTTATATATCTACATATTATTCCATCTAGCTACAATGCTCTGCACTGTGTGTGTTGAAGCACGCTGGTCGCCATGGAAACAGTTCTGTACTATCTACACGTACTGTCAATCAGCCCTAGTGATTCCTTCATGCATTTTTTTTTCTGCTAGTGAGATAAAAAGAGAGAAAAAAATTTTCAGCAATTCTTCCTTTTAAAAACCCCACAGCAGCCGTGGTTTTGTGACGTGTGCATTAGAGTAGTGCTGTAGCATGAGACATTTATGCGCTATAACATGGTAGAACAATGAAACATATTGATCATGCATGTCAGTTTATATTCTTGTATTGTGTCATGGTTATGGTTACAGTTTTGCATCTTTGAAATAAAGAGCTGCAGTTTGTAAGCCATTGTGTACTTTATTCGAAAAATTGTTACAAAGCAAGCAAGTGTATTTATATAGCACATTTTGTCTGCTTTTGTCAAAACGGTGTGCAATATGTTCAAGAGGCAAATTAATCCGCAAATGTATGACAAATATTTTTATGTAGAAGTAAGTGCGCAGAATGGGACTAATCTCCATCATAGCAATTCCGGCAACAAAATAGGTCAAGTGGAAAAGATATGTGCACCTCCACCACTCATTTTTGTGGGTGGGGCAATTGTGCGGAGCGGGATTAATCTCCATCATCGCAATTCCGGTGACAGTCTGACACATTTTGTCCAAATTACAGCTATCCAACATATTGCGATCAGGTAAACTCGGACATGTGGCCATGGTAACACTTACCTTTCAGGTACATGTTGCAGAAACCACAGAACTACTGAAGAGAGTCATGTTGACTTACGTTCCACATTTGGTGACTCTTGGACATTCCCAACCCTCCAAAGTATAAAACATATTGATTGGCAAGGAATGGGTTTTCATGGCAACTGTGCTTATCGCAGGACAAAAGTGACTTCCACCGAGGATAGGCCAATGCACTCTGAGGAACCCCTGAAAAGGTCATGTCATCATGACTACTGGTCTTTGTGCAAAATTAGAAACAATTTTGTGCAGTACGTCATGTCAGCAGTAGGTGTGGGTGTGACAGTTTTGTGAACATTGATATACAGACATGTTCAGAGTGGGATCAGTATGATTTGTGCAAAGATTTTTCCAAATCAGGCGAGAATTGTCTGAGCTGTAACTGTCATGTTTTGTTTGATGAGAAAGCCACTGAAGCACGCCAGTCGCCCTGGAAACAGTTCTCTACTATGTACATGTACTATCAATGAGCCCAAGTCATTCCCTCATGTAATTTTGTTAAGCTGGTGAGATAAAAATTAAAAAAAAGGTCATCAGTAATTCTTCCTTTAATCATTAGGGGGCGCTATGCGTTTTTTTTATTATTTGTATATAGACGAGTTCGGGGAAGGGAGAATATTGATCGTATAAAATTTGTTGCAAATCGTACAAAGTTTGGCCATTTTACAAGGGTGTAATGTTGTTACCACTAGGAGGCGCTAAAACTTTTGTTATTTTATATAGGAGTGTTCAGGGTGGGACTATTATCCATTGTCGAAAATTTGATGAAAATCAGAAAAACTTTTTCCAAGATACAACTTTCCAAAATTTCTTGGCGAGTAGTCAACCGTCGTCATGTTGCCATGGCAACACATCCCTGTAAGTTATGTGTTGTCCACCCATATTGTACCACACATGACAGTGACCTCAACATATGTTGAAAAATTTAGGCCTCCAAGACCTTCCCACCCCTCCCCATAAGCTCATGGATTGAATGGCGAGGAGGGCGTGTCCATGGTAATACGTATGATGTCATACTAATGTTGATGTTCAGTTATGATCATCGCTGTGTTCTGATGAATCTCAGAAAATTTCACGTCATTCTGGCCAGCCGCGCATGAGTAATAAACAAAACAGTTTTCAGCAATTCTTTCGTTAACCACTATGTGACGCTGTATCTTTTGTCAGGTATTTTGAAGTCATTGCGTCCGGGGTGGCACTATTTTCCTTCATGTAAAGTTTTGTGGACATCGGACAAATTTATTCCGTCAGTAATTCTTACTTTAATCATTAGGGGGCGCTATGAGTTTTGTTTATTATTTGTATATAGATGAGTTCGGGAAGGCAGAATATTGATCATATAAAATTTGTTGCAAATCGTACAAAGTTTGGCCATTTTACAAGGGTCTAATGTTGTTACCACTAGGAGGCGCTAAAACTTTTTTTATTTTATATAGGAGTGTTCAGGGTGGGACTATTATCCATTGTTGAAAATTTGATGAAAATCAGACAATGTCTGTCCAAGATACAACTTTCCGAAATTTCTTGGCGAGTAGTCAACCGTCACCATGTTGCCATGGCAGCACTTCCCTGTAAGTTATGTGTTGTCCACCCATATTGTACTACACATGACAGTGACCTCAACATATGTTGAAAAATTGAGACCTCCAACACCTTCACACCCCTCCCCATAAGCTCACGGTTTGAATGGCTAGGAGGGCGTGTCTATGTTAACACGTTTGACGTTTTACTATTGTTGATGTTCAGTTGTTATCAAGGATGTGTTTTGATGAATCTCAGAAAATTTCACGTCATTCTGGCAAGCCACGCACGAGTAATAAATAAAACAGTTTTCAGCAGTTCTTTCATTTACCACTATGTGGCGCAAGATCTTTTGTCAGGTATTTTGATGTCATTGCGTTCGGGGTGGCACTATTTTCCTTCATGTAAAGTTTTGTGGACATCGGACAAGTTTTGCCCGTCAGTAATTCTGCCTTTAATCATTAGGGGGCGCTATGAGTGTTGTTTATTATTTGTATATAGACGAGTTCGGGGAAGGGAGAATATTGATCGTATAAAATTTGTTGCAAATCGTGCAAAGTATGTCCAATTTACAATGGTCTAATGTTGTTGCCACTAGGCGGCGCTAAAACTTTTGTTATTTTTATATAGGAATGTTCAGGGTGGGATTATTATCCATTTTTGAAAATTTGGTGGAAATCAGAAAAAGTTTGTCCAAGATACAACTTTCCGAAATTTCATGGCGTGTAGTCAACCGTCGCCATGTTGCCATGGCAACACTTCCCTGTAAGTTATGTGTTGCCCACCCATATTGGACTACATTTGACAGTGACCTCAACATATGTTGAAAAATTTAGACCTCCAAGACCTTCCCACCCCTCCCCATAAGCTCATGGTTTGAATGGCGAGAAGGGCGTTTCTATGGTAACATGTATGATGTCATACTAACGTTTATGTTCAGTTATGATCAAGTCTGTGTTCTGATGAATCTCTGAAAATTTCACATCATTCTGCCCAGCCGCTTGTGAGTAATAAATAAAACAGTTTTCAGCAATTCCTTCATTAACCACTATGTGGCGCTATATTGGTTGTCAGGTATTTTGATGTCATAGCGTCCGGGGTGGCACTATTTTCCTTCATGTAAAGTTTTGTGGACATCGGATAAGTTTTGGGCGAGTTACAGGTGGTTGAAGTTGTAAGGGGAGGAGTCAAACTTCGCCATGGTGCTCTGGCCACGCCTTTTGAGATTTTGACTTAATTTATATAACTTTTAATGGGCAATGCCTGTAGATGCCCCCATGTAAAAATGAGCTCAATTGGATCAGGTCCCTAGGACAAGTGCGTTAAAATGCGAGGTGTGAGTTTTTTCCGAATTGGAGGTGGGGCGACTTTGAGGCAAGATGGCGGCCTTCCTGTTGGCGGTGGGTATGGGCCACAATGATGTTTTTTGCATGTCTTGAGGTGATTCACACCTCACCCAAATTTGATGTGTCTACGGCAAAGTTTATGGTCTCCAGTCTCCATAGACCTTGAAAATTTGTGTACGTTTGGCCCCACCCACAAAAATGAGGGGTGGGGGGGGAACATATCTTTTCCAGTTTATCGAATTTTTTGCCCGGTCAGAGGGGTTTGCCAAAAAAAATCGCGTTTTGGTTAACGTTCAGAGGGTGGAAAATGCGATCATTTAGGCAGAATAATAATAATTAAACCTGCAGGCAGGTGTAAACGGCCTTTGGCCCCCCCGCGCGACCGCGGAACCCGCCGCTCGTCCTCCCTCGCTTTGAGCAGTACCTGCTGGCCATGTACTCCAATCGACTTCTTCCACGCAGCATTAGGTGGAGGTGCCGTAGTCATTGTGCCCAAAAACAATGTCTCCAAACTTTCACTCATGTCCCTCTGCTGAAGTTGCTCCACTCTCATTTCAGGACAACACCTCACATCACCAGTAAATATACAGGGAACAGACATTGAGATGGTGACATCCTATAAGTACCTGGGTGTTCATCTGAACCATGAACTAGACTGGTCACACTATACTGACGCACTCTACAAGAAGGGACAGCGCAGGCTGTTCCTACTGAGGAGACTCAGGTCTTTTGGTGTACAAGGGGCACTGCTGAAGACATTGTATGACACGGTGGTCTGCTGCGGCAGTGGCATTATGGCAGCCGATAGGAAGAGACTGAACAAACCGATCAAGAAAGCTAGCTCTGTCCTGGGGTAGCGCGTTGTCCCAGTGGAGGAGATAGGAGAGAGAAGGACGGTGGCTAAACTGTCATCTCTGCTGGAGTCCGAGTTCCACCCTATGCAGGACATACTGAACGCACGATGGAGTTCATTTAGCAGCAGACTACATCATCCTAGGTGCACAACCGAGAGGTTTCGCAGGTCCTTCCTCCCAACGGCTGTCAGACTGTACAACCTAAGTAGGGCTGCTCTTAGAGATAGCCTAAAGACGTGACAACCTAATAGTTTTGAATGTAAAAGACATACAATGGTCCCCTCCAGCATACAATTAGGTAAATACCGGTCGCTATGGAGGGTGAGAATATGTATGGGTACATAATCATACCATATAGGATAACTAAGTAGACGGTTGTGTTGTTTCATCCCATCTAGCAACAATGCTCTGCACTGTGTGTATATATATTTACATATTTATTCCATCTAGCTACAATGCTCCGCACTGGGTGTTTATATATCTACATATTATTCCATCTAGCTACAATGCTCTGCACTGTGTGTGTTGAAGCACGCTGGTCGCCATGGAAACAGTTCTGTACTATCTACACGTACTGTCAATCAGCCCTTGTGATTCCTTCATGCATTTTTTTTTCTGCTTGTGAGAGAAAAAGAGAGAAAAAAATTTTCAGCAATTCTTCCTTTAAAAAACCCCACAGCAGCCGTGGTTTTGTGACGTGTGCATTAGAGTAGTGCTGTAGCATGAGACAGTTATGCGCTATAACATGGTAGAACAATGATACATATTGATCATGCATGTCAGTTTATATTCTTGTATTGTGTCATGGTTATGGTTACAGTTTTGCATCTTTGAAATAAAGAGCTGCAGTTTGTAAGCCATTGTGTACTTTATTCGAAAAATTGTTACAAAGCAAGCAAGTGTATTTATATAGCACATTTTGTCTGCTTATGTCAAAACGGTGTGCAATATGTTCAAGAGGCAAATTAATCCGCAAATGTATGACAAATATTTTTATGTAGAAGAAAGTGCGCAGAATGGGACTAATCTCCATCATAGCAATTCCGGCAACAAAATAGGTCAAGTGGAAAACATATGTGCACCTCCACCACTCATTTTTGTGGGTGGGGCAAATGTGCAGAGCGGGATTAATCTCCATCATCGCAATTCCGGTGACAGTCTGACACATTTTATCCAAATTACAACTATCCAACATATTGCGATCAGGTAAACTCTGACATGTGGCCATGGTAACACTTACCTTTCAGGTACATGTTGCAGAAACCACAGAACTACTGAAGAGAGTCATGTTGACTTACGTTCCACATTTGGTGACTCTTGGACATTCCCAACCCTCCAAAGTATAAAACATATTGATTGGCAAGGAATGGGTTTTCATGGCAACTGTGCTTATCGCAGGACAAAAGTGACTTCCACCGAGGATAGTCCAATGCACTCTGAGGAACCCCTGAAAAGGTCATGTCATCATGACTACTGGTCTTTGTGCAAAATTAGAAACAATTTTGTGCAGTACGTCATGTCAGCAGTAGGTGTGGGTGTGACAGTTTTGTGAATATTGATATACAGACATATTCAGAGTGGCAGCAGTATGATTTGTGCAAAGATTTTTCCAGATCAGGTGAGAATTGTCTGAGCTGTAACTGTCATGTTTTGTTTGGCAAAATTAGAAACAATTTTGTGCAGTACGTCATGTCAGCAGTAGGTGTGGGTGTGACAGTTTTGTGAATATTGATATACAGACATGTTCAGAGTGGCATCAGAATGATTTGTGCAAAGATTTTTCCAAATCAGGCGAGAATTGTCTGAGCTGTAACTGTCATGTTTTGTTTGGCGAGAAAGCCACTGAAGCACGCCAGTCGCCCTGGAAACAGTTCTGTACTATGTACATGTACTATCAATGAGCCCAAGTCATTCCTTCATGTAATTTTGTTAAGCTGGTGAGAGAAATATTTAAAAAAAACAGTCGTCAGTAATTCTTCCTTTAATCATTAGGGGGCGCTATGCGTTTTGTTTATTATTTGTATATAGACGAGTTCGGGGAAGGGAGAATATTGATCGTATAAAATTTGTTGCAAATCGTACAAAGTTTGGTCATTTTACAAGGGTCTAATGTCGTTACTACTAGGAGGCGCTAAACTTTTGTTATTTTATATAGGAGTGTTCAGGGTGGGAATATTATCCATTGTCAAAAATTTGATGAAAATCAGACAAAGTCTGTCCAAGATACAACTTTCCAAAATTTCTTGATGAATAGTCAACCGTCGTCATGTTGCCATGGCAACACATCCCTGTAATTTATGTGTTGTCCACCCATATTGTACTACACATGACAGTGACCTCAACATATGTTGAAAAATTTAGGCCTCCAACACCTTCCCACTCCTCCCCATAAGCTCATGGATTGAATGGCGAGGAGGGCGTGTCCATGGTAATACATATGATGTCATACTAATGTTGATGTTTATGATTATCGCTGTGTTCTGATGAATCTCAGAAAATTTCACGTCATTCTGGCCAGCCACGCATGAGTAATAAATAAAACAGTTTTAGCAATTCTTTCGTTAACCACTATGTGGTGCTGTATCTTTTGTCAGGTATTTTGATGTCATTGCGCCCGGGGTGGCACTATTTTCCTTCATGTAAAGTTTTGTGGACATCGGACAAGTTTTTCCCGTCAGTAATTCTTACTTTAATCATTAGGGGGCGCTATGAGTTTTGTTTATTATTTGTATATAGATGATTTCGGGGAAGGGAGAATATTGATCGTATAAAATTTGTTGCAAATAGTACAAAGTTTGGCCATTTTAAAAGGGTCTAATGTTGTTTCCACTAGGAGGCGCTAAAACTTTTGTTGTTTTATATAGGAGTGTTCAGGGTGGGACTATTATCCATTGTGGAAAATTTGATGAAAATCAGACAAAGTCTGTCCAAGATTCAACTTTCTGAAATTTCTTGGCGAGTAGTCAACCGTCGCCATGTTGCCATGGCAACACTTCCCTGTAAGTTATGTGTTGTCCACCCATATTGGACTACATATGACAGTGACCTCAACATATGTTGAAAAATTTAGACCTCCAAGACCTTCCCACCCCTCCCCATAAGCTCATGGATTTAATGGCGAGAAGGGCGTGTCCATGGTAACACGTATGATGTCATACTAATGTTGATGTTCAGTTATGATCATGTCTGTGTTCGGATGAATCTCTGAAAATTTCACGTCATTCTGGCCAGCCGCTTGTGAGTAATAAATAAAACAGTATTCAGCAATTCTTTTGTTAACCACTATGTGGCGCTATATCGGTTGTCAGGTATTTTGAGGTCATTGCGTCCGGGGTGGCACTATTTTCCTTCATGTAAAGTTTTGTGGCCATCGGACAAATTTTGGCCGAGTTACAGGTGGTATAATTTATAAGGGGAGGAGTCAAACTTCGCCATGGTGCCCTGGCCACGCCTTTTGAGATTTTGACTTAATTTATATAACTTTTAATGGCCAATGCCTGTAGATTCCCCCATGTAAAAATGAGCTCAATTGGATCATGTCCCCAGGACAAGTGCGTTAAAATGCGAGGTGTGACTTTTTTCCGAATTGGAGGTGGGGTGACTTTGAGGCAAGATGGCGGCCTTCCTGTTGGCGGTGGGTATGGGCCACAATGATGTTTTTTGCATGTCTTGAGGTGATTCACACCTCACCCAAATTTGATGTGTCTACGGCAAAGTTTATGGTCTCCAGTCTCCATAGACCTTGAAAATTTGTGTACGTTTGGCCCCACCCACAAAAATGAGGGGTGGGGGTGAACATGTCTTTTCCATTTTATCGAATTTTTTGCCCGGTCAGAGGGGTTTGCCAAAAAAAATTGCGTTTTGGTTAACGTTCAGAGGGTGAAAAATGCGATCATTTAGGCAGAATAATAATAATAATAATAATAATTAAACCTGCGGGCAGGTGTAAACGGACCTTCGCCCCCCCGCGCGACCGCGGAACCCGCCGCCCGTCCTCCCTCGCTTTGAACAGTACCGGCTGGCCATTTACTCCAATCGACTTCTTCAACGCAGCATTAGGTGGAGGTGCCATAGTCATTGTGCCCAAAAACAATGTCTCCAAACTTTCAGTCATGTCCCTCTGCTGAAGTTGCTCCACTCTCATTTCAGGACAACACCTCACATCACCAGTAAATATACAGGGAACAGACATTGAGATGGTGACATCCTATAAGTACCTGGGTGTTCATCTGAACAATGACCTAGACTGGTCACACTATACTGACGCACTCTACAAGAAGGGACAGCGCAGGCTGTTCCTACTGAGGAGACTCATGTCTTTTGGTGTACAAGGGGCGCTGCTGAAGACATTGTATGACACTGTGGTCTGCTGGGGCTGTGGCATTATGGGAGCCGATAGGAAGAGACTGAACAAAGAGGTCAAGAAAGCTAGCTCTGTCCTGGGGTAGTGTGTTGTCCCAGTGGAGGAGATAGGAGAGAGAAGGACGGTGGCTAAACTATCATCTCTGCTGGAGTCCGAGTTCCACCCTATGCAGGACATACTGAACGCACGGTGGAGTTCATTTAGCAGCAGACTACATCATCGTAGGTGCACAACCGAGAGGTTTCGCAGGTCCTTCCTCCCAACGGCTGTCAGACTGTACAACCTAAGTAGGGCTGCTCTTAGAGATAGCCTAAAGACGTGACAACCTAATAGTTTTGAATGCAAAAGACATACAATGGTCCCCTCCAGCATATAATTAGGAAAATACCGGTCGCTATGGAGGGTGAGAATATGTATGGGTACATAATCATACCATATAGGATCACTAAGTCGACGGTTGTGCTGTTTCATCCCATCTAGCAACAATGCTCTGCACTGTGTGTGTATATATATTTACATATTTATTCCATCTAGCTACAATGCTCCGCACTGGGTGCTGATATATCTACATATTATTCCATCTAGCAACAATGCTCTGCACTGTGTGTGCATATACGTATATTTACATATTTATTCCATCTAGCTACAATGCTCCGCACTGGGTGTTTATATATCTACATATTATTCCATCTAGCTACAATGCTCTGCACTGTGTGTGTTGAAGCACGCTGGTCGCCATGGAAACAGTTCTGTACTATCTACTTGTACTGTCAATCAGCCCTAGTGATTCCTTCATGCATTTTTTTTTCTGCTAGTGAGAGAAAAAAATTTTCAGCAATTCTTCCTTTTAAAAATAGGGGCGCTAAAACTTTTGTTTGTTATTTTTATGTAGACTTGTTTGGTGCAGGACTAATATCAATCGTCGAAAATTTAGTGCAAATTGTTGCAAGTTTGCCCCATGTATAAATGTCCGTTATTGAAATGCAATGAGTGGGTTTCCATGGCAACTGTGCTTATCACAGGACAAAATCAGCTCAATATGAAAGAGATTTTGCAGAGTTCAGGAGATGCGGTCTATCATGCAGTTTTTAGGTTTATTAGGGCAACAGGACTAATTTCAAGGATATAGGACCGTAATGCCATTTCAAATCACAGTCCGTTCCAGAAGGTGGCGGTAATGCTCCTACAAGGCGTTTGCCAACCACCATAAAACCTCAGAAGAAGACGACGTACGTCATTCCTCACCCAACCAGCCTGTAAGTTGGTTTAAACGTAACATTTTGCATGTTAACCGTTAGATATAAGTGCTCCGTTTATTTTGTTATAAGTTGTGTGAGAAAACATTGCTAAATTTGTTTCCCTTGAGATTAGCGTTTTAGCTAACGTTCGCAGCTAGCCCGTTAGCATTAGCATGTTTGATCTGAGGCAAGGACACCTGTAAGTTGGTTTAAACTTAACATTTTGCTTGTTAACCGTTAGATATAAGTGCTACGTTTATTTTGTTATAAGGTGTGTGAGAAAACATTGCTAAATTTGAAACTGTAAACTTCCTGTGGAATGCATACCTCCACCAAGGCTCTTATATCCTCACACACTTTTCCAACAATACTCCAAAACTACTGGATGAATTTGGATGAAATGTTCACCAGAAGTGGTTCTTGGTCTACACACAAACCATTACATTTTGAGGGTGATCCATGACTGCATACCTCTACCAAGGCTCAAACTTCTTGCAGTGATTTAGTAGGATTATAAGATAAGATAAGATAAGATAAGCCTTTATTAGTCCCACAACGGGGAAATTCCAGGATTGCAACAGCACAGGGATAGCAACACTCAGAGCAACAATCAGAAGGCAAGAAAAAAAAACAAACAAGCAAGCAAGAGCAGCTAATATACATATGTACATATTACTATAAAATATATATATATACACACACACACAGACACACAGTGCAGAGCATTGTAGCTAGATGGAATAAATATGTAAATATATAAACACCCACAGTATGGAGCATTGCAGCTAGGTGGAATAAATATGCAAGTATATAAACACACACAGTGCGAAGCAATGTAGCTAGATGGAATAATATGTAGATATATAAAAACACAGTGCGGAGCATTGTAGCTAGATGGAATAAATATATAGATATATAAATATAAACACCCCAGTGCTGAGCATTGTAGCTAGATGGAATAAATATGTAAATATATAAACACACACAGTGCAGAGCATTGTTGCTAGGTGGAATGAAACAGCATAACCGTCCGTTATGTAGAAACTACTGGATGGATTTTGCTGAAATTTTAACCAGAGATGGTCCTTGGCTTGCAGATGAATCCAATGAATAATTGAAATATTTTTTTAATGTTTTTATTGAATATGTACTTTTTTTGTTGTTGTTTTTTTTTTTAATACAGGCACTTCCTCTCCCTCCATGTCCTCTCCGCTTCAATGCTGTGATTCCTGATGCGATGTATGTGCTTTTTCCATGGCAGAAGTCACATGATATGACCAACACAAAGAGGCGCTGCTTGCTACGGGCACATGACCATTGCAGTCATTAGTTTTTGTTTGGCTGTTGCTCTGCAAAATTATGGTCAAAAGTGTAAATTGTGATAATATTTTGGCTTTTTCCCCTTAAACAATGTGTTTCAAATTTATATTGAAACAGTAATTTTATTAAAATATAAAGAAAAATCATTCATAAAATGATCCACAAATTTATAATCGTTGTCGTTGGCCTCCGTCGGTCTATGATGACCATGGAAGAGAATCCTAAACGTCTACTCTGCTGGAACAGCACCGCCTGTGGCTGATCAGGCCGATGCGCACCGGTGTTCTACCTTCCAGCGTTGGGCGTTGGTAGGATTCAAGCCTGGGCAGGAAGATATGGAGGACAAGATGTTACCCATGCAGCATGTCCCCCCTCTCCACGTCACTGATGGATCCAAAGGAACAGCAGGGCTGCTATAGTTTGGCACCAGTGCCGTCGCAGAAGCTGCCAGAACGATGTTGAGCACAACAGAGAACTGCCTTAGGGGCTCCGACTCCGGATTTTTCCTCAGGGTTGACTCCCGAAGCCTTTCCCGTGACCGGGTGTGCCGCAAGGCAGCGGAGGTTTGAAATCAGGGTTTACCTTCCCCTAGATGGGCTACCTTCCCAGGTTGACGAGCCACCATCTACCCGAAGCATCTGGTTTTAAGGCGCCAGAGATCCGCCCTCGCCCCTTCTCCTATTAGTAAAAGCAGTTCCACCGGGCTTAGAGACTAAACCACACGGGCAGGCTAGGAGTTGGACTTAGTTGTCAGAGGCTTTTCGAGACGCACGCCGTAAGGAGCATTTTATGAGCACTGGGAGCTTAACCCCAGTGCCGCTCCTGGCTATGACAACCTTGGAACCTGCTAATTTGTACTCAATTTACATTTATAGGCTTTACCTTAGAATAAATTTGTGAGTCCACCACCACTACCATCCTCCTTGTTAAAAAATAATGAATCACCTGAGAACAAGCAAGGGTTTTCTTTTTTTTCTTCATTCAGCAACATCTACTGTGGAAAGAGGCTTTTTCACCAAACTGCCTTCTGGTAGAAGATACAGAATACCAAAATGCAGGTTAAACTGTTTAAAAAAAAGTTTATTTGTACCTGCTTCTATTAGGCTCCTAAATTGCTCCTAGGATTGTACAACAGCATGGTGATCCTAACTTGGATTACATGTTCTCTTTGTTTATGTTTTAGACTGGTTTTTTTTTTGTTTTTTTTTTAATATGTGTAATGGGGGTATAGCGTGCAATATACTCTATGTGAGCAGATGTCATGTTGTGATGTGATGTCTTGTGATTCAAAGGGAAGCAGGTTTGTGTCAGAACTGTGAGTCCACAACAAATTTCCCCAAGGGGACAATCAAGTGTTTTCTATTCTATTCATGTAGTTAATTTTTTCTTGGAAATTCAGAACTTTATTGAAAAATCTTCGTTATTGAGGAATTAATTATTTTTTCAGTTTATGAAAAAAAATACTTTGGAGACAGAGAATTGTGAACTACTTGATGGCAGCTAAATATTATAGAATTTATTCTGAGAGTCACGTCACTAACCTGAGGTGCTGAAAATCTCACGGCCTCTCTGCTGTATTCAGAACACACTCCTCTGCTGCCTCCTCTCCCCTCACCTGTGCCGTTTGGCTCATTTTCCCCCTCTTCTATCAATTTCTGCCATTTGTTAACCACCAAAATGTGAACACACCTTCTCGAGTCCCATGCCCTGTTGAATGCTGTCACTCTGTCTTTCAGTCGGACCAGTCTCAAATGTACAGGAAAAGTCAATTTTACAAGAGGAAATTACAAATTTGAGGGAAATGGTTTCAAATGTAGATAGATTGACAAAGAAAAGTATAAAATGATTAGAAAATTGTTGTAAATTTTGGAGAACAACCTTCAAGATTGAAGTCGTGAGTAATTTTAAGAGGACAACAGATTTCCACTGTTGTACAAGCTGTACATTGACTACATTACATCAAAGTGTCATATCTTCAGTGTTGTCCCATGAAAAGATATAATAAAATATTTATAAAAATGTGAGGGGTGTACTCACTTTTGTGAGATATTGTATATTGGAAGATGGTGAACTGTGAACTGTTTTTGTAGAAATATTTATTGAACTGTTTTTGAATGAATGATATGTCCAGTGGGAGGTGCTTGGTCATTAAAATGGGGTTGCTGTGAGGCTGAGGAGTCTGAACTTTGCTGCATCGTAGGTAACGATTCTGCTGTTTGTAAATGAGACAGTGGCCTGTTTTCTCCCATTTTGAAGGAGTTGTTAGAGGACTCCATTTTAAAGAGACAAAGATCTTTAATACACTCTCAGACTCAGAGCAGCTGTTGGTCTCTTTGGATCTGCACATCACTGATTAGGTAAGTGTTACCATGGAGAAGGTTGACTCCTCGCCATGGGACATCGGAAATATATATATCGGGAATTCATCGGAAATAAATATTCTCAATTTCTAGAGCTTAAAATATTCAGAGTTTATCCGGTCTATCATGCAGTTTTTAGGTTTATTTGGGCAACAGGACTAATTTCAAGGATATAGGACAGTAATGCCATTTCGAATCACAGTCCGTTCCAGAAGGTGGCGGTAATGCTCGTACAAGGCGTTTGCCAACCGCCATAAAACCTCAGAAGAAGACGACGTACGTCATTCCTCACCCAACCAGCCTGTAAGTTGGTTTAAACGTAACATTTTGCATGTTAACCGTTAGATATAAGTGCTCCGTATATTTTGTTATAAGTTGTGTGAGAAAACATTGCTAAATTTGTTTCCCTTGAGATTAGCGTTTTAGCTAACGTTCGCGGCTAGCCCGTTAGCATTAGCATGTTTGATCTGAGCCAAGCACAGCTGTAAGTTGGTTTAAACTTAACATTTTGCATGGTAACCGTTAGATATAAGTACTACGTTTATTTTGTTATAAGTTGTGTGAGAAAACATTGCTAAATTTGAAACTGAAAACTTCCTGTGGAATGCATACCTCCACCAAGGCTCTTATATCCTCACACACTTTTCCAACAATACTCCAAAACTACTGGATGAATTTGGATGAAATTTTCACCAGAAGTGGTTCTTGGCCTACACACAAACCATTACATTTTGGGGGTGATCCATGACTGCATACCTCTACCAAGGCTCAAACTTCTTGCAGTGATTTACTAGGATTATGTAGAAACTATTGGATGGATTTCTTGAAATTTTAACCAGAGATGGTCCTTGGCTTGCAGACGAATCCAATGAATAATTGAAATATTATTTTAATGTTTTTATTAAATATGTACTTTTTTTGTTGTTGTTTTTTTTTTTTTTAATACAGGCACTTCCTCTCCCTCCATGTCCTCTCCGCTTCAATGCTGTGATTCCTGATGCGATGTATGTGCTTTTTCCATGGGAGAAGTCACATGATATGACCAACACAAAGAGGCGCTGCTTGCTACGGGCACATGACCATTGCAGTCATAGTTATTGTTTGGTTTTTGCTCTGCAAAATTATGGTCAAAAGTGTAAATTGTGATAATATTTTGGCTTTTTCCCCTTAAACAATGAGTTTCAAATTTATATTGAAACAGTAATTTTATTAAAATATAAAGAAAAATCATTCATAAAATGATCCACAAATTTATAATCGTTGTCGTTGGCCTCCGTCGGTCTATGATGACCATGGAAGAGAATCCTAAACGTCTACTCTGCTGGAACAGCACCGCCTGTGGCTGATCAGGCCGATGCGCACCGGTGTTCTACCTTCCAGCGTTGGGCGTTGGTAGGATTCAAGCCTGGGCAGGAAGATATGGAGGACAAGATGTTACCCATGCAGCATGTCCCCCCTCTCCACATCACTGATGGATCCAAAGGAACAGCAGGGCTGCTATAGTTTGGCACCAGTGCCGTCGCAAGAGCTGCCAGAACGATGTTGAGCACAACAGAGAACTGCCTTAGGGGCTCCGACTCCGGATTTTTCCTCAGGGTTGACTCCCGAAGCCTTTCCCGTGACCGGGTGTGCCGCAAGGCAGCGGAGGTTTGAAATCAGGGTTTACCTTCCCCTAGATGGGCTACCTTCCCAGGTTGACGAGCCACCATCTACCCGAAGCATCTGGTTTTAAGGCGCCAGAGATCCGCCCTCGCCCCTTCTCCTATTAGTAAAAGCAGTTCCACCGGGCTTAGAGACTAAACCACACGGGCAGGCTAGGAGTTGGACTTAGTTGTCAGAGGCTTTTCGAGACGCACGCCGTAAAGAGCATTTTATGAGCACTGGGAGCTTAACCCCAGTGCTGCTCCTGGCTATGACAACCTTGGAACCTGCTAATTTGTACTCAATTTACATTTATAGGCTTTACCTTAGAATAAATTTGTGAGTCCACCACCACTACCATCCTCCTTGTTAAAAAATAATGAATCACCTGAGAACAAGCAAGGGTTTTCTTTTTTTTCTTCATTCAGCAACATCTACTGTGGAAAGAGGCTTTTTCACCAAACTGCCTTTTGGTAGAAGATACAGAATACCAAAATGCAGGTTAAACTGTTTAAAAAAAGTTGATTTGTACCTGCTTCTATTAGGCTCCTAAATTGCTCCTAGGATTGTACAACAGCATGGTGATCCTAACTTGGATTACATGTTCTCTTTGTTTATGTTTTAGACTGTTTTTTTTGTTTTTTTTTTAATATGTGTAATGGGGGTATAGCGTGCAATATACTCTATGTGAGCAGATGTCATGTTGTGATGTGATGTCTTGTGATTCAAAGGGAAGCAGGTTTGTGTCAGAACTGTGAGTCCACAACAAATTTCCCCAAGGGGACAATCAGGTGTTTTCTATTCTATTCATGTAGCTAATTTTTTCTTGGAAATTCAGAACTTTATTGAAAAATCTTCGTTATTGAGGAATTAATTATTTTTTCAGTTTATGAGAAAAAATACTTTGGAGACAGAGAATTGTGAACTACTTGATGGCGGCTAAATATTATAGAATTTATTCTGAGAGTCACGTCACTAACCTGAGGTGCTGAAAATCTCACGGCCTCTCTGCTGTATTCAGAACACACTCCTCTGCTGCCTCCTCTCCCCTCACCTGTGCCGTTTGGCTCATTTTTCCCCTCTTCTATCAATTTCTGCCATTTGTTAACCACCAAAATGTGAACACACCTTCTCGAGTCCCACGCCCTGTTGAATGCTGTCAGTCTGTCTTTCAGTCGGACCAGTCTCAAATGTACAGGAAAAGTCAATTTTACAAGAGGAAATTACAAATTTGAGGGAAATGGTTTCAAATGTAGATAGATTGACAAAGAAAAGTATAAAATGATTAGAAAATTGTTGTAAATTTCGGAGAACAACCTTCAAGATTGAAGTCATGAGTAATTTTAAGAGGACAACAGATTTCCACTGTTGTACAAGCTGTACATTGACTACATTACATCAAAGTGTCATATCTTCAGTGTTGTCCCATGAAAGGATATAATAAAATATTTATAAAAATGTGAGGGGTGTACTCACTTTTGTGAGATATTGTATATTGGAAGATGGTGAACTGTGAACTGTTTTTGTAGAAATATTTATTGAACTGTTTTTGAATGAATGATATGTCCAGTGGGAGGTGCTTGGTCATTAAAATGGGGTTGCTGTGAGGCTGAGGAGTCTGAACTTTGCTGCATCGTAGGTAACGATTCTGCTGTTTGTAAATGAGACAGTGGCCTGTTTTCTCCCATTTTGAAGGAGTTGTTAGAGGACTCCATTTTAAAGAGACAAAGATCTTTGATACACTCTCAGACTCAGAGCAGCTGTTGGTCTCTTTGGATCTGCACATCACTGATTAGGTAAGTGTTACCATGGAGAAGGTTGACTCCTCGCCATGGGACATCGGAAATATATATCGGGAATTCATCGGAAATAAATATTCTCAATTTCTAGAGCTTAAAATATTCAGAGTTTAAAAGTTAATTTTAAAATTATTAACTTCTACATGAGAGAACATCATACAATTTTTGTTGTTGGGGGGGCTTCGAGGTTTTAGGTCCATTTTTTTATCTGCAATTGTTCAACTACAGAGAGCTGCTTCGGCACCGGTGGGTGTGCAATTTTTGCCTCAAATGTGTTGCTGTTAGGTACATTAGGTCCATTTTTTATCTGCAATTGTGCAAGTACAGAGAGCCATTTAGTAAACAATTCAGAGTTTAAAAGTTAATTTTAAAATTATTAACTTCTACATGAGAGAAAATCATACATTTTTTTCTTGTTGGGGGGGCTTTGAGGTTTTAGGTCCATTTTTTTATCTGCAATTGTTGAAATACAGAGAGCTGCTTAGGCACTAGTGGGTGTGCAATTTTTGCCTCAAATGTGTGGCTGTTAGGTACATATGTTCAAAAATTTATAAATCCCAAGACCGCTCAGACCCGGCAAAAAATTCGATAAACAGGAAAAGATATGTCCCCCCCCAAACGTACACAAATTTTCAAGGTCTATGGAGACTGTAAACTTTGCCAAGATACAACTTTCCGAAATTTCATGGCGTATAGTCAACCGTCACCATGTTGCCAGGGCAACACTTCCCTGTAAGTTATGTGTTGTCCACCAATATTGGACTGCATATGACAGTGACCTCAACATATGTTGAAAAATTGAGACCTCCAAGACCTTCCCACCCCTCCCCATAAGCTCACGGTTTGAATGGCGAGGAGGGCGTGTCTATGTTAACACGTTTGATGTTATACTATTGTTGATGTTCAGTTATTATCATGGCTGTGTTCTGATGAATCTCAGAAAATTTCACATCATTCTGCCCAGCCGCTTGTGAGTAATAAATGAAACATTTTTCAGCAATTCTTTCGTTTACCACGATTTGGCGCTATATCGGATGTCAGGTATTTTGAGGTCATTGCATCCGGGGTGGCACTATTTTCCTTCATGAAAAGTTTTGTGGATATGGGACAAGTTTTGCACGAGTTACAGGTGTTTGAAGATGTAAGGGGAAGAGTCAAACTTCGCCATGGCGCCATGGTAACACGTTTGATGTTATACTAATGTTGATGTTCAGTTATTATCATGGCTGTGTTCTGATGAATCTCAGAAAATTTCACATCATTCTGCCCAGCCGCTTGTGAGTAATAAATTAAACAGTTTTCAGCAATTCTGTCATTCACCACTATGTGGCGCTATATCGGTTGTCAGGTATTTTGAGGTCATTGCGTTCGGGGTGGGACTATTTTCCTTCATGGAAAGTTTTGTGGACATGGGACCATTTTTACCTGAGTTACAGGTGGTTGAAGTTGTAAGGGGAGGAATCAAACTTCGCCATGGCAACATGGCAACACTTCCTTGTCAGTTATGTCTTGTCCACCCATATTGAATTATATGTGACAGTAACCTAAACCTATGTTCCAAACTTCATGACTCCTGGACGTTCCCACCCCTCCCCATAAGCTCACGGATTTAATGGCGAGGTGGGCGTGTGCATGCTAACACATTAGATGCCATACTAATGTTGATGTTCAGTTATGATCATGGCTGTGTTCTGATGAATCTCAGAAAATTTCACATCATTCTGCCCAGCTGCGTTTGAGTAATAAATAAAAAAGTTTTCAGCAATTCTTTTGTTAACCACTATGTGGCGCTATATCGGTTGTCAGGAATTTTGATGTCATTGCGTCCGGGGTGGCACTATTTTCCTTCATGTAAAGTTTTGTGGACATCAGACAAGTTTTGGCGGAGTTAGAGGTGGTTGAATTTGTAAGGGGAGGAGTCAAACTTCGCCATGGCGCCCTGGCCACGCCTTTTGAGATTTTGACTTAATTTATATAACTTTTAATGGGCAATGCCTGTAGATGCCCCCATGTAAAAATGAGCTCAATTGGATCTGGTCCCTAGGACAAGTGCGTTAAAATGCGAGGTGTGAGTTTTTTCCGAATTGGAGGTGGGGCGACTTTGAGGCAAGATGGCGGCCTTCCTGTTGGCGGTGGGTATGGGCCACAATGATGTTTTTTGCATGTCTTGAGGTGATTCACACCTCACCCAAATTTGATGTGTCTACGGAAAAGTTTATGGTCTCCAGTCTCCATAGACCTTGTACGTTTGACCCCACCCACAAAAATGAGGGGTGGGGGGGCACATATGTTTTCCAGTTTATCGAATTTTTTGCCGGGTCTGAGGGGTTTGCCAAAAAAAATCGCGTTTTGGTTAACGTTCGGAGGGTGAAAAATGCGATCATTTGGGCAGAATAATAATAATAAAGAAACGTGAGCGGATACAATAGGGCTTTCGCCGACTGACGTTGTCAGTGGCTCAGGCCCTAATAAATAAACGCGAGCGGATACAATAGGGCTTTCGCTGACTGACGTTGTCAGTGGCTCAGGCCCTAATTAAACCTGCAAGCAGGTGTGAACGGGCCTTCGCCCCCCCGCGCGACCGCGGAACCCGCCGCCCGTCCTCCCTCGCTTTGAACAGTACCTGCTGGCCATTTACTCCAATCGACTTCTTCCACGCATCATTAGGTGGAGGTGCCGTAGTCATTGTGCCCAAAAACAATGTCTCCAAACTTTCAGTCATGTCCGTCTGCTGAATTTGCTCCACTCTCATTTCAGGACAACACCTCACATCACCAGTAAATATACAGGGAACAGACATTGAGATGGTGACATCCTATAAGTACCTGGGTGTTCATCTGAACAATAAACTAGACTGGTCACACTATACTGACGCACTCTACAAGAAGGGACAGCGCAGGCTGTTCCTACTGAGGAGACTCAGGTCTTTTGGTGTACAAGGGGCGCTGCTGAAGACATTGTATGACACGGTGGTCTGCTGGGGCAGTGGCATTATGGCAGCCGATAGGAAGAGACTGAACAAACAGATGAAGAAAGCTAGCTCTGTCCTGGGGTAGCGCGTTGTGCCAGTGGAGGAGATAGGAGAGAGAAGGACGGTGGCTAAACTGTCATCTCTGCTGGAGTCCGAGTTCCACCCTATGCAGGACATACTGAACGCACGGTGGAGTTCATTTAGCAGCAGACTACATCATCCTAGGTGCACAACCGAGAGGTTTCGCAGGTCCTTCCTCCCAACGACTGTCAGACTGTACATCCTAAGTAGGGCTGCTCTTAGAGATAGGCTAAAGACGTGACAACCTAATAGTTTTGAATGCAAAAGACATACAATGGTCCCCTCCAGCATACAATTAGGAAAATACCGGTCGCAGCAGGTACAAATGCAAATCTTTGTGACAGGCTCACCTTTCTGTGATTTTGGTGTGTGGACCACAAAAAGTTGTGTTGTTGTACGCGTCACACCAGATTCTGACCTGTGGGAGCAAACACTTTTACCAGTTACGCAGAACTTTTTTTCTAAAGCTGTCCTACCTGATCTTGTTGCCCGTCACTTTACTGACTCTGACCCCACAACACGAGAGGAAAGCTGCAGCAGATAAACCCACCCAGAAGGCCAAAAGACGACGTCTAACTGCATTACAGCCAGGTCCCACACACAATCCCAGAAGACAGGCACAGAACACAGCAGAAGTGTGGTGGACTTGCAGGCAGCCAGAAGAGCTGGATGACATGGTTGCCTGTGATAACCAAAACTGAAAGTCAGTGTTTCCATTTAGGATGTGGGGGACTCTGAAGCACCAAGCCCACAGCAGCCGTGGTTTTGTGACATGCGCATTAGAGTAGTGCTGTATCATGAGACAGTTATGCGCTATAACATGGTAGAACAATGATACATGTCGATCTTGCATGTCAATTTATATACTTGTATTGTGTCATGGTTATGGTTACACTTTTCCATCTTTGAAATAAAGTGCTGGAGTTTGTAAGCCATTGTGTACTTTATTCCAAATGTTGTTACAAAGCAAGCAAGTGTATTTATATAGCACATGTTGTCTGCTTATGTCCAAAAGGTGTGCAATATGTTCAAGAGGCAAATTAATCTGCAAATGTATGTTAGTTAAAAGGAGAATTTGAAATTGGGATTTTTTTTCTGTCTTTGTTAGGCTGGGTAAAAATTGCATCAGCAGAGCCATTAAACTGAAAGATGGAAGCCCAGTGTAGTATTTCACCTTTGAGTGATTATCTTTGAGGAAATTGTCATCCAGAGTATTTCTGGAGAGCTCTCCCTTTAACTTTCTGTTCTCCTCTTGGAAGAGTAAAAATTCTTTAAGTCTACAGTGACACTTGCTGTAGTTCTGTCGCTCTTGTGCATTGTCCTCTGGAGCATCATCAGCCTGACAGATCTGTGCTGCTTCATCAGATGTCGTCTCCTCCATCTCAGCCAGAGGTGTGGTGTCATCTGTTGCTGATCAGGACAATAAACAACTGTAGTTAATATATTTTGTAATCAAAAGGAATCCCAAGACACATTTTAGAAAGAAAAACATAGGTGAAATAAAAAAAGACGACCTGAAGGAGCTACATTATCCATCTCAGTCACGTGGCCACTGATCTTGGAGGTCTGTGCTGGGAGGATCACTTGCATGCCCTGCTGATTCTTTTTGTCATAATCTTGTCCATCTGCATAAGCGGTTAAACCTGTCAGGAGTGGCAGCTGGAAGCTCTGCATGCCTAAGGTTTAGCGAAGGTGCCCAGTCAGGATCACAGTCTAGCATTTCATAAGCTGGTCTGCTGTTAAAGCAAAGGAAAAATTAAGAAAATACTTTGGAGTAAAACAAATTAAACCTGCTCACACAGGTGTGTGAGTTGGAACTTTTTCTAGCTACTCTGATATCGGAGTGTCTTTAGCTTAGCTCTGTTTAGCTTAGCACTACTGATGTAGGGTAAAAGGTATGACCAAGCAAGTCTTAACCACAACACAAGCAAGTTTTAACAACAGACGTACACCATAAATCATAACGTACCTTTATAAAAATGCTTTGAGCACACCACCATCGATACAGGTGCGTGTTTGAAAGTTACGTTGGGTCTTCTGACTGCTGCAATCCAGGCCAGGCGTCGCCTCTTCGTTACATCCGAAACGTGAGCTGTGCTTTTCTTCTTCCAGGCTGGAAAACGAAAAAAGCCTATTCCGTGGTTTATCTTTTCTCCACGGCGGTTGTGAGAACGACTATTACAGTTTACCACACAGCAAGACTCCCCCATGTCTGCTTTGTGACGATGTCTCCAGCTTTTACGTGATGTCCGCGAACGGTTCCGAGCATACCCAGAATGCACTTGGTGAATTCTATGGACACTACGTCATAATGGGCGAATCAATATTGTTTAAAACCTTTTTTTAAGTTTTGCAAATTGCGGTTTACGGAGTCTAAAATCTTGCAAATTGTGGTTTGACGATTATACCGAAGATGTTACGCCATGATCAAAAAGTGGGCTGTAGTCTGTTGATGTAACATGCGGACTTCACTTCCCAGAATGCATTGTGTGTTTGTCACGTGGGCATGCTTGCGAACATAATGTTTGAAACATTTTTCAAATAAATTAAAAGTTGTTAAGAGTGGTAAATTTGTTTGTAGCAAACTAATGTGCTGAAGTCACAATTTAATAACAGGTGAGAATTTATGTGAAAAAATGGCAAAGAAGCACAACTAGCATATGCTTTTAAGTGTGGACAGATTTCCAAACATTTCACAACCTAAACTATTGTCTGTCACATGGGCAGACTGTCAGTGGCGTAGGGACTGTTCAGGGTGGGACTAATATCCACTGTCAAATATGTAGTGGTAGTGAAAATCAGACAAAGATTGTCCAAGATACAACTTTCCGAAATGTAATGGTGTGTAGTCAAGCGTCACCATGTTGTCATGGCGACACTTCCCTGTAAGTTATGTGTTGTCCACCCATATTGGACTGCATATGAAAGTGACCTCAACATATGTTGAAAAATTTAGACCTCCAAGACCTTCCCACCCCGCCCCATAAGCTCATGGGTTGAATGGGGAGAAGGGCGTGTCCATGGTAACACGTATGACGTCATACTAACGTTGATGTTCAGTTATGATCATGTCTGTGTTCTGATGAAACTCTGAAAATTTCACGTCATTCTGGCCAGCCGTGCGTGAATAATAAATAAAACAGTTTTCAGTGTTGTCATGGCAACACTTCCCTGTAAGTTATGTGTTGTCCACCCATATTGGACTGCATATGACAGTGACCTCAACATATGTTGAAAAATTTAGACCTCCAAGACCTTCCCACCCCTCCCCATAAGGTCACGGATTGAATGGCGAGGAGGGCGTGTCCATGGTAACACGTATGATGTCATACTAACGTTGATGTTGAGTTATGATCATCGCTGTGTTTTGATGAATCTCAGAAAATTTCACGTCATTCTGGCAAGCCGCGCACGAGTAATAAATAAAACAGTTTTCAGCAATTCTTTCGTTATCCACTATGTGGCGCTATATCTTTTGTCAGGTATTTTGATGTCATTGCGTCCGGGGTGGCACTATTTTCCTTCATGTAAAGTTTTGTGGACATCGGACAAGTTTTGCCCATCAGTAATTCTTCCTTTAATCATTAGGGGGCGCTATGAGTGTTGTTTATTATTTGTATATAGACGAGTTCGGGGAAGGGAGAATATTGATCGTATAAAATTTGTTGCAAATCGTGCAAAGTATGTCCAATTTACAAGGGTCTAATGTTGTTACCACTAGGTGGCGCTAAAACTTTTGTTATTTTATATAGGAATGTTCAGGGTGGGATTATTATCCATTTTTGAAAATTTGGTGGAAATCAGAAAAAGTTTGTCCAAGATACAACTTTCCGAAATTTCATGGCGTGTAGTCAACCGTCGCCATGTATCCATGGCAACACTTCCCTGTAAGTTATGTGTTGTCCACCCATATTGGACTACATATGACAGTGACCTCAACATATGTTGAAAAATTTAGACCTCCAAGACCTTCCCACCCCTCCCCATAAGCTCATGGATTGAATGGCGAGAAGGGCGTTTCTATGGTAACATGTATGATGTCATACTAACGTTGATGTTCAGTTATGATCATGGCTGGCTTCTGATGAATCTCTGAAAATTTCACATCATTCTGCCCAGCCGCTTGTGAGTAATAAATAAAACAGTTTTCAGCAATTCTTTTGTTAACCACTATGTGACGCTATATCGGTTGTCAGGTATTTTGAGGTCATTGCGTCCATATGTGCCCCCCCACCCCTCACAAAAATGAGGGGTGGGGGGGCACATATGTTTTCCAGTTTATCGAATTTTTTGCCGGGTCTGAGGGATTTGCCAAAAAAAATCGCGTTTTGGTTAACGTTCGGAGGGTGAAAAATGCGATCATTTGGGCAGAATAATAATAATAAAGAAACGTGAGCGGATACAATAGGGCTTTCGCCGACTGACGTTGTCAGTGGCTCAGGCCCTAATAATAATAAATAAACGCGAGCGGATACAATAGGGCTTTCGCCGACTGACGTTGTCAGTGGCTCAGGCCCTAATTAAACCTGCAGGCAGGTGTAAACGGTCCTTCGCCCCCCCACGCGACCGCGGAACCCGCCGCCCGTCCTCCCTCGCTTTGAACAGTACCTGCTGGCCATTTACTCCAATCGACTTCTTCCACGCAGCATTAGGTGGAGGTGCCGTAGTCATTGTGCCCAAAAACAATGTCTCCAAACTTTCAGTCATGTCCCTCTGCTGAAGTTGCTCCACTCTCATTTCAGGATAACACCTCACATCACCAGTAAATATACAGGGAACAGACATTGAGATGGTGACATCCTATAAGTACCTGGGTGTTCATGTGAACAATAAACTAGACTGGTCACACTATACTGACGCACTCTACAAGAAGGGACAGCGCAGGCTGTTCCTACTGAGGAGACTCAGGTCTTTTGGTGTACAAGGGGCGCAGCTGAAGACATTGTATGACACGGTGGTCTGCTGCGGCAGTGGCATTATGGCAGCCGATAGGAAGAGACTGAACACACAGATCAAGAAAGCTAGCTCTGTCCTGGGGTAGCGCGTTGTCCCAGTGGAGGAGATAGGAGAGAGAAGGACGGTGGCTAAACTGTCATCTCTGCTGGAGTCCGAGTTCCACCCTATGCAGGACATACAGAACGCACGGTGGAGTTCATTTAGCAGCAGACTACATCATCCTAGGTGCACAACCGAGAGGTTTCGCAGGTCCTTCCTCCCAACGGCTGTCAGACTGTACAACCTAAGTAGGGCTGCTCTTAGAGATAGCCTAAAGACGTGACAACCTAATAGTTTTGAATGCAAAAGACATACAATGGTCCCCTCCAGCATACAGTTAGGAAAATACCGGTCGCTATGGAGGGTGAGAATATGTATGGGTGCATAATCATACCATATAGGATAACTAAGTAGACGGTTGTGCTGTTTCATGCCATCTAGCAACAATGCTCTGCACTGTGTGTGTATATATACTGTATTTACATATTTATTCCATCTAGCTACAATGCTCCGCACTGGGTGTTTATATATCTACATATTATTCCATCTAGCTACAATGCTCTGCACTGTGTGTGTTGAAGCACGCTGGTCGCTATGGAAACAGTTCTGTACTATCTACACGTACTGTCAATCAGCCCTAGTGATTCCTTCATGCATTTTTTTTTCTGCTAGTGAGAGAAAAAGAGAGAAAAAATTTTTCAGCAATTCTTCCTTTTAAAAACCCCACAGCAGCCGTGGTTTTGTGACGTGTGCATTAGAGCAGTGCTGTAGCATGAGACAGTTATGCGCTATAACATGGTAGAACAATGATACATATTGATCATGCATGTCAGTTTCAACCCCTGAAAAGGTCATGTCATCATGACTACTGGTCTTTGTGCAAAATTGTAAACAATTTTGTGCAGTACGTCATGTCAGCAGTAGGTGTGGGTGTGACAGTTTTGTGAATATTGATATACAGACATGTTCAGATTGGCATCAGTATGATTTGTGCAAAGATTTTTCCAAATCGGGCGAGAATTATCTGAGCTGTAACTGTCATGTTTTGTTTGGCAAGAAAGCCACTGAAGTACGCCAGTCGCCCTGGAAACAGTTCTGTACTATGTACATGTACTATCAATGACTGGTGACAGTCCGACACAGTTTGTCCAAATTACAACTATCCAACTTATTGCGATCAGGTAAACTCGGACATGCGGCCATGGTAACAATTACATTTCAGGTACATGTTGGAGACAGCACAGAACTACAGAAGAGAGTCATCTTTACTTAAGTTCCACATTTGGTGACTCTTGGAGTTTCCCAACCCTCCAAAGTATAAAACATATTGATAGGCAAGGAGTGTGTTTTCATGGCAACTGTTTTTATCGCAGTACAAAAGTGACTTCCACTGAGGGTAATTCAATTCACTTTGAGAAACCATTGAAAATGTCATTTCATTCTGACTACTGGACTTGGTTCAAAATGTGATACAAATTTGTGCAGTACGTCATGTCAGCAGTAGGTGTGGTTGTGACAGTTTTGTGAATATTGATATTCAGACATGTCCGAGTGGGATCACTATTATGTGTGCAAAGATTATTGTAAATCAGGCAGGAATTGTCTTAGGTGTAACTGTCATGTTTTATATGGAAAGAAAGCCATTGTAGCACACTGGTCGCCATGGAAACAGTTCTGCACTGTCTACATGTACTGTCAATGAGCCCTAGTGATTCCTTCATGTATTTGTTTTTTCTGCTGGTGAAAGAAAAAGAGAGAAAATAAAAATTTCAGCAATTCTTCCTTTTAACAATAGGTGCGCTAAAACTTTTGTTTGTTATGTTTATGTAGACATGTTTGGGGCCGTACTACCCAGGTGGCTTACTGCTATGCTTCCTAATATTAATAATGAGTTCTGTTTTTTATTATGTATTCAGTAGCATATTATTATCTGAGCACCATCTCACCAGTGGGACTCATCTCCTCCTGAAATGAGGCCCACTATTGTTGTGTCATCTGCAAACTTCTCTATAATGTTTGTGGGATGAACAGGTATGCAGTGATATGTGTACAATGAATACAAAGTGGGGCTCAACACACAGCCCTGTGGACAGCCTGTGTTAAGCATTACTGTAGAGGAGGACTGACTACAGTGCTGCTGCAATAATTTAGCTATAACTTCCAAAAATTATGTTGTAATGCATCCCCTGAAGACTGCTTCTCTTCTCTTCTTGTACTTTGCCTCCCTCTAGTGGTTGCCTGTCTTAACTCTCCACACACTCCTTGACTATGTATAGAGGAGGTGGCTTACTGCTATGCTTCCTAATATTAATAATGAGTTCTGTTTTTTATGATGTATTCAGTAGCATATTATTATCTGAGCACCATCTCACCAGTGGGACTCATCTCCTCCTGAAATGAGGCCCACTATTGTTGTGTCATCTGCAAACTTCTCTATAATGTTTGTGGGATGAACAGGTATGCAGTGATATGTGTACAATGAATACAAAGTGTGGCTCAACACACAGCCCTGTGGACAGCCTGTGTTAAGCATTACTGTAGAGGAGGACTGACTACAGTGCTGCTGCAATAATTTAGCTGACATGTTTGGGGCCGTACTACCCAGGTAAGGTTGTGAGAAATCTGAACAACCAGAAACTTAAAAGCCTCTACCCTCTCCACACACTCCTTGACGATGTATAGAGGAGGTGGCTTACTGCTATGCTTCCTAATATTAATAATGAGTTCTGTTTTTTATGATGTATTCAGTAGCATATTATTATCTGAGCACCATCTCACCAGTGGGACTCATCTCCTCCTGAAATGAGGCCCACTATTGTTGTGTCATCTGCAAACTTCTCTATAATGTTTGTGGGATGAACAGGTATGCAGTGATATGTGTACAATGAATACAAAGTGGGGCTCAACACACAGCCCTGTGGACAGCCTGTGTTAAGCATTACTGTAGAGGAGGACTGACTACAGTGCTGCTGCAATAATTTAGCAATTCGCCATGGCGCCATGGCAACACTTCCTTGTCAGTTATGTGTTGTCCACCCCTATTGGACTATATGTGACAGTCACCTAAACCTATGTTCCAATTTTCATGACTCCAGGACGTTCCCAACCCTCCCCATAAGCTAACGGATTGAATGGCGAGGTGGGCGTGTCCATAGTAATACGTTAGATGTCATACTAATGTTGATGTTCAGTTATGATCATGGCTGTGTTCTGATGAATCTCAGCAAATTTCACATCATTTTGCCCAGCCGCTTGTGAGTAATAAATGAAACAGTTTTCAGCATTTCTTTCATTAACCACTATGTGGCGCTATATCGGTTGTCAGGTGTTTTGATGTCATTGCGTTCGGGGTGGGACTATTTTCCTTCATGGAAAGTTTTGTGGACATGGGACCATTTTTGGCCGAGTTACAGGTGGTTGAAGTTGTAAGGGGAGGAGTCAAACTTTGCCATGGCGCCATGGCAACACTTCCTTGTCAGTTATGTGTTGTCCCCCCATATTGTACTATATGTGTCAGTAACCTAAACCTATGTTCCAAATTTCATGACTCCAGGACGTTCTCACCCCTCCCCATAAGGTCACGGATTCAATGGCGAGGAGGGCGTGTCCATGATAACACGTTTGATGTTATGCTATTGTTGATGTTCAGTTATGATCATGGCTGTGTTCTGATGAATCTAAGAAAATTTCACATCATTGTGCCCAGCCGCTTGTGAGTAATAAATGAAACATTTTTCAGCAATTCTTTCATTATCCACTATGTGGCGCTATATCGGTTGTCAGGTGTTTTGATGTCATTGCGTTCGGGGTGGGACTATTTTCCTTCATGGAAAGTTTTGTGGACATGGGACCATTTTTAGCCGAGTTACAGGTGGTTGAAGTTGTAAGGGGAGGAGTCAAACTTGGCCATGGCGCCCTGGCCACGCCTTTTGAGATTTTGACCTAATTTATATAACTTTTAATGGCCAATGCCTGTAGATGCTCCCATGCAAAAATGAGCTCAATTGGATCTGGTCCCTAGGACAAGTGCGTTAAAATGCAAGGTGTGACTTTTTTCCAAATTGGAGGTGGGGCGACTTTGAGGCAAGATGGCGGCCTTCCTGTTGGCGGTGGGTATGGGCCACAATGATGTTTTTTGCATGTCTTGAGGTGATTCACACCTCACCCAAATTTGATGTGTCTACGGCAAAGTTTATGGTCTCCAGTCTCCATAGACCTTGAAAATTTGTGTACGTTTGGCCCCACCCACAAAAATGAGGGGTGGGGGGGAACATATCTTTTCCAGTTTATCGAATTTTTTGCCTTGTCAGAGGGGTTTGCCAAAAAAAATTGCATTTTGGTTAACGTTCAGAGGGTGAAAAATGCGATCATTTAGGCAGAATAATAATAATAATTAAACCTGCAGGCAGGTGTAAACGGACTTTCGCCCCCCGCGTGACCGCGGAACCCGCCGCCCGTCCTCCCTCGCTTTGAACAGTACCTGCTGGCCATTTACTCCAATCGACTTCTTCCACGCAGCATTAGGTCGAGGTGCCGTAGTCATTGTGCCCAAAAACAATGTCTCCAAACTTTCAGTCATGTCCCTCTGCTGAAGTTGCTCCACTCTCATTTCAGGACAACACCTCACATCACCAGTAAATATACAGGGAACAGACATTGAGATGGTGACATCCTATAAGTACCTGGGTGTTCATCTGAACAATGAACTAGACTGGTCACACTATACTGACACACTCTACAAGAAGGGACAGCGCAGGCTGTTCCTACTGAGGAGACTCAGGTCTTTTGGTGTACAAGGGGCGCTGCTGAAGACATTGTATGACACGGTGGTCTGCTGGGGCAGTGGCATTATGACAGCCGATAGGAAGAGACTGAACAAACAGATCAAGAAAGCTAGCTCTGTGCTGGGGTAGCGCGTTGTCCCAGTGGAGGAGATAGGAGAGAGAAGGACGGTGTCTAAACTGTCATCTCTGCTGGAGTCCGAGTTCCACCCTATGCCGGACATACTGAATGCACGGTGGAGTTCATTTAGCAGCAGACTACATCATCCTAGGGGCACAACCGAGAGGTTTCGCAGGTCCTTCCTCCCAACGGCTGTCAGACTTTACAACCTAAGTAGGGCTGCTCTTAGAGATAGCCTAAAGACGTGACAACCTAATAGTTTTGAATGCAAAAGACATACAATGGTCCCCTCCAGCATACAATTAGGAAAATACCGGTCGCTATGGAGGGTGAGAATATGTATGGGTACATAATCATACCATATAGGATAACTAAGTAGACGGTTGTGCTGTTTCATCCCATCTAGCAACAATGCTCTGCGCTGTGTGTGTATATATACTGTATTTACATATGTATTCCATCTAGCTACAATGCTCCGCACTGGGTGTTTATATATCTACATATTATTCCATCTAGCTACAATGCTCTGCACTGTGTGTGTTGAAGCACGCTGGTCGCCATGGAAACAGTTCTGTACTATCTACATGTACTGTCAATCAGCCCTAGTGATTCCTTCATGCATTTTTTTTTTCTGTTAGTGAGAGAAAAAGAGAGAAAAAAATTTTCAGCAATTCTTCCTTTTAAAAATAGGGGCGCTAAAGCTTTTGTTTGTTATTTTTCTGTAGACTTGTTTGGTGCAGGACTAATATCAATCGTAGAAAATTTAGTGCAAATTGTTTCAAGTTTGCCCCATGTATAAATGTCCGTTATTGAAATGCAATGAGTGGGTTTCCATGGCAACTGAGCTTATCGCAGGACAAAACCAGCTCAGTATGAAAGAGATTTTGCAGGGAAGTTCAGGAGATGCGTTGTCCAAAATATAACTTTCCAAAATTTCATGGCGTGTTGTCACCCGTCACCATGTTGCCAGGGCAACACTTCCCTGTAATTTATGTGTTGTCCTCATATGTGTTGTCCACCAATATTGGTCTACATATGACAGTGACCTCAACATATGTTGAAAAATTGAGACCTCCAAGACCTTCCCACCCCTCCCCATAAGGTCACGGATTGAATGGCGAGGAGGGCGTGTCCATGGTAACACGTATGATGTCATAGTAATGTTGATGTTGAGTTATGATCATCTCTGTGTTTTGATGAATTTCAGAAAATTTCAGGTCATTCTGGCAAGCCTCGCACGAGTAATAAATAAAACAGTTTTCAGCAATTCTTTCCTTTACCACTATGTGGCGCTATATCTTTAGTCATGTATTTTGATGTCATTGCGTCCGGGGTGGCACTATTTTCCTTCATGGAAAGTTTTGTGGACATCGGACAAGTTTTGCCCGTCAGTAATTCTTACTTTAATCATTAGGGGACGCTCTCAGTGTTGTTTATTATTTGTATATAGATGTGTTGGTGGACGGAAGAATATTGATCGTATAAAATTTGTTGCAAATCGTGCAAAGTATGTCCAATTTACAAGGGTCTAATGTTGTTACCACTAGGTGCCGCTAAAGCTTTTGTTATTTTATATAGGTATGTTCGGGGTGGGATTATTATCCATTTTTGAAAATTTGGTGGAAATCAGAAAAAGTTTGTCCAAGATACAACTTTCCGAAATTTCATGGCGTGTTGTCAACCGTCGCCATGTTGCCATGGCAACACTTCCCTGTAAGTTATGTGTTGTCCACCCATATTGGACTACATATGACAGTGACCTCAACATATGTTGAAAAATTTAGACCTCCAAGACCTTCCCACCCCGCCCCATAAGCTCATGGGTTGAATGGCAAGAAGGGCGTGTCCATGGTAACATGTATGATGTCATAATAACGTTGATGTTCAATTATGATCATGTCTGTGTTCTGATGAATCTCTGAAAATTTCACGTCATTCTGGCCAGCCGTACGTGAGTAATAAATAAAACAGTTTTCAGCAATTCTTTCGTTAGCCACTATGTGGCGCTATATCTATTGTCCGGTATTTTGATGTCATTGTATCCGGGGTGGCACTGTTTTCCTTGATGGGAAGTTTTGTGGACATCAGAAAAAGGTTGTCCAAGATACAACTGTCCGAAATTTCATGGTGTGTAGTCAACCGTCGCCATGTTGCCATGGCAACACTTCCCTGTAACTTATGTGTTGTCCACCCATATTGGACTGCATATGACAGTGACCTCAACATATGTTGAAAAATTTAGACCTCCAAGACCTTCCCACCCGTCCCCATAAGCTCATGGATTGAATTGCGAGAAGGGCGTGTCCATGGTAACACGTATGATGTCATACTACCGTTGATGTTGAGTTATGATCATCGCTCTGTTTTGATGAATCTCAGAAAATTTCACGTCATTCTGGCAAGCCGCGCACGAGTAATAAATAAAACAGTTTTCAGCAATTCTTTTGTTTACCACTATGTGGCGCTATATCTTTTGTCAGGTATTTTGATGTCATTGCGTCCGGGGTGGCACTATTTTCCTTCCTGTAAAGTTTTGTGGACATCGGAGAAGTTTTGCCCCTCAGTAATTCTTCCTTTAATCATTAGGGGGCGCTATGAGTGTTGTTTATTATTTGTATATAGATGGGTTCGGGGAAGGGAGAATATTGATCGTATAAAATTTGTTGCAAATCGTGCAAAGTATGTCCAATTTACAAGGGTCTAATGTTGTTACCACTAGGTGGCACTAAAACTTTTGTTATTTTATATAGGGATGTTCAGGGTGGGATTATTATCCATTTTTGAAAATTTGGTGGAAATCAGAAAAAGTTTGTCCAAGATACAACTTTCTGAAATTTCATGGCGTGTAGTCAACCATCGCCATGTTGCCATGGCAACACTTCCCTGTAAGTTATGTGTTGTCCACCCATATTGGACTAGATATGACAGTGACCTCAACATATGGTGAAAAATTTAGACCTCCAAGACCTTCCCACCCCTCCCCATAAGCTCATGGATTGAATGGCGAGAAGGGCGTTTCTATGGTAACATGTATGATATCATACTAACGTTGATGTTCAGTTATGATCATGTCTGTGTTCTGATGAATCTCTGAAAATTTCACGTCATTCTGCTCAGCTGCTTGTGAGTAATAAATAAAACAGTTTTCAGCAATTCTTTCATTAACCACTATGTGGCGCTATATCGGTTGTCAGGTATTTTGAGGTCATTGCGTCCGGGGTGGCACTATTTTCCTTCATGTAAAGTTTTGTGGACATCGGACAAGTTTTGGGCGAGTTACAGGTGGTTGAAGTTGTAAGGGGAGGAGTCAAACTTCGCCATGGCGCGCTGGCCACGCCTTTTGAGATTTTGACTTAATTTATATAACTTTTAATGGCCAATGCCTGTAGATGCCCCCATGTAAAAATGAGCTCAATTGGATCTGGTCCCTAGGACAAGTGCGTTAAAATGCGAGGTGTGACTTTTTTCCGAATTGGAGATGGGGCGACTTTGAGGCAAGATGGCGGCCTTCCTGTTGGTGGTGGGTATGGGCCACAATGATGTTTTTTGCATGTCTTGAGGTGATTCACACCTCACCCAAATTTGATGTTTCTACGGCAAAGTTTATGGTCTCCAGTCTCCATTGACCTTGTATGTTTGGCCCCACCCACAAAAATGAGGGGTGGGGGGGCACATATGTTTTCCAGTTTATCGAATTTTTTGCCTTGTCAGAGGGGTTTGCCAAAAAAAATCGCGTTTTGGTTAACGTTCAGAGGGTGAAAAATGCGCTCATTTGGGCAGAATAATAATAATAAAGAAACGTGAGCGGATACAATAGGGCTTTCGCCGACTGACGTTGTCAGTGGCTCGGGCCCTAATAATTAAACCTGCAGGCAGGTGTAAACGGTCCTTCGCCCCCCCGCACGACCGCGGAACCCGCCGCCCGTCCTCCCTCGCTTTGAACAGTACCGGCTGGCCATTTACTCCAATCGACTTCTTCCACGCAGCATTAGGTCGAGGTGCCGTAGTCATTGTGCCCAAAAACAATGTCTCCAAACTTTCAGTCATGTCCCTCTGCTGAAGTTGCTCCACTCTCATTTCAGGACAACACCTCACATCACCAGTAAATATACAGGGAACAGACATCGAGATGGTGACATCCTATAAGTACCTGGGCGTTCATCTGAACAATGAACTAGACTGGTCACACTATACTGACGCACTCTACAAGAAGGGACAGCGCAGGCTGTTCCTACTGAGGAGACTCAGGTCTTTTGGTGTACAAGGGGCGCTGCTGAAGACATTGTATGACACGGTGGTCTGCTGCGGCAGTGGCATTATGGCAGCCGATAGGAAGAGACTGAACAAACAGATCAAGAAAGCTAGCTCTGTCCTGGGGTAGCGCGTTGTTCCAGTGGACGAGATAGGAGAGAGAAGGACGGTGGCTAAACTGTCATCTCTGCTGGAGTCCGAGTTCCACCCTATGCAGGACATACTGAACGCACGGTGGAGTTCATTTAGCAGCAGACTACATCATCCTAGGTGCACAACCGAGAGGTTTCGCAGGTCCTTCCTCCCAACGGCTGTCAGACTATACAACCTAAGTAGGGCTTCTCTTAGAGATAGCCTAAAGACGTGACAACCTAATAGTTTTGAATGCAAAAGGCATACAATGGTCCCCTCCAGCATACAATTAGGAAAATACCGGTCGCTATGGAGGGTGAGAATATGTATGGGTACATAATCATACCATATAGGATAACTAAGTAGACGGTTGTGCTGTTTCATCCCATCTAGCAACAATGCTCTGCACTGTGTGTGTTTATATATCTACATATTATTCCATCTAGCTACAATGCTTTGCACTGTGTGTGTTGAAGCACGCTGGTCGCCATGGAAACAGTTCTGTACTATCTACATGTACTGTCAATCAGCCCTAGTGATTCCTTCATGCATTTTTTTTTTCTGCTAGTGAGAGAAAAAGAGAGAAAAAAATTTTCAGCAATTCTTCCTTTTAAAAATAGGGGCGCTAAAACTTTTGTTTGTTATTTTTATGTAGACTTGTTTGGTGCAGGACTAATATCAATCGTCGAAAATTTAGTGCAAATTGTTGCAAGTTTGCCCCATGTATAAATGTCCTTTTATGAAATGCAATGAGTGGGTTTTCATGGCAACTGTGCTTATCACAGGACAAAACCAGCTCAGTGTGAAAGAGATTTTGCAGAGAAGTTCAGGAGATGCGGTCTATCATGCAGTTTTTAGGTTTATTAGGGCAACAGGACTAATTTCAAGGATATAGGACAGTAATGCCATTTCGAATCGCAGTCCGTTCCAGAAGGTGGCGGTAATGCTCCGACAAGGCGTTTGCCAACCGCCATAAAACCTCAGAAGAAGACGACGTACGTCAGTCCTCACCCAACCAGCCTGTAAGTTGGTTTAAACGTAACATTTTGCATGTTAACCGTTAGATATAAGTGCTCCGTTTATTTTGTTATAAGTTGTGTGAGAAAACATTGCTAAATTTGTTTCCCTTGAGATTAGCGTTTTAGCTAACGTTCGCGGCTAGCCCGTTAGCATTAGCATGTTTGATTTGAGCCAAGCACAGCTGTAAGTTGGTTTAAACTTAACATTTTGCATGGTAACCGTTAGATATAAGTGCTACGTTTATTTTGTTATAAGTTGTGTGAGGAAACATTGCTAAATTTGAAACTGAAAACTTCCTGTGGAATGCATACCTCCACCAAGGCTCTTATATCCTCACACACTTTTCCAACAATACTCCCAAACTACTGGATGAATTTGGATGAAATTTTCACCAGAAGTGGTTCTTGGCCTACACACAAACCATTACATTTTGGGGGTGATCCATGACTGCATACCTCTACCAAGGCTCAAACTTCTTGCAGTGATTTACTAGGATTATGTAGAAACTAGTGGATGGATTTTGCTGAAATTTTAACCAGAGATGGTCCTTGGCTTGCAGACGAATCCAATGAATAATTGAAATATTATTTTAATGTTTTTATTAAATATGTACTTTTTTTGTTGTTGTTTTTTTTTTTTTTAATACAGGCACTTCCTCTCCCTCCATGTCCTCTCCGCTTCAATGCTGTGATTCCTGATGCGATGTATGTGCTTTTTCCATGGGAGAAGTCACATGATATGACCAACACAAAGAGGCGCTGCTTGCTACGGGCACATGAACATTGCAGTCATAGTTATTGTTTGGTTTTTGCTCTGCAAAATTATGGTCAAAAGTGTAAATTGTGATAATATTTTGGCTTTTTCCCCTTAAACAATGAGTTTCAAATTTATATTGAAACAGTAATTTTATTAAAATATAAAGAAAAATCATTCATAAAATGATCCACAAATTTATAATCGTTGTCGTTGGCCTCCGTCGGTCTATGATGACCATGGAAGAGAATCCTAAACGTCTACTCTGCTGGAACAGCACCGCCTGTGGCTGATCAGGCCGATGCGCACCGGTGTTCTACCTTCCAGCGTTGGGCGTTGGTAGGATTCAAGCCTGGGCAGCAAGATATGGAGGACAAGATGTTACCCATGCAGCATGTCCCCCCTCTCCACGTCACTGATGGATCCAAAGGAACAGCAGGGCTGCTATATTTTGGCACCAGTGCCGTCTCAGGAGCTGCCAGAACGATGTTGAGCACAACAGAGAATTGCCTTAGGGGCTCCGACTCCGGATTTTTCCTCAGGGTTGATTCCCGAAGCCTTTCCCGTGACCGGGTGTGCCGCAAGGCAGCGGAGGTTTGAAATCAGGGTTTACCTTCCCCTAGATGGGCTACCTTCCCAGGTTGACGAGCCACCATCTACCCGAAGCATCTGGTTTTAAGGCGCCAGAGATCCGCCCTCGCCCCTTCTCCTATTAGTAAAAGCAGTTCCACCGGGCTTAGAGACTAAACCACACGGGCAGACTAGGAGTTGGACTTAGTTGGCAGAGGCTTTTCGAGACGCACGCCGTAAGGAGCATTTTATGAGCCGGGCTTAGAGACTAAACCACACGGGCAGACTAGGAGTTGGACTTAGTTGGCAGAGGCTTTTCGAGACGCACGCCGTAAGGAGCATTTTATGAGCACTGGGAGCTTAACCCCAGTGCCGCTCCTGGCTATGACAACCTTGGAACCTGCTAATTTGTACTCAATTTACATTTATAGGCTTTACCTTAGAATAAATTTGTGAGTCCACCACCACTACCATCCTCCTTGTTAAAAAATAATGAATCACCTGAGAACAAGCAAGGGTTTTCTTTTTTTTCTTCATTCAGCAACATCTACTGTGGAAAGAGGCTTTTTCACCAAACTGCCTTCTGGTAGAAGATACAGAATACCAAAATGCAGGTTAAACTGTTTAAAAAAAAGTTTATTTGTACCTGCTTCTATTAGGCTCCTAAATTGCTCCTAGGATTGTACAACAGCATGGTGATCCTAACTTGGATTACATGTTCTTTGTTTATGTTTTAGACTGTTTTTTTTGTTTTGTTTTTTTAATATGTGTAATGGGGGTATAGCGTGCAATATACTCTATGTGAGCAGATGTCATGTTGTGATGTGATGTCTTGTGATTCAAAGGGAAGCAGGTTTGTGTCAGAACTGTGAGTCCACAACAAATTTCCCCAAGGGGACAATCAGGTGTTTTCTATTCTATTCATGTAGCTAATTTTTTCTTGGAAATTCAGAACTTTATTGAAAAATCTTCGTTATTGAGGAATTAATTATTTTTTCAGTTTATGAGAAAAAATACTTTGGAGACAGAGAATTGTGAACTACTTGATGGCGGCTAAATATTATAGAATTTATTCTGAGAGTCACGTCACTAACCTGAGGTGCTGAAAATCTCACGGCCTCTCTGCTGTATTCAGAACACACTCCTCTGCTGCCTCCTCTCCCCTCACCTGTGCCGTTTGGCTCATTTTTCCCCTCTTCTATCAATTTCTGCCATTTGTTAACCACCAAAATGTGAACACACCTTCTCGAGTCCCACGCCCTGTTGAATGCTGTCAGTCTGTCTTTCAGTCGGACCAGTCTCAAATGTACAGGAAAAGTCAATTTTACAAGAGGAAATTACAAATTTGAGGGAAATGGTTTCAAATGTAGATAGATTGACAAAGAAAAGTATAAAATGATTAGAAAATTGTTGTAAATTTTGGAGAACAACCTTCAAGATTGAAGTCATGAGTAATTTTAAGAGGACAACAGATTTCCACTGTTGTACAAGCTGTACATTGACTACATTACATCAAAGTGTCATATCTTCAGTGTTGTCCCATGAAAAGATACAATAAAATATTTATAAAAATGTGAGGGGTGTACTCACTTTTGTGAGATATTGTATATTGGAAGATGGTGAACTGTGAACTGTTTTTGTAGAAATATTTATTGAACTGTTTTTGAATGAATGATATGTCCAGTGGGAGGTGCTTGGTCATTAAAATGGGGTTGCTGTGAGGCTGAGGAGTCTGAACTTTGCTGCATCGTAGGTAACGATTCTGCTGTTTGTAAATGAGACAGTGGCCTGTTTTCTCCCATTTTGAAGGAGTTGTTAGAGGACTCCATTTTAAAGAGACAAAGATCTTTAATACACTCTCAGACTCAGAGCAGCTGTTGGTCTCTTTGGATCTGCACATCACTGATTAGGTAAGTGTTACCATGGAGAAGGTTGACTCCTCGCCACAGGACATCGGAAATATATATCGGGAATTCATCGGAAATAAATATTCTCAATTTCTAGAGCTTAAAATATTCAGAGTTTAAAAGTTAATTTTAAAATTAACTTCTACATGAGAGAACATCATACAATTTTTGTTGTTGGGGGGGCTTCAAGGTTTTAGGTCCATTTTTTTATCTGCAATTGTTCAACTACAGAGAGCTGCTTCGGCACTAGTGGGTGTGCAATTTTTGCCTCAAATGTGTTGCTGTTAGGTACATTAGGTCCATTTTTTATCTGCAATTGTGCAAGTACAGAGAGCCATTTAGTAAACAATTCAGAGTTTAAAAGTTAATTTTAAAATTATTAACTTCTACATGAGAGAAAATCATACAATTTTTCTTGTTGGGGGGGCTTTGAGGTTTTAGGTCCATTTTTTTATCTGCAATTGTTGAAATACAGAGAGCTGCTTAGGCACTAGTGGGTGTGCAATTTTTGCCTCAAATGTGTGGCTGTTAGGTACATATGTTCAAAAATTTATAAATCCCAAGACCGCTCAGACCCGGCAAAAAATTCGATAAACAGGAAAAGATATGTTCCCCCCCCAAACGTACACAAATTTTCAAGGTCTATGGAGACTGTAAACTTTGCCAAGATACAACTTTCCAAAATTTGATGGCGTATAGTCAACCGTCACCATGTTGCCAGGGCAACACTTCCCTGTAAGTTATGTGTTGTCCACCAATATTGGACTACATATGACAGTGACCTCAACATATGTTGAAAAATTGAGACCTCCAAGACCTTCCCACCCCTCCCCATAAGCTCACGGTTTGAATGGCGAGGAGGGCGTGTCTATGTTAACACGTTTTATGTTATACTATTGTTGATGTTCAGTTATTATCATGGCTGTGTTCTGATGAATCTCAGAAAATTTCACATCATTCTGCCCAGCCGCTTGTGAGTAATAAATGAAACATTTTTCAGCAATTCTTTCGTTTACCACGATGTGACGCTATATCGGTTGTCAGGTATTTTGAGGTCATTGCGTCCGGGGTGGCACTATTTTCCTTCATGAAAAGTTTGGTGGATATGGGACAAGTTTTGCACGAGTTACAGGTGTTTGAAGTTGTAAGGGGAAGAGTCAAACTTCGCCATGGCGCCATGGTAACACGTTTGATGTTATACTAATGTTGATGTTCAGTTATTATCATGGCTGTGTTCTGATGAATCTCAGAAAATTTCACATCATTCTGCCCAGCCGCTTGTGAGTAATAAATTAAACAGTTTTCAGCAATTCTGTCATTCACCACTATGTGGTGCTATATCAGTTGTCAGGTATTTTGAGGTCATTGCGTTCGGGGTGGGACTATTTTCCTTCATGGAAAGTTTTGTGGACATGGGACCATTTTTACCTGAGTTACAGGTGGTTGAAGTTGTAAGGGGAGGAATCAACCTTCGCCATGGCAACATGGCAACACTTCCTTGTCAGTTATGTGTTGTCCACCCATATTGAATTATATGTGACAGTAACCTAAACCTATGTTCCAAACTTCATGACTCCTGGACGTTCCCACCCCTCCCCATAAGCTCACGGATTTAATGGCGAGGTGGGCGTGTGCATGCTAACACGTTAGATGCCATGCTAATGTTGATGTTCAGTTATGATCATGGCTGTGTTCTGATGAATCTCAGAAAATTTCACATCAATCTGCCCAGCCGCTTGTGAGTAATAAATGAAACAGTTTTCAGCAATTCTTTCATTAACCACTATGTGGCGCTATATCGGTTGTCAGGTATTTCGAGGTCATTGCATCCAGGGTCGCACTATTTTCCTTCACGTAAAGTTTTGTGGACATCGGACAACTTTTGGCCGAGTTACAGGTGGTATAATTTGTAAGGGGAGGAGTCAAAATTCGCCATGGCGCCCTGGCCACACCTTTTGAGATTTTTACTTAATTTATATAACTTTTAATGGCCAATGCCTGTAAATGCCCCCATGTAAAAATGAGCTCAATTGTATCATGTCCCTAGGACAAGTGCGTTAAAATGCGAGGTGTGACTTTTTTCCGAATTGGAGGTGGGGCGACTTTGAGGCAAGATGGCGGCCTTCCTGTTGGCGGTGGGTATGGGCCACAATGATGTTTTTTTCATGTCTTGATGTGATTCACACCTCACCCAAATTTTATGTCTCTACGGGAAAGTTTATGGTCTCCAGTCTCCATAGACCTTGTACGTTTGGCCCCACCCACAAAAATGAGGGGTGGGGGGGCACATATCTTTTCCAGTTTATCGAATTTTTTGACCGATCAGAGGGGTTTGCCAAAAAAAATCGCGTTTTGGTTAACGTTCAGAGGGTGAAAAATGCGATCATTTAGGCAGAATAATAGTGAAAAATAATAATAATTAAACCTGCAAGCAGGTGTGAACGGGCCTTCGCCCCCCGCGCGACCGCGGAACCCAGCGCCCATAGTCCCTCGCTGGCTGGGAAAATGTGCCGTCATCACTGCAACGGCTGCATGCATAATAAAGTAAACCATTTGGCTCAGATCTTCCTGTGAGCAGTTAGTGGCATTATCCCTTTTGTCATGGCATGTCCATGGTAACATGTTTGATGTCATACTAACATTGATGTTCAGTTATGATCATGGCTGTGTTCTGATGAAACTCAGAAAATTTCACGCCATTCTGGCCAGCTGAGCGTTAGTAATAAATAAAACAGTTTTAAGCAATTCTTTCGTTATCCACCTTGTGGCGCTATATCTTTTGTCAGGTATTTTGATGTCATTGCGTCCGGGGTGGCACTTTTTTCCTTCATGGAAATTTTTATGGCCATCGGACAAGTTTTGCCCGTCAGTAATTTTTCCTTTAATCATTAGGAGGCGCTATGAGTGTTGTTTATTATTTGTATATAGACGAGTTGGTGGAAGGGAGAATATTGATTGTATAAAATTTGTTGCAAATCATGCAAAGTATGTTCAATTTACAAGGGTCTAATGTTGTTACCGCTAGGCGGTGCTAAAACTTTTATTTTATATAGGAATGGTCAGGGTGGGATTATTATCCATTTTTGAAAATTTGGTAGAAATCAGAAAAGTTTGTCCAAGATACAACTTTCCGAAATTTTATGGCGTGTAGTCAACCGTCGCCATGTTGTCATGGCAACACTTCACTGTAAGTTATGTGTTGTCTACCCATATTGGACTGCATAAGACAGTGACCTCAACATATGTTGAAAAATTTAGACCTCCAAGACCTTCCCACCCCACCCCATAAGGTCATGGGTTGAATGGCGAGAAGGGCGTGTCCATGGTAACATGTATGACGTCATACTAACGTTGATGTTCAGTTATGATCATGTCTGTGTTCTGATGAATCTCTGAAAATTTCACGTCATTCTGGCCAGCCGTGCGTGAGTAATAAATTAAACAGTTTTCAGCAATTCTTTCGTTAGCCACTATGTGGCACTATATCTTTTGTCCGGTATTTTGATGTCATTGTATCCGGGGTGGCACTATTTTCCTTGATGGGAAGTTTTGTGGACATCAGAAAAAGGTTGTCCAAGATACAACTGTCCGAAATTTCATGACGTGTAGTCAACCGTCGCCATATCGCCATGGCAACACTTCCCTGTAAGTTATGTGTTGTCCACCCATATTGGACTGCATATGACAGTGACCTCAACATATGTTGAAAAATTTAGACCTCCAGGACCTTCCCACCCCGCCCCATAAGCTCATGGGTTGAATGGCGAGAAGGGCGTGTCCATCGTAACATGTATGACGTCATACTAACGTTGATGTTCAGTTATGATCATGTCTGTGTTCTGATGAATCTCTGAAAATTTCACGTCATTCTGGCCAGCCGTGCGTGAGTAATAAATAAAACAGTTTTCAGCAATTCCTTCATTAGCCACTATGTGGCACTATATCTTTTGTCCGGTATTTTGATGTCATTGTATCCGGGGTGGCACTATTTTCCTTGATGGAAAGTTTTGTGGACATCAGAAAAAGTTTGTCCAAGATACAACTTTCCGTAATTTCATTGCGTGTAGTCAACCGTTGCCATGTTGCCATGGCAACACTTCCCTGTAAGTTATGTGTTGTCCACCCATATTGGACTGCATATGACAGTGACCTCAACATATGTTGAAAAATTTAGACCTCCAGGACCTTCCCACCCCGCCCCATAAGCTCATGGGTTGAATGGTGAGAAGGGCGTGTCCATCGTAACATGTATGACGTCATGCTAACGTTGATGTTCAGTTATGATCATGTCTGTGTTCTGATGAATCTCTGAAAATTTCACGTCATTCTGGCCAGCCGAGCGTGAGTAATAAATAAAACAGTTTTCAGCAATTCTTTCATTAGCCACTATGTGGCGCTATATCTTTTGTCCGGTATTTTGATGTCATTGTATCCGGGGTGGCACTATTTTCCTTGATGGAAAGTTTTCTGGACATCGGACAAGTTTTGCGGGAGTTACAGCTGGTTGAATTTGTAAGGGGAGGAGTCAATCTTCTCCATGGCGCCCTGGCCACGCCTTTTGAGATTTTGACCTAATTTATATAACTTTTAATGGCCAATGCCTATAGATGCCGCCATGCAAAAATGAGCTCAATTGGAGCAGGTCCCTAGGACAAGTGGGTTCAAATGCGAGGTGTGACTTTTTCCCGAATTGGAGGTGGGGTGACTTTGAGGCAAGATGGCGGCCTTCCTGTTGGCGGTGGGTATGGGCCACAATGATGTTTTTTGCATGTCTTTAGGTGATTCACACCTCACCCAAATTTGATGTGTCTACGGCAAAGTTTATGGTCTTCTGTCTCCATAGACCTTGTACGTTTGACCCCACCCACAAAAATGAGGGGTGGGGGGGCACATATATTTTCCAGTTTATCGAATTTTTGGCCCGGTCAGAGGGGTTTGCCAAAAAAAATCGCGTTTTGGTTAACGTTCAGAGGGTGAAAAATGCGATCATTTAGGCAGAATAATAATAAAAAAAAAAAATAAAGAAAGAAACGTGAGCGGATACAATAGGGCTTTCGCCGACTGACGTTGTCAGTGGCTCAGGCCCTAATTAAACCTGCAGGCAGGTGTAAACGGACCTTCGCCCACCCGCGTGACCGCGGAACCCGCCGCCCGTCCTCCCTCGCTTTGAACCCTACCGGCTGGCCATTTACTCCAATCGACTTCTTCCACGCAGAATTAGGTGGAGGTGCCGTAGTCATTGTGCCCAAAAACAATGTGTCCAAACTTTCACTCATGTGCCTCTGCTGAAGTTCCTCCACTCTCATTTCAGGACAACACCTCACATCACCAGTAAATATACAGGGAACAGACATTGAGATGGTGACATCCTATAAGTGCCTGGGTGTTCATCTGAACAATAAAGTAGACTGGTCACACTATATTGACGCACTGTACAAGAAGGGACAGCACAGGCTGTTCCTACTGAGGAGACTCAGGTCTTTTGGTGTACAAGGGGCGCTGCTGGAGACATTGTATGACACGGTGGTCTGCTGGGGCTGTGGCATTATGGCAGCCGATAGGAAGAGACTGAACAAACAGATCAAGAAAGCTAGCTCTGTCCTGGGGTAGCGCGTTGTCCCAGTGGAGGAGATAGGAGAGAGAAGGACGGTGGCTAAACTGTCATCTCTGCTGGAGTGCGAGTTCCACCCTATGCAGGACATACTGAACGCACGGTGGAGTTCATTTAGCAGCAGACTACATCATCCTTGGTGCACAACCGAGAGGTTTGGCAGGTCCTTACTCCCAACGGCTGTCAGACTGTACAACGTAAGTAGGGCTGCTCTTAGAGATAGGCTAAAGACGTGACAACCTAATAGTTTTGAATGCAAAAGACATACAATGGTCCCCTCCAGCATACAATTAGGAAAATGCCGGTCGCTATGGAGGGTGAGAATATGTATGGGTACATAATCATACCATATAGGATAACTAAGTAGACGGCTGTGCTGTTTCATCCCATCTAGCAACAATGCTCTGCACTGTGTGTGTATATATATTTACATATTTAGTAATACATATTTAGTTTAGAGTAATAAATAAAACAGTTTTCAGCAATACTTTCGTTAGCCACTATGTGGCACTATATCTTTTGTCCGGTATTTTGATGTCATTGTATCCGGGGTGGCACTTTTTTCCTTGATGGAAAGTTTTGTGGACATCAGAAAAAGTTTGTCCAAGATACAACTTTCCGAAATTTCATGGCGTATAGTCAACCGTCGCCATGTTGCCATGGCAACAGTTCCCTGTAAGTTATGTGTTGTCCACCCATATTGGACTGCATATGACAGTGACCTCAACATATGTTGAAAAATTTAGACCTCCAAGAGCTTCCTACCCCGCCCCTTAAGCTCATGGGTTGAATGGCGAGAAGGGCGTGTCCATGGTTACATGTATGATGTCATACTAACGTTGATGTTCAGTTATGATCATGTCTGTGTTCTGATGAATCTCTGAAAATTTCACGTCATTCTGGCCAGCCGTGCGTGAGTAATAAATAAAACAGTTTTCAGCAATTCTTTCGTTAGCCACTATGTGGCGCTATACCTTTTGTCCTGTATTTGGTTACACTTTTCCATCTTTGAAATAAAGAGCTGGAGTTTGTAAGCCATTGTGTACTTTATTCCAAATATTGTTACAAAGCAAGCAAGTGTATTTATATAGCACATGTTGTCTGCTTATGTCAAAAAGGTGTGCAATATGTTCAAGAGGCAAATTAATCTGCAAACGTATGTAAGTTAAAAGGAGAATTTGAAATTGGGAATTTTTTCTGTCTTTGTTAGGCTGGGAAAAAATTGCATCAGCAGAGCCATTAAACTGAAAGATGGAAGCCCAGTGTAGTATTTCACCTTTGTGTCATTATCTTTGAGGAAATTGTCATCTAGAGTATTTCTGGAGAGCTCTCCCTTTAACTTTTTGTTCTCCTCTTGCAAGAGTAAAATTTCTTTAAGTCTACGGTGACACTTGCTGTAGTTCTGTAGCTCTTGTGCATTTTCCTCTGGAGCGTCATCGGCCTGACAGATCTGGGCTGCTTCATCAGATGTCGTCTCCTCCATCTCAGCCAGAGGTGTGGTGTCATCTGTTGCTGATCAGGACAATAAACAACTGTAGTTAATATATTTTGTAATCAAAAGGAATCCCAAGACACATTTTAGAAAGAAAAACATAGGTAAAATAAAAAAAGACGACCTGAAGGAGCTACATTATCCATCTCAGTCACGTGGCCAATGATCTTGGAGGTCTGTGCTGGGAAGATCACTTGCATGCCCTGCTGATTCTTTTTGTCATAATCTTGTCCATCTGCATAAGCGGTTAAACCTGTCAGGAGTGGCAGCTGGAAGCTCTGCATGCCTAAGGTTTAGCGAAGGTGCCCAGTCAGGATCACAGTCTAGCATTTCATAAGCTGGTCTGCTGTTAAAGCAAAGGAAAAATTAAGAAAATACTTTGGAGTAGAACAAATTAAACCTGCTCACACAGGTGTGTGAGTTGGAACTTTTTCTAGCTACTCTGATATCGGAGTCTCTTTAGCTTAGCTCTGTTTAGCTTAGCACTACTGATGTAGGGTAAAAGCTATGACCAAGCAAGTCTTAACCACAACACAAGCAAGTTTTAACAACAGACGTACACCATAAATCATAACGTACCTTTATAAAAATGCTTTGAGCACACCACCATCGATACAGGTGCGTGTTTGAAAGTTACGTTGGGTCTTCTGACTGCTGCAATCCAGGCCAGGCGTCGCCTCTTCGTTACATCCGAAACGTGAGCTGTGCTGTTCTTCTTCCAGGCTGTAAAAATTAAGAAAATACTTTGGAGTAAAACAAATTAAACCCGCTCACACAGGTGTGTTAGTGGGAACTTTTTCTAGCTACTCTGATATCGGAGTCTCTTTAGCTTAGCTCTGTTTAGCTTAGCACTACTGATGTAGGGTAAAAGCTATGACCAAGCAAGTCTTAACCACAACACAAGCAAGTTTTAACAACAGACGTACACCATAAATCATAACGTACCTTTATAAAAATGCTTTGAGCACACCACCATCGATACAGGTGCGTGTTTGAAAGTTACGTTGGGTCTTCTGACTGCTGCAATCCAGGCCAGGCGTCGCCTCTTCGTTACATCCGAAACGTGAGCTGTGCTGTTCTTCTTCCAGGCTGGAAAAATTAAGAAAATACTTTGGAGTAAAACAAATTAAACCCGCTCACACAGGTGTGTGAGTGGGAACTTTTTCTAGCTACTCTGATATCGGAGTCTCTTTAGCTTAGCTCTGTTTAGCTTAGCACTACTGATGTAGGGTAAAAGCTATGACCAAGCAAGTCTTAACCACAACACAAGCAAGTTTTAACAACAGACGTACACCATAAATCATAACGTACCTTTATAAAAATGCTTTCAGCACACCACCATCGATACAGGTGCGTGTTTGAAAGTTACGTTGGGTCTTCTGACTGCTGCAATCCAGGCCAGGCGTCGCCTCTTCGTTACATCCGAAACGTGAGCTGTGCTTTTCTTCTTCCAGGCTGGAAAACGAAAACAGCCTATTCCGTGGTTTATCTTTTCTCCACGGCGGTTGTGAGAACGACTATTACAGTTTACAACACAGCAAGACTCCCCCATGTCTGCTTTGTGACGATGTCTCCAGCTTTTACGTGATCTCAGCGAACGGTTCCGAGCGTACCCAGAATGCACTTGGTGAATTCTATGGACACTACGTCATAATGGCCGAATCAATACTGTTTAAAACCTTTTTTTAAGTGTTGCAAATTGCGGTTTACGGAGTCTAAAATCTTGCAAATTGTGGTTTGACGATTATACAGAAGATGTTACGCCATGATCCAAAAGTGGCCTGTAGTCTGTTGATGTCACATGCGGACTTCACTTCCCAGAATGCATTGTGTGTTTGTCACATGGGCATGCTTGCGAACATAATGTTTAAAACATTTTTTTAATAAATTAAAAGTTGTTAAGAGTGGTAAATTTGTTAGCAGCAAACTAATGTGCAGAAGTCACAATTTAATAACAGGTGAGAATTTATGTGAAAAAATGGCAAAGAAGCACAACTAGCATATGCTTTTAAGTGTGGAAAGATTTCCAAACATTTCACAACCTAAACTATTGTCTGTCATGTGGGCAGACTGTCAGTGGCTCAGGGACTGTTCAGGGTGGGACTATTATCCACTGTCAAATATTTAGTGAAAATCAGACAAAGATTGTCCAAGATACAACTTTCCGAAATGTCATGGCGTGTAGTCAAGCGTCGCCATGTTGTCATGACAACACTTCCCTGTAAGTTATGTGTTGTCCACCTATATTGGACTACATATGACAGTGACCTCAACATATGTTGAAAAACTGAGACCTCCAAGACCTTCCCACCCCTCCCCATAAGCTCACGGATTGAATGGCGAGGAGGGCGTGTCTATGTTAACACGTTTGATGTTATACTATTGTTGATGTTCAGTTATTATCATGGCTGTGTTCTGATGAATCTCAGAAAATTTCACATCATTCTGCCCAGCCGCTTGTGAGTAATAAATGAAACATTTTTCAGCAATTCTTTCGTTTACCACGATGTGGCGCTATATCGGTTGTCAGGAATTTTGATGTCATTGCGTTCGGGGTGGGACTATTTTCCTTCATGGAAAGTTTTGTGGACATGGGACCATTTTTACCTGAGTTACAGGTGGTTGAAGTTGTAAGGGGAGGAATCAAACTTCGCCATGTTGCCATGGCAACAGTTCCCTGTAAGTTATGTGTTGTCCACCCATATTGGACTGCATATGACAGTGACCTCAACATATGTTGAAAAATTTAGACCTCCAAGAGCTTCCTACCCCGCCCCTTAAGCTCATGGGTTGAATGGCGAGAAGGGCGTGTCCATGGTTACATGTATGATGTCATACTAACGTTGATGTTCAGTTATGATCATGTCTGTGTTCTGATGAATCTCTGAAAATTTCACGTCATTCTGGCCAGCCGTGCGTGAGTAATAAATAAAACAGTTTTCAGCAATTCTTTCGTTAGCCACTATGTGGCGCTATACCTTTTGTCCTGTATTTGGTTACACTTTTCCATCTTTGAAATAAAGAGCTGGAGTTTGTAAGCCATTGTGTACTTTATTCCAAATATTGTTACAAAGCAAGCAAGTGTATTTATATAGCACATGTTGTCTGCTTATGTCAAAAAGGTGTGCAATATGTTCAAGAGGCAAATTAATCTGCAAACGTATGTAAGTTAAAAGGAGAATTTGAAATTGGGAATTTTTTCTGTCTTTGTTAGGCTGGGAAAAAATTGCATCAGCAGAGCCATTAAACTGAAAGATGGAAGCCCAGTGTAGTATTTCACCTTTGAGTCATTATCTTTGAGGAAATTGTCATCCAGAGTATTTCTGGAGAGCTCTCCCTTTAACTTTTTGTTCTCCTCTTGCAAGAGTAAAATTTCTTTAAGTCTACGGTGACACTTGCTGTAGTTCTGTAGCTCTTGTGCATTTTCCTCTGGAGCGTCATCGGCCTGACAGATCTGGGCTGCTTCATCAGATGTCGTCTCCTCCATCTCAGCCAGAGGTGTGGTGTCATCTGTTGCTGATCAGGACAATAAACAACTGTAGTTAATATATTTTGTAATCAAAAGGAATCCCAAGACACATTTTAGAAAGAAAAACATAGGTAAAATAAAAAAAGACGACCTGAAGGAGCTACATTATCCATCTCAGTCACGTGGCCAATGATCTTGGAGGTCTGTGCTGGGAAGATCACTTGCATGCCCTGCTGATTCTTTTTGTCATAATCTTGTCCATCTGCATAAGCGGTTAAACCTGTCAGGAGTGGCAGCTGGAAGCTCTGCATGCCTAAGGTTTAGCGAAGGTGCCCAGTCAGGATCACAGTCTAGCATTTCATAAGCTGGTCTGCTGTTAAAGCAAAGGAAAAATTAAGAAAATACTTTGGAGTAGAACAAATTAAACCTGCTCACACAGGTGTGTGAGTTGGAACTTTTTCTAGCTACTCTGATATCGGAGTCTCTTTAGCTTAGCTCTGTTTAGCTTAGCACTACTGATGTAGGGTAAAAGCTATGACCAAGCAAGTCTTAACCACAACACAAGCAAGTTTTAACAACAGACGTACACCATAAATCATAACGTACCTTTATAAAAATGCTTTGAGCACACCACCATCGATACAGGTGCGTGTTTGAAAGTTACGTTGGGTCTTCTGACTGCTGCAATCCAGGCCAGGCGTCGCCTCTTCGTTACATCCGAAACGTGAGCTGTGCTGTTCTTCTTCCAGGCTGTAAAAATTAAGAAAATACTTTGGAGTAAAACAAATTAAACCCGCTCACACAGGTGTGTTAGTGGGAACTTTTTCTAGCTACTCTGATATCGGAGTCTCTTTAGCTTAGCTCTGTTTAGCTTAGCACTACTGATGTAGGGTAAAAGCTATGACCAAGCAAGTCTTAACCACAACACAAGCAAGTTTTAACAACAGACGTACACCATAAATCATAACGTACCTTTATAAAAATGCTTTGAGCACACCACCATCGATACAGGTGCGTGTTTGAAAGTTACGTTGGGTCTTCTGACTGCTGCAATCCAGGCCAGGCGTCGCCTCTTCGTTACATCCGAAACGTGAGCTGTGCTTTTCTTCTTCCAGGCTGGAAAACGAAAACAGCCTATTCCGTGGTTTATCTTTTCTCCACGGCGGTTGTGAGAACGACTATTACAGTTTACAACACAGCAAGACTCCCCCATGTCTGCTTTGTGACGATGTCTCCAGCTTTTACGTGATCTCAGCGAACGGTTCCGAGCGTACCCAGAATGCACTTGGTGAATTCTATGGACACTACGTCATAATGGCCGAATCAATACTGTTTAAAACCTTTTTTTAAGTGTTGCAAATTGCGGTTTACGGAGTCTAAAATCTTGCAAATTGTGGTTTGACGATTATACAGAAGATGTTACGCCATGATCCAAAAGTGGCCTGTAGTCTGTTGATGTCACATGCGGACTTCACTTCCCAGAATGCATTGTGTGTTTGTCACATGGGCATGCTTGCGAACATAATGTTTAAAACATTTTTTTAATAAATTAAAAGTTGTTAAGAGTGGTAAATTTGTTAGCAGCAAACTAATGTGCAGAAGTCACAATTTAATAACAGGTGAGAATTTATGTGAAAAAATGGCAAAGAAGCACAACTAGCATATGCTTTTAAGTGTGGAAAGATTTCCAAACATTTCACAACCTAAACTATTGTCTGTCATGTGGGCAGACTGTCAGTGGCTCAGGGACTGTTCAGGGTGGGACTATTATCCACTGTCAAATATTTAGTGAAAATCAGACAAAGATTGTCCAAGATACAACTTTCCGAAATGTCATGGCGTGTAGTCAAGCGTCGCCATGTTGTCATGACAACACTTCCCTGTAAGTTATGTGTTGTCCACCTATATTGGACTACATATGACAGTGACCTCAACATATGTTGAAAAACTGAGACCTCCAAGACCTTCCCACCCCTCCCCATAAGCTCACGGATTGAATGGCGAGGAGGGCGTGTCTATGTTAACACGTTTGATGTTATACTATTGTTGATGTTCAGTTATTATCATGGCTGTGTTCTGATGAATCTCAGAAAATTTCACATCATTCTGGCCAGCCGTGCGTGAGTAATAAATAAAACAGTTTTCAGCAATTTTTTCGTTATCCACTATGTGGCGCTATATCTTTTGTCCGGTATTTTGATGTCATTGTGTCCGGGGTGGCACTATTTTCCTTCATGGAAATTTTTGTGGACATCGGACAAGATTTGCCCGAGTTACAGGTGTTTGAAGTTGTAAGGGGAGGAGTCAAACTTCGCCATGGCGCCATGGCAAACCTTCCTTATCAGTTATGTGTTGTCCACCCATATTGAAGTATATGTGACAGTAACCTAAACCTATGTTCCAAATTTCATGACTCCAGGACATTCCCACCCCTCCCCATAAGCTCACAGATTGACTGGCGAGGAGGGCGTGTCCATGGTAACACATTTGATGTCATACTAACGTTGATGTTCAGTTATGATCATGTCTGTGTTCTGATGAATCTCAGAAAATTTCACGTCATTCTAGCAAGCCCCGCACGAGTAATAAATAAAACAGTTTTCAGCAATTCTTTCATTTACCACTATGTGGCGCTATATCTTTTGTCAGGTATTTTGATGTCATTGCACCCGGGGTGGCACTATTTTCCTTCATGGAAAGTTTTGTGGACATCAGGCAAGTTTTGCCCGTCAGTAATTCTTCCTTTAATCATTAGGGGGCACTGTGAGTGTTGTTTATTATTTGTATATAGACGAGTTCGGGGAAGGGAGAATATTGATCGAATAAAATTTGTTGCAAATCGTGCAACGTATGTCCAATTTACAAGGGTCTAATGTTGTTACCAGTAGGCGGCGCTAAAACTTTTGTTATTTTATATCGGAATGTTCAGGGTGGGAATATTATCCATTTTTGAAAATTTGGTGGAAATCAGAAAAGGTTTGTCCAAGATACAACTTTCTGAAATTTCATGGCGTGTAGTCAACCGTCGCCATGTTGCCATGGCAACACTTCCCTGTAAATTATGTGTCGTCCACCCATATTGGACTACACATGACATTGACCCCAACATATGTTGAAAAATTTAGACCTCCAAGACCGTCAAACCCCTCCCCATAAGCTCATGGATTGAATGGCGAGAAGGGCGTGTCCTTGGTAACACGTATGATGTCATACTAATGTTGATGTTCAGTTATGATCATTTCTGTGTTCTGATGAATCTCTGAAAATTTCACGTCATTCTGGCCAGCCGCTTGTGAGTAATAAATAAAACAGTTTTCAGCAATTCTTTTGTTAACCACTATGTGGCGCTATATCGGTTGTCAGGTATTTTGAGGTCATTGCGTCCGGGGTGGCACTATTTTCCTTCATGTAAAGTTTTGTGGACATCGGACAAGTTTTGGGCAAGTTACAGGTGGTTGAAGTTGTAAGGGGAGGAGTCAAACTTCGCCATGGCGCCCTGGCCACGCCTTTTGAGATTTTGACTTAAATTATATAACTTTTAATGGGCAATGCCTGTAGATGCCCCCATGTAAAAATGAGCTCAATTGGATCTGGTCCCTAGGACAAGTACGTTCAAATGCGAGGTGTGAGTTTTTTCCGAATTGGAGGTGGGGCGAATTTGAGGCAAGATGGCGGCCTTCCTGTTGGCGGTGGGTATGGGCCACAATGATGTTTTTTGCATGTCTTGAGGTGATTCACACCTCACCCAAATTTGATGTGTCTACGGCAAAGTTTATGGTCTCCAGTCTCCATTGACCTTGTACGTTTGGCCCCACCCACAAAAATGAGGGGTGGGGGGGCACATATGTTTTCCAGTTTATCGAATTTTTTGCCGGGTCAGAGGGGTCTGCCAAAAAAAATCGCGTTTTGGTTAACGTTCAGAGGGTGAAAAATGCGATCATTTAGGCAGAATAATAGAGAAAAAAAATAACAAATTAAACCTGCAGGCAGGTGTAAACGGACCTTCGCCCCCCCGCGCGACCGCGGAACCCGCCGCCCGTCCTCCCTCGCTTTGAACAGTACCGGCTGGCCATTAACTCCAATCGACTTCTTCCACGCAGCATTAGGTGGAGGTGCCGTAGTCATTGTGCCCAAAAACAATGTCTCCAAACTTTCAGTCATGTCCCTCTGCTGAAGTTGCTCCACTCTCATTTCAGGACAACACCTCACATCACCAGTAAATATACAGGGAACAGACATCGAGATGGTGACATCCTATAAGTACCTGGGCGTTCATCTGAACAATGAACTAGACTGGTCACACTATACTGACGCACTCTACAAGAAGGGACAGCGCAGGCTGTTCCTACTGAGGAGACTCAGGTCTTTTGGTGTACAAGGGGCGCTGCTGAAGACATTGTATGACACGGTGGTCTGCTGCGGCAGTGGCATTATGGCAGCCGATAGGAAGAGACTGAACAAACAGATCAAGAAAGTTAGCTCTGTCCTGGGGTAGCGCGTTGTCCCAGTGGACGAGATAGGAGAGAGAAGGACGGTGGCTAAACTGTCATCTGTGCTGGAGTCCGAGTTCCACCGTATGCAGGACATACTGAACGCACGGTGGAGTTCATTTCAGGTGTAAACGGACCTTCGCCCCCCGCGCGACCGCGGAACCCGCTGCCCGTCCTCCCTCGCTTTGAACACTACCTGCTGGCCATTTACTCCAATCGACTTCTTCCACGTAGCATTAGGTGGAGGTGCCGTTGTCATTGTGCCCAAAAACAATGTCTCCAAACTTTCACTCATGTCCCTCTGCTGAAGTTGCTCCACTCTCATTTCAGGACAACACCTCACATCACCAGTAAATATACACTGAACAGACATTGAGATGGTGACATCCTATAAGTACCTGGGTGTTCATCTGAACAATAAACTAGACTGGTCACACTATAGTCACGCACTCTACAAGAAGGGACAGCGCAGGCTGTTCCTACTGAGGAGATTCAGGTCTTTTGGTGTACAAGGGGCGCTACTGAAGACATTGTATGACACGGTGGTCTGCTGCGGCAGTGGCATTATGGCAGCCGATAGGAAGAGACTGAACAAACAGATCAAGAAAGCTAGCTCTGTCCTGGGGTAGCGCGTTGTCCCAGTGGAGGAGATAGGAGAGAGAAGGACGGTGGCTAAACTGTCATCTCTGCTGGAGTCCGAGTTCCACCCTATGCAGGACATACTGAACGCACGGTGGAGTTCATTTAGCAGCAGACTACATCATCCTAGGTGCACAACCGAGAGGTTTCGCAGGTCCTTCCTCCCAACGGCTGTCAGACTGTACAACCTAAGTAGGGCTGCTCTTAGAGATAGCCTAAAGACGTGACAAGCTAATAGTTTTGAATGCAAAAGGCATACAATGGTCCCCTCCAGCATACAATTAGGAAAATACCGGTCGCTATGGAGGGTGAGAATATGTATGGGTACATAATCATACCATATAGGATAACTAAGTAGACGGTTGTGCTGTTTCATCCCATCTAGCAACAATGCTCTGCACTGTGTGTTTATATATTTACATATTTATTCCATCTAGCTACAATGCTCCGCACTGGGTGTTTATATATCTACATATTATTCCATCTAGCTACAATGCTTTGCACTGTGTGTGTTGAAGCACGCTGGTCGCCATGGAAACAGTTCTGTACTATCTACATGTACTGTCAATCAGCCCTAGTGATTCCTTCATGCATTTTTTTTTTCTGCTAGTGAGAGAAAAAGAGAGAAAAAAATTTTCAGCAATTCTTCCTTTTAAAAATAGGGGCGCTAAAACTTTTGTTTATTTTTATGTAGACTTGTTTGGTGCAGGACTAATATCAATCGTCGAAAATTTAGTGCAAATTGTTGCAAGTTTGCCCCATGTATAAATGTCCGTTTTTGAAATGCAATGAGTGGGTTTTCATGGCAACTGTGCTTATCACAGGACAAAACCAGCTCAGTGTGAAAGAGATTTTGCAGAGAAGTTCAGGAGATGCGGTCTATCATGCAGTTTTTAGGTTTATTAGGGCAACAGGACTAATTTCAAGGATATAGGACAGTAATGCCATTTCGAATCACAGTCCGTTCCAGAAGGTGGCGGTAATGCTCGTACAAGGCGTTTGCCAACCGCCATAAAACCTCAGAAGAAGACGACGTACGTCAGTCCTCACCCAACCAGCCTGTAAGTTGGTTTAAACGTAACATTTTGCATGTTAACCGTTAGATATAAGTGCTCCGTTTATTTTGTTATAAGTTGTGTGAGAAAACATTGCTAAATTTGTTACCCTTGAGATTAGCATTTTAGCTAACGTTCGCGGCTAGCCCGTTAGCATTAGCATGTTTGATCTGAGGCAAGCACAGCTGTAAGTTGGTTTAAACTTAACATTTTGCATGGTAACCGTTAGATATAAGTGCTACGTTTATTTTGTTATAAGTTGTGTGAGAAAACATTGCTAAATTTGAAACTGAAAACTTCCTGTGGAATGCATACCTCACCAAGGCTCTTATATCCTCACACACTTTTCCAACAATACTCCCAAACTACTGGATGAATTTGGATGAAATTTTCACCAGAAGTGGTTCTTGGCCTACACACAAACCATTACATTTTGGGGGTGATCCATGACTGCATACCTCTACCAAGGCTCAAACTTCTTGCAGTGATTTACTAGGATTATGTAGAAACTAGTGGATGGATTTTGCTGAAATTTTAACCAGAGATGGTCCTTGGCTTGCAGACGAATCCAATGAATAATTGAAATATTATTTTAATGTTTTTATTAAATATGTACTTTTTTTGTTGTTGTTTTTTTTTTAATACAGGCACTTCCTCTCCCTCCATGTCCTCTCCGCTTCAATGCTGTGATTCCTGATGCGATATATGTGCTTTTTCCATGGAAGAAGTCACATGATATGACCAACACAAAGAGGCGCTGCTTGCTACGGGCACATGGACATTGCAGTCATAGTTATTGTTTGGTTTTTGCTCTGCAAAATTATGGTCAAAAGTGTAAATTGTGATAATATTTTGGCTTTTTCCCCTTAAACAATGAGTTTCAAATTTATATTGAAACAGTAATTTTATTAAAATATAAAGAAAAATCATTCATAAAATGATCCACAAATTTATAATCGTTGTCGTTGGCCTCCGTCGGTCTATGATGACCATGGAAGAGAATCCTAAACGTCTACTCTGCTGGAACAGCACCGCCTGTGGCTGATCAGGCCGATGCGCACCGGTGTTCTACCTTCCAGCGTTGGGCGTTGGTAGGATTCAAGCCTGGGCAGCAAGATATGGAGGACAAGATGTTACCCATGCAGCATGTCCCCCCTCTCCACGTCACTGATGGATCCAAAGGAACAGCAGGGCTGCTATAGTTTGGCACCAGTGCCGTCGCAGGAGCTGCCAGAACGATGTTGAGCACAACAGAGAACTGCCTTAGGGGCTCCGACTCCGGATTTTTCCTCAGGGTTGACTCCCGAAGCCTTTCCCGTGACCGGATGTGCCGCAAGGCAGCGGAGGTTTGAAATCAGGGTTTACCTTCCCCTAGATGGGCTACCTTCCCAGGTTGACGAGCCACCATCTACCCGAAGCATCTGGTTTTAAGGGGCCAGAGATCCGCCCTCGCCCCTTCTCCTATTAGTAAAAGCAGTTCCACCGGGCTTAGAGACTAAACCACACGGGCAGGCTAGGAGTTGGACTTAGTTGTCAGAGGCTTTTCGAGACGCACGCCGTAAGGAGCATTTTATGAGCACTGGGAGCTTAACCCCAGTGCCGCTCCTGGCTATGACAACCTTGGAACCTGCTAATTTGTACTCAATTTACATTTATAGGCTTTACCTTAGAATAAATTTGTGAGTCCACCACCACTACCATCCTCCTTGTTAAAAAATAATGAATCACCTGAGAACAAGCAAGGGTTTTCTTTTTTTTCTTCATTCAGCAACATCTACTGTGGAAAGAGGCTTTTTCACCAAACTGCCTTCTGGTAGAAGATACAGAATACCAAAATGCAGGTTAAACTGTTTAAAAAAAAGTTTATTTGTACCTGCTTCTATTAGGCTCCTAAATTGCTCCTAGGATTGTACAACAGCATGGTGATCCTAACTTGGATTACATGTTCTCTTTGTTTATGTTTTAGACTGTTTTTTTTGGTTTTTTTTTTAATATGTGTAATGGGGGTATAGCGTGCAATATACTCTATGTGAGCAGATGTCATGTTGTGATGTGATGTCTTGTGATTCAAAGGGAAGCAGGTTTGTGTCAGAACTGTGAGTCCACAACAAATTTCCCCAAGGGGACAATCAAGTGTTTTCTATTCTATTCATGTAGCTAATTTTTTCTTGGAAATTCAGAACTTTATTGAAAAATCTTCGTTATTGAGGAATTAATTATTTTTTCAGTTTATGAGAAAAAATACTTTGGAGACAGAGAATTGTGAACTACTTGATGGCAGCTAAATATTATATAATTTATTCTGAGAGTCACGTCACTAACCTGAGGTGCTGAAAATCTCACGGCCTCTCTGCTGTATTCAGAACACACTCCTCTGCTGCCTCCTCTCCCCTCACCTGTGCCGTTTGGCTCATTTTTCCCCTCTTCTATCAATTTCTGCCATTTGTTAACCACCAAAATGTGAACACACCTTCTCGAGTCCCACGCCCTGTTGAATGCTGTCAGTCTGTCTTTCAGTCGGACCAGTCTCAAATGTACAGGAAAAGTCAATTTTACAAGAGGAAATTACAAATTTGAGGGAAATGGTTTCAATTGTAGATAGATTGACAAAGAAAAGTATAAAATGATTAGAAAATTGTTGTAAATTTTGGAGAACAACCTTCAAGATTGAAGTCATGAGTAATTTTAAGAGGACAACAGATTTCCACTGTTGTACAAGCTGTACATTGACTACATTACATCAAAGTGTCATATCTTCAGTGTTGTCCATGAAAAGATATAATAAAATATTTATAAAAATGTGAGGGGTGTACTCACTTTTGTGAGATATTGTATATTGGAAGATGGTGAACTGTGAACTGTTTTTGTAGAAATATTTATTGAACTGTTTTTGAATGAATGATATGTCCAGTGGGAGGTGCTTGGTCATTAAAATGGGGTTGCTGTGAGGCTGAGGAGTCTGAACTTTGCTGCATCGTAGGTAACGATTCTGCTGTTTGTAAATGAGACAGTGGCCTGTTTTCTCCCATTTTGAAGGAGTTGTTAGAGGACTCCATTTTAAAGAGACAAAGATCTTTAATACACTCTCAGACTCAGAGCAGCTGTTGGTCTCTTTGGATCTGCACATCACTGATTAGGTAAGTGTTACCATGGAGAAGGTTGACTCCTCGCCATGGGACATCGGAAATATATATCGGGAATTCATCGGAAATAAATATTCTCAATTTCTAGAGCTTAAAATATTCAGAGTTTAAAAGTTAATTTTAAAATTATTAACTTCTACATGAGAGAACATCATACAATTTTTGTTGTTGGGGGGGCTTCGAGGTTTTAGGTCCATTTTTTTATCTGCAATTGTTCAACTACAGAGAGCTGCTTCGGCACCGGTGGGTGTGCAATTTTTGCCTCAAATGTGTTGCTGTTAGGTACATTAGGTCCATTTTTTATCTGCAATTGTGCAAGTACAGAGAGCCATTTAGTAAACAATTCAGAGTTTAAAAGTTAATTTTAAAATTATTACCTTCTACATGTGAGAACATCATACAATTTTTCTTGTTGGGGGGGCTTTGAGGTTTTAGGTCCATTTTTTTATCTGCAATTGTTGAAATACAGAGAGCTGCTTAGGCACTAGTGGGTGTGCAATTTTTGCCTCAAATGTGTGGCTGTTAGGTACATATGTTCAAAAATTTATAAATCCAGAGACCGCTCAGACCTGGCAAAAAATTCGATAAACAGGAAAAGATATGTTCCCCCCCAAACGTACACAAATTTTCAAGGTCTATGGAGACTGTAAACTTTGCCAAGATACAACTTTCCGAAATTTCATGGCGTGTAGTCAACCGTCACCATGATGCCAGGGCAACACTTCCCTGTAAGTTATGTGTTGTCCACCAATATTGGACTACATATGACAGTGACCTCAACATATGTTGAAAAATTGAGACCTCCAAGACCTTCCCACCCCTCCCCATAAGCTCACGGTTTGAATGGCGAGGAGGGCGTGTCTATGTTAACACGTTTGATGTTATACTATTGTTGATGTTCAGTTATTATCATGGCTGTGTTCTGATGAATCTCAGAAAATTTCACATCATTCTGCCCAGCCGCTTGTGAGTAATAAATGAAACATTTTTCAGCAATTCTTTCGTTTACCACGATGTGGCGCTATATCGGTTGTCAGGTATTTTGAGGTCATTGCGTCCGGGGTGGCACTATTTTCCTTCATGAAAAGTTTGGTGGATATGGGACAAGTTTTGCACGAGTTACAGGTGTTTGAAGTTGTAAGGGGAAGAGTCAAACTTCGCCATGGCGCCATGGTAACACGTTTGATGTTATACTAATGTTGATGTTCAGTTATTATCATGGCTGTGTTCTGATGAATCTCAGAAAATTTCACATCATTCTGCCCAGCCGCTTGTGAGTAATAAATTAAACCGTTTTCAGCAATTCTGTCATTCACCACTATGTGGCGCTATATCGGTTGTCAGGTATTTTGAGGTCATTGCGTTCGGGGTGGGACTATTTTCCTTCATGGAAAGTTTTGTGGACATGGGACCATTTTTACCTGAGTTACAGGTGGTTGAAGTTGTAAGGGGAGGAATCAAACTTCGCCATGGCAACATGGCAACACTTCCTTGTCAGTTATGTCTTGTCCACCCATATTGAATTATATGTGACAGTAACCTAAACCTATGTTCCAAACTTCATGACTCCTGGACGTTCCCACCCCTCCCCATAAGCTCACGGATTTAATGGCGAGGTGGGCGTGTGCATGCTAACACATTAGATGCCATACTAATGTTGATGTTCAGTTATGATCATGGCTGTGTTCTGATGAATCTCAGAAAATTTCACATCATTCTGCCCAGCTGCGTTTGAGTAATAAATAAAAAAGTTTTCAGCAATTCTTTTGTTAACCACTATGTGGCGCTATATCGGTTGTCAGGAATTTTGATGTCATTGCGTCCGGGGTGGCACTATTTTCCTTCATGTAAAGTTTTGTGGACATCAGACAAGTTTTGGCGGAGTTAGAGGTGGTTGAATTTGTAAGGGGAGGAGTCAAACTTCGCCATGGCGCCCTGGCCACGCCTTTTGAGATTTTGACTTAATTTATATAACTTTTAATGGGCAATGCCTGTAGATGCCCCCATGTAAAAATGAGCTCAATTGGATCTGGTCCCTAGGACAAGTGCGTTAAAATGCGAGGTGTGACTTTTTTCCGAATTGGAGGTGGGGCGACTTTGAGGCAAGATGGCGGCCTTCCTGTTGATGGTGGGTATGGGCCACAATGATGTTTTTTGCATGTCTTGAGGTGATTCACACCTCACCCAAATTTGATGTGACTACGGAAAAGTTTATGGTCTCCAGTCTCCATAGACCTTGTACGTTTGACCCCACCCACAAAAATGAGGGGTGGGGGGGCACATATGTTTTCCAGTTTATCGAATTTTTTGCCGGGTCTGAGGGGTTTGCCAAAAAAAATCGCGTTTTGGTTAACGTTCGGAGGGTGAAAAATGCGATCATTTGGGCAGAATAATAATAATAAAGAAACGTGAGCGGATACAATAGGGCTTTCGCCGACTGACGTTGTCAGTGGCTCAGGCCCTAATAAATTAAACCTGCAGGCAGGTGTAAACGGGCCTTCGCCCCCCGCGCGACCGCTGAACCCGCCGCTCGTCCTCCCTCGCTTTGAACACTACCTGCTGGCCATTTACTCCAATCGACTTTTTCCACGAAGCATTAGGTGGAGGTGCCGTAGTCATTGTGGCCAAAAACAATGTCTCCAAACTTTCACTGTGTTCTGATGAATCTCTGAAAATTTCACATCATTCTGCCCAGCCGTGTGTGAGTAATAAATAAAACAGTTTTCAGCAATTCCTTCGTTAGCCATTATGTGGCACTATATCTTTTGTCCGGTATTTTGATGTCATTGTATCCGGGGTGGCACTATTTTCCTTGATGGAAAGTTTTGTGGACATCAGAAAAAGGTTGTCCAAGATACAACTGTCCGAAATTTCATGCCGTGTAGTCAACCGTCGCCATGTTGCCATGGCAACACTTCCCTGTAAGTTATGTGTTGTCCACCCATATTGGACTGCATATGACAGTGCCCTCAACATATGTTGAAAAATTTAGACCTCCAAGACCTTCCCACCCCGCCCCATAAGCTCATGGGTTGAATGGCGAGAAGGGCGTGTCCATGGTAACATGTATGACGTCATACTAAGGTTGATGTTCAGTTATGATCATGTCTGTGTTCTGATGAATCTCTGAAAATTTTACGTCATTCTGGCCAGCCATGCGTGAGTAATAAATAAAACAGTTTTCAGCAATTCTTTTGTTAGCCACTATGTGGCGCTATATCTTTTGTCCGGTATTTTGATGTCATTGTATCCGGGGTGGCACTATTTTCCTTGATGGAAAGTTTTGTGGACATCAGAAAAAGTTTGTCCAAGATACAACTTTCCGAAATTTCATTGCGTGTAGTCAACCGTCACCATGTTGCCATGGCAACACTTCCCTGTAAGTTATGTGTTGTCCACCCATATTGGACTGCATATGACAGTGCCCTCAACATATGTTGAAAAATTTAGACCTCCAAGACCTTCCCACCCCGCCCCATAAGCTCATGGGTTGAATGGCGAGAAGGGCGTGTCCATGGTAACATGTATGACGTCATACTAACGTTGATGTTCAGTTATGATCATGTCTGTGTTCTGATGAATCTCTTAAAATTTCATGTCATTCTGGCCAGCCGTGCGTGAGTAATAAATAAAACAGTTTTCAGCAATTCTTTCGTTAGCCACTATGTGGCACTATATCGGTTGTCGGGTATTTTGAGGTCATTGCGTCCGGGGTGGCACTATTTTCCTTCATGTAAAGTTTTGTGGACATCGGACAAGTTTTGGGCGAGTTACAGGTGGTTTAAGTTGTAAGGGGAGGAATCAAACTTCGCCATGGCGCCCTGGCCACGCCTTTTGAGATTTTGACTTAAATTATATAACTTTTAATGGGCCATGCCTGTAGATGCCCCCATGTAAAAATGAGCTCAATTGGATCTGGTCCCTAGGACAAGTGCGTTAAAATGCGAGGTGTGACTTTTTTCCGAATTGGAGGTGGGGCGACTTTGAGGCAAGATGGCGGCCTTCCTGTTGGCGGTGGGTATGGGCCACAATGATGTTTTTTGCATGTCTTGAGGTGATTCACACCTCACCCAAATTTGATGCGTCTACGGCAAAGTTTATGGTCCCCAGTCTCCATTGACCTTGTACGTTTGGCCCCACCCACAAAAATGAGGGGTGGGGGGGCACATATGTTTTCCAGTTTATCGAATTTTTTGCCGGGTCTGAGGGGTTTGCCAAAAAAAATCGCGTTTTGGTTAACGTTCAGAGGGTGAAAAATGCGATCATTTAGGCAGAATAATAATAAAAAAAAAAAATAAAGAAACGTGAGCGGATACAATAGGGCTTTCGCTGACTGACGTTGTCAGTGGCTCAGGCCCTAATAAACGTGAGCAATTACAATAGGGCTTTCGCCGACTGACGTCAGTGGCTCAGGCCCTAATAAAGAAACGTGAGCGGATACAATAGGGCTTTCGCCGACTGACGTCAGTGGCTCAGGCCCTAATAAGCGTGAGCAATTACAATAGGGCTTTCGCCGACTGACGTTGTCAGTGGCTCAGGCCCTAATAATAAATAAACGTGAGCAATTACAATAGGGCTTTCGCCGACTGACGTTGTCAGTGGCTCAGGCCCTAATTAAACCTGCAGGTAGGTGTAAACGGACCTTCGCCCCCCGCGCGACCGCGGAACCCGCCGCCCGTCCTCCCTCGCTTTGAACAATACCTATTGGCCAGTTACTGCAATCGACTTCTTCCACGCAGCATTAGGTGGAGGTGCCATAGTCATTGTGCCCAAAAACAATGTCTCCAAACTTTCACTCATGTCCCTCTTCTGAAGTTCCTCCACTCTCATTTCAGGACAACACCTCACATCACCAGTAAATATACAGGGAACAGACATCGAGATGGTGACATCCTATAAGTACCTGGGTGTTCATCTGAACAATAAACTAGACTGGTCACACTATACTGACGCACTCTACAAGAAGGGACAGCGCAGGCTGTTCCTACTGAGGAGACTCAGGTCTTTTGGTGTACAAGGGGCGCTGCTGAAGACATTGTATGACACGGTGGTCTGCTGGGGCAGTGGCATTATGGCAGCCGATAAGAAGAGACTGAACAAACAGATCAAGAAAGCTAGCTCTGTGCTGGGGTAGCGCGTTGTCCCAGTGGAGGAGATAGGAGAGAGAAGGACGGTGGCTAAACTGTCATCTCTGCTGGAGTCCGAGTTCCACCCTATGCCGGACATACTGAACGCACGGTGGAGTTAATTTAGCAGCAGACTACATCATCCTAGGTGCACAACCGAGAGGTTTCGCAGGTCCTTCCTCCCAACGGCTGTCAGACTGTACAACCTAAGTAGGGCTGCTCTTAGAGATAGCCTAAAGACGTGACAACCTAATAGTTTTGAATGCAAAAGACATACAATGGTCCCCTCCAGCATACAATTAGGAAAATACCGGTCGCTATGGAGGGTGAGAATATGTATGGGTCATAATCATACCATATAGGATAACTAAGTAGACGGTTGTGCTGTTTCATCCCATCTAGCAACAATGCTCTGCACTGTGTGTGTATATACTGTATATTTACATATGTATTCCATCTAGCTTCAATGCTCCGCACTGGGTGTTTATATATCTACATATTATTCCATCTAGCTACAATGCTCTGCACTGTGTGTGTTGAAGCGCGCTGGTCACCATGGAAACAGTTCTGTACTATCTACATGTACTGTCAATCAGCCCTAGTGATTCCTTCATGCATTTTTTTTTCTGTTAGTGAGAGAAAAAGAGAGAAAAAAATTTTCAGCAATTCTTCCTTTTAAAAATAGGGGCGCTAAAACTTTTGTTTGTTATTTTTATGTAGACTTGTTTGGTGCAGGACTAATATCAATCATAGAAAATTTAGTGCAAATTGTTGCAAGTTTGCCCCATGTATAAATGTCCGTTATTGAAATGCAATGAGTGGGTTTCCATGGCAACTGAGCTTATCACAGGACAAAACCAGCTCAGTATGAAAGAGATTTTGCAGAGAAGTTCAGGAGATGCGTTGTCCAAGATATAACTTTCCGAAATTTCATGGCGTGTAGTCACCCGTCACCATGTTGCCAGGGCAACACTTCCCTGTAATTTATGTGTTGTCCTCATATGTGTTGTCCACCAATATTGGACTACATATGACAGTGACCTCAACATATGTTGAAAAATTGAGACCTCCAAGACCTTCCCACCCCTCCCCATAAGGTCACGGATTGAATGGCGAGGAGGGTGTGTCCATGGTAACACGTATGATGTCATAGTAACGTTGATGTTGAGTTATGATCATCTCTGTGTTTTGATGAATTTCAGAAAATTTCATGTCATTCTGGCAAGCCTCGCACGAGTAATAAATAAAACAGTTTTCAGCAATTCTTTCCTTTACCACTATGTGGTGCTATATCTTTAGTCATGTATTTTGATGTCATTGCGTCCGGGGTGGCACTATTTTCCTTCATGGAAAGTTTTGTGGACATCGGACAAGTTTTGCCCGTCAGTAATTCTTCCTTTAATCATTAGGGGGCACTATGAGTGTTGTTTATTATTTGTATATAGATGTGTTGGTGGACGGAAGAATATTGATCGTATAAAATTTGTTGCAAATCGTGCAAAGTATGTCCAATTTACAAGGGTCTAATGTTGTTACCACTAGGTGGCGCTAAAGCTTTTGTTATTTTATATAGGAATGTTCGGGGTGGGATTATTATCCATTTTTGAAAATTTGGTGGAAATCAGAAAAAGTTTGTCCAAGATACAACTTTCCGAAATTTCATGGCGTGTTGTCAACCGTCGCCATGTTGCCATGGCAACACTTCCCTGTAAGTTATGTGTTGTCCACCCATATTGGACTACATATGACAGTGACCTCAACATATGTTGAAAAATTGAGACCTCCAAGACCTTCCCACCCCTCCCCATAATCTCATGGATTGAATGGCGAGAAGGGCGTGTCCATGGTAACATGTATGACGCCATACTAACGTTGATGGTCAGTTATGATCATGTCTGTGTTCTGATGAAACTCTGAAAATTTTACATCATTCTGGCCAGCCGTGCGTGAGTAATAAATAATACAGTTTTCAGCAATTCTTTCGTTAACCAGTATGTGGCGCTATATCTTTTGTCCAGTAGTTTGATGTCATTGTATCCAGGTTGGCACTATTTTCCTTCATGGAAGGTTTTGTGGACATCAGACAAGTTTTGCACGAGTTACAGCTGGTTGAATTTGTAAGGGGAGGAGTCAAACTTCGCCATGGCGTCCTGGCCACGCCTTTTGAGGTTTTGACTTAATTTATATAACTTTTAATGGCCAATGCCTATAGATGCCACCATGCAAAAATAAGCTCAATTGGATGAGGTCCCTAGGACAAGTGCGTTCAAATGCGAGGTGTGACTTTTTTGCCGAATTGGAGGTGTGGCAACTTTGAGGCAAGATGGCGGCCTTCCTGTTGGTGGTGGTTATGGGCCACAATGATGTTTTTTGCATGTCTTGAGATGATTCACACCTCACCCAAATTTGATGTGTCTACGGCAAAGTTTATGGTCTCCAGTCTCCATAGACCTTGTACGTTTGGCCCCACCCACAAAAATGAGGGGTGGGGGGGGACATATTTTTTCCAGTTTATCGAATTTTTTGCCCGATCAGAGGGGTTTGCCAAAAAAAATCGCGTTTTGGTTAACGTTCAGAGGGTGAAAAATGCGATCATTTAGGCAGAATAATAGTGAAAAAAAATAATAAAGAAACGCAAGCGGATACAATAGGGCTTTCGCCGACTGACGTTGTCAGTGGCTCAGGCCCTAATAAAGAAACGTGAGCGGATACAATAGGGCTTTCGCCGACTGACATTGTCAGTGGCTCAGGCCCTAATAAACGCGAGCGGATACAATAGGGCTTTCGCCGACTGACGTCAGTGGCTCAGGCCCTAATAAATAAACGCAAGCGGATACAATAGGGCTTTCGCCGACTGACATTGTCAGTGGCTCAGGCCCTAATAAATAAACGTGAGCAATTACAATAGGGCTTTCGCCGACTGACGTTGTCAGTGGCTCAGGCCCTAATAAATAAACGTGAGCAATTACAATAGGGCTTTCGCCGACTGACGTTGTCAGTGGCTCAGGCCCTAATAATAAATAAACGTGAGCGGATACAATAGGGCTTTCGCCAGCTGACGTTGTCAGTGGCTCAGGCCCTAATAATTAAACCTGCGAGCAGGTGTAAGCGGACTTTCGTCCCCCGCGCGCCCACGGAACCTGGCGCCCGTCGTCCCTTGCTGGCTCGGAAAATGTGCCGTCATCACTGCAAGGGCTGCATGAATAACAAAGTAAACCATTTGGTGCAGATCTTCCTGTGAGCAGTAAGTGGCACTATCCCTTTTGTCAAATATTTTTATGTAGGAGCGCGTGGAGTGGGACTAATCTAGTCTAATCTAATCAAGTCACAAACAACAGAATAGAATAGGCTTCAGTGTCATTGTACAGTTGTACAGTCCAACCAAACTGTGGGTGCTCCACCAGGCTATTGCACAATTAAATATAAGAGAAGGATTAGATAAAGCACAGTTACAGAACACACAACTGAAATAAAAAAAACAGTCCAGGATTATGGAAAACCTGTAGTAAAAAACTAGAAAAGCACTCACATACCTCCGCCAAGGCTCCTTCCGTTTGTCATGGATCACCTCCAAAATGTAATGGGTTTTGTGTGTAGGCCTGTAGCCACTTGTGGTGAAAATTGCATTAAAGTCTGTCCATCAGTTTTGGAGTATTGTTGCTAACACACTGTGAGAAGATAAGAGCCTTGGCTGAGGTATGCATTCTCAGATCATCACCAAAATATTGTGACGTAGGCGAGGTTCACACAAAGAAGAGGAGCAGATGGTTGCGACGGACAGGCTTTATGCAAACATACCACCACAACACCCACACTCTGAGCACAGACAGGAGGGGAGGTCATTCTCCCAGACCCCCATTTCAATCATGGTTGCACACACATGATACATCTTGCTCTTATCCTGCCTATAAACACTGCTGGGTCATTATAATGCAGTTATAATGACACAGCAGTATAATAACTCAGTAATAACATTTAATACACACACAGTAACGTTTTCAGCTGGCAAAGCATGCTGGGGAATCCCTGTCCCCCTTAACACGGCCCTGACGTTAAACTGCCCCCCCCCCCCCGGACTGGTTTCTGTTCCCAGAAAAATCAAAGACTAACCCAGAAGTCCAACGTGAATCAGTCCAGGTGTTGGGGCAGCGTCGATGCCGACAACCAGCACATCCAACAGCTTCAGTAGGACTACGCACAGTCCCTCCCCTGGCAGTGGGAGTCACAACTCCCACCGCTGCCAGGACCTCCCAGGCGGCCACTGGCCTGCGTCCAGGCATCCAGCCCCTGCCGAGCCCGGGAAAAGACCAGATCTGTCCTGCTCGCTCCGCTGCTGCTGCACGCTGAGGGCCTCTGTGACGTCACCGCCGGGGGAAGCATCTGCGGGAGGCGGTAGGACTACGCACAGTCCCTCCCCTGGCAGTGGGAGTCACGACTCCCACCGCTGCCAGGACCTCCCAGGCGGCCGCTTGCCCATGTCCAGCCCCTGCCAAGCCCAGGAAAAGACCGGATCTGTCCTGTTCACTCCACTGCTGCTGCGCGCCGAGGGCCTCTGTGACGTCACCGCTGGCGGAAGCATCTGCGGGAGGCGGCCTTTCCCCGTCAATGCCACCTCGCTCTAATATAACGTCGGTGAGGGGCCAGTTTCTCGTGGATGGGGGCGCGGGGCAGTACCGTGTGATGTGCCCTGGCTGTCCGCAGTGGAAGCACCCTTCCTTGCATCGCCGTGGCTGTCTCCTCCGTGGACGTGCCACCATGGTCTGCCGTAACTCCTCCTCCTCCCCCTCACTGTCAGCACGGCGGTTTCCTCCGGTGACCAGTCGTTCAGCACGGCAGCCAACTCGACCTGGGCCAGGTGGTCATCCAACAGGTTCTCGCCGTTGTAGCGGGGAATCTTGGCCCGCTGCCGGATGGATGGGACGGTTGCCTCCCTGTAGATCGCCGCTCCTGATCGCCCTGGAATCGCCAGCCCGTCCTGCCCTGAAAAGGGCGGGAAGTGGTGCTGGTTTGCTCTGCTTGGCCCACTCTGCCTTGGAAAAGGCGGAAGGCGGGGTACGCTGGTCCGTCCATCGCTGTGAGCCACTCCAGGAGTTGGCGTCTCAGCTCTGCGCTCCGTTCCCAGCCGGGCGATGAACCGCCCTGGCCGCTGGACCTCCGCCGGGGTCCTGGCCACCATCTTACTCCATCCCCACTCCTGACACCAGTGTGACGTAGGCAAGGTTCACACAAAGAAGAGGAGCAGATGGTTGCGATGGACAGGCTTTATTCAAACACACCACCCCAACACCCACACTCTGAGCACAGACAGGAGGGGAGGTCATTCTCCCAGACCCCCATTTCAATCATGGTTACACACACATTATACATCTTGCCCTATTCCTGCCTATAAACACTGCTGGGTCATTATAGCACAGTTATAATGACACAGCAGTATAATAACTCAGTAATAACATGTAATACACACACACAGTAACGTTTTCAGCTGGCATAGCATGCTGGGAAATCCCTGCCCCCCTTAACACGGCCCCGACGTTACAATATAATGGGTTCCTCTCTAGCCCAAGGACCACCTCTGGTGAAAATTTCATCCAAATCCATGTAGTAGTTTTTGTGTAATCCTGCTACACAAATACAAACAAAGCCCTTGGTGGAGGTATGCACTCTCAGAGCATCACCAAAATCTCATCATCTCCTCTCCGTGCCATTACACACCTTTCCTGAAAATTTCATCAAAATCCGTTCATAACTTTTTGAGTTTTGTTGGTAACAGACATGCAGAGAGACAGACAAACCCCGATAAAAACATAACCTCCTTGGCGGAGGTAATTACAACAGATTAAACAGAAGAGCTAGAATCATAACAAGCTAATCTGTTTAATCAAAACAAAGTGAACAATTTGATAAATGTTTCATAGATATAATACAAATGACAAGTTCACACATTTTTCACAGTACTTGAAAATGATATCATTTCTGTACATTTTGAAAACTATTTTCATAGTGCTGCACATTTTAATTTCAAATGGTTTTATAGGGAAAGAATTTAGTCTGCCTTTGCAGTCCTGTTCATTTTGGCGTAGTACTGTCCCTTTAAACTTTCCTTTTAACGTAAGTGCCGGCTGGACTTCACCTCCCAGAATGCATTGTGTGTTTGTCACGTGGGCTTGCTTCCGAACGGACATTTCTCCTCTCATATGCAGAGTGGTCACGTCCCGCATTTGCAATGTGAGGAAACAGCCATGAAAAAGAACCAATATAACTTTCAGCCACACTCTGGTATCGATGGTGGTGTGTTCAGAGCATGTTTATAAAGGTACGTTATGATTTACAGCATGTAAGTGCGTTGTTGCTGCTGAGTGGTTAAACCTTGCTTGCTCATAGCCCCCCTCATGGATCGTCACCTTATCGTGGTGGGGGGGTTTGCGTGCCCCAGTGATCCCAGGAGCTATGTTGTCCGGGGCAATTTGCCTCTGATAGGGTCTCCCAAGACAAACTGGTCCTGGGTGAAGGGCCAGACGAAGAACGATCCAACAGACTCTCATGATAAATTGTATATCAAGGATTCAGTGTACCCCGCCCGGTATGGGGTTACCGGGGCCCCACCCTGGAGCCAGGCCTGGGGGAGGGGCTCGAAGGCTAGCGTCTGGTGGCCGGGTTTCCACCCATGGGACCCGGCCGGGCTCAGCCCGAAGGAGTTACATGGGTCCGCCCTCCAGTAGGTTCACCACCTGCAGGAGGGATCATGGAAGTCCGGTGCTATGTGGATTAGGTGGCAGTCAAAGGCGGAGACCTTGGCGGACTGATCCCAAGCTTTCTAAACTGGCTTTTGGTACGTGGAATGTCACCTCTCTGGTGGGGAAGGAGCCTGAGCTGGTGTACGAGATTGAGCGATACCGGCTAGATATAGTCGGCCTCACCTCAACACACAGCTCCGGTTCCGGAACCAGTCTCCTGGAGAGGGGCTGGAGCTTGGCCTTTTCTGGAGTTGCCCCGGGCGAGAGGCGACGAGCAGGGGTAGGTATTCTTGTATCGCCCCACCTTGCTGCCTCTATATTGGAGTTTTCCCCGGTGGACGAAAGGGTTGCTTCCCTGCGCCTTCGGGTTGGGAAACGGGTCCTGACCATCATTTGTGCCTATGCACCAAATGATGTTTCAGAGTACCCACCCTTTTTGGAGTCTGTGACTGGGGTGCTGGAGGGTGCTCCTCCTGGAGACTCCATTGTCCTACTGGGGGACTTCAATGCGCACGTGGGCAACGACAGTGAAACCTGGAGGGGGGTGATTGGGAGGAACGGCCTGCCCGATCTGAACCCGAGTGGTGTTCAGTTATTGGACTTCTGTGCTAACCACAGTCTGTCTATAACGAACACCATGTTCAAGCATAAGGGTGTCCATATGTGCACCTGGCACCAGGACACCCTAGGCCGCAGGTCGATGATCGATTTTGTTATCGTATCATCAGACCTGCGACCGTATGTCTTGGACACCCGAGTAAAGAGAGGTGCAGAGCTGTCAACTGATCACCACCTGGTGGTGAGTTGGATCCGATGGCAGGGGAGGAAGCCATTCAGACCTGGTAGACCCAAACGTATAGTGAGGGTGTGCTGGGAGCGTCTGGCTGAGGCCCCTGTCCGGGAGGTCTTCAACTCCCACCTCCGGAAGAACTTCAACCACATTCCGAGGGAGTCTGGAGACATGGAGTCTGAATGGGCCATGTTCTCCACCTCTGTTGTTGAAGCGGCAGCCCAGAGCTGCGGCCGCAAGGTGGTCGGTGCATCTCGTGGTGGCAACCCCCGAACCAAGTGGTGGACACCAGTGGTGAGGGGGGCCATTAAGCTGAAGAAGGAGTCCTATCAAGCTTGGTTGGCTTGTGGGACTCCCGAAGCAGCTGAGGTGTACCAGCAGGCCAAGCGGAGTGCAGCTCGGGTGGTTGCTGAAGCAAAAACCCGGGTATGGGAGGAGTTCGGTGAGGCCATGGAACAAGACTTTCGGTCGGCTTCAAAGAGATTCTGGCAAACTGTTCGGCGGCTCAGGAGGGGAAAGCAGCTCCCCGTCCACACTGTGTATGGTGCGGATGGGACACTGTTGACTTCAACTGGGGATATCGTCGGGCGGTGGAAGGAATACTTCGAGGATCTCCTCAATCCCACTGATACGCCTTCCACAGAGGAAGCAGGGTTTGGGGACAAGGGGGATGACTCGCCTATCACAGGGGCTGAGGTCGCCAAGGTGGTTAAAAATCTCCTTGGTGGCCGGGCCCCGGGGGTGGACGAGATTCGCCCCGAGTACCTCAAGGCCCTGGATGTTGTTGGGTTGTCATGGTTGACACGCCTCTGCAACATTGCGTGGAGGTCGGGGGCAGTGCCTTTGGCATGGCAAACCGGGGTGGTGGTTCCTCTCTTCAAAAAAGGGGACCGGAGGGTGTGCTCCAACTTTAGAGGGATCACACTCCTCAGCCTCCCTGGGAAGGTCTATGCCAAGGTACTGGAGAGGAGAGTCCGGCCGTTGGTCGAACCTCGGATTCAGGAGGAGCAATATGGTTTTCGTCCTGGCCGTGGCACATCGGACCAGCTCTTTACCCTCTCGAGAATTCTTGAGGGTTCGTGGGAGTTTGCCCAACCAGTTTACATGTGTTTTGTGGACTTGGAGAAGGCATTTGACCGCGTCCCTCGTGGATTTTTGTGGGGGGTGCTTCGGGAGTATGGGGTATCGGGCTTGTTGTTACGAGCTATTCGGTCTCTGTACGACCGTTGTGAGAGTTTAGTTCGCATTGCCAACACTCGGTCGGAGTCATTCCCAGTGAGAGTTGGACTCCGCCAGGGCTGCCCTTTGTCACCGGTCCTGTTCATAATTTTTATGGACAGGATTTCTAGGCGCAGCCAGGGAATGGAGGGTGTCATGCTTGGTGACCACAGGATCTCATCTCTGTTGTTTGCAGATGATGTTGTCCTGTTGGCTTCATCCAGCAATGACCTACAGCTCTTGCTGGGACGGTTTGCCGCTGAGTGTGAAGCGGCTGGGATGAGAATCAGCACCTCCAAGTCCGAGTCCATGGTCCTCAGCCGGAAAAAGGTGGATTGTCCTCTCCGGGTTGGGGACAGGCTCCTGCCCCAAGTGGAGGAGTTTAAGTATCTTGGGGTCTTGTTCACGAGTGAGGGGAAAATGGAGCGAGAGATCGACAGACGGATTGGAGCAGCATCTGCAGTGATGCGGACGTTGTACCGGTCTGTTGTGGTGAAGAGGGAGCTTAGTTCTAAGGCAAAGCTGTCGATTTACCAGTCAATCTACGTTCCTACTCTCACCTATGGTCACGAGCTTTGGGTAATGACCGAAAGAACGAGATCGCGGATACAAGCGGCTGAAATGAGCTTTCTCCGTAGGATTGCTGGACTCACCCTCAGAGATAGGGTGAGGAGCTCAGTCATCCGGGAGAGGCTCAGAGTAGAACCGCTGCTCCTCCACATTGAAAGGAGTCAGTTGAGGTGGTATGGGCATCTGATTAGGATGCCTCCTGGACGCCTCCCACTTGAGGTGTTTCAGGCACGTCCCACTGGGAGGAGACCCCGGGGCAGACCCAGGACTCGGTGGAGAGACTATGTCTCCCAGCTAGTCTGGGAACGCCTTGGTATCCCCTCTGAAGAGCTGGAGCAGGTGGCTGGGGAGAGGGAAGTCTGGGCTTCTCTGCTTGAACTGCTGCCTCCGCGACCCGGACCTCCGGAAAAGCGGTAGAAGATGGATGGATGGATGGATGCTCATAGCCTTGAGGCTAAGTTAGCAGTGCTAAGCTAAACCACTTATTGTATTTAACCAGAATTTTCACTGTGCTTCAGTAAAGCAGCCAGATTATTAGATTTTGGCAACTGGCAAAATCTAAAACTGGCAACTTTTAGCAACAATACTCCAAAACTACTGGATGGATTTGGATGAAATTTTCACCAGAAGTGGTTCTTGGCCTATACACAAACCCATTACATTTTGGGGGTGATCCATGACTGCATACCTCTACCAAGGCTCAAACCTCTTGCAGTGATTTAGCAGGATTATGTAGAAACTACTGGATGGATTCTGCTGAAATTTTAACCAGAGATGGTCCTTGGCTTGCAGACGAACCCAATGAATAATTGAAATAATATTTTAATGTTTTTATTAAATATGTACTTTGTGTTTTGTTTTGTTTTGTTTTTTAATACAGGCACCTCCTCTCCCTCCATGCCCTCTCCGCTTCAATGCTTTGATTCCTGATGCGATGGATGTGCTTTTTCCATCGGAGAAGTCACATGATATGACTAACATAAAGAGGCGTTGCTTGCCACGGGCACATGACCATTCAGAGTTATTGTTCGGTTGTTGCTCTGCAAAATTATGGTCAAAAGTGTAAATTGTGATAATATTTTGACTTTTTCCCTGATACAATCTGTTTCAAATTTATATTAAAACAGTAATTGTATTAAAATATAAAGAAAAATTATTCATAAAATAATCCACAAATTTATCATAGTCTCAAATGCACGGTGCATGCTGCACCGTGGCGCAGTGGTTTAGCACTGTGGCAGCACAGTTTTACCCTCGGCCGGGGGATCGCGGGGATCATGAGATCGTGGGTTCGATCCCAGCCCCCGACCAACAGTGAGCTGTGTGGAGTTTGCATGTTCTCCCCGTGTTGCGCGGGTTTACTCCGGGATTTCTCCGGTTTCCTCCCGCACACCAAAAACATGTAGGTTTAGGGCGCTCGCGCACGCAGCGACCAGCAGCCGGTGGCTTGTCACCAGACTGCAAACCAAGTCTACCTACGGGTACAAATAAGTAACAAAAAAAAAAAAAAATGTACAGAAAAAGTCAATTTTACAAGAGGAAATTACAAATTTGAGGAAAATGGTTTCAAATGTAGATAGATTGACAAAGAAAAGTATAAAATGATAAGAAAATTGTTATAAATTTTGGAGAACAACCTTCAAGACTGAAGTCACTACTCCAGCTTTTAAGTGGGTGCTTTTTGCATCCTTATCTCTACTAGAAATTTTTGTTTGATATGTGTGCATTGGAATGTGTAGTTATAAAAAGAGGTTCCTACTGACACATGATTTAAAACAAAGCAAAGACAATGGTGGATGTGAAAGTCTGATAGTCCAAGGAGGGGTTTGATGAAGGCTGCAGTGCAGTTGAAACATGTAAAGAAGGTAAAGACATCTTTCTATTTTACTTTTGTCTTTCAAAGGAAAAAAAAAAAAAGGGATAAATAATTGAAAGAAGACAAAATGAACCTGTTTGACGTACTCATGAAACAGCCGGTGGTGGCAAAATTAAAACCAGTATAATTAGAACTGCCACTACCTACAAGCCTTGGACCTTAGCAGAAATGCATAACATTGCAAAGGCTGTACCCAAACCAGAGAGCGATATAAAAAGGTGCACTGAAGAATTAGATGAGATTAGGCTTATGTATAATCCAAGTGCTGAGGAAATGATTAAAATTCTCAGAGTGATCCTAGGAGCTAAATTTGATTTATTTTGCCAAGATTTGGAGAATCATGCATGGGGAGATGGCGAATACCAACCAGAGAGAGATAGAGCTACTCTTGGTTATCTAATAGCAGAAATACTTGAAAGAATGTCAAGCCATTATAAACCCATTAAAACCCTCTCTGATGTGGCCATGACTAGGATGAAATCTGGGGAGGATATACAGGAATACTGGTGTCGCTTCAATAAAATATTTACAGATGTAGTGGGAGAAATAGACACTGAAAAAGAGCTTCTTTTGTTCAAATACACATTTTTAGACACTCTACCCACAGAACTTAAAGAGGCAATCAAAGTATCATGTGTGACACTTAAAACATGCACTCAGGAGGAATTCAAAGGTTATGTGTTTCATGTGGCTGAGGCAAAACTAAAAAAGAGAACCCCAACTAAACCGGTTCCGCTTTTTGCCTCTTCAGAAAGTGACACTGTATATGTGGCCCAAATGACAAGAGGAGGACCTAGACCGAGGAATAGGTATCAGATTAGGGAGAGAGATGAAGGAAATCAGGATGTATGTTTTAATTGAGGGCAACCTGGACACTGGTGGCGAGATTGCCCCATGTCCAGGAGGCAGGGATTTTTTGAGAGAGGACGAGGAAGTAGAGGGAGAGGAAGGTTTGATGGATGGATGAGAGGAAGAGGCAGAGGGCCTTTTCAGGGACAAGGACAAAGCACAAACCCAGGACCCTCAGGGGGTCAAGGACAGCAGGAGAGGAGAGCATGACTAACCGACAAAGACCAGCTCTCCCCGGAGGACCAATTAATTATTGATGACCAAAAACGACGACTGGCTACAGCTGTAAATAGACCAACTGAGACTTTAGACTTGACTACTTTAAACATGTACTGTAGCACTACTTCAGCCCCCACCATTATTTTACTGGTTAATGGGAAAGAAGTAAAATTCCTGTGTGACACAGGAGCTACAAAAACAACAATGCGTGAAATTCCACCACAGTGTTTCCCTACAGGTGAAACTATAAGAGTCCAAAATGCTGGTGGAACTACCACAACCGAAAGTATTTGTGGCCCAGCAACCATAGTTGACCCAAATACTGGACACACCTGTGTCACTACGGTAGCAGTGGCACCCTCCTGCCCAGTGAACTTACTGGGTAGAGATGTGCTTTTTAAGCTAGACATCATTCTGGGTCCTGACAAGATTAAGGATGATTACACTATTCTCAGAAACCAGCATGCATTTTTTATGAATGATGAGGATTGTGATGACCACGGATGTGGTACCCTATATTCTTACAACCTCCAAATTGACAGCAAAACAGAAACTGAGCTCAGGTTAGAAAGCGCTAGACACATGACGAGTGTTCTTACCTGGTACCTTGTGAGAGATCTTCGTGAGCCAAAGCCACTGCATGTTACCATGAAGTACACTCACTGTTATGAGCCATTTGATTGTGTTTTGGCTGAAGCACTATACTGTGAGCCTACCATCACAGTAACAACAAATCATCTTTATTTTAAAGCTGAGGGAGAAGCAGCACTGGATGTAGTACTGCCTCCAAACCTTCTGCCCTTACATAATACAGGTACACCCCCACACATGTCTATGAGGGGACCTGAAAAGTATTTTTGGGCAGATGCAGGCAAATTAGTCCAACAGGGACAGCAGGTAACAGACTGGAGGAACACAGACGTTTTGAATGTTGAATATTCCCCCACAACAATGTTGTATTGTGTTCCTATGCATATGTCCATCCTTCTGCATTTTGACATTACCTATTTGTGTGGAACAGAGCATCCACCTGACGTTTTAGGAATCACAGTACCGTCTGCTCCTGTATATGTTAATGAATGAGAATTACAGGTTTTACCTCAAACTTTGTGGGCTACAGGAAATGCAGACGTTGGGAAATTGAGGTGCTACTCCCGTGCAAATTCATTCTAATGGGAGAGGATTCCCTTACAAAAAACAATATCCTTTAAAACCAGAAGCAATAGAAGGCATTCAACCAATCATCTCTGATCTGTTGAAAAGTGGAGTGATCATACCATGTCTAAATTCCCCTGTAAACACTCCTCTTTTCCCTGTAAAAAAGGCTCCACCTAGTACTGGATGGAGATTAGTCCAAGACCTACAAACTGTGAACGCAGCAGTTATACCCAGAGCTCCTTCCGTCCCCGACCCTCATACATTGTTAAACACTGTGGGTCATGATTCATCTGTTTTCTCAGTGATTGATCTCAGTAATGCATTTTTCACTATTCCAATACATGAAGATAGCCGGTTTTGGTTTGCATTTACCTTCAAGGGTAACAGATACACTTACACCAGACTGCCACAAGGTTACTGTGAGAGCCCAACCATTTTTTCACAAGAAATGTCAGCTTTAATGGCTAAGTTTACACCACCTGCAGGATCTAAAATCCTCCTGTATGTGGATGATGTGCTAGTAGCGTCAGCTACTGAGGAACAGTGTAAACAGGACACTCTGGCTTTGCTTCACTTCCTCTTTGACAGTGGCTTAAAATGCAGCAAGAAAAAACTGCAATTTTGCAGAAGCAGTGTCAAATTTCTGGGGCATACATTGTCGGCTGGAGGGAAAATGTTAGAAACATCACGAGTCAGTACAATACAGAACTTGCCACTCCCAAAAACAAAGAAAGAGCTCATGTCACTCTTAGGTACCCTGAATTACTGCAGACAGTGGTTACCCAACTTTTCACAACACACTGCACCACTGTATGCATTACTTCAGGGCCCTCAAGGCAACCTGCACTCCCCGGTTGTCCTTACTCCTGAGCATGAAGAAGCTATTAACCATCTAAAATCCATGCTATCTGATGTTTGTGCTCTACACATTCCTAATTATGAAGAGACATTTCATTTGTTTTGTGATGCTGTTGAAGGACACATGTCAGCTGTACTAACACAATTGCATGCTGGGCAATATAAACCTTTGTCTTATTATTCCAAAAGACTGGATTCAGTTGCTATGGGTCTCCCACCCTGCATGAAAACAGTTGCTGCCACGGTTGACGCTGTAAATGCGGTGCTGGACATTGTCCTATACCATTCACTAGTCGTGCATGTACCACATGCTGTGGACATCCTCCTTTCAGAGCATGGCCACACCATGTTGTCAAATGCACGTTGCCTCCGTTACACCGTGACATTACTCACACAACCACACCTCACTTTTGTGAGATGTGCCTCATTGAACCCAGCTACACTGCTACCCTCTGCAGGTGACAACGCAGATCCACCAGATCACGACTGCATTCACCAGTCATTAACAGATTTTCTACCTCGCCCAGATCTCTCACAACAGGTAAAACAGGACTCCCTCTGGCTCTTTACAGATGGATCATCTACTAAATTGCCTGATGGGTCCACTTCAACTGCTTTTGCTGTGACTACCTTGACAGAGATCTTAATTGTTAAAAACCTGTCTCAACCAGCTTCTGCTCAAAAAGCAGAACTGCTGGCCCTGATTGCTGCTTTACACTGGGCTGCTAATATTGATGTCACCATCTGCACAGACAGCAGATATGCCTTTAATGCGGCACATTCTCACACTGCATTGTGGAAACTCCGAGGGTTCACGACCTCTTCTGGTAAGCCCACACAACACAGTGATCTCCTTAAGGAACTTACTGATGCTCTCAAACTTCCTAAAACACTGTCTATTGTCCATTGCCCTGCTCAAAAAATCCAAGATGGCGCCCACAGCGGTCGACATGGTGCTTCGCTGCGCTCTTTGTTTGTTTTTGTTTGTCAATTGTGTGTCTGCTTGCACTTATACCCGTGAAGAACTTTTAAATATCAGGACTTTGACCCCCACGGACCTCCTCCCAGTTTTTCTAGCCCCTGCCGCCGATCTGGTTTATTGTTTGGCTCGGAAAGTGAGACGGCGGAAGAGAGGAAGACGAGCGGGCGCTCTCGTACGACTTCGCAGGAGAGGCTCGCGAACGGCGCTGCCTGGCATATTTCTGTCCAATACCAACTCTCTCTCTAACAAGGTGGATGAACTGAGACTGCTGATGCGTTTTAAGGACCTCGCCTCCTCAGCTGTCCTCTGCTTTACTGAGACCTGGCTCCGGGAAAATATACCGGACAGCGCGCTGCGCCTCGACGGCTTCCAGCTCTTCCGTGCTGATCGTGACACAGAGCTTTCCGGCAAGACCACAGGAGGCGGTGTCTGCTTCTACATCAACTGTAGCTGGTGCTCTGATGTAACGGAAATTTCCAAACACTGTTCTCCTGCCTTGGAATTTCTTGTTATCAACTGCAAGCCTTTTTATTCCCCACGGGAGTTTGCTTCTTTTATACTGATCGCTGTGTACGCCCCTCCCGATGCGGACACGCGCGAAGCTCAGCGCGTGCTCGCGGATCACATTCAACACACAGAGCGGAGTTTTCCAGACTCGCTGATTATTGTGGCTGGCGACTTTAATCAGTGCAATCTGAGCCACGATCTCCCCCGCTACAAACAGTTTATTAAATGCCCCACCAGAGGATTAAACACACTGGATCACTGTTACACCACAGTGAAAGACGCATATCGCGCTGTCCCTCGAGCTGCGCTGGGATTATCTGATCACGTGATGGTTCACCTCATTCCCACATACAGACAGAGATTGAAGCTCACTAAACCTGTTGTGAGCACTACGAAGATACGGACCAGTGATGCTGAGGAGAAGCTGGAAACGTGCATGGAAATATCTGACTGGGGCATGCTTAAAGGAGCCACGCATGATCTGGATGAGTACACGGACACTGTGAACTCATATATCCACTTTTGTGAAGAGAACATTCTTCCATCACGCACCAGGGTGAGTTACTCTAATGACAAACCCTGGTTCACAGCTAAGCTCAGACAGATCAGGAAGGAGAAGGAAGCAGCGCTGAAAAGTGGAGACAGGGACTGCTACAGGGAGGTTAAATACCGGTTTAACAGAGAGCTGAAGAGGGCTAAATCTGTGTACTCAGAGAGACTCCAGCAGCAGTTCACTGCTAATGATTCGGCTTCCGTGTGGAGAGGACTGAGGCAGATCACCAACTATCGGCCTCAGGCTCCTAAAGGTCAGGATGACAAAGCCCTTTGTCAGAGACTGTCCCAACACTATGCCCGTTTTGACACCTCGTCATCTGTGTCCAACTCCCCCCCTCCCTCCAGCTCCACAGCCTCCACATTCCCTACTTCATTTAAGGCACCCCCCCCTCCCCTTATCATCAGTGAGCAGGATGTGCTCAAACAGTTCTCCAGACTGAACCCGCGCAAGGCCCCCGGCCCAGACGGCGTGTCTCCCTCCACCCTGAGACTCTGTGCGAAACAGCTGGCTCCTGTATTCACAGACATTTTTAACACCTCCCTTAAGTTATGCCACGTGCCGTCCTGCCTCAAATCCTCCACCATCATCCCTGTCCCCAAGAAGCCACGGATCACTGGACTTAATGACTACAGACCTGTAGCGCTCACCTCTGTAGTCATGAAGTCCTTTGAGCGCCTGGTCCTGTCCCACCTCAAGTCCATCACCACCCCTCTCCTGGACCCGCTGCAGTTTGCCTACCGAGCCAACAGGTCTGTAGACGATGCAGTCAACCTGGCCCTCCACTCCATCCTGCAGCACCTGGACTCCCCGGGAACCTACGCCAGGATCCTGTTTGTGGACTTCAGCTCCGCATTCAACACCATCCGCCCCGCTCTGCTCCGGGACAAGCTGTCCCTGCTCAACGTGCCTGACTCCCTCTGCAGGTGGATCATCGACTTCCTGACGGACCGGAGGCAGCATGTGCGGCTGGGAAAGACTGTCTCAGACTATACTAGCATCAGCACCGGATCACCCCAGGGCTGTGTACTTTCCCCCCTACTCTTCTCCCTTTACACCAACTCCTGCACCTCCAGCCACCAGTCTGTCAAGTTGATCAAGTTTGCGGACGACACCACCCTCATCGGGCTCATCTCCAACGGCGACGAGTCCGCCTACAGGAGAGAGGTGGCCCAGCTGGCGTCCTGGTGCAGCAATAACAACCTGCAGCTGAACGCTCTGAAGACAGTGGAGATGATTGTAGACTTCAGGAAAGTCACTACTCCTCTGCCCCCCCTCACCCTCTCAGGCTCTCCCATCACCACTGCTGATTCCTTCCGCTTCCTAGGCACTACCATCACCAGGGACCTCAAATGGGAGCTGACCATCAGCTCACTCATCAAAAAAGCCCAGCAGAGGATGTTCTTCCTGCGGCAGCTGAGGAAGCTCAAGCTACCCACCAAGATGTTAGTGCAGTTCTACACAGCCATCATCGAGTCCATCCTCACCACCTCCATAACCGTGTGGTACGCAGGAGCCACTGCCAGGGACAGACTAAGGCTGCAGCGCGTCGTGCGCACTGCTGAGAAGGTGATCGGCTGCAAGCTCCCATCTCTCCAGGATCTGTACATCTCCAGGACCCGGAGGCGTGCTGGCCGGATCATAGCCGATCCCTCACACCCTGGTCACGTACTGTTTGCCCCCCTCCCCTCTGGTAGAAGACTTCGGTCCATCCAGACTAAAACCTCCCGTCACATGAACAGCTTCTTCCCCTCTGCCATTAGACTGCTGAACACTAAGTGACTCTCGTGCACCATGTACAGCAGCTCAACCAGACTCATGTCAATCATCACTGTTTTCTTCCTGCATTACCGACTGCACTATATAGTTCTCCACAGTATCTGCTGCTGGCTAATATATATTTTAACTGTTGACCAGTATCACTTAATCTTATCCTACACTTTATTACATGTATAGTTTATTTCTCTTATCTTATCATGTTTAATGTTGCAGCATTGTACCGAGACAAATTCCTAGTTTGTGTACTACATGAACAATGGCAATAAACCTGATTCTGATTCTGATTCTGATTCATACTAAAGGCACTGACCTGGTATCCAAAGGTAATGCTTTAGCTGACCATGCTGCTCAATGTGCTGCTAAGGGCCACCTGGCCACTAGTTTTGTGTCCTCCACAGTGGATCTTACCGTCCTGCTGGACGAGCAACAGCAAATGACTATGCCTCCACACTCAGTCAAAACCTCCAATGGGGTTTATTGTACAGATGATGACAAAATAATTCTTGCTCCCTCCTTGTACCACTGGGTGGCGCTTCTGACACATGGCCGAGGCCACGTGTCAGCAGGGGGTATGAAGATAATAGCTGAAAAACATTTTTATTGCCCAGGCATCCTGAAGGAACTGAAAAAAGTGTGTCAACAATGTTTAGTTTGCATACAAAATAATGCTCAAGGTGCCATGAGAACAAGACAAGGTAGTTTTCCACCACCTAAAACACCCTTTTCACAGTGGTGTATGGATTTTATTGAGCTGTCTAAGGTTGGACAATTACAATATTGTCTGGTTCTCATCGACACATTCACCAAATGGACTGAAATACATCCAACTGCTAAAGCAGATGCCAAGTTTGTTTGTAAGGTTTTACAGAACAACATTTTTCCAACATTTGGCATTCCTGAAATCCTGTATGCAGACAATGGTACACATTTTACCGCACAGATGGTCAAGGACTTGACTTTCTCTGTTGGTACACAGCTGAAATTCCACACAGCCTATCACCCACAAAGTGCAGGCCTAGTGGAAAGGAAAAATGGGACAATTAAACAAATGCTAAACAAAGTGATGCAAGGTCAAGGACTCACCTGGCCTAAAGCATTAACTGTAGTTAAGCTGATAATTAATACCATTCCAGACAAGAGAAATGGCCTGTCTCCTTTTGAGTGTGCGTTCCACAGACCGTATGTATTACCTGAATTACTGCCACTACAACCTGCTAACCCATACAAGACTTTGGGAGAGCATTTGCGAGTGTATAAACAGAATAAAGATTATATTGATTCTGTTAGGACTTTCTGTGATCCGCAGGTGGAGTTGGAAAACCCCCTGCAACCAGGTGATTACATCTTCATCAAAAATCACCACCGCAGAAACTGGACTTCTGTGAGGTGGGAGGGACCTTATGAGGTACTGTTAACCACTCCCTCAGCAGTACGGATTGCTGAAAGACCCTCGTGGATACATCTCTCGCATGTTAAGAGACTGCAGGTACCCATTGACGACCTTCAACCACCTCTAGGGTAAGTCCAGGCTGGTTCATCCCAGACCCGGTGAAGATAGTGGCCTAAGTCTGTAGGTACACTCCCAGAGGTAACAGGCATCATGGAACCCTGGCAGCCCATCTTGGTCACAGCCATATTGACTTTTGTGGCTATTGCCCTAGTCACCGTACCCACCCTGGAGCGACGTAAACGATGGACTTATCACAAACCACTGGTGGATCACAGAGGGAGATCATGAACCTGACCCAATATATTCTAATTCATGGTATCAATATGTTTCAAGTGTTGTCAAGTCTGTTAACAGGTCAAATTGTTATGTATGCTCTTATATGCCTAAATCAGCTAAACAGGTAACTATCTATGGAATGCACATGAATAAATCCCAGGCCAAATGTTATGCCAGTATGGCTGGAATTGGTTATCAGCATAATTATATTAAAATAGATGATAAAGATCCTTATTCCCGCGGCCTGAAAGATGGCACATGTGATAAAACATTCTGGGTAAATTGGAAAATCACCACTAAGCATAGGTTTAAACCACAAAGAATTGTTATGAAATATTCTGGCTATAACCACCCCATGTGTTACAAACAGTCAAAAGGTACAGAGTTATATGGCATTACTAAAAACTGTGAGCAAACTGCAGTTCACGGTGAAGGAGCCCCAGTAGCATTAGGCAGAGCAAGCAATGGCACTTATTGGGTTCAAGGGGGATGGTGGCTGTGTGGACACAAGGCTTATCCTGTGCTTTCACCAGGTTGGACTGGTGTGTGTGCTCCAATATTTGTAAGTGATCACACATTCATAATTGATAAGGAAATGCAGCAACCCTCACGAACGAAACGACAAGTACTAGCGGTAAAACCACATGATCGTATTTGGGGAACAGATGTCCCTGAGAAATTTAAACTATGGACTAAGAGTCAAAAGATTGCCCCCTCATTGTTTCCTTGGGAAGGAGTTGCAAAGTTAATGCTCCGTATGGAAACACTACACTATAGACTTGGGCTGTTCATTAACGCTTCCTATGATATTGTGAAATTACAAAATACTGAACTTGATTCTCTTAGGGAATTGGTACTGATGCATCAAATGGCCTTGGATTTGCTTACAGCTGCTGATGGAGGAATATGTGTCAAATTTAATCTTACCTGCTGTACTTATGTCCCAGATAATGTACACAATAACAACATGACTAATGCCCTTACTGCTTTACGTAATATCCAAAAAGCCATGTCTGCAGATTATGTGACAGATCAAGGTTGGTTGCAATGGTTCCTTTCAGGTGTCTGGTGGCAGGTACTTTTGAAGAGTCTTATACCACTTGGTGTGATTTTGATCTCATGCATTCATGTTCCAACAAACTCTTCTGGCCATTTCCCCTGAAGGACAATATGGACAATATACCCCACTGTCCCGAGAGACTGATGATGGCTATGAGACTGATGTTGGCCATAACCCCAATCCTGTGGAAAATGATGACTGTACTCCTGTATAAATTTGGAAATGATGCTTTGTGACGTCAATGTAGAAAATCTATGCTGAAGTTACATTGTACTGATGTTTGCATGTGATGAAAATATTATGAAACGATAAACAGGAGGGAATGTCAGAGAATTATGCATTGTAAATACATGTTATCATTTCATAATGAATTTTGAACTATACTTGACTTGCTGAATTGTACTTGCTAATTTGTACTTTTCAACTATTGCCCTCTAATGAACATGTCTGATGATGTCTGGTAGGACTTACTAAGAAACCTAAAAATAATTGTTCTTGTCTGTACTGAAGTTTGGAAACTGCTGAATCGTTGTCTGATGAATCTTGTGATGGACAGTCTGATTTCTGTGTACCACCCACAAGGGTGCGGCAGTTATTGTGTAATTATTTCTAGCTTTTACTTTGTGTATATAAGGGAAGTGCTGACTATATGTGATAGCTTTTCACTCCCGTCTGTAATCAGAGGTGTGTGGTGATATGCTCCTTGCAAGTAAAATCTTTGATCATATTTATGTCTCGAGTCTGATTAAGGTACGGACCTAACAGAGTACTATTTTCTATGAATTCTGAGTTTCAGATTCCTGACATACAGTTAATTGTTTACTTGGGGGTCTTAAATGTTGTAACTTGTATTTAATTCACATGGGTGTATTTATGGAAAAGAGGAGATGGAATTACTGTACTAAGTGTTCACTTCTTCTTTCTCCCTTTCGAACACTGTATACTGTTACTTTATTGCATTTGTCATTTGTTTTGTTTTTGTTATACTTTTTTGTTCGAAATAAAGTATCTATCTATCTATTAGTATACCACTCACCACATTATATTCAATAACAATGGTAAAAATGTTGTCTATCAAGTTAGCACAGTGTGTCATTATTCTCGTAGGTTTTGTAATCTTTGGAAATAAGGTTAAGCTATACATTGTGTAACAGGAATATATAATAAAATATTTGTCATAAGGTACAGGAATTATTTATTTTATTTAATAGTGGGTGTGAAAGGGGGCGGAGTTAAACCATCACTTCTTCACCCGCTAAATCAAATAAATAAGCACTCGTAAAAAGGGGCACCAGTCCTAACGGACAATTATATTAAGTTTAATTTTAATTAATTTTGTACCTTCAATTACTTAATGAATCAGTCTCAAAGTTTCAGTGAGTTCTTCTCCTGCCGTGATTAGGAAACAGATATATGTGAAAGGAAAAGGCTTCAACTTCTCTCATTCACCCTTTTATTAAACTCATTCAGGTTACATGATATGGCATTCAGATGATGGATGAACAGATTCAAATGATAACAGTGTACGATATCACATCAACTGATATTGGATTCTTGAACATAAAATCCAGCGTTACACCTTTGTAGAACCAAGGAGGAACCAGACTTATGTTTCAACGGTAAATGAGGCTGAAATGTCCAGCAAAACAATGCAATTTTATGGGGAAAATTCATAAGCTAATTATCTAAAAATGACTTCTGAATTAATTTACAAAAATTAAGGGCAGTTACTTAAAAATGACTAAGAGAATTCCTTCAGTTTACAGCTTTACCCTGTGGCTGAGAGACTAATTGAGCCCTGAAATACGGGCTATATTCAATTGTAATTTAATTGTTCGGACATCACGTTTTAACCCAGCAGATAGGAGAAGTAGGAGTTTCACTTACAAAAACAGCTGTAGGTCCACGTTTCAGCGGGTCGTTACCAGCCGAGTTGGGAGTTAGGACGTCGGAGGAAGCGGCTGCTGCAATGCTTACTCACAGCCGTGGAAGTGCAAACTCAGCTGGGGGCTCTCCAGACAATGGCAGCAGTGGATGGTCTGTCACCGAGCGGCGTGACAAGTCCTTGGAAAAGAGTCCGAATTTGAGGTCACTTGTAGCGGGATAGACCAAAAAACTGAAGGAGATACTTCTCAGTCAGGCGGGTATGAGGCCGGAAAGAGCGTCCAAAAAACACAGTCTCTGTTCACTTTAAATTAGGAAAATTAAAGGTCCACTTTAATGGCGTGAAAAGTCATAAAAAAAATGAGAAAAACATTTACTAGGATAAGAATGGATTCTGAGGTGAAGGAAAAAGTTTGAGAATTTGATTCTTGGATAAAGCGAGCTCTAAAGAAAAAGGTGATTTCTCCTCAGTAACCAGAAAAACTAACGCAGGATTTGACAAACTTCACAAAGAACAATTTAGATAGAATAAAACTATGCAGGACCTTGAAACGGTGGAACAAAATCTTCCCAGACTTATCTAATCTCATTCTGTCTCTTTCTTGTCTGCTTTTTCTTCTCTAACTTTAACTTAACTTAACTGCATAACTTGTCTCTGTGTAATTTGTGTTCTCTCTTGCTCTCTTACTTAACTTAACTTTAACTTACATCTGTGTGTTTCTTTTTCTTTCTGCTTCTCTTGTTCTAATTCTGAATCTGTGTGTTTTTTCCTGAATCTTACCCATGCAGAGCAGCTTCTACTACTTTTAAATGACCCCGCGTGGTCACAAACTGGTGATGTCGATCGCAAGACTGACCAATTGACTTTATCAAAAGCAGTTTGAAATGGCTGCCATCCAATGTGAGAACGTTTCTTTGTTTGAGAGCAGCCAATCAAATGAAGACACCATCCCATGAAATTGCAGAGAAAAATCAACACTCAGTCAGTTCTTATGAAATTAGGTGCTCAACATAAAATCCAACTAAATTAAATGGCTTGGCTAATATTTGGTGATCATGCATTTATACCATTACTCTAATATCACATTTGTTTGAATAACACTCATGAACATAACATTTCTTATACATAATTATAATACATGCATATAATACATGAAATAAACTCAGTCTCGTTTGTGAAGGTATCCTCTACACTGGTGACCTACGACAAACCATGGCCGGTGACGGTGAGCTTTCCGCACCGGACTCTTCAGGAGCCAACCGGGTTAATGCAGCTACCACACTACAGCTGCCCGATTTCTGGCAACATAACTCGCGCTCCTGGTTTACCACTGTGGAGACGCAGTTCCACCTTCGGGGAATCTCAGCGGACGCAACGAGGTTCTACCATGTCGTCGCGAAGCTGGACAGCCTCACAGTGCAGCGGGTGGAGAGCCTGACCAACCACCCGCCCCAAGACGACAAGTATGGCACACTGAAAGCCGCCCTCATTCGAGCCTTCACTCCCTCGCTGGGAGAGCGAGCAGAGAAGCTCCTGGCGCTGACAGAAGGGGAAGCAGACAGGCCGGCAGATCTGATGGCGAAGATGATGGGCCTGAGAGGCGAGGATGACGACAGCTTTATCTTCGCCCACCTCTTTCTCAGAACGCTACCGCCAGCAGTGAGAGTCACCCTGGCCAGCTCACAGCTACTCAGCAACCGTGACTACCACGAGCTGGGCCAGGAGGCGCAGCGGCTCGTCGACGCCCATAGACGACAAGCAGGCACGACGGCAGCAGCAGAGCTGAACGCACCCCCACGAGACGAGGGGAGACCAGAGGCTGCAGCACTGGATCCACTGACGTCGGCAGCAGCAGAGGCCAGGAGAAGCGGAGCTGACAACGCCCTCTGTTTCTACCATCGACGCTTCGCAGAGAGGGCACGCAGATGCACCCCACCGTGCCGATACCAGTGCCAGGGAAACGCCAGGACCGGGAGCCGGTAGCAGCGGCGACTCTCGGCACGAAGAACAAGCTGCTTTTCGTGACAGACGCAAATTTGGGGAAAGAATTCCTGGTGGACACAGGCTCCCAGCTGAGTTTTGTCAAGCCTGCCTACGCAGACATGCTGACGCCTGCCAGCGGACCCCTGGTGGTAGCGGCGAATGGCTCCACGATCAAAACCTATGGGGAGAAGACGCTCCTCCTATCTCTCCACGGCCGCACCTTCGAGTGGACCTTCGTCATGGCCGCAGTTAGCAACAACATGCTAGGTGCTGACTTTTTATGCTGAAACAGTTTATTGGTTGATCTTGCTAATAGACGTATTGTAAATGTCTTTTTACTCTATCTCCTGCACAGCTCGGGTGGCCCTGCCTTCTGCACATCCCAACGTCACAGCTGCGGGTGGTAAGTTTCATGCACTACTCAATCAGTTTCCAACACTCACGGTCCCAACATTTTCAGCGTCAGTTGCCAAACACGAGGTCGAGCATTTCATAACTACCTATGGCCCCCCTGTTTTTGCAAAAGCTCGGCGCTTGGACCCAGCTAAACTGGCCATCACGCGCGAGGAATTTGCCAACTTGGAAAAACTGGGCATTGTTAGACGCTCTAACAGCCCTTGGTCGTCACCCCTGCACATGGTGCCCAAGGCTGACGGCTCGTGGCACCCTTGCGGTGATTTCCGCAGATTAAATAATGCTTCAGCACACGACCGCTACCCGATTCCGCACATCCAGGACTTTTCGGCACATTTGGCGGGGGCGCACATCTTTTCCAAAGTAGATTTGGTGCGCGGTTATCACCAAGTCCCAGTCCGCGTGCAAGACATACCCAAAACGGCAGTTATAACCCCTTTCGGGCTCTTCGAGTTTTTGCGCATGCCTTTCAGCCTCAAAGGCGCCGCACAGATGTTCCAACGCATGATGGATGCAGTGCTGTGCGGCCTCCCTTTCGTGTTCGCTTATTTGGATGATATTTTGGTAGCCAGTACATCTGAAGCCGAACACGAACGCCACCTCACAGCCGTTTTTCAGAGGCTGACAGAACACGGACTGATAATTAACCCAGCAAAATGCCAGTTCGGGGTAGCGCAAATCAATTTTTTGGGGCACCGCGTGTCTCCAGAAGGCGCGGTCCCGCTGCCTGATAAAATGCGCGCGATAACAGATGTCCCTCAACCGCAGACAGTTAAGGTACTGCAAGAATTTTTGGGGATGGTCAATTTTTATAACCGCTTCCTCCCCAACGCGGCACGGCTCATGCACCCATTGTACGCAGCACTGAAGAAGCAAAAACCTGCATCTAAGGTCGAGTGGTCCCCGGACCGGGAGCGCGCTTTCTCACAAATCAAATCGGCCCTCGCGAACGCTGCGTTATTGGCACACCCGGTGCCAGCAGCTCACATGGCGCTAACCACGGACGCTTCCGATGTGGCAGTGGGGGCGGTTGTCGAGCAACTGGTAGCAGGGAGCTGGCAACCACTTGCGTTTTTCAGCAAAACATTGCGCAATAACGAGCGTAAATACAGCGCGTTTGATAGGGAGCTTTTAGCCCTGCATTTGGCCATCCGCCACTTCCAGTTCTGGTTGGAGGGGCGCCGTTTCACCGCCTTTGTTGACCACAAACCATTAACATTTGCAATGGTCTAAATTTCAGAGCCTTGGTCGGGCCGACAACAGAGACAGCTGGCTGCGATTTCGGAGTTTACCACCGACATTCAACACGTGGCGGGCAACCACAATGTCGTGGCTGATTGCCTCTCGCGCGCAGTTGCACTGCCAGGCCCCCAGGGGGCAGACTCAGCGGCTGTAGACACGGGCCAGGTTTGCGGCGCGGAAGCGCTCACAGCCCCGGTCTGCGTTGGGTTAGATTATGCAGCCATGGCCACCGAGCAGGTTAACAACGCGGACGTGC